>JAJGMV010000093.1:1200000-1798978 GCA_021527685.1 Aphanomyces euteiches | reverse complement strand
GTGTCTGTCCATCTAGTCAGGCCGTCAATGTAAATGGTGTCCAATACTACCTACCGCACAGTCGAGCGCACATGTTCCGTCAAGCTTGGTCGAATGTATCCAATGTGTCTGTCCATCTAGTCAGGCCGTCAATGTAAATGGTGTCCGATGCAACCTACCGCACCCAGCTTTTCTTTCTTCTCTGCACTCATGTTCCACCTACCGCAGTCGAGCGCACATGTTCCGTCAAGCTTGGTCGAATGTATCCAATGTGTCTGTCCATCTAGTCAGGCCGTCAATGTAAATGGTGTCCAATACATACCTACCGCACAGTCGAGCGCACATGTTCTGTCAAGCTTGGTCGAATGTATCCAATGTGTCTGTCCATCTAGTCAGGCCGTCAATGTAAATGGTGTCCGATGCAACCTACCGCACAGTCGAGCGCACATGTTCCGTCAAGCTTGGTCGAATGTATCCAATGTGTCTGTCCATCTAGTCAGGCCGTCAATGTAAATGGTGTCCGATGCAACCTACCGCACAGTCGAGCGCACATGTTCCGTCAAGCTTGGTCGAATGTATCCAATGTGTCTGTCCATCTAGTCAGGCCGTCAATGTAAATGGTGTCCAATACAACCTACCGCACAGTCGAGCGCACATGTTCCGTCAAGCTTGGTCGAATGTATCCAATGTGTCTGTCCATCTAGTCAGGCCGTCAATGTAAATGGTGTCCGATGCAACCTACCGCAGTCGAGCGCACATGTTCCGTCAAGCTTGGTCGAATGTATCCAATGTGTCTGTCCATCTAGTCAGGCCGTCAATGTAAATGGTGTCCGATACAACCTACCGCACAGTCGAGCGCACATGTTCCGTCAAGCTTGGTCGAATGTATCCAATGTGTCTGTCCATCTATGTCAGGCCGTCACGTCAACTGGTCGAATGTATCCAATGTGTCTGTCCATCTAGTCAGGCCGTCAATGTAAATGGTGTCCGATGCAACCTACCGCAGTCGAGCGCACATGTTCCGTCAAGCTTGGTCGAATGTATCCAATGTGTCTGTCCATCTAGTCAGGCCGTCAATGTCAAATGGTGTCCGATACAACCTACCGCACAGTCGAGCGCACATGTTCCGTCAAGCTTGGTCGAATGTATCCAATGTGTCTGTCCATCTAGTCAGGCCGTCAATGTCAAATGGTGTCCGATACAACCTACCGCACAGTCGAGCGCACATGTTCCGTCAAGCTTGGTCGAATGTATCCAATGTGTCTGTCCATCTAGTCAGGCCGTCAATGTAAATGGTGTCCGATGCAACCTACCGCACAGTCGAGCGCACATGTTCCGTCAAGCTTGGTCGAATGTATCCAATGTGTCTGTCCATCTAGTCAGGCCGTCAATGTAAATGGTGTCCGATGCAACCTACCGCACAGTCGAGCGCACATGTTCCGTCAAGCTTGGTCGAATGTATCCAATGTGTCTGTCCATCTAGTCAGGCCGTCAATGTAAATGGTGTCCGATGCAACCTACCGCAGTCGAGCGCACATGTTCCGTCAAGCTTGGTCGAATGTATCCAATGTGTCTGTCCATCTAGTCAGGCCGTCAATGTAAATGGTGTCCAAAACAACCTACCACAGTGGAGCGCAAATGTTCCGTCAAGCTTGGTCGAATGTATCCAATGTGTCTGTCCATCTAGTCAGGCCGTCAATGTAAATGGTGTCCAATACTACCTACCGCACAGTCGAGCGCACATGTTCTGTCAAGCTTGGTCGAATGTATCCAATGTGTCTGTCCATCTAGTCAGGCCGTCAATGTAAATGGTGTCCGATGCAACCTACCGCACAGTCGAGCGCACATGTTCCGTCAAGCTTGGTCGAATGTATCCAATGTGTCTGTCCATCTAGTCAGGCCGTCAATGTAAATGGTGTCCGATGCAACCTACCGCACAGTCGAGCGCACATGTTCCGTCAAGCTTGGTCGAATGTATCCAATGTGTCTGTCCATCTAGTCAGGCCGTCAATGCAAATGGTGTCCGATACAACCTACCGCACAGTCGAGCGCACATGTTCCGTCAAGCTTGGTCGAATGTATCCAATGTGTCTGTCCATCTAGTCAGGCCGTCAATGTCAATGGTGTCCGATGCAACCTACCGCACAGTCGAGCGCACATGTTCCGTCAAGCTTGGTCGAATGTATCCAATGTGTCTGTCCATCTAGTCAGGCCGTCAATGCAAATGGTGTCCGATACAACCTACCGCACAGTCGAGCGCACATGTTCCGTCAAGCTTGGTCGAATGTATCCAATGTGTCTGTCCATCTAGTCAGGCCGTCAATGTAAATGGTGTCCAAAACAACCTACCACAGTGGAGCGCAAATGTTCCGTCAAGCTTGGTCGAATGTATCCAATGTGTCTGTCCATCTAGTCAGGCCGTCAATGTAAATGGTGTCCAATACTACCTACCGCACAGTCGAGCGCACATGTTCTGTCAATCTTGGTCGAATGTATCCAATGTGTCTGTCCATCTAGTCAGGCCGTCAATGTAAATGGTGTCCGATGCAACCTACCGCACAGTCGAGCGCACATGTTCCGTCAAGCTTGGTCGAATGTATCCAATGTGTCTGTCCATCTAGTCAGGCCGTCAATGTAAATGGTGTCCAATACTACCTACCGCACAGTCGAGCGCACATGTTCTGTCAATCTTGGTCGAATGTATCCAATGTGTCTGTCCATCTAGTCAGGCCGTCAATGTCAATGGTGTCCGATGCAACCTACCGCACAGTCGAGCGCACATGTTCCGTCAAGCTTGGTCGAATGTATCCAATGTGTCTGTCCATCTAGTCAGGCCGTCAATGCAAATGGTGTCCGATACAACCTACCGCACAGTCGAGCGCACATGTTCCGTCAAGCTTGGTCGAATGTATCCAATGTGTCTGTCCATCTAGTCAGGCCGTCAATGTAAATGGTGTCCAAAACAACCTACCACAGTGGAGCGCAAATGTTCCGTCAAGCTTGGTCGAATGTATCCAATGTGTCTGTCCATCTAGTCAGGCCGTCAATGTAAATGGTGTCCAATACTACCTACCGCACAGTCGAGCTCACATGTTCTGTCGATCTTGGTCGAATGTATCCAATGTGTCTGTCCATCTAGTCAGGCCGTCAATGTAAATGGTGTCCGATGCAACCTACCGCACAGTCGAGCGCACATGTTCCGTCAAGCTTGGTCGAATGTATCCAATGTGTCTGTCCATCTAGTCAGGCCGTCAATGTAAATGGTGTCCAATACTACCTACCGCACAGTCGAGCGCACATGTTCTGTCAATCTTGGTCGAATGTATCCAATGTGTCTGTCCATCTAGTCAGGCCGTCAATGTAAATGGTGTCCGATGCAACCTACCGCACAGTCGAGCGCACATGTTCCGTCAAGCTTGGTCGAATGTATCCAATGTGTCTGTCCATCTAGTCAGGCCGTCAATGTAAATGGTGTCCAATACAACCTACCGCACAGTCGAGCGCACATGTTCTGTCAAGCTTGGTCGAATGTATCCAATGTGTCTGTCCATCTAGTCAGGCCGTCAATGTCAATGGTGTCCAAAACAACCTACCACAGTGGAGCGCAAATGTTCCGTCAAGCTTGGTCGAATGTATCCAATGTGTCTGTCCATCTAGTCAGGCCGTCAATGTCAATGGTGTCCGATGCAACCTACCGCACAGTCGAGCGCACATGTTCTGTCAAGCTTGGTCGAATGTATCCAATGTGTCTGTCCATCTAGTCAGGCCGTCAATGTAAATGGTGTCCGATGCAACCTACCGCACAGTCGAGCGCACATGTTCTGTCAAGCTTGGTCGAATGTATCCAATGTGTCTGTCCATCTAGTCAGGCCGTCAATGTCAATGTGTCCACCCTACCCAGTCGAGCGCATGTTCCGTCAAGCTTGGTCGAATGTATCCAATGTGTCTGTCCATCTAGTCAGGCCGTCAATGTAAATGGTGTCCGATGCAACCTACCGCACAGTCGAGCGCACATGTTCCGTCAAGCTTGGTCGAATGTATCCAATGTGTCTGTCCATCTAGTCAGGCCGTCAATGTCAAATGGTGTCCGATGCAACCTACCGCACAGTCGAGCGCACATGTTCCGTCAAGCTTGGTCGAATGTATCCAATGTGTCTGTCCATCTAGTCAGGCCGTCAATGTCAATGGTGTCCGATGCAACCTACCGCACAGTCGAGCGCACATGTTCCGTCAAGCTTGGTCGAATGTATCCAATGTGTCTGTCCATCTAGTCAGGCCGTCAATGCAAATGGTGTCCGATACAACCTACCGCACAGTCGAGCGCACATGTTCCGTCAAGCTTGGTCGAATGTATCCAATGTGTCTGTCCATCTAGTCAGGCCGTCAATGTCAATGTCAATGTCAATGGGGTCCGATGCAACCTACCGCACAGTCGAGCGCACATGTTCCGTCAAGCTTGGTCGAATGTATCCAATGTGTCTGTCCATCTAGTCAGGCCGTCAATGTAAATGGTGTCCGATGCAACCTACCGCACAGTCGAGCGCACATGTTCCGTCAAGCTTGGTCGAATGTATCCAATGTGTCTGTCCATCTAGTCAGGCCGTCAATGTAAATGGTGTCCGATGCAACCTACCGCACAGTCGAGCGCACATGTTCCGTCAAGCTTGGTCGAATGTATCCAATGTGTCTGTCCATCTAGTCAGGCCGTCAATGTCAAATGGTGTCCGATGCAACCTACCGCACAGTCGAGCGCACATGTTCCGTCAAGCTTGGTCGAATGTATCCAATGTGTCTGTCCATCTAGTCAGGCCGTCAATGTAAATGGTGTCCCCCCCCGTGAGCGCAATGTTCCGTCAGCTTGTCGAATGTATCCAATGTGTCTGTCCATCTAGTCAGGCCGTCAATGAAATGGTGTCCATACACCTACCGCACAGTCGAGCGCACATGTTCCGTCAAGCTTGGTCGAATGTATCCAATGTGTCTGTCCATCTAGTCAGGCCGTCAATGTAAATGGTGTCCGATACAACCTACCGCACAGTCGAGCGCACATGTTCCGTCAAGCTTGGTCGAATGTATCCAATGTGTCTGTCCATCTAGTCAGGCCGTCAATGTAAATGGTGTCCAATACTACCTACCGCACAGTCGAGCGCACATGTTCTGTCAATCTTGGTCGAATGTATCCAATGTGTCTGTCCATCTAGTCAGGCCGTCAATGTAATGGTGTCCGATGCAACCTACCGCACAGTCGAGCGCACATGTTCCGTCAAGCTTGGTCGAATGTATCCAATGTGTCTGTCCATCTAGTCAGGCCGTCAATGTAAATGGTGTCCGATACAACCTACCGCACAGTCGAGCGCACATGTTTTTTTTTTTTTTTTTTTTTTTTTTTTTTTTTTTTTTTTTTTTTTTTTTTTTTTTTACCGCACAGTCGAGCTCACATGTTCTGTCATCTTGGTCGAATGTATCCAATGTGTCTGTCCATCTAGTCAGGCCGTCAATGTAAATGGTGTCCGATGCAACCTACCGCACAGTCGAGCGCACATGTTCCGTCAAGCTTGGTCGAATGTATCCAATGTGTCTGTCCATCTAGTCAGGCCGTCAATGTAAATGGTGTCCAATACTACCTACCGCACAGTCGAGCGCACATGTTCTGTCAATCTTGGTCGAATGTATCCAATGTGTCTGTCCATCTAGTCAGGCCGTCAATGTAAATGGTGTCCGATGCAACCTACCGCACAGTCGAGCGCACATGTTCCGTCAAGCTTGGTCGAATGTATCCAATGTGTCTGTCCATCTAGTCAGGCCGTCAATGTAAATGGTGTCCAATACTACCTACCGCACAGTCGAGCGCACATGTTCTGTCAAGCTTGGTCGAATGTATCCAATGTGTCTGTCCATCTAGTCAGGCCGTCAATGTCAATGGTGTCCAAAACAACCTACCACAGTGGAGCGCAAATGTTCCGTCAAGCTTGGTCGAATGTATCCAATGTGTCTGTCCATCTAGTCAGGCCGTCAATGTCAATGGTGTCCAAAACAACCTACCACAGTGGAGCGCAAATGTTCCGTCAAGCTTGGTCGAATGTATCCAATGTGTCTGTCCATCTAGTCAGGCCGTCAATGTAAATGGTGTCCGATGCAACCTACCGCACAGTCGAGCGCACATGTTCTGTCAAGCTTGGTCGAATGTATCCAATGTGTCTGTCCATCTAGTCAGGCCGTCAATGTCAATGGTGTCCAAAACAACCTACCACAGTGGAGCGCAAATGTTCCGTCAAGCTTGGTCGAATGTATCCAATGTGTCTGTCCATCTAGTCAGGCCGTCAATGTCAATGGTGTCCGATGCAACCTACCGCACAGTCGAGCGCACATGTTCTGTCAAGCTTGGTCGAATGTATCCAATGTGTCTGTCCATCTAGTCAGGCCGTCAATGTAAATGGTGTCCGATGCAACCTACCGCACAGTCGAACGCACATGTTCCGTCAAGCTTGGTCGAATGTATCCAATGTGTCTGTCCATCTAGTCAGGCCGTCAATGTAAATGGTGTCCGATGCAACCTACCGCACAGTCGAGCGCACATGTTCCGTCAAGCTTGGTCGAATGTATCCAATGTGTCTGTCCATCTAGTCAGACCGTCAATGCAAATGGTGTCCGATACAACCTACCGCACAGTCGAGCGCACATGTTCCGTCAAGCTTGGTCGAATGTATCCAATGTGTCTGTCCATCTAGTCAGGCCGTCAATGTCAATGGTGTCCGATGCAACCTACCGCACAGTCGAGCGCACATGTTCCGTCAAGCTTGGTCGAATGTATCCAATGTGTCTGTCCATCTAGTCAGGCCGTCAATGCAAATGGTGTCCGATACAACCTACCGCACAGTCGAGCGCACATGTTCCGTCAAGCTTGGTCGAATGTATCCAATGTGTCTGTCCATCTAGTCAGGCCGTCAATGTCAATGTCAATGTCAATGGGGTCCGATGCAACCTACCGCACAGTCGAGCGCACATGTTCCGTCAAGCTTGGTCGAATGTATCCAATGTGTCTGTCCATCTAGTCAGGCCGTCAATGTAAATGGTGTCCGATGCAACCTACCGCACAGTCGAGCGCACATGTTCCGTCAAGCTTGGTCGAATGTATCCAATGTGTCTGTCCATCTAGTCAGGCCGTCAATGTAAATGGTGTCCGATGCAACCTACCGCACAGTCGAGCGCACATGTTCCGTCAAGCTTGTCTGCGTCAAGCTTGGTCGAATGTATCCAATGTGTCTGTCCATCTAGTCAGGCCGTCAATGTAAATGGTGTCCGATGCAACCTACCGCAGTCGAGCGCACATGTTCCGTCAAGCTTGGTCGAATGTATCCAATGTGTCTGTCCATCTAGTCAGGCCGTCAATGTAAATGGTGTCCGATGCAACCTACCGCACAGTCGAGCGCACATGTTCCGTCAAGCTTGGTCGAATGTATCCAATGTGTCTGTCCATCTAGTCAGGCCGTCAATGTCAATGGTGTCCGATGCAACCTACCGCACAGTCGAGCGCACATGTTCCGTCAAGCTTGGTCGAATGTATCCAATGTGTCTGTCCATCTAGTCAGGCCGTCAATGTAAATGGTGTCCGATGCAACCTACCGCAGTCGAGCGCACATGTTCCGTCAAGCTTGGTCGAATGTATCCAATGTGTCTGTCCATCTAGTCAGGCCGTCAATGTCAATGGTGTCCGATGCAACCTACCGCACAGTCGAGCGCACATGTTCCGTCAAGCTTGGTCGAATGTATCCAATGTGTCTGTCCATCTAGTCAGGCCGTCAATGTAAATGGTGTCCGATGCAACCTACCGCAGT
Source organism: Aphanomyces euteiches (assembly GCA_021527685.1). Lineage (NCBI taxonomy): Eukaryota > Oomycota > Saprolegniomycetes > Saprolegniales > Verrucalvaceae > Aphanomyces > Aphanomyces euteiches. The sequence goes on along the minus strand of JAJGMV010000093.1, from coordinate 1,791,164 downwards.
CTAGCGCACATGTTCCGTCAAGCTTGGTCGAATGTATCCAATGTGTCTGTCCATCTAGTCAGGCCGTCAATGTAAATGGTGTCCGATACAACCTACCGCACAGTCGAGCGCACATGTTCCGTCAAGCTTGGTCGAATGTATCCAATGTGTCTGTCCATCTAGTCAGGCCGTCAATGTCAATGGTGTCCGATGCAACCTACCGCACAGTCGAGCGCACATGTTCCGTCAAGCTTGGTCGAATGTATCCAATGTGTCTGTCCATCTAGTCAGGCCGTCAATGTAAATGGTGTCTGATACAACCTACCGCACAGTCGAGCGCAAATGTTCCGTCAAGCTTGGCCGAGTGTATCCAATGTGTCTGTCCATCTAGTCAAGCTATCAATGCAAATGATGTCCGATACCACCTACCGCAGTCGAGCGCACATGTTCCGTGAAGCTTGGTCGAATATATCCAATGTGTGTGTCCATCTATTGAAGCCGTCAATGTACGTGGTGTCCGATACAACCGACCGCGGTCTAGCGTCGAAAGTATCCAATGTGTTGGCAATTGAAATGTGTGCATCCGTTGCATCTTCATTTGATTTTGTATAGTTGCGGCAGTTGAAAGCGTGTCATGGCTTCAAATTTGAATACCATACAAATCTGTATAGAAATTGCGTCTCGCTCGGATGCAAAACTCCGAAAATGCTGCAATCGGATTGGCTCGTGGACCAAATACAGTGTTTTGATTCGCTGTTCCTGACCGAACTTAACGAAACTTGTCGAAGAATTTAGCTGTTTTTGACCAATGACATGTCGTGTTCAGCGCATTTCTAAGTGAACTCATGCATGCGATTCGTCGAGATGAAACGGTTCGACGAAGTTTTGGATGGACGAATCCCATGCATTTGAGCCCTAAACCCCGACGAATCAAATCGATTTCTTTTTGAAGTACGACAAAGTACGATCCCAGTTCAAAAACCAAGTCGATTTGAACAGAAAAAACGATCTTGAATGGCACTTGGCGAACAAAGCGTGCCACCGCCAATCAAATCCACCCAACCTGTCATGCTTCGAATATGATACAGTCCGCACTTAATATTTGAGTTGTTGAAATGTATATAAGACAAGAAATAACAATTGCCCCCTCTCCAAGGGGCTGAACAGTGGAATTAAATTGAGCTGAGACCAACTGAAACCTGCGATGTAAAGTAAATTTTTGTTTGAATTGATTTAGGCGTTTCCAAAGTATTGGAAAAGAAAAGCTCATAACATGATTTGATTGGACAAAACCATGACAGTTGGAAGTCTGTATGAAAATATTAGACGAACTTGACTTGAAAAATGTATGTATTGGTAGTGAAAATTTCTCATTGGACAATATTTCAAATGAGAATGAAGATATTCAACATATTCAGATACGAGGAGACCAAAAAATTAAATGATTTGTGTGTCGTCTTTATGCGAGACATTTGAATTCTTTAACGGCTTCATTGCAGAACTGTGGTCAAACAAACCAACCATTTTGTGTTTGATTTCCTTGTCATCTATAAATCCATGGCATGAAGACAATCTGTGATGGAAAGTCGTATTATTAACTCATACCAAGACTTCCTTATGCACAACATTCGGCGTCCATAAGCCATCATACCCAGGAACCCTTCCATTGTGTAGTAAGACATGAAGGGTATCAGGAGATGTGACGCGCGAAAAAGCTGTGTACAGTTGTCCATGAGTAAATACTGGCTCTGGGAGATAGACACCAACATGTTTGAGAGTTTGGCCCTGCGACTTGTGGATAGTCATAGCAAAGGCAACTCGCACAGGAAATTGGCGTCTTCTCAGTCGAAACGGCCATTCTTTGCCTTCGTCAGCAATCAAGTTAATCCGTGGGATCAGCACGTCTTGACTTGAAAAGCCTTTCGACATTACACGGCCACGTAGAACGTTTTCGTGAAGCCCAGTAAGAATAATACGAGTTCCGTTGCAAAGTCCTTCAGAAGGGTTCAAGTTTCGCAATAACATTACAGAGACACCAATCTTCAATTTTAGGCAGTGGTGGGGAATTCCATTGATGTCTAATGTGTTAAGAAATTCCACTTGGTAATTGAGAGCCAATTGTTCACTTTCTTCTTCGTCACCAGTGTCAGCAATGGAGTCGGCAGAGTAAAATGATATAGTTTCACCCGGTAACATATCGAAGACCATGTCATTCAAAGTATCGACCATGGAGTTGGACGGAGCAAGTAGTCCTCTTTCTGATAAATATTCCAACTTTTCATCCATACTCCAAGATCTGTACCCATCTCCAAGAATTAAATCTCGATAAATTTGCATGACAAACAGCTTTAGACTGGATTCGTCCTGGTATTCTAGAGCAATACCAGTCGAATTCGATTGTTGACTGTCTCCGCAGTACCTTGACCAATGGAGAGTAAAAACTCAGCAAAAACAGTCATATTGACTTTGTCTTCCTCAGATAGATTATTCGACCATAGCCGCATGTTAACAGTCAGCTTTGTTCTGTTGGTTCGAATGATCCTCCATAATGGGCTGTGAGGAAGTGTGGCATTTACAGCCGCAAACACATCCTCTGATTGCACCACAGGTAGCAATTCTTTAAAGTCACCTGAAAAAATGACGACTCTGCCACCAAATGGTTTCGGTAATTTCATAATATCTTGTAACATGCGGTTTGCGCACTCAATAAGATATCGATGCATCATCGAAATTTCGTCCCAAATAACCAAGCAGGCTTCCTTTAAGAGCTGGCAATGATTTGAGTTGACGTTGTAACTGCACGACGTGATTGCCGTCGGAGTTTTGGTCGGTAAGCCATATAAGTTATGGGCTGTTCGACCACCCATAAGAAGTAATGCAGCCAGTCCAGACGATGCACATGCCAGTGCAATTTTCCCTCTCAATCGAATTTCAGCCAGGATGATTTGGCAAATAAATGTTTTGCCTGATCCGCCTTGACCTTCTAAGAAAAACAAATTGTTTTCGTTTGGGTCATCCACAGCTCTTATGACTTCGTGGAAAAAATCAACATGTTCTTGTGTTCCATTCACCAAAGCAATTCGAGTGTGTTGGAGTTCTGACTTTCGATGAGATACATATCGCATTTCAAGAGTGATCAATGGATTTGAATGTACTGACACAGTCGTAAAATCACTTGGAATTGAGGGCAAATGTCCATCTTTCGTGAATATTTCAAGGCTAGAATTCATAGAACGCAAAACTTCATCAATGTGGGTCAACGTGTGTCCCAGGACTTGAACATCTTTTCTCTCAATGTCCCTGTATTGATAATCATAATCTTCGCTTAGAGCCTCATAATGATCATTCCAAAGTTTATTGACGTCAGAAGGAAAACAAAAGACCAAGATAATACAAAAGAGGTTTCGAAGTTGACGCGGCATTTGATAATTTGTTGACTCCTCTAAACAACGATGCCACTCCTCATCAGATTCCATCAAACCCATTTTAATGCAAGCTTTGTGCATTGTAGGATATAAAATTCCATCAACCGTCGCCACATTTTCAAAGGAGGTGGGCAAAACTTTGTGAAGAAGCAAAATACGAAGACAGTATCGCTCGATATCTTTGGGAGATCCTGTCTGGATTCGACCGATAACTTTCGTCATTCTTTTTCGCTCTTTCCAAATTCGAGCTGTTTTGTCCCATGAAAAATACTCGGACACATTAGTGTACTTCAAAAATGGAAATCTGTCTCGGATGACAGCACGAGAGCACAACTCAAAAAATCTTGTAAGCATAGTCACACTGCGTCGAGATCGAATAGACTCGTGGGAGTCATCTTCACGAAATTGAACTGCTTGCTTGCCCTTCAGATGTACTGGTAAACGCATGACGCTGTGGCTACACGAAAATGTTTCCAATCCTAAGCTGAGCCATGTTGCTTCCATGTATGACATATATCGCATGGATTGATGGACTGCAATTTCATCTTTCTTGTCCACAACGACATCAGCTCTGTCAGGGCCTACAATTGTTCATCACACTTATTGTACAGCTGAATACCTTTGCACATGTACTTGAAAATGTATTTGACACTTTTTACTGTAATACATGCTTCGCCATTGATGTGGCAAGTATACCTTAGGGATAACACGGGAAAATAAGGAACGACCCGTGAGTTTAATTCATTCGTACTTCGACGGCGATATCTAGCAAAACTGTTAAAATAGATTGATACGTCAAACTTACAATGGAAATCCATCGACATCTGTCATCGTTTCTTCATCGAAAGGTTTGGGAAAGTTTTTGGTACATCTTCCATTGTCATCTCTGCAACGTGCATCACAATTGTGCAAATTGTGTCGTTTGATAATGTCATATAGCACCGGTTGTGTTTCCGATCTGGCATCTCAGCACTAATAAAGCCATCGATGTCTTCAGGACTCTCCAATTTGTTTTCTGTGCACAGCAAGATATGGGTATGCGGTAGACCCCGTTTTTGCCATTCAATCACACTACAGCAGTACACAGATTTACCGAGAAAGCCGTCGTCAAGATCCTTCCTCAACTGATGGGCTTTCATACTAAATACTCTGCATGTAATGTCAGCACGATAATAAGCTTGCTGGACAAATGGAAGTTCTCCATAATCCTTGATGTACTGCAATGCCTCTTCAATTTCTGGCCAACGTGTGTTGCAAGTCATTGTGATAAAATACGTAGGTTTGCCAAACCTTGCAACCAATCCCAACATATCCAAATAATGTTGTTGGATAGCACGGTCACCGGCTGGATAAGAAGCAGGTAAAATAATTTGTTGACCCAATTCAGCTGGGTCAGTGTCATTTGCCATTTGATCATGCACATTTTCATATAAATCAGATCGAATTCTCTTCTGGTTCTCACGAAACCATCGAAGACGATTAGTTTCACATCGAACGGCTTGGTCTGTTGCATATTGCATGCCTAGTCGCCCGGCTTCATGCAATGGAGAAAATTGGTGCCGTTGATAAAGATGGTATTTTGTGAACTCAAAAAGAGTACTGAGGATTCTCGGGGTTTTGTAGCATATTGAAATCCCATCCAGGCTCGCAGAATGGAAAAAGCAATGGATACTGCAATGGATTGTACGCTGAAGAAACTTCTGATACTTGTTGCATATGTCCTTTGCGATGTATGACAACCACATCTCGACCGATAAATTCACCCTTGTCTTGTATACAAATCCCCATTTCTGGAAAAACTGGAGCGTTGTGTGTTCTGGAGTCACGGCCTTGACGCGGTCGAATGTACACATTTAAATTCAAATCTTCTTCATTTGCACCGTCGTCATGTTCCCGTTGGATGACATCATTCAATGACATTAACCTACAAAATATGAATATGAATGAACCGAGAGTTTGCCATACGTAGTTGCAAATGAATTGTGTTTTAGCTTGAGTGTGTTGACATGAGGCACGATCCCAAAAGGAGTTTGAATAGGTTTGCTAGTCCAGAGTTAAACAATTGAAAGATGCAAATATCAACCGTGCAGGTTTCTGCTCATCGAGTGTTGACCACGCAGGGACTGCAAACTGCGTTCCAGAGTGAGGTATAACTCCATATCGAGATTGAAGAGCAGCGGTTTCATCCATGTCAATTATCTCACCAAAAATCGATATCCTAAAGAGCCAAATAGAATACATGACTTCACTTCAACTCACATATGTCGCTTGACAGGGCGTGCTCTGACTGGACTTCTCTGTGAATAATATTGTCGTTTGTTTGTGTTCTTGTCGCTCATGCCTACGATGCAAAAAGGATATTGAGATAAAAAGACCGTTAAATATACCATGTCTAGATGTGGCAGTTAATAAAATTCACACAAACGAAATGTCCTCTACATACCCTGACTGTTTAGGATATGAATTACCTGGTAGTTCCATTATATTGAATTCTATTGGCTGAAATATTGGCAGCAGCGAGTCTGAATCGGTTTATTAGGCGAACTCTGACTTGAAAATTGTATATGCATCGAGATCATTGGTAGAAATACAATATGAATTTGACCTATAAAAAGGACTTGATCGAGCTGAAGACAATTTGTCTTAATCATATAGCGTCATACAGAAGCGAGGACTTGTGCTTGTTCTAAACATCGTATTTTGTAAATTCAAAAGAGTTAATCTGTCAGATCGAGGAATTTGAAGTTTATATTACATGCAGGCCCACTAAATGAAATCTAGTTGTGTTGCCAACCAAGATTCCATGTAAGATCTCAATGATACATGCACACATTCTTGGTTGAGTACATGCAATGTGTGAGTGCATCTAGTCAAGTCGTCAATTCAAATGGTGTTCGCTAGAACCTACCGCAGTTGAGCGCACATGTTCCATCAAGCTTGGTCGAGTGTGTCCAATGTGTGAGTCCATCTAGTCAAGCCGTCAATGCAACCGTTTCCGATGCAACCTACCGCACAATCCAGCGCACATGATCCGTCAAGCTCGTCGAGTGAATTCAATGTGGGAGTCCATCTGGTCAAGGCGTGAATTCAAATGGTGTCCGACACAACCCACCGCAGTAGAGCGCACATGTTCCGTCAAGCTTGGTCGAATGTATCCAATGTGTCTGTCCATCAAGTCAAGCGATGAATGTAAATGGCGTCCGATACATCCTACCGCACAATCGAGCGCAAGTGGTCCGTCAAGGTTCGCCGACCTAGTCAAGCTATCAATGCTAATGGTGTCCGATACAACCTACCGCCACCACGTACCGTCTTCGCGAATAGATCGCGAATGGACGGTTGGAATTCTGCACGATTGCTATGTGGCAGTTGGGTTGGAGTTTATATCACACCCACGAAATGTCCCTTTGTGAAGAGTTTATAGTCCAATCCTGTTCGACTTGAAAAATGGAGTCGAAGAGACGTCCAACTTTCTAGCAATGTTGTGATGGAATACTGCGTAATTTGGTCCTTCTAAAGCTCTGATTGGCCGTGATTGGATTCTACGACGAAGATCGCGTTAGCCAATCTGCTGTCGAAATTCGCCTTTGTACGATGTGAAAAAGCGAAATTCCAGCGAATCGGCTGCCCGGATCCACTAAGTACAAATAAGTACGGATTTTGGTCTGAAGCCAAGTGAAAAACTTCAACCGCTGTTTGTTTTAAGCGTAATTGAACGAATTTTTTCGTACGTAAAGGAGCTATCTGCCAATCCAATCCCTCAAAATTTCAAAAACTACGACGTACTTAATATTTGAGTTGTTGAAATGTATATAAGACAAGAAATCACAATTGCCCCCTCCGAGGGGGCTGAACAATTGAGTTGAGTTGAACAGTGACGAAATGAGACCTGTGAGCATGCGTTGAAAATTCATTGGAAAATGCATGGTATTGTGAAATATTTTAACTTATTTAAAAACGAATTACCACAATATTTTTAATCTGTTTTCATACCCTTTAGAATAATGGTATTTTTATATTTTTTATTTATTTTTAAACTAATATTCATTTGAGTTATTTGATATGAAGAGATTTTGTAATAGTTTTGGGCGAATTTTTGACATTTTGTATTTTGCATGAAAAATTCAGATTAGAAACAAATATCATTGTCGAGTAATTTTGTAGAATTCAGACAAAAAGTGTTTTTTTTTTATTGTCACTATTACAATGAATAGTATTTCGGAGTTTTAAAGAAGCCATTGTGTGGCTTGTGAATGCAGCTTGTGCAAGTACTGTATCCGTTGCCTTTTCCATTATATGAGCCTGGATGGGATTTCAATATGCTAAAAGACCCTGACAATCCTCGATCTGACTGATTGACTCTTTTTGAGTTTACTAAGTATCATCGGTTTTGTTGAAGATGTTGCATGCCTAGCCGCCCGGCTTCGTGCAAAAGAAAAAAATGTGTCGTTGGTACAGATAATACTTGGTAACTCAAAAAGAGAATGATGCTCCATAACGGGCTGTGAGGAAGCGTAGCATTTACAGTGGCATGTTGATTTTCTGATTGAAGCACAGGTAACAATTGTTCAGAGTCTCCCGAAAAAATGACGACTTTGCGATTCTGTCATGCTACGATCAATGAGTTCTTTGGGTAATCGATGCTTTTTGGAGCCACCTTGGACAACTTCCTGTTAATTCAGCTGATGAATTTTGCAAAAAGTATTGTGTGTATTCCCAAGGCAAGCAAATCATACAAAGGATGTGGCAGTTGAGTTATAGTCACATATTTCAAATGTTTTTCTCGTGTCTTAGTAATTGTAAGGAAACCTGGTAGTTCCATTACATTGAAATCTATTGGCTAATATATTGACAGCAGCAAGTCTGAATCGGTTTATTAGGCGAAGTCTGACTTGGGAATTGTATACACATCGATTTCATTGGTAAATATTGATTATATTTTTAACCCAATGCAAAGCACAGAATCCAGATGTGCAAGCCTATCAAGCTAAGTCGTTAAAGCAAATGGTGTCCGATACAACCTACCGCAGTCAGTCAAGAGGACATCTTCCATCAACCTTGGTCGGCTAAGACGAGTGTGTGTGCTGTCGAGCGCACATGTTCCAACAATGTTCTATCAAGCTTGGTCAAATGAATGGAATACGTAAGTCCATCTGTAGTCACGCCGTCAATACAAATGGTGTCCGATACAACTTACCGCAGTCGTGCGCATATATTCCGTCAAGCTTGGTCGTGATGTAATGGTGAAGAAATATGATGTCAGAGAAGGTAAAGTATGAGTTGAACGGTAAATTGTGCATTTGAGTTATGTAGACATGTATTCAGGTGATAAGTTCATGGTGGTATCGTGCTATTCATTAGTGCGTGGTTTTTTCGCTGGTTTGACATCAGTTTTGCCTCCAGCACGAGTTTGTACTTTGTCAGTTTGTGGACGTTTCACCTTTGAAAGTTCAGCAGTTGGAAGAGATTGAGATGAGTCATCGTCACAGTCAGTCTTGTTTGTAGACTCCAAAGTTTCTTCGTGAATATTCAAGGAAAATCCATGGGTGACTTCCTTCTTTGGTGTTGCAACTTGAGAACAATCGATGGGATTAGCCAAATCGGTCTTGCCTGTGAGATCTTCAACAGAAATCGTTGGAGTCGAAAGAGATAGTATTGGTGTCGATGCGACACTCATAGGAATCGAGTGAAATGTGGCTTGAAGACATTGTCCGTAGAGTCTGCCATCGAAAAGTTTGACGGTAACAACGTCGTTTTCATGCCAATTTTGAATCATAGATTCCATTTTCTTGAAAACAGTCACACGTAAAAGGTATTCATCGCGATCGTACGTGGACATAGACCGAATGATTTGCAAAGTCTCTGGTGTAGCTGAATTGTCCACGAGGTACACGAGCTTTCCAAATGGTTGCTGTGATCTCTTATATCTAATGCACATACTGAAGATTTTCATCTTCACAAAAAAGGGTTCTTGACTGGACGTAATATGAGTTCGAATCACAGATAGTTCTTCCAGTGGAGGAGCATGCGAGACGTCTAGTGCGCGTAAAATTTTCTCGTTGATGGACATTGTGAAATGAAAAGTGATCAGACATCAGAAGAGCCAGAGCGAAGGAACAGAGGAGATATTTGACTGGGGTGTATTATACATGATAAGACAGTTAAACGATCACTGGATGTAGTTATAGTTTGCCCCGCGGTTGCAACCATGGTTAAGATTAAAATGCACCAATGGTGGCCATATTGGAGAGAAATGGTTTGGGCTTTGCGCGATGATGAAAAAATTACATCCTTTACTTAAACAGAGAAACATGAAGTTTAGTGTTATATAGGGTATTTGGTGACTCCATATCGCGCCTGTAAAACGAAAGGATCGTCCCATTTTCTTTGATCGATTGTACTCCAATACATGAATCGATACGATATTAATAGATATTGCTGCTTCAACTCAAATCTATCATCTCGAATTCTATTGGATAAAATCTTGACAGTTGCGAGTCTGAATCGGTTTATCAGCCCAACTCAGACTTAAAAATTGTATATACTTTAATCTTACAGGTTAAAATACATCGTAAATTTGACTTATCAAAAGGCACTGAATAAATTGTCCGATCATGAAGACTACTGGTGTTAATCGAAGCCGAATATATATTATAAATATAAAGTTAAAAATTACACTAAGACATCTACCTGGAATTTTCCCATTGTGGAGCAAGACATGGATGTTTTCGTGTGACGTTACTCTTGAGAATCCAGTATATAGCTGTCCGTGAGAAAAGACTGGTTCTGGAAGGTATATCCCAACATGTTTCAGAGTTTGTCCTTGGGATTTATGGATTGTCATTGCAAAAGCGACTCGTACAGGAAATTGACGCCGTCGCAGTTGAAAAGGCCAATCTTCACATTCGTCAGTAATCAAGTTGATTCGTGGGATGAACACATCTTGATTTGAATATCCCTTTGACAAAACTCTGCCACGTAAAACAGTTTGACTTAATCCTGTAAGGATAATACGTGTTCCATTACAAAGTCCCTCAGATGGATTCAAATTGCGCAATAACATGACTTAAACACCAACTTTGAGATTTAGATAATGATGTGGAATCCCATTGAAGTCTAAAGTGTTTAAAAACTCAACAGGATAATTTAATGCCAATTGTTCACTTTCTTCATATTCTCCAGAATGTTCGATTGAGTCAGCAGAGTAAAAGGACGTGGATTCTCCTGGTAACAGATCAAAAACCATGTCATTCAAGGTATAGACCATGAGATTGGATGGAGCTAATAATCCCCGTTCTGCTAAATATTGTGATTTCTCATCCATGCTCCAGCTTCTATATCCATCTCCTCGAATCAAATCGCGGTAAATCTTCATGACAAAGCATTTCAAACTTGACTGATCTTCGTATTCTTGTGCAATACCGTCTGGTAACTGAATTCGACCATTCACAGTTCTAGCAGTGCCTTCTCCAACAGAGAGTAAAAAGTCGGCAAATTCAACCATTTTGGCTTTGTCTTCTTCTGACAAACTATTTGAAAGAAGCCGCATGTTAATGGTAAGCTTAGTGCGATTTAAACAAATATGTTTCCACAAAGGGCTGCGAGGAAGTGTGGCATTTACAGCCGCATGTTCATCTTCTGATTTAATGACGGGTAATAATTGTTTGAAGTCGCCTGAAAAAATGACGACTTTGCCACCAAACGGTTTCGGTAATTTCATAATATCTTGGAACATGCGATCTGCACATTCAATAAGATATCGATGCATCATCGAGATTTCGTCCCAAATAATTAAGCAAGCCTCCTTTAAGAGTTGACAATGATTTGAGTTTACATTGTAATTGCATGACATGGTTGGCGTCGGTGTTCTGATTGGTAGACCAAATAAGTTATGGGCTGTTCGACCACCCATAAGAAGTAATGCAGCTAGTCCAGATGACGCACATGCGAGTGCGATTTTTCCTCTTAATCGAATTTCAGCCAGGATGATTTGACAAATAAACGTTTTGCCTGATCCGCCCTGACCCTCTAAGAAGAATAGATTGTTTTCATTCGGGTCGTCTACAGCTTTCAAAACTTTATGGAAAAACTCAATGTGTTCGTGCGTTCCTTTGGCCAAATCATTCCGAGTGCTTTGAAGTTCAGATTTTCTATGAGATAAATGTCGCATTTCAAGAGTAATTAATGGATTCTCGTGAGCAGAGACCATCGTAAAGTCATCTGGGATGGGTGGTAAATGTCCACCATTCACAAATACATCTAAACTGGAATTCATGGAGCGTAAAGTTTCATCGATATGAGTCAATGTATGACCCATAACTTGGACTTCCTTTCGAAAATCATTGGAATATCGGTGAGCATAATCTTCACTTAAAGCTTCAAAGTGATCGTTCCAAAGTTTATTGATATCAGAAGGAAAACAAAACACCAAGATAATACAGAAAAGGTTTCGAAGTTGACGCGGCATTTGATAGTTTGTTGCTCACTCAAACAACGATCCCACTCAGCATCAGATTCCATTAGCCCCATAGCAATACATGCTTTGTGCATTGTTGGGTAAATTATATCATGGACTGTGCGCAAATTTTCAAAAGACGTCGGCAGAATTTTGTGCAGAAGTAAAATTCTTAAGCAATACCTCTCGATGTTTTTTGGTGATCCTGTTTGAATTCGACCAATGACTTTTGTGTTTCTTTGTCGTTCTTTCCATCGACGGATTTTTGTATCCCAAATAAAGTGTTCGGCAACGTTTGTGTACTTCAAGGCTGGGTACTTGTAGCGTACAGCTGTCTGGTTGCATAATTCGAAAAACTCTGTAAGCATAGTTGCACTGCTGCGAGATCGGATCGCCTCCAGAGACTCATCTTCATGAAACTGGACAGCCTGCTTTCCCCTTAGATGCACGGGCAAGCGCACGAATGTATGATTACACCAAAATGTTTCCAACCCTAAACTACGCCATGTGGCTTCCATATATGATAAAGAACGCATGGATTGATGGACTGCAATTTCATCCTTTTTGTCCACTTGAACGTCAGCTCTATCAGGTCCTAAGGGTACCAAAAAATTATTGATATATTGCTATACATCACATACCTTTGCACATGTACTTGAAAATGTACTTGACACTCTTGACTGTAATACAGACTTCACCATTGATGTGACTATTATATCTCAAGGAAAAGTAGGGAAAATATGGAACAACTCTCTTGTTTAATTCATTTGTAGGTCGACGACGATATCTAGAAAATGCTTTACAATAGAAATGTCATGTACAACTTACAATGGAAAGCCATCAACATCCATCATCGTTTCCTCAATGAAGGGCTTAGGAAAGTTTTTAGAACATCTCCCGTTGTCGTCTCTACAACGTGAATCACAATTATGTAAATTGTGTCTTTTGATGATGTCGTAAAGGATTGGTTGTGTTTCTGGATCTGGTATTTCAGCACTAATAAAGCCATCAATGTGCTCCGGTCGCTCCAGTTTATCCTCAGTAGCGACTAAAATATGAGCATGTGGCAATCCACGTTTTTGCCATTCAATTTCACCACATGAATAGATCGAGTTGCCAAGATGACCATTTTCGATATCCTTCATAAATTGACGCGCTTTCATGATAAACACTCTGCAAATCATATCACCACGATAACTTGAATGAGGAATAAATGGCATATCCCCATACTCCTTAATATACAGCAAGGCATCATCAATTTCTGGCCAATGAGTGTTACACGTCATCGTAATGAAATATGTTGGTTTTCCAAATCTTGCAACTAATCCCATCATATCTAGATAATGTTGTTGGATAGCACGATCACTTGCCGCATAAGTCGCAGGTAAAATAATTCGTTGTCCAAGTTGAGCTGGGTCAGTGTCAATTGCCATTTGATCATGCACATTTTCATATAAATCTGACCGGATGGTCCTCTGATTTTCACGAAACCATCGAAGACGATTAGTCTCATGTCGAACAGCTTGATCAGTTGTATACTGCATGCCAAGCCGTCCAGCCTCGTGTAAAGGAGAGAACTTGTGACGCTGGTATAGGTTATATTTTGTGAATTGGAAAAGAGTCAATCGATCAGATCGAGGATTATCAGGGTTTTGTCGCATGTTAAAATCCCAGCCAGGCTCACAAAATGGAAAGAGCAATGGATATTGCAATGGATTATATGCCGATGACACTTCAGACACCTGTTTGATGAGTCCTTTGCGAGGCATGACTACCACATCTCGACCATCAAATTCACCATTGTCTTGCATACAAATCCCCATTTCGGGAAATACGGTAGCATTATGTGTTCTGGAATCACGACCTTGTCGAGGTCGAATTGACACACGATAATTTAAATCTGCTTCATTGACACCGCGGTCACGTTCGCGCTGTACAACATCATTAAGTGATATTAATCTATCAGTTTTTTAGCATACGACTTCATTTTAAACTTACGTGGTGGCAAATGCATTGTGTTTGGTCATAAAGTTTTGCAAGAATTTTACGTGCTCTTGCATGGCTATGCTGAGATTCGTATTTGTTGCACGATTCGAACGCCACTCCAATTGTTCATTTGCATCTAATACATAATCTTGTGCGTAGCTGGGTGCCTTGCCGTCTGGTGGCTGACACGACCAAATGTTGTGAATAAGTGGACCTTGAATTTTGTACGTTGGCGGGCCATGACCAAGATTAAGTTCTTTCGTGCCAATAGAAGTGTAGGCAAATAATGCATTTAGTCTAAAATTTTTTATTGAAATAGCTCGTGTAAAAAAGACTTACTTGCGAGAATTTTCACCAAAGGAGCTATCTCGAAACATATTTTTATACTTATTGACATGTTGCATGAATTCTTCTCTTGAACATGGATTCGCATCAGTATACTGACCCCTTGAAACTTGCATATCATACATGTCTTCCCATGTTGGGGTATTAATTTTAATTTTTCCATTGCCACAACATGGCGTTTGCCGCCTCAAACGTTCATTTTTCCACAGCATGGCTCCACACCATTCGCATGCATGTTCGTGGCCAAAAGGTGGTTCAATTTTGTTGTACAAAATAATGGTTTCATCCAACGTGTCTAGAGGCTGAAATGCGGGTACATTTACAAAACTATCGCAGTACAATACGAGTCTAGATGACATGAGAGATATTACTATGCACATGATACACACCGTGACAAAGTTTGTTCGTCCAGCTCAGAAGATGCTCGCGCCGTTTGTGATCCAGAATGAGGAACCACGCCATATCGCGCCTGTAAAACGAAAGGGTCGTCCATGTCGACTTCTTCGACTTGTTGGACTCTATACATGAATCGATACAATTTAAGTTTAAGTAAAGAACCTTGGTGCTTGTGGTTGAATTGCGCGTCTAGAAAAAGACAATGAGATGGTTTGACATGTACTCGATATGTACCGTGCAGGCTTTTGTTCATCGACCTCTGAAAATGCACGCGCAGTTTGTGATCCAGAATGAGGAACCACACCGTCTTAACTGCAAGGCTAAGACTTCATTTCGGGCTATGTCGTCTTGAGACAATCGCGGCTTCTTTGAAGCCATCTTGGGGAATTTATTGTTCATTGAGTTGATGAAAGTACGTTGACCTTTTGCAAATGCAATTCCCGTGGTGGAAAGTTCATAGAAAGAATGTGACAGTTGAAAAATGGTCACACATTTAAATGTCTTTCGCAAGCCAAATCTAGTTGTTGTGTATATTGAATTCTGTTGGCTGAAATATAGGTAGCAGCGAGTCTGAATCGGTTTATTAGGCGAGCTCTGACTTGCAAATTGTATATCCATCAAGCTCACTGGTAGAAATACATTGTTCATTTGACCTATCAAAATGGACTTCATCCAGTTCAAGACAATTTGTCTTAATCGTCCAGCTACGTACAGTGACGAGAATTTGTTCTGCTAGTATTCATCGTATTTCGTAGATTGAAAAGAATCAATCTATGGGATCGAGGATTTTGAAGTATCTGTCAAATGTACTTGTCAACTCCACTCAATGGACAATTTAAATTGGTTGTGTTGCGCACATTGGTAGAAACAAACTGGCATCTTCGACTGAACGAACAACACTCCAAGTGCACAAGATCGATGTAACTGTCCATTGGTCCTTAAAAGATCGCACTTGCCAGAGCAAGTTGCCTCCAAATTCCAACTGCCGCATGCCAATCCGGCAACATGCCAACTGTCCATTCCCGATTCATTTGGGACAATGGTACGTGATAATGGTACGTTCTTCTCACCCGATTGGAATCGCCGCTGCTCACACTGACCGCTTGACTAGCTGGACCCACACATTGGATCCACAACAATGGTACATATTGTGGTAGGTTCGTTCCGACTGCATTTGGAATTACCGCTTGACTAGCTGGACCCCCATCTTGCATGGACAACAACGGTACGTGGTCATGGTACGTTCTTTCCGACTGCATTTGCATTGACAGCATGACTAGATGGTCTCACACATTGGATACGCTCGACCAAGCTTGACGGAACATTGTCGGAACATGTGCGCTCAGCTGCGGTAGGTTGTGTCAGACACTATTTGCATTGACGGCTTGACTAGATGGACTTGCACAGTGCATGCGCTCGACCAAGCTTGACGTAACATGTGCGCTCAGCTGCGATAGGTTGTGTCAGACACTATTTGCATTGACGGCGTGACGGCGTGACTAGATGGTCTCATACATTGGATACGCTCGACCAAGCTTGACGGAACATGTGCGCTCGGCTGCGGTAGGTTGTATCGGACACTAATTGCATTGACGGCGTAACTAGATGGACTCACACATTGGATGCACTCGACCAAGCTTGGCAATGCGCGCTCTACAGCGGTAGATTGTATCGGACACTATTCGCATTGACAGCTTGACTAGATGGACTCGCACATTGGATGCGTTCGATCAAGCTTGACGGAACATTGTCGGAAAATGTGCGCTCTACAGCACATTGCATGCACTCGACCAAGCTTGACGGAACATTGTCGGAACATGTGCGCTCAGCTGCGGTAGGTTGTGTCAGACACTATTTGCATTCACAGCTTGACTAGATGGACGTACACATTGCATGCGCTCGACCCAGCATGACGGAACATGTGCGCTCGGCTGCGGTAGGTTGTTTCCGACACCATTTCCGTTGACAGCTTCATTAGATGGACTCACACATTGCATGCAATCGACCTAGTTTGACGGAACATGTGCGCTCGGCTGCGGTAGGTTGTATCGGACTCCATTTGCATTGACGGCGTGACTAGATGGACTCACACATTGCATGCGCTCGACCCAGCATGACGGAACATGTGCGCTTGGCTGCGGTAGGTTGTTTCCGACACCATTTCCGTTGACAGCTTCATTAGATGGACTCACACATTGCATGCAATCGACCTAGTTTGACGGAACATGTGCGCTCGGCTGCGGTAGGTTGTGTCAGACATTATTTGCATTGACAGTTTGACTAGATGGACTCACGCATTGGATATACTGGACCAAGCTTGACGGAACATGTACGCTCAGCTGCGGTAGGTTGTGTCAGACACTATTTGCATTGACGGCTTCCACAACTCGATTATGTGATTTGCATTGGGTTAAAAATATAATCAATATTTACCAATGAAATCGATGTTGATACAGTTTGCCAGTCAGAGTTCGCCTAATAAACCGAGTCAGACTTACTCCTGTCAATATATTGGCCAATAGAATGGAGATACCAGGTTTTCCTTGCAATTACTAAGACACGAGAAAGACATTTGAAACATGTAACTATAACTCAACTGCCAAACGCTTTGTATGAGAAATTTATTTATCGTGGTTCGAAGGAATAGCCATTTGGCCTTTAGGCTTCACTAGACTTCATCGTCCGCTGAATAAGCAATACCGCGACATTCATAACAACGAAATGGCAGACGATGGGTTCTTGCAGTTCTCTGTAGTCTTCAAGAGCTACACATTGTGATTGCAGAGTCTTTCATCGCTTATCTTGTCGCCAACCACCGACTCTGCTTCGTGTTGCAAGCAGAGCCGGTGGTTGGCGACAAGGTAGGCCATGAAAGACTCTACAATCAATCTACAGTCTTCAAGATCTGTACATTGTGATTGAAGCTTGCTTTATCGCTCATCTTGCGGTCAACCACTGGCTCTGCTTGCAACACGAAGCTGAGCCGGTGGTTGGCGACAAGATAAGCGATCAAATACGGTACAATCACAATCTACAGATCTTGAAGTCTCCAAGAGAACAGAGTACCACAGAGTTTCCTTGTTGTGAAGTATAGTCGCCACTGTTATATATCGATTGCTGTCTGTGGCTTAATCTCATATCTGCAACTTAGTGAATTTACAGTCAGAGACAGTTTAGGACTTCAGCCTACTCTAAACTGAATAGGAAATGCCTCGGCGTCAATAATGAAATTGGAGATGTGGCGTTTCCCTATCAGAGCCACCGGCACAATCGATGAATCATCTCAGCGACTTCACTTCAAAACAGAAAATCCTGTGATTTTTCGCTGTTCTCTACAAGGCTTCAAGAGCAGCAGCTCGAAATTGTAGTCCTCTCATCACCAAACGACCCAGCCGAAGGACACTAAGAAGAGTCGAATCCAAACCTGCGACTCTTCTTAATGTTCTTTGAGTGTCTCTCTGCAATCAAGAGCTGCAGCTCTTGATGGCTCTTAGAGAATAGGAAATAACCATAGCAGTTTCTGTTGTGATGCTTGGTCGCCAAGGTGCCTTATTGATTGATTTTTCAGCGAAGGATCAGCTTTCATTCTTGTCTCCAACTTCATTGTTGGTTCGTCACTGCAATCCTCATTCACGATGTGCCTATTTTTCAGGAATTGGTTATATGTTGCGAATTGGACCTTCGCAGAAGCCTTGGAGTGCTTCCAAGAAACAATCCAAGACTCCGATCGTTTTAACTCTACATGTGCGGTGATTGGCTAATATTAGGTTAGCCATTAGGGTAGGGTTAAGCCCCGGGGGGATCAGTCCCTCGAGGGGAATTCACTTTGTGATTTGCCTGTGACCACAGCGTCGTGGTTGGCCTTTTGTGTGCGCGAGACGGGACTTCACAAGGTCCGTCAGGTGGAGACTCAACATTATATTGCAACCTCCATCTCTAGAGTGCCCCTAGTGAAGCTGCTGGGTGTAGTTTGCAGCGGTTAGATTATAATGATAAGAGGCACAGCATCAACTAGCCTTTAGTTTGGGTTAATTGTTCATGGCTACAGCAGTGCAAACTGCCTAAGGAATGATTCTATCGTGAGCATGAGCTCTTTTTATGATATCGAATGCATAATAAATCCTCACTTTGAGTGCTAATGTATAAATAGAAACGACCATTTTACTGTTAGGTAAGGTAGGGCCTTGCAGTGACTCCTCTAGCTCAGTTCATGTCATGATATCAAAGCCATGGATATCGAATTGAACAACAATTTAGAGTCCACAAGGCGGACCACATTTCAGCAAAACGAAAAAGTGCAGCTGCTCTAGGAATCGAACCCGCAACATTCGGGTTCGCCTGACGATACACTAACCACGCGGCCAGCGTAGGCAACATACAATCATGTGGTGGTGGAAGTATTCACTTCATGCAGTTTTTATGCAGTGGTATTTGCACCCTCCCATCAGGATTTATCCTCCTGTAACACACTTTCCAGCTGGTTGTCCAAAACAGCTGAGGTACAAAAGCGAGCATATCGAGCCCTTAATTTGACCATAATAGGGGGTTTCAATGTAAAAGATGAAGGGTGAAGGGTGGAAATTTTGACGGTTTGTAACGATTAATTTTTTGCCAATCATATAGCGTCCTTGCCATCTCGACCACATTTTGAATCCCTCAAGGTTTGGTGGTGAGGATCAAGAAGACTGCAAGACTTAATCCGTGATGGTCAGGTTCTCTGAGCGGCAGCAGCTCATCAAGAACCTCGAGTTTATGCTAGTGCTGTTGTTAACGTCCACCAAGACCAGTTTGGTTGGTTTCCGGCCTGACGATGCAACTACAGTTGATTTTTCTTGTGAACCTGTGCTGTATGCTCTTTTGTCGTTTTGTGGAGTGAAGCCTGACGATGCGTCTTGGGCATTTCCCAAGCCTCTATTCTTACGAATAGCATCTCTTATTCATTCTCATCCTGTCTTTCATTCTAAAAGCAACTTCCATCAAGCTCCTATTGAAGACCAATTGATAGTGTTTTTGTCCAAACTTGGTCGATATGGAAATGGGGGGCGTGTGGGCATATTATCACGTTATTTTAGCATATCTGAAGGTTGTGTTGAAATGTTTGTGAAGCGTTGTATTGTGGCCATTTTGTCATTGGAAAAGTTTGTAGTCTTTTGGCGGGATCAACCCGATCGTCAGAAAATCAGCCAAAGAGTATTTGTCAATCATGGAATAAATAATTGCGTCGGATTTGTGGATGGTACTCTGTTTCCTGTTTACGCCAAGCCATCAAGGAATGGAGAAGATTTCTATTCTAGAAAAGGTTACTATGGTATGGCTGGTATGATTGCATGCGATGACACAATGAAAATAATCCATCTGGATGTTGGCTGGCCTGGTTGTGCAAATGATAAACGAGTGTGGAACAGCAGTGTATTCATGAAAATATTTTTCCCGCTACGAGTACTTGCTTGCTGACAGTGGTTATTCTAACCAAGCTCATTTGTTGGCATGCTATAGAAAATCACGTGGATTTGGCTTAAGTGGTCGACAACAGCTATTCAATAAATTAGTTGCCAAGTGTCGATACGTCAATGAACATTGCATTGGTCTTCTCAAAGGCCGTTTGGATGCGAATGGATATCTCGACAAAGAAAGGAGCTATGAAAATGACATTTTTCATACGCTGCGCTGCTATTCTCCAGAATTTATTGTTGAGTGACGTGGATGACTGGGACACTGCTCTCTATGAATTTGGTGAAACAGCAGAGTTTGATGCAACAGACAGTGCTGATGAAGGAACAACTCAAGAAGAAAATGTCGTCACTCAAGATATGAATGAAATTCGGGAGAATATTTCAATTCAAATTTGGGAAAATGTACGAAACTCAATTGAATTAGAGATTTAAAAATTCCTAATTACAGCTTAGCGAGTTCTTCTTTGACGTATTCCATTATCTCTTCTTTGGGATACGACAGACTTGCCATTAACTTTGCTTCGTCCATAATTTGTGAATGACGCAATGCCCTGGATTTCAAATGAATTTCTTTTTCTTGTGTTTCAAGAACCAGTTTGTCGTGCATTTTTTTGTACTCAAATTCTCGAGTACGATCAAGACTCAGCTGCTGAGAGAATCTTTCTTGCGATGCTGTCTGAGCCTTTATTCCTTGCAAAATGGTGTCTGCAAAATTGGCAGACTTTTTGCCAGTATCAAGCTTTAATTTTTTTCTCAAAGTGCCGAGCGAAAGTTTGCTTTCTGTTGCACGCTTCCCATGCCCAACAGCTACAGGAGGAGAGCCTGGGACGTATTCTTGCGTGATTGTAGTCAAAGCTTCATCAACACTTATCTCTAAAATGTAGAGTTAATTTATCTAAATACATGAAAATATCTATTTAATACCGTCTTCGGACAAACTTTTGAGTACATCCAAGCTAACACTGTCGTTTGACTCATTTGTTGATAAAAATACGGGCATCGTGGAGATTCTATCTCCCATAACTTCGTCCAAGATGTCCCAATACTTGCAAATTTTGTAGCACTTGTCCTACAATGGAAACATTAGAAATTAAAGTATATATAAAAAAAAGCTAACAAATATAATTTTTTATCAAAAATTATATTGGTTAGCTTTTTTTTTCATTTGCTGTTATCTTAATAACCTTTATAGTTTGAGCTTCCTTAATGTATTGAGGGTCATCTTTTGCAATAGAACGCTCCTCCAGAGCGCTCAAAATCCCCTCACCTGTGTGGTTCATGAAGTCCTTCGCTTTTTCGTGTAAGAATCAGTGAGCTCTTGTAGCTTGCACTTGACGCTGTCGGTGTTTCGTATGAGGTTGTGCTCTCGTAGAAGCATTTGAGAAAACTCCGATGCTAAACTCAGTTTGTTCAAACCGTCCTTGGTTCGCGTTCCACCTCGCCAACGCGTGTAGTTTACATACTCTCTCCCGTCATTAACCGAAATCCAATCACATAGGACCTGTATAGATGACTTTCCACAGTTACATGATGCCTTGGAGCATGCATCCTTGTGCCAGAACACGACAGAGGCCTTCATCGATGATAGACGAGTGCGAAACCACGAAGAATACCTCTTTAAGTTTATAAAATTCATCTCGACCATCACCATCCACCTCCATCGTGATGAAGGGTGGAGGTGAAGGGTGAAGACGACATTTTATTTCAGCCAATAGGAGTTACGAATATTTTCCCATCTCCACCCTTCACCCTTCATCTTTTACATTGAAACCCCCTAATTTGCTCATGGACGATGAACAAGGATTTCAAGGGGTTAAGGGGTTTGAGATAATCCGGTTAATTCATCTCATCCGGATGTCGGTTTCACTCCATAAAGCGTCATGAACGGTTACTCTGAAAAGGCAACAACATGGATGTGAACCGCATTTTCAGCGCCGAACAGATCGCCGTGCCGCCAGATCTACCCTTGCTGCTCAAAGAATGGACCAAGGATGTGATTCGAAACAGCCCAGAGGACCTCGCGCTGTTTTCGCTACAGTGGTTCAAAGCCCGAGCAGACGAGAATCGCCGAGGCTCCCTGTCAGCTGACGACCTCGAAACCATCCGCAAGCTCTTTGAACAGTACGACGTCGACGGCAACGGCAAGATGGAAGCGCGTGAACTCAAGAGCTTCATCGTCCAAGGTTAGTCTTTGTGTGTGTACAGGTTTGATATTTCGATCGTAGATCTCGGACTCGACATCTCGGACAACGACTTGGATGCGGTTGTGGCGCTCCTCGACACGGACAATTCGGGATTCCTCGACTTTAATGAGATCATGAAGTGGTATTGCGGTCAAGTTTAAATAACATCAACCATCAGATCTTCCATTGAGTTAATTGGTCGCTGGGTTCGGCAAGTGGCTCACTGAAGTCGCATGCACCGAGTGCATATCCGTCTGCCAAATACGAATCGTGCCATCTTCTGAACCTGTCGCAAAGCTTTCCCCGTTGGGTGCATATCGCAAGCATCGCACTGGTCCATGGTGGCCTTTGTGGCACTCGAGCAGTGTGCCGTCAAAGCCAAAGACACGGACCCAAGTGTCCGAGCCACCTGCAATGAAACGATCGAGTGATGGGTGCAGCGACGCACCGCCTTCTTCTGTGAATGTGATGGGCATATTCACATGAAACTTCTCCGTCCATGAGCTCGTATCAAAGAAGGTAACTTTGGACCCAGCAGCAACAGTGAGGATGGATCCACCGCGGGAAGCTTCCATGTCCATCACACCAGCTGAGCCAACGTGCAGAGTAGTCACTCGCGTTTGGTTATCAATGTTCCACACGACAACGTTGCCTAGGGACGCCATTAATAAGTTAAAATAATCATGGCATCATACCGGCAGTGTCACCCGTGACCACAAGCGATGGCGAGGTTGCCGACGGAATTTCGACAATTTTGCGGATCACATCGTCGCATTGCATTTCATACATTGGAGTCGAGGCATCCGAGCCAAGGTCAAATATACGAAGCAGCTTTTCATGTCCACCAGTCGCAATCCACGATCCTCCGCGGAGGAATTCGACGCTTTTCACAACGTGTTTGTGATCAAATGTTCGAAGGTTGTCACCGGTGACCGCGTCCCAGAGCTTCACGCTGAAGTCGGCGCTGGCCGTCGCAGCTCGCAAGCCATCGCTGCTCAACTTGGCCGACCACGTTGCACCCTTATGACCTTCAAATGTACCTATCCAATTGCCTGAACGACCGCAACGGAGCATTGGGAGTTTGTCGTGGCAGGCAGAAATCAACAGGTAGTGCTCACTTGGCTCGGACGGCGCAGCATTTGGGTTCGGACTTGGGCTTGGGCAATACTGGACTTCTGCCAATGGACGAGAGTGGCCTGGACATACAATCGGAATCTGTCGGCGCTGCGCAGAACCTTCATTGTTGCTGCTCAAGGACGCCATGAAGCTTGCGGTCACCGAGAATTCCTTGTCACCTCACGGATCCGGACTCGTATCCGGATATCCGGATAATATTTGCACATTTTATTGGTGGGTTCGAGAGTGTCCATGAAAACCAGGGGTTCAAGGGGTAAGCTCAGAAGGGTTTAGTACTTTTGGGGTTGAAGGGGTTTAACTTCAACTTTCCCCAAAACTTGCAAATTGCAACTTTCTGTCATGACATTTCCTCCGATTCCGATATCTGCTCTGTATATTAAACGCCAACCGCGGCTTGAGAGATCGCGAGGAGTTTAGACAAGGCATACGTCGTACAATTTGGAGAAATCGTGATACCATCTTTCATCAGTGGAGTACATCTTTCAAACTATCCCCCGACGATCGCTCCAAGCAATTAGGACGCGCTTGAAGTCTACAATGTCGCCACCAAGAGGAATATCAATCACCTTTGGGAAAAGTTCATCGCTTGCATTTCTTGCATCGACAAGGGCAAACCATACTCGCTGCGTCTTCTCTCGTCGACCATGGGGCGACGAGAAGAAATCCAAAATCGGCTGCAATGATTAATATTATCCGGATGATTCTTCGAAAGGACACAAGAATAGAATGTGCCATTTTACGTAAAGCGCGAATTTACTGTACGTTCACTGTACACAGTTTACATTGTAAAGGGATGTCAAGTGTAAACTCCATAAGGATATTTCAGCCAATCAAATCTGTGTCTATTCTGGAACACAAACTTTTGACAACTTGAAGAGAGGTAACAGCTCAAATGAATGAATATGAATGCAATGATATAATATGTCTATCAAGCGCTGCAGCCACTGTCGCTTTCATTTCCCATGCTAACATCAACAAGGCTACCCCGCCCAGACACATCTGAATTCATTCATGTACAGCTGAACAAGTTGAGTAACATTGTACCTTGTCTGGGGATAACCTGTTCCTGCGCTTTGAATATACAGTAGTCGTGAATGCTCCACGCTCGTTCTGACGTGGCTTGTGATCTATGGGAACCGGGTTCTAAAAAGAAACAACTGTGCTTTACATTAAATGTAAAGTAAGATTTACTTAACGTTTCTTTACGTAAAATTTTACACTGTCTGTGTTGAGCGTAAAGTGTAAAGGGCGCGCCCTAGCATCAGTTTTCATTTATTTTTTCCTTGATGAGAATGATCCACATCGTTCACACGACACTGGCCATCTTCAAGATGCGACAAAGAAAAACACCACGGGAAGTCTGGTATATCCTTACTTTCGCAAGTCAAGCCACACACTTCGAAAGACAACAAGACGGTATTCGTACTTCCCTTGGCAACGATGTGAGGTTCTTCAAACGTAGGCTGAAAAACTCTTTGGATGGACATGGAAGCATCTTCAAAGGTGTAGGTGAATGGAATCTGATGGTTTTCGCCAACGAAGACGCTTATGCCGCCAACGATCCTCTCAAAGACAACACAAAACTCAAAAGATATGGAAAATCGATGACAAAGGCTCTCGTTGTAGTTATCGGTCCGATTGAGAATGTATTGACGGCTTTTGAGTGTCCATGCATCTTTGCACTACATCTGGAAGAGACTGGAGATATCAAGGTGCAGACGAGGTTGCTGCATCTCTTGCCTGTCCTCTCTCAAAGAACTACGAAGCCTGGAAAGACGAGGGTGTGAACAAGAAATCAAGACCTCTGCCTGTCATACTCAGTGGACCTGGCACTGGAAAGTCTCGAATGCTTATTGAAATGAAGAAATTGTTGGGTATCGCTGCTGCGGAAGTGGTTGAAGATGACTCACTTGACACTAGACTCAAGAGCGCTTTTGAATTTCGTTTGGATATTAATCACGGGTCGGAGCCCATTGAAATCCTTGACAACGATAATCCGGAGTTTGATGTCAGCTGCTAAATGCTCTACCAGCTCAGAAAACTCGGAAAAGAGCCATGGATTGTTTTTATTATCGAAGAAAAAACTTATCACGCTTCATGAGAATTGAGCAAGTGATTGATGTCCATGACTTCAGGCCTCCATGCCACGCCATGACTTCAGGCCTCCATGTCTTTAGGCGACACGCCATGACTTCAGGCGACTGCACATCAAGGCTGATGAGTAGCATGGGCACTGGAGCTCACTGTTTCGCCACCACACAAATGATCACTGTCATGTCTTCAACATAATCGATTGCTTGGAGTTGAGCCAAGACATCCATCACTTGCTCGATATTCAAGAAGCGTGATAAGTTGTTCCATTGATAATAAAAAACAATCCATGGCTCTTTTCCAACTTTGAGCTGGGGCATGTGGCAGCTGACATCGAACTCCGGATTATCGTTGTCAAGGATTCAGAAAGCATTTGATGCAATTTGTGTTGTTACCAAATGACGTACAAATTAAACCCCATGTCTCCATTGAAAGGGGCACATTGAGCACCCAAGAGAGCAAACAACATTCACTTCTTCACACCCTAATTGAAGATTGTAAGATTTCGGCAAGTCAGAGCAACGTCCGAGAGACACTGTCGAATCTCCATTTTTATCTCTCTGTCATCTTCAAACTTTCAGCCGGGTTGGTCGATCGACTGCTGTTCAATAGCATGTCTCTCTTGACTTAGTGCAAACTGATAATATCTCATGGAGCCCAAAACACATAGAGGGTGGTGGCGTTAGAATAATAGAACTTGTAAAGCCAGTCAATAGAAAATCTCGCGTTATCCAAGCCATCATCATCGTGATAGAAGCGAACGTGTATTATGCCCTATGTACCTATCCAGTGATGACTAAATTGAGAATCGGTTAGAGTCGAGGATATAAATCATCATTCAAATCAAATATAAAAATCTTGACGACGCGTCCGGTCAAACAAGCGAATGTGTCATCTTCGCGTTCTTCATTTGATAAACAAGCTGCGACTTTCTCTTCGTTTAGGGACTCATTTCGTTTATTCAGTGATGTTTGCTTTGCCAAGAAAGCTACCCGTCCCTTGCGCCGAAAATAGTTCACAGCTGCTCCAAACAGTGCTCTGCACGACTTGCAAACAATCCAAAGTACTCTTGGAATTCAGCTTTTGAGACAATGCCGCATTGGGGAGGAAGCTCAAATTCACGAGATTCTTCAGGCGTGATGAGTAAGAAAACATCCGAGTTGTCCAAATCAGTCTTTTGTCTCTCCGTGTTGTATGTCTCTTCGTCCATGTTGCATTTGATTTGAGTCGATTTGCACAGAATTATTTCGTTGCAGCGGACAGACGTATGACCATGCGGCGTGCTAATCGTCGACACGATATTTCCAGCTGGAGCATTTGGTGTGTTAATCACAATCGAATGCATCAAATTGATATCCACATCATGAACCGTGGAAGTATTCGTCTCTTTTGAAAGATCGCTTGAATTTTGTTGGCCTTTTGCGATGACAATCTCGCGTGGACGTTGCTCTTCAATCGAAAGTCCGATGACTCCCCTGCCAAATCTGGCCCCGTTATGAAGTTCAATAAGAGGAACGAAACTTCCAAAGAATGCAATCGACTTCACACGACGAAATATCGCGACAAAATCTTCAAACGGGTCATGCAACAGGTAAGCGCTTTCAAGATTTTTATCAAAGGTGGCGCATTCCTCATTAAACTTCTTCACGAGCCGCTGCAGTAACTTGACGAGCAAAACAAACGCGCATTCCAATCGGCTGTTGGCGTATTCAGTGTATCGGAACAAACCCAAGCTGCACAGTTTATCGGGAGTCCACCCAGGTTGACCAAAAGATGTAGGCAATAAGAACTTGCGACGAGATAACACTCCAGCCAAGACTTCTTGGCAAATTGATGCATCGTTGAACAGGTCTGAGCTAAACAAGCTGTCATAGGCTTGTGCCAATTTGTCCATGACTTCGTTGACTAGTCTGACAGGCTCAATGGAAGAGTCTCTGTGGCGCTGCAGCACTTCATGTAGCACCTCAAGGGCCCGGCCATGACCACCCATGTCTTTTACTAACTGTTCTTCAATCCAGTTTTCAGTTGCGATAATTTCGTCACCTCGCAGTGGGGGCGGGGATAGATACACATGGTCGGGTGAACTTTTGGCAAGTGCTCTATGAATAGGTCTCTGGATTGTGGCCGTACAAACACAAACGACAAATGCTCTGGACCAGTTCAAACAGTGACGCATCGAGCCCAGCAATGAATTCAAGGCGCTAGGCATCGTACAATTTTCATGCACCATCCACGCTGAGGATGACAGTCATGTCTTCCACTTTGTCAATGTTCTCCGCATGAGCAAGGATTCCAATGACCTCGTCGATTGTCAGCCAGCCTGATAAATGATTCCACCGGCGAGCAAAGGCGTCCCATGACTCGTTCACGTCATCTCTCATTTGATAGAGGAATCGACAACTGATGTCAAGCTCAGGAAACATATTGTCAAGTAATCCGCTGAATCTGGTTGTGTCGCTGTCAAGAGATATACGGAATTCAAAGGCATTGTTCATTCGGGTGATGAGTTCCTTATCCCCTGACGCTTGTGCGGATTTAGACAAAATAGACTTCATTTCATCCAGCATCCGCGACTTTCCAGTGCCAGGTCCACCGAGCACGAGATCGAGAGCTGGGTAGCGCCGGTTGTTGATCTTTCCATGCTTTGTATTGTGTTTGTAGAGGGTCCACAAGAGAGGAAGCGAGTTCGTCTGCACCCTGATAAGGCCAATCTTTTCCAGCGCTGGTGCAGAGGAGTGTGGGCTCTCTCCATTGGAAATGGTCCTTGACATCATTCGACGGCTCGATGGGTTGGAGAACACCCCGATCACGGATAACTACCACAACCGCATTCTTCAGCGATCCACCATATTGCTTGATCATTGTGTCTTCCATCAGTGGAGTATCTGCGACATATGCGTCTTTGTGACCCGCAAATCGAATCTGAGGACACCTTTCAAAATATCCCCCCGACGATTGCTCCATGCAATTAGGACGCGCTTAAAGTCAACAATGTCACCGCCGAGAGGAATATCAATCACCTGTGGGAAAAGTTCGTCGCTTGCATTTTTCGCATCGACAAGGGCAAACCATACTCGCTGTGTCTTCTTGCGTCGTCCCATGGTAGAAAATGGAATGATAATCGAATATTCTTTGCGACAGGACATGACTACGTCTCAATGCGTTGGCAATGTGATAAACGAATGAAAATTATTTGACAGTACAGAGAAATAGAATCGAGCCTCTACGACGGCAAAACAGATTTCGCAGCGAAAGTGGGTCATGACTTCACTATGAAGAAAGAAGGATTGTTCACCCTGCTGATTACCAGGAAATGGCAATCGCGGTAACTTAGTTCACTTTCATCTTGAGTTGAGAAGCTGGCTTGACACTGTCTTGGTCCAAAATGCTCTCTGAATTCATATTTCGAGACAAGGCCACAATGAGGAGGAAGCTCGAATGGGTCCAATTCTTCAGGCGTGATGAGTAAAACAAATCAGCTGCACCCGAGGTGGCCTTTTAACTTTCTTCGTTGTACTCTTCTTTGCTACGTCTACGATTTGACGTCTCCAATTTACATCTAGCAGCTTCATTCCAAGTGACAAATCCATTACCACGTGGCACATGAGTCCTCATGAAGATGTTTCCAGATGCATCCTTCGGTGCATTCTTCACAATTGAGTTCATATTTTCAAGTTTGATACTCACATCGTCCTCTGTCAAGCACGTTGTGTCTTTCGAAAGAGTTTTTGTGTCTTCTTGGCTGGTCAATTCCCAAACCTTGCGCTGGTGCAGCTCTTCTATCTAAACTCCATCGATCCCGCTGCCGAATCTAGCGCCGTTGTGGAATTCGAAGACAGAGCGATAGGTCTCCACGAAATGCAAACAATTTGAAACGACAGAAGAACGCCACGAATTGTTCGAATGGCTGCCATAACATGAACGAGCTTTGGAGATCCTCATCAAAGATGGAATATTCCTCGTCTTCCATCTCCATGATTTGACACAACAGCTTGATAAGTAAACGTTAGCACACTCCAATTGGCCATTGGTATGCCAAGCTGCAGAGCTTCTCCACCATCTAATCTAGCCAGGGAGACACAGAGTTGTTTCCAGCAGACACTTGCAACGAGATAACTCAATCGTAACTCACGCTGGCATATCAATGAATCTTCGAAAAAGCCGGAGCGAAACAAGCTGTGATCTGACAATTCGTCATAGATCATTTTGATTAGGCTCGTTGGCCTCCAACCGGTGATTGATAATGACACGATGACAAGCGCGCTCCAATCCGTTTTGAACTCAGTTTCCCATTTTTTTAGCTTCACACGAACATTTGCTCTACGTGTTTGCTCTGCTACAACACAACAGTCGATTGGCGGCGTTTTTGGCAATTCTATCCAAATTTGCAAGTTTCTGCTGCCGCCTCAACTATTGCAACTGACAGTTGGATGGAGATGCAATTGGCGGAAGGCATGGATGGTCATGGTCGGGCCCTCGAGGTCTTGCAGAGTCATATTCTCCACCTTGTCAATGCTATTAAGTTGAGCCAGGATATCCATCACACGCGGGATTGTCAACTAGTTTGATAAATATATCAATCGATAAACACATCCCATGTCTCTTCCACGTCTTTTCGGAGCTGGTAGAGCATTCGACAACTCACGTCAAATTCAGGATTTTGGGAGTCGAGTAATTATTTGAAAGGTCATAGTGTTGTCGAAAGCGATGCGGAATTCAAATGCGTTTTTACATCTGTGTTTCATCCTCACAGGACTGAGCGACATTCTCCAGGACAGTCGTTGTTTCGTCGAGCATATGTGATTGTCCAATGCCAGGTCCACAAACCACGAAATTGAGAGCGTAGTTTTGAATATCAGGACGACGGTCCTTCCAGGCATTGTAATACGTGACGAGAGGATACACAAGAGAAGCGGCGGGTCCTTCGACGCCTTTACATGGCCAATCTTTGCCAGTACTCATGCACAGTCGCATAGGCTCTCTCCATTCAAAGCTGACTGATGCATCGTCCATAGAGTCGCTGAGCTGGATAGCGCCACCGGCACGAGTGCGCAGACAACAACCAAGAGAGGGTTCGTAAACGATGTGCGAGATCTTTTGAGCTTTTTTCGTCTTGAACATGCATATTCGCGATCAACGCATCTCTGTTGGCATAAACAATCCGGCTTTGCACATTCTCCAAACCTCTTCCCCGTCGACCGCCAACTGCCCTCTGAACCCCCTTATCGTGATCAACATCACTTCTTTGGGAAATTTCCACTGAAGCGGGGTGCAATTGCATGTAAGCTTCACCACCGTCGTCCAAAAGAGCATACCACACTCGCAGCAACTTGTTTCTTCGTCCCATGTTTGAAAATGGAGGACAACGGATGAACGTGCAGTTTCTGCATTCTTTGGAATGACAACGACCCGACGACAGTTTCGAATTTCGAATTGCTATATTCTTGAAAGCTTCAAATTTGCTAGTGTTGACACCAGCCATCTGGGCCAACCTCGCCATTGCCACCGGCGATTCGAAAGCATTTCGTGGCTGGAAAGACTGCAAGGAGATTCGAAGTCACTGAAAAGACAAGTCCAAAGCCAGCAACTGCCAGGACTGTCGTCGCAGCGAAAGAGCTGGTAATTCCATCCCGCTTGAGATCTTGCAACTGACGATGCTGCGATGGAAGTAACAAGAGCAGCAAGAGTCCTGACAACTTGCACGCATACGAAAACAAAAATACAATCGTGACATCGCGCCGAACTGCTGTGGAATCAGTCTTGATTGCATCTTGGCCAACGTCAAAGAAGGAATCGAAAATGTTATAGATCATCGCTGCAATAGGCCAAGCAAGGTTGATCATCGTCGAGAGCAAACCTTGCGTCGCACCGGCAATCGAAGCATCTGAAAGATCAGCAGAGATGACGGAGCCAATGACGCTATTGAATGCGTCGGGGATTTCTCCAGCCATAGTCAAGCTGACAAAGAACCACTGATTGCGAATAATATTCCATGTTGTCAACAGAACGGCAGTGGCATCAATGACGACCGTGGCGATCGTGGCGATGGCAAGACATGCTCGCCAATTCCAGTGCAAGCCGTGGCGATGCATCAACGTCAGCGAGCTTGTGATGACAATCACGCCGACCACGGAAGAGATCGAGCTGGCCGCTGGCTCGACATGGGACCAATACGCTCGAATCGGATTCAACGGCGTGGCCATAACGCCTCGAAGTGTCGTGCTTGCCAGTTGGAAGATGCACATTTGCCACATGGCTTGACGCTCCAGGAGGGTCCAAAACGACCGCCACCACGTAGGAATCGTCAAGAACGACGAGGATGACGACGAACCGGTCAGTGGAATGCTGTGGTGCCGGTCCTGGACAAAAAAGATCGCGGCGATGGCAGCTACAATGCATGGAACTAGCGCCGTGGCGTAGATTGCATTTGGTGCGAGGGAGAATGTGAACGAGCCATTGTACTGGACTCCATTCAGTCCAAGCGCCAAGATGAGATGCGCTGGAAGGCCGCCAGCGTAGCGACAAGCATACGCCATGCTTTGGACACGTCCACGCATCGCAATGGGTTCTCGCTGAGAGTATTCGATAGCCATGACTTCAGCGCACACTTCGACAAGAACGTAGCCAAACGATACGATCATGGACAAAACGATGAAGAAAGAGCCTTGATCCGGTGCTTGGAGGTTGAAATACTTGAGCAATTCAGACTGAGAGACTGAAGCAATCGGCGTTGTGCAAAGTGTCGCCGCCGCTGCAGCCTTCGTCGCCGCTCGATCGCAGTAGGGAGCTCCAAAGGGAACAAAAACCATCATGAGCAAGCAGCCGATGGAGAATATCCAGCCGACAAGCATCCATGACTTGCGATGATAGCCGTAGATTGGAAAGCAATCGGACAAGATGCCAAAGATAAACTTGAACGACCAGCCGAGGTTGACAAGCACGCCGTACGAGGCGGTCTGGTAACCGTCCATGGCCAAGTAGACGTTGAAGATCGGGTAGCCCAACGCTGGGAAGAACGTCATGAGGAAACCAGCGCCGCCAAATTGAGCAAATAAACCCACGGCTTCCAAGGAATCCAGTGCGACAACTCCCGCCTCTTCGTCGATGCGTTGGTCTGTGATGAAGTTCTCCTGGATTGAGATCTTGGTCGAGACGAGTGGCGTCGTCTCGTTATCAAACAAGTCGTCCCGAGGCGCCATGACTACCAATAGAGTTCCAACTTGTGGGCGTCTTTGCGCTGCTGAGAGCTCTCTCTTACTGTATGCTCGCCAGCAATGTCCAATCTGATTCGCCATCCAAACTGGTTCCACCACTCGATCAAATGCTCTGTGAGCGCCAGACAAGCGCTCGCAAGTCCTTCTGTAGGCTCCTTGTAGCTGGAATCGATTAAATCTGCATCGGCGGTGACGTTGGTGAAGTGGCTGCAGCTTTAGCCCCCCTTGTATTTTGTTGTCTAAATTGAGCGGCTGAGGTTTGCTGAGGAGATGGAACTGGCAAGGAACCAAAACGCTAGCGTTCTTCTTGCAGTTTTCGATCCACGCGCTTTAGAGGACATTGGCGTTCGTCATGGAGCTGAAGGAGTGGCTTGATCTAGAGAGAGATGGCGGTGCAGATGCGGCGCGTCCACATGTTTTGTGTGCAACGAGTGTGTGTTCTCCTTGTCACACTATATCCATTGCGCTAAACCCAAGATGGCCGAGAACTGCCCCGCGGTCCAAGAAGAGTTCCCGCCCAAGTTGAGCATCAAGGCGCGTTTGATCCTCCACGTGATCGATCTTGTTTGCTTCATGGCCATGTATTACGCCGTAGTTGGGCCGTATCCAATGTGGACATGTCTGGTGTGTGCCGCGACAGGATGGGGACTCACAGTCGTCCTCTCGTATCGATGGCCCTGGGAGCGCTTCTATTAGACGTAGCTGCCGATGCGTCTTCAAGCTGGTATGTTCTTCAATAGAGCTTTAGTCTGTCATTACGTTTTGTCTTGAGAGTCAGCAACTTCGTTTATCCCGATGCACCAGATCAAAGACTTTATCTGAAGCAGGAAGAAGTCCTTGAATCTGCAAAATGTTTTCCCTTGCGACAAAGGAATCGCTGGTCGTTCGATGGCCAGCTTATCCAGGTGCGGCCATGGACCTGTTCGATTTGCTTTGCGCTGCAAGCACAATTCGTCGAGACCTCTCCACCGAAATACACGAGGAGCATCCGAAGAATATAGCGAATACAGCTAGAGAACTGATCTATCTATACTCTTAGCGCTTCTTTAGTCATAGATGCGACGTGAGAGTCCATCGGAGCGAGCGGGATGCAGTCGATCATGCACATTTTGACATTTTCCCTCGTTTGAATGACATTAAAACTATAGTGACATGTCAGTAAATAGAAAAAAGAATAAAATTAATGACATAACATAGTGACATGTCCTTAAAACCAAGTGGACAAGTCCAAACAACAGGCATGAGTGACCCACACCGACGCAATCCAACACAACGAAGATGTACAATCCAAGTCGTTTGTGCCACTTTAGAGTTCGATTGGAATGATCAACGGCTCCAACGGCGACTTTGATGATCGGCTGTCGTACATCCGCTTGTCCGACGAGGAGCAAGACACGACGACGACGACGGAAAACGCGCCACATCCTCGCATAGATCTCCCATCGCATATCCCAGGTGTCAAGTATGTGTCGGCTCCAGTGACGTCGCACATTATCTACGGGCTCTACTTTCAGTACGCGGTGATTGGCGTCATCCATGCATTCTTGCCGCTTCTCGCGTACCCGATTTTCACCATTTACCTCCGAATGGAAGGCTACCAGATCGCGGCGTATCAGCAGCTCGTCACGTTTGGCTGGGCGTTTCGCCCTGTCTTTGCCATGCTCACCGACTGCATTCCCATCCGTGGGTACCGCCGGAAGGCATGGATCATGCTCGGCTGGCTAATTTGCACGGTCTCCTTTGGCGTTTTGGCGTTCTCATCGGTGGGCGATGCATACTGCGACCTCAAGGACGA
Organism: Aphanomyces euteiches; assembly: GCA_021527685.1. Classification (NCBI taxonomy): domain Eukaryota; phylum Oomycota; class Saprolegniomycetes; order Saprolegniales; family Verrucalvaceae; genus Aphanomyces; species Aphanomyces euteiches. The sequence goes on along the minus strand of JAJGMV010000093.1, from coordinate 1,756,705 downwards.
CTTCGACTGCTGGCAATATCCTGCCAACCTCACATCTGGACACTACAACGTCGACGCGCCTAACCACGCAGGACGCTTCATTGTCTTGTCTGGCCTTGCCTCCATCGGCTACGTGCTCGTCGCGACTGTCACGGACGCTTTTGTCGTCGAATGGACAGCGCATGAACCCGAAGACGTCCGCCACCACATTCGTAGTTACATCTATGGCATCCGCGCAGTTTGGGGCGGCATTGCCAACATTGCCGGTGGTCTTTGCTTGAACGGATCGCGCTACAGCGGTTCGTTCTCCCTCTCTATGGCTCCCAACTTGGTTTACGGGCTCTGTCAAATCGTTTGCCTCGTCGGAGGACTCACTGCCATGTTCTTGATCAAGGAAATCAAGCACTCGTCGTCGACGACTCCAGTCATGACGCTCGCGGAGTGGCAGAATCAATTTTGGGCCCTTGTGGAGCGGCCGTTGGTGTATCACACGTGCCTCTATCGCTTCTTGGCTTGTTTCTTCATGGGTTTTCACTCGACGGCGATGATGCCGATGGCTTTAGCGTGGGCACGCGTCGAGCCGATGAACTTTGCGCTCTCTTCTGTCTTGGGTAACCTTGTCTTTGGCGGAACACTCCTTGGCATGAGCCGATGGGGTCGCAATTGGCGGTGGCGGTGGACTGTCACCCTTGCAACAGTGGCAACCATCTTGATTGATGCTGGCGTCACGATGCTCACGACTTGGGACTATCTCCGCAACCAGTGGTTCTTTACCTTTGTCGGTTTCCTCGAACGCGCTCCCGATGCGGCGCGATTCGCTGTGGCCACGCAATGTCTTGAGGAATTGGCGGAACCTGGCACGGAACTTTTAGCGCTGTCGCTCTTGTCATCGGTCACGAATATTGCCACAACCTTATCCACGGCGATTTACAAGTACGTCGATGGGTTCTACAGCGTCTCCATGAACGATCTTTTCCGTGACGATCACATTGCTCGTATGGAAGTGACCAACACGTATGCCATTGCCTACGCTTGCAAGTTTTCAGCACTCTTTTGGGTCTTTTTCCTGCCGTCCAATCGTGAAAAACTCCTCGCGCTCAAGCAACGCAGCGACAAACCCAACCGCTTGGCTGCCTACCGCCTTGTGATCCTCCTCGTGGTGAGCCTGATCTTTGCGACATCGGCGCATGTCATGGCGGTATATCCCAGCACGTCGTGCCATCAATTCGGAGGCGGCAACGGCCGCGATACCGCACATTGTGACTGAGACCAACGAAAGCCTTTTAACTATGAATTCGACATCCTTTACATCTTTATGGATGGAGTTGAACGAGTCCAGCGTCAGCGAGCTTTCGGATCTTGGGGCCATAGATGGCATCGTTCATGTAGGACCGCAGAGCGCATGGTTTTTGGCATGCATGGAGCACCTGCTGCATGGCTGGATCGCCCAAAATGTCCATGAGCTCTGGATCTGCCAAAATGCGTTGGACTTGGGCATCTTCTTCCGGCGAAGTGCTCATGGACTTCAGAGCGTCGCGTTGGATTTCCTCTCGGGATTTACGTTCTTTCTCTTCTTCGATTTTGCCAAGCTACACAATACATTGCTGAGCACAAAATGAAGTCGTTGGTCACATACGTGCTCAAAATGATGCCCCATAAAGTTCATAAAGTCTTTAAACATGACGCCAACGTCAGGATCATTCTAGACGCATATTAGTTGAGAAAATGGCTGCAACGACGGACGTACTTGATATTTCAGCATGGCTGCTGTGGGATTCGTCGACATTTCTTGAATCGCTGCTGTGAAACGAGGGTTCTGGAGGGCTACGACAACATGAATATCACATTCAAAGAGCACTTGTGCACCTTGGCTCAGTTTGGGATCTTTTGCTAGCTTTTCAAACAAATCTGGAGTCATCCAGTCTACTCGACATGTTGGCTGAAGACTATGGATGGTTGTACCTTCGGGCTTTAGGTTTTGCATTTCACTCATCGCGGCTTGGACCTCGGGAAGTTTCAAAGAGTTGGAAGCTGGGTTTCGGCGAATGGTCGGGATTTCAGGCTGGTTTGATTCATGTTTCTCTTTCAAAGGCTTGGCGTTGGAGAAGAATCCCTTCTTGAGTCCATTGCCGAATGCTTTGTTTCGTTTCTTTTGTTCGGCGATTTTTGCGGCTCGTTTGATTTCCTTGGCCTGTGTTGCCACTTGGACCATTTCGTCCATGATGCTTTTCTCTTCCTCGATCTCATTGCGCTGGTTGTCTTCGTCCAGCATCGACAGAGAGCATAGTGGTGGTGGTTCTTCCATTGAACACTTTGAATAGTAATTGATTGCAAGAAAAAGTGTGAACAAAATTCGAAGATTACCATCGCGACGTTTCGTCAAAATACAGGTCAGACGCAGAGAATGAAAAATACAATCAAGAGTTTTCAGGCAACAGGCGTACATTTGACATGTTACGAAGTCGTTCTCCGTCGAAGAGCGCGGTCAGTCTATCGAGCACGGTCTAAGAGGGGGGAAGCGCAAATGAATCTAAAGTTCGGCCATGGCCAAACGGGAGCGCAAGTCACGCAATTGGGCTTTCAAGCGGCTATTTTCTTCGCGCGAAGTAGATAGTTCAGTGTGAAGGTCCTTGAGTTCACGGTTCGCTTCAGCCTGTGGCGTAGAGATTTCGTTAATGTATTTGGATCTGAACACGTACTTGAATGATTTTCAACTTGGCAACAGTTTCATGCAATTTTTCATTGCGACCTTCTAGTTCGAGCACGCGTTGACGCAAGTCATCCTTTGTCATGCTTTCGGTGATGACGCGGGCAAAAATCTTGAAGATATCGCTGTCCTCTGCGACAAAAATTACGCATCACACGGGCAACAGTGATTTTACCATTGGTGTAGTCGTTGTCGACAATGTTGACGAGCACATAGGAATCATAAATTTGCTAAAACATTTGCTGAGATAGAACTCATTTATAAAATACCTTGATCAATTGATGCGATGGCGAGTCCGTTTCATACGCAGATGCCCACTGGAGTGACTTTTAGAAGACCACAGATGCTATTGGAAATACCTGACTCAACCACAATTCAAAGGCTTCATCCTTCCAGGCTGCAAAACTGGCCGTGTCAACGACAGTAGGCTATCCCATGTGAGTTTTGTTAAAAGGATAGCATTTATCAATACCTGAATAATTTCCTTGCCAGGGAATACACCCCACGTTACTGCAGTCACACTGGGTCCAGGAGAATTGGTGTATTCAGTGCCTAAATTCGTCATGAGATCTTGACAACAGCATGTAAGCTCACCGTTAGCGCTGAATGCATGATAGGAGAGGTTGGGATAATCAGCCAAAGCAGTCTACAGCAATTAAGGCACTGTTTATATTTTGATGACATACCACCAAGCGCTGCATGAGACGCGGTGGGACAAAGAATTCAACGTAGGCCTTTTGGAAGACAAATCCACCTTTGCCACCCCAACCAACGCTAGGATCTTCTGATGGCGCACCGTTAATACGAGGCTGACTGTTGATCGTCAAGAAGCCCATCGAGTTGATCCAACGCAAATTTTCTCGAATGATCGTACTTTCACCAGAGAGGCCTTGTTCACACCAGGGCAACTAATTCATGGTCAAAATAAAAATTTGAATCAGCTGCTGATTCCTACTTGCTTCACGCTGCCTTCAATGAACTTCACAAAGACACTCCAGACGTCTTGTTCAGTCAATGGACGCCCCCACAACTAAAACAACTGGGTAAAGAAACAAAAGAAGGGAGTTCAAACGTACGACATCACGAGCCACCTTTGGACGCTTGAAGGCCAAGTAGTATTCAGACAATTCACCATATGCAGGACTTGTGCGATCACCCCAACGTCCATTTGGAAAGTCATCCCATTCTGATGTGCGAGCAATATAACTTGACGCACGGTTGGACCAAAAGATTGGACGGACCTAACAAAAACTGGATGAGTCTGGGTCACATCTTAAGCAGCATTACTTGTTCGATGTTCTTCTCCAATTTACCATCCTTGCTACGTGTAATTGGTACACCCCACGGCAAGCCACGCTCACGGTCGATCAATTTGAGACCTTCCAATACAGAGCGTACAGTCGACGCCAAGTTCCTACACGAAGGAAGGGTTTAATGTCGACGTGGACTGCAGGATAGCCCACATGGTGTAGAAATGAAGCGAGAGGTTGTTCGCTAGCAGCTTGCGGCAAGTATCAATAGCCAAATGGATGCCATACTTCTTGACAGCAGCGTCGTCGTTCTTGATGGCAGCCAAATCATCTTCGACTTGCATAGGCACACTAGTTTTGCACCAATTCGTGAACTTGAGGAACGAATTGTACGTTTGGATGGGCAAGTATCTAATACATGCCTCAGACACGGACGACTTGAAAGTCTCCTTACCCAGGCAAAATTGGAATCTTGATGCCCAATCGACGACAGTCCTGAACCCATTGCAAAAGTTTGTCCACGTCAAAGAAAAATTGAGTGATGATGAAATCAGCACCAGCATCTTGTTTTTCCTTCAAACGGATCATGTCAAGTTCTCTCACTTGGTCCGAAGGTGGCAAATTCGGGTTATTCCATGCTTCAGTATGAACTTCAGCGTATCCAGCAGCTGCAATACAAAACCAATCACCGTGCTCTTCGCGAATGAAGCGAATCAATTCGACAGCATTGTGGAAGCCACCGGGAACAGGCTTCCAGCGCTCAGACCCGATGGGAGGATCTCCACGGAGTGCTAAAATGTTGCGAATGCCCGCTGCACGAACGTTTTTGAGGATTTCGCGCAATTGATCCCGTGGTAAGTGGCAAGTTAAATGCATGAGCACGTCGATCTTGAACTCATTTTGGATATGGGCTCCGATCTTTAGCCACAACTTTTCGTCCTTGAATGCACTGCGCCAAGTGAGAGTGACAAACGTAGGTTGCAATTGAAAGCCCATTTCTTCGACGCGATTGAGCAAGTTAAACACACCATCTTCAGTCTTGGCAGGAAAGAACTCGAAACTCACGCTGGGTGATCCAGTCTTCTCCAATTCCTTCAGGCGGTCGATGATCTTTCCCATGTTGGAGCCACTCAATGGAGTGGGCAGGCAATACGGTATCTGGATAAATGCCCCAGAAATTATCCGGTTATCAATGCAAATTATCCGGAAGCTGACGTCAACACTTTGACATTTCCGGATACAGTTGCCAAAACTCCTCGAATCTTAGGAAGCAAGCATCATGACCAAGGCAGTAAATCCAGTTTAAGAATAGTCTCTATGCAAGCTAGCGGGTTATGGGGGAGAGCTTCAAGAGGTGTGAAGATAGTTGTGCATTAGGGCGAAATGCTAGTCAAGCATGTGCTCATTTATCCGGATAAAATGTACACGTTATCCGGACAATACTGATTTGAACCGTCATATCTTTTCAATTTCGCGCCATCCGCGAAAAGGCGCAATGCCAAGTCGCCCGTCGACGGCGCCACTACGTCCAGCATTGGTGCAAGCAATCCCAGCTTCCATTGACTTTTTAGATGTGGAGCCCATGACATGTTACCTGGTCGCCCTCACGGTGCAAAACACAAGCCGCCAAACTGTCCGGTATCGTTTGACTGTACCTTCTTCGAAGTACTTTCGAGTGTTGGTCGACAATCAAGACCTTGGAATTGTCGCGAATCCAACGCGTTCGTTATCTCCAGGATTGTCAAGCAAGTTTGATGTGGCTTTTCTGTTTGAATCTGCAGACGATGTGCCACCAGATCTGCACGACAAGATCCTTATCTTGGCCGAAAATAGTCCCCCGATTGAGATACCTTTGGTACGAGGATAATCTTTATATTCATTTCACCTGTAATTAGGTGGCAAAACAACCCTCCCCACACTTGGAATTTGAGTCATTAATTGATCTGGGGATGGTTGTACTATCAAACCATGCTGCGAAGTACGTCAATGTCCGAAATACAGGGTCAAAGGAATGCTCATTTCACATTGATGTTGACTCTGGCTTGACTTGCACAATAACTCCAAAAGATGGGACAATCCCAGCTCTCTGCGAAACAAAGCTCAAAGTCGACTTCAACGCACTTGAAATGGGAACATTTAGGGCGATCGCAACCATTCAAACAACTCACGAAAAACAATATTTACTTGATATTAGTGCTGTCGTCGTCGAACACAACATTGAACTCGTGTTTCCTGCAGCAGATGGCATGGAGCATGAGCCTGTGAAATCACTTGCGTTTGGTGCCCTATACAATGGCGAGACAAGAAGACTTGAAACTGTACTACGAAATAATGGTCCACATCCAGTTGGCTATCAGACTGGAATTTCTCTCACAGGACGCCCATTTCGACTAGGAGACGATTTGTACGTAGATAATCATAACTTCCTTAACCTGAATGCTAGCATAAGCCCAGAAGATGACGGAGAATATGAGGAGAAGAAAAAGGAGCTTACTGTGACTCCTGCCGAAGGCAAGATTCCACCGTACTCCTCAACAGTGCTCACTTTCGTTTACAAGCCCAACATGAGCAACCCCGCTAAGCCATCTCTCAGACGTCGTCCATCTTATTCGAACAATAAACAACAGAGCGAAAAAGAGACAAGTATTACACTCAAAGCATTTGCATCGATTGAATGCTCTGACATAAGCCAAAATATTGCTATCGAAATATCTGGCACGGTAAATCTTGTCAAAATATAGTATATATCTAATTTGCATACTTAGGCTGTCATGCCACAAGTGACTGTCTCGCCATCTACGTTTGACTTCGGTGAATGTGCGTCGGGTGCTCGAGTAGATATGATCATGAACATAAAGAACGAAGCCACCTTACCAGTCAAGTTCAGCTTCAACAAAATCGCACAGTTTGCTTCGCACCCACTGAAAGGACGACTTGATGTTTTACAGTCCCAAAATGTCGTTGTTAGCTTCGTTCCGGCACAATTAGGTCGCTTTCAGGTTGACTTCTATTGACAATGGCAAATTAATCGAGAATAGAACGCACTGCAATTGGATGTACAAGATGGAAGTTTAATTATCCCCGTCCATGTCAAAGGCGCTGCAACAACTTTAGGTGAAAAGAAGGAGCTAGTAGGAGGGCCTGATGCCTTACCCAACGATTTTCGCCCGCGCTTCAATTTCGTATCTGTCGATGATATTAAATCACATAAGAAGGCTCCGAAAAGCTCGTATCAGAGAGTGCCACCATACGAAATTGCTGCTCGAGAAGGTAAATACGATAAGGCTCAGCTCAGTAGTATTGAAAACTACCTTACAGGCACAGCAGCGGTAGATGAATACGAGTTTCAAGGAACAAACAACACACACTTAACTTACTGTGTGAATGAACTTGCTGAACGTGCCCACCACCGTGAAACGTACAATCAAATGTTAAGTCAATATCGTCATGATCGCTTATTGAAACAACAAAAAACAAATCAAGAGGCACCAAATCCTGTAAATATTGGAATGACACCGCAAGGGGGAATTGCAGCCCCAGAGCTTTCTTTACCTATCGCCGACGAGCCTCTTTGGATGCAAAGTTCACTAAGGAATCGTCGAGATAGTGGCACCTCATCTCTTGGATTTGATGAAAACAAAATCATAAAAAAGAAGTTCAAACCGCAGCCAATGACACAAGCTGAAGTGAAAGATTGTGCAACAACGCTAACTTCGGATCAGCTGAAGCAAGTTTTTGCTGGTAAGCCTCGAGAGCTATACTTTTAATCTTCTCGATACAGGCCCTAAGGCAATCAACTTTGGCAAGGTGTGTGTCCATTCTGTATCAAAAAAGTCGTTCAGTGTAACAAACGATCTGCCTCATAACATTTTTGTTCGCATGAATATTACGAACGAACTCGATGAACTGCAGCAGACAACTCCCACCTCGCAAGTGATTCCACCTGGGGCCACAGCAGGATTTGATCTAACTTTCTTTTCCCGAGTCGAGCAGGTATTTCAAAAACATGTCCATTACACAATCAACGGCCAGCACAACTCAAAATTATTGGTAACCGCCGAAGTAGTTCCGATTCGAGTCGAACTGTCCACATCCTTGCTTGAGTTTGCATTCGATGCCAGTGATTTACGACCGCAGATATCGCAGGAAGTTGTTTTGAAAAATCCAGGAAATTCCGAGGCGAGGTTTAATTGGAAACCTGAGCAACCTACTGTCGAATGTGCATTTCAAGCAACTCCGGCACAAGGTGCTATTCCACCCGGAGGTAGTTGCAACATCAGTGTGACTTTCAATCCCCGATATAACGTGCCCAATCAAGCCGTGCTTATTGTTTCGGTGGATGGAGGTATCGTGTAAAATGACACGCTCTTTAAATGATTGTGTCGCTTAGGGAAGTCAACCCAACTAAATTGTTTGGGTCATGTGGTTGAGCCCAAGTGTGTTGTAAAAGAAAAGCGAATAGACTTTGGCACTATCGCAGCTGGAATTCCTAAAGAAAAGAGGCTTCTAATAACCAACCAGAACACAGTTGCAGCTACTGTGTTCTACGCTGAAATTGAGCCCACTATAGCTGGATTGGCTGTTCGGCCTTCAGTAAGCGCTTTAATGCCTGGAGAAACAGCTGAGTTGTGTATTACACTGGATATTCATCGAGCGCACCTCTTGGAAGGGTAAGCACGTTTGATTTGTACGATGTTCAAATGCTTATAGTGTGCTTCTTGAAATAAAAATAAGAGGTGGTCGAGTGATTCGTACACCCATCGTCGCTGAAGTAGTCGTTCCTAATGTCACATTCAATACCCCACAAGAAGCTTTCAATTTTGGTGGTGTGACGTTGGGAGTATTAGTTTCTCGTGACATATCCATCACAAATCCTTCACCAGTTCCTGCTCAACTGCTTCTAAACTTTGGTCAAAGAGGTTCAGAGTTCCAAATCACAATGCCAAACAGCCTTAATCCAGCTATACAGGACGACATACATTCAATATTTATTCCAGATGAAACTGACCCCCCTTCAGCCTACCAAATAGTCTTGCCCCCAACAACAACCCTTTTTTTCCACCTACAATTTCGTCCAGAAAACGTTATCTCACATTCCTTTCCCTTTCCGATTCAGCTACAAGGAATTGATAGTCGGAGTGACACTCTTGATCGTGTAATCATGGCAACTGGCCTTAAACCCCGAATGCTCTTCTCTAGCTCTACGCTGAATTTTGACAAGAAAGTTATTGCAAAGGACAACACTCGCAAAATTCCATATTCTCTGAGTCTTACCTTGACAAACGACGACCCGTCAACAATGAAGTGGAGCATGGATCTCTCGAAGTTGATGATAAAACGAAGTGTGTTTCACATTGCACCATCGGTGGCTTTCACCTTCCAATGTTTGCTGATTAAAGTTTATTGTAGTGTGGCGAGTTGGCATCAGGTGATAAATGCATTGTGCGCGTAAGTTTTCTGCCTGTCGATGCAATCGAATATACCGCTGAAGTGCCGGTTTTATTGGACGACTTACCTTATGTCACATTGACGTTGATGGGGAAAGGAATACATCCTCATTTAAGCTTCAGTGTGCCCCGTATTGATTTACCGACTGTTCCCCTTGGTGTAACATCAACGGCCTCATTTTTTGTTCATAGCACAGGGTAACGTCGCTGTGATATTGTATATCTCACAAAACTAGGTATGACAATTTAGAGATAAGCTACCGGCTTCCCATTGACTTATCTCGCGTACCAATTACGGTGCTCTTTCCAGAGGGCAAATCCATAGGTATTGCAAACCCGAAAATTCAGGTCGACGTGAGCTTTTGCTGTGCAAAAAGCATTGCCTTTAATGCCAAGCTGGAATTTTTTTATGCAGAGGGAGCCCAATTTGATTTACCTTTGTCAGGCGCCACTGATAACTGTGTTCTGACCAATTTTGGTTTCCTTGATGCTCATAGAAATGAATTCAGCTTCTTTACCGATCCTGATCAAAAATATCCAATCTACTTCTTGGAAAAATCATACATCAAAGCTCTAACCAAGAAACCTCTCCCTCCACCACCAGTTTCAAGGAATGAGACTGATGATAAACCCAAAAAATTGAAGAAAAAGATGATCACACCAAAGGAGAAGCAAACAAATGTTGTGCCTTCAAAAGGAGAAAACACAAGCAATTATGTTGAAATCACAGGGAAGTTGCTACATGTGCCTCATTTACACGAACCAAAAGCGGAAGATTTGTCACTTCTCATGAGATGGTTAAATATGAACATTCTTCGAACACCAATGACATCATTTCCGCTTGATCTGGTGTGTGTGAAATGCATTTCATGGCACTGACATAATCTAGGTTCAATCTTCAGGGCGGCCATTGTACGATATGGTCGAAGTTGTCAGTGGAAAAACAGTTCCTGGTCGAATAAAGCAGTTGGCATCAAATAAACGCGAACAATGCACCCAACTAATTAGTCAATACACAGAACTGCTCAAGTTTCTGAAATCCTACGGGGCACTACTGAATGACGTGCGGCCAGAACAATTGCTAGACCAAGATCATTATATCCGTTGGTGTGAGGACGAAGACAAATGTCACATTCACCGCAGATTGTCGTTTGAGAAAGAATGGCATCGTATTTCTTGCTTAGCATGGACAAAAGTGATTTTTCAAGTTGTGAAATGTTTTGTACTTTTCCGTATATCGACGAAATCCTTTCTAACTCTACCTGGTATTATCAATCCTGTGACAAAAGTTGCTGAAGCCGTTGTGGTACAGACAAATTCATTGATTATTCATGCGTCATTCATATTTCTAGGTGAGGGATTGCACCAAAAGTAATGTTTACTCAGAAGCTGAGATGATATTAATTGAATGGTTACTTCATCATTCTCGTCGAATGGCGACCGTAACTGAGCCGCGCGTTATCATTGATCTAGAAAGCGACCTAAAGGACGGAGTTGTATTATGCTACGTACTTTTGTCTCATGTGCCGACCCTTGGAAACGAAGGTGGTCCACTTCATGGATTTAACAGAAAACCGATGAGTGAGGAGCATTACATCGAAAACGCATTGTTTGTTCGCAATGCTCTTTCATGTTTAGGCTTGGATTATGGTATTTCCTCCGATCAACTATGCAACCTCAGTCTCCCTTCCACTGTTTTGCTCCTTTTACATTTATACCAAAACGTGCCACAATTTATACCCAAGACGACAATTGAATTCAAAGGCGTTCTGGGGCAAACAATCCAAAAGTCCATTGAGCTGAAAAATCCGAGCAAAAGGACGATAGTTTACGACGTATTTCTTGAAGGCCAAGTCAAAGAATTCAGTATATACAGCCACACACTAACACTTGAGCCTGAAAAGAGCCAAAGCTTTTTGGTCGACTTCAAACCAAAGTTTACTCGATCAGTCCAGGCCAGACTTACATTTCGTAGCTTGCGAGAAGGTCCAAGCTCCGCAGCGACAATGGTTTTCCTTCTGGAATCAAATATATTTTCTCGGAAACCCATTCGAATATTTCAATATGAAACAACCATGTACGATCGCAAAGTTGTGGAAGTTGTTGTCGAGAATCAATTTCCCGTGAACGGTGTCTTCAAGCTATCGGTGTTGCAGCATGCATCCGTTGAGTCAACCAAGAAGGGAAAAGATAGTGAAGACGCATGCATGGATTCACAATTACCATTCTTTCTACCAGACCTTATGAGTGATGTTGTACCCATCCGAAAAGACAGCTCAGCAACTATCAAAATCGAATTTTTACCCCTCAATCCAGGGGTTTACAAATGTCAATTGCTTTTCTTAGATGAAAACGTTGGCGAATTCATGTATGAGATTCACTGCACAGCACATTTGCCTCCCGTATTGGATATTCTTGAGTTTTCTTGTGACAACAAACCTCACACAATCAAGGAACTGTTTGTACCTGTGAAAAATGTATTGCTGAACAAAGCACTGGCCATTGTAGTTGATCGCTTCCAGGTAAAAATCAAGCAACTATTCGTACCTAATTCAGACAATCTTCAGGGGCTTGTGAAATCAAAAGTTCGCGATGGATTACGTAAATGCGAGGAAAATCACCACACAGCATTTCATGTTGAAGTTAATTCACCCTACTTTGTGCTTCAAAACTCTGAGATCCAGCTGAAAAATGGCATATCCAACACTCAATCGCACGACGTAGACAAGAAAAATGGTAGTCAAGCTAAGCTTATCACGCCGCGTGGCACGTTGACGTCGAACAACTCATTAATTCTTGATTTCCAACCAAGGGGAGCTGGTATGTACAGCTGCAAAGTGCTCCTTCGTTCGACGGCAAATTGTGGGTGTGATATTCGAGTGTACGAGATTCAAGCAAAAGTGACTGATGTGGGAATCAAGACAATGTTGGAATTCTCGGCTCCAGCAAGACAAACCATAGTTCAAGACATTCCAATTATTAACCCGACACAGGAACACTGGAGTTTGCGTGCAACATTGACTGGGTAAAGAATAAATCACAAACAGTCTTACTTGTGTCTGAGTAGAGCCAGTGGTGTGTTCTCTGGTGCTTCATCTCTCAATGTTCCTCCGGGAAAAACTAGCAACTATTCGTTGGTATTTAAACCACAGTGGCTCGTTGCAGAAACAGGAACCCTCGTTCTGCAAAATCTCAAAACAGGCCAAGATTTTGAATTTGGCTTATCGGGTATAGGAGAAGAACCACTCGCTGATCAGCATGTTGTTCTCAACTGCCAAGCACGGCAAAGCTTAGTCCATCAATTTGAAGTCCAAACTTACAAATATGACCCTCCAGGACCGTCTACATTCACTGTCGAGTCAGATTTGCCTTACGTGGTCGGTGCGTCCCAGTTAGAGCTTCCTGGGCCCGGAACAACGAGGATGTACAAACTCAGCTTCAACCCATTGATAGGAGGCTCTTATTTTGGAAGTATTACTTTCACTAACACTCGTACTAAAGAGTACAGCTGGTACACAATTGAAGCCACTGTTTCTCCACCAGAGCCTGAAGCTACGTTAGAAATGACCACGACCGTTCGGTCCGTTGTAGGAATGGAAATCAGTTTGGAAAATCCTCTTGATCATGCGGTCGTGTTTGCAATCAATCTAAAAGGCAAGGGCCTCTATGGACCTACTCAGTTCTCCCTTGAGGCACAACAAACCGGCATTTATCAATTGCTGTACTCACCTCTTTTGCCTGGAACCACGACTGGTGCAATTGGTTTTACTAACGAAGACGTTGGAGAGTTTTCATACATTCTGAATCTGCATGCAACCCCAGCTCCACCAATTCAGCTCGAAGACATGGTGTGCGCAGTGGGGGATGTCACATCCCAGCCAATTACAATCACAAACCCATTGGACACACCACTACCACTTGAAGTTGTCCTGACGAATACGCGCAACTTTCGCATTCGAGATGAAGACATCGTAGTGAAGCCTCTGAGCACCTACACTGCAATCCTTGATTATATTCCAAGCAGTTTATCCGAGTATGAGCGTGCAGATATTCAGTTTCTCAACCCTGACGTTGGAACATGGGAGTACAAAGTCCAAGGTACGGGCAAGCCTCCAAGTATGATGAAAACAACTATCGTAAGTCGACAACGTGCCGAAATGTTTAAAAATGCCGATTTCTAGGTTAATGCCGTCGTTGGAGAAGCTGCAAGCTCTCTCTTCACATTTCGAAATCCGTTTCCTGATGCACTTGCTGTCGAAGTAACGATGGTGCAACTAAATCAGCACGACGACGGCAAAACTATTATGTACAAATAACATTCTCTATAGCGTTGTACCGATTCAATTATAGGGAACGACCCACAGGCACAAGTGGCAGTCGCGCAGGAAACAGTCCGACGAGTGTCAGTCGACAAAGGATTCGACCTCCCACGGCTCCGCCACCAGTATTTGATATTCTACTGAAGAAACCCAAGTTAACTCTGGAAGGATTTGGAATCCTGCAAGGTATTTATACTATGTTGAGTGACCTGAGGATACTTTGCATAGTGCCGATATCATTCATGCCCCATTTTGTGTCTGAAGCTGGCGCTCAAATCATTATCAAAGGAGACAAAGAATTGGAGTGGGTGTATCCTGTTCGGGTACTCGAAAGGATATCCATGAAACGATTCATATCCTCATAGGGTATTGCTGAAGCTCCCGCAAATCCTCGGTCGTTTACATTTGTGTGTCGAGCGAGAGAATCTTGTGAAAAGAAATTGAGTCTGGAGCTGCTAGCACTCGAAAAAGTTACAATTGACGAACGATTTACAATCGAGTGGGACATTCCTGAACCTCATGCGCGAGTCGTGGAGCGAACGCTAACTGTGACTCCCATCGTGGACAAGATATCATCAGTGACAACGCCCTTGGAGTATTTGGTAAAAGCGACGAGATCCGTGCCAAGCATTTCACTTTGTCAATGAATTTAGGTTCGGTTCGATCCCCTTAAACCCATTCGCCTGACGGTTGGATTGATTGTTAAAAAGCGATCTGGGGGGCTGTGGCGATTTGACATTCACCTCGACGCGTCAGACCCCTTCGTCGACGACGTATTAACAATTGAATCTGCTCTGAATCAAACCTCAAGTGTATCTTTTAAGCTTACAAATCAATTTCGAGAATCGACGCCGTTTCAGGCTGAATTTACAGCTGGGTCATCCCAAGCTTTCACGGTAAACGAACACTCCCCTTCGCTTTGAAATAAACGTTATCTCCGTTCCTAGGTCTACCCTGTGGAGGGTATGCTGGCACCCTATGGAACAGACGGCACGTCGTTCACGATTGCATTTACCCCTACAGGCTATGGGAAAATGTGCTCTGGGCAATTAGTAATTGTCACGGACGAAATGCAATGGACATTTAATGTCAAAGGCACACATCCAGAGTACAAGATTCCCCACGGCGAGTCGAAAGTGTTTGCCCACAATGCATCCAAGAAGTTGAGCCCGCCGAGCAGCACCAAGAAGAAAAAACTCTTTCGAAAGTGACGCTCTTGTAGTATGCGACAAATGTGTAAATTCGTTTATTCTTGTTCGTTTGGCGTGTAGCACACACGACGTGCGTCTTCGCTTTGACGTCCTTGCAGGCTAAAAATCAAAGCACAGTGCTACAACAGCAGACTTTGAATCTATTTCCGCGGAAGCTGCGATGAACATTATTGGAAAACAACACTGTGAAAGCCCCAACTCTACTCTGCTATTCCTCTGTTATCTCGTCGTCGACATGTCGATTTCTGTACTCACAACATGCAAAGATGCAAAGTGGATTTACAAACTGCAAAGTCGCTTACAAACGTCGATAAACGACGACAAGTCAACATCATATAGTCACATTAAGTATTAAAATATCCGATATACGGCTTAAAATTTGATACACGACGGGAAAGTTTACAATTTATCATATTAAAGTAGTAAATATGATACATACTATCGTCGTCATTAGTAAATCAGTGCTCCTGCTTTTTGTAATGCGATGCAGACATGACCACGACGAGGATTGTACCTCTGACTTTTCATATTAAAATCAAGTATAATTGTCAAATAAAGTGTAGGATATCATGAAGAATGTCGTCGTGTGGGGTCGTCTGTCGTTTGCCAAACAGCGACAATTGACGACCAACCCAAGCGGATGAGCCCATTCTTGATTTGGACAGATGAAGATCAGTGTTACGCTAATTGCGGCCGCCGTTGTGGCCATTGCCTCAGGGGCTGAAACCTCCTTGGACAAGTGTGGCAAGTCGGTGACCTCGATCCTTACCGCCGGCACAGCCACCGATGCAGCCAAGACTTGCTTCAAAGATTCGGGCATCGACCCAAAGTCGACTTCGATCAGTGAAGCCGATATGACCAAGGCAGCTGGCACTGCGTCGTGCAAGACGTGGTGGGATGGCCTCGTGAAGGATATCCAAAAGATTAAGCCACAGTGCGAATTCCCCAACTTTGACGGATCGGGTGCCCTCGTCGACACAGCCAAGTTTAACATGTCGTACGACCAATTCTTGAAGCTCTCGCAAAAGTTGGTATCCTCTGGAGCTAAAGAAGCTAAACAAGCTGACCATACTGACGCTGCACCTGCTGACACGTGCGGTGCGACTGTGAGCGGCATCTTGACCACGGCCGCCACCAACGACAGAGCCAAGGCTTGCTCGAAGGAAACTGGCATCGCTTTGGACTCGACCACCGTCAGCAGGCATGTCATGTCCGCGGCCAGGAAGTCCAAGACTTGCCGCAAGTGGTGGGACAATATCGTGAAGGAGATTAGGGCCACCAAGCCCAAGTGTGACTTCACCAACATCGACGGCTCGGGCAAGAAGATCAACACGGCCAAGTTTAACATGCGATATTCTCAATTCTTGAAGCTCAGTGCTAAGAACGCCCGAGCTCACAACGAGAAAAAGACTTTGGAGTTCAGGAGCCACAAGAAGGCTGCTGCTGCCGGTAACACGACGGCGTCTTCGAACTCGTCGACGCCTGCCCCTACCACCACCGAAAAGTCCAGCGGTGTTGTAGTCACCACGTTGAGCTTGTCGGCTGTCGCGGTTGCTGCTTTGTTCGCTTAAGGAACTCCAATCTTATAAATATACTGTTTCATCACTTTTCATTCCCAACTTGAGGAAAACCAAGACTCTGTCGTGTCCGAGTTGAAGCCATGACGTGGATAACAAGCGTTGTCTGTCATGTAGATGTCAATCTCCACTCAACTTGAAGGCTCTGGGTCGTCGACTTTGGAGGAACTCTACGTCCTCATTGACAAAACTTAAAAGTCTGTCACCGACACCACAATTTTAAGTTTTCAACCTGAAGAACGAAGTCAACCTCCCAGTTGGATGACGATCTCTCTGCGGCGGACTGCGCATTTTATGGGCTTCAGGGTCGATTTTGGTGAAGTGAATCGAAAGGTAGAAGAGCAGGACGTGGTCAATGTGCGTTGAGCATTCAAGAGAGCGGCATTGCAACAACCAAAGAGGCTTTTGTGGAACTTCCATCTCCCTTAGCTACAACGGCGTGAGACCGCCTTCAAGCGAAGATTTCTGTGCATGAAATTCGCTGTCGTGTTGTATTTCGGCACAAGAGTATGAACCCTTGCTCTCCTTCCTTCCCCTGGTAGTGACGGAAAAGATGAACCGTCGATTGAAACTGGACATATCTGAAGTAACTTTCCACTCCAAGTTGCTTTCGTTTGACATCGCAAGGGACTTGTCGTACAAAGCGGTCTACAATGCGGCCATTTTGTCTTTGAGTGCAATATTCACACGCCGTCGTAGCAGCACCACTGCTGACGATGACCACAGCACGAAAACTTCAAGATTTTGTCGTGCAATGAAGGCGACACTCTGAAAAATGGCACCAGCACGCTCATTAGAATTTGCCACAACCACGCAAGCACAACGTGTTGTTATGATGCCAACAGACTTGAGCACGATGCCGCCAAGGGCTGAACTCAAGCAATGGCACGAGGAGCTGAAACTCAAGGAGCGATGGATCAATCGCACTTTGTCGACGCCTTGACGATGTACATCAACGACGTTGTCGAAGGCCAGCTCAAAACAGAGCTCGAGGCGGCTGAGACGGCCACAAATCAACTCCGCGAGCGAGTGGTGGCACTCACGACTGACTCGACCAACGTCAAGTCACAGCTTACCGAGAAGACCAAACATGCCCAACGCCTCGACGACCGAGTGGTGGCGTTGGTGAGCGAGTTCAAGGCAGCCAAAGCCAAAGTAGCGGCGAAGAACTCGGTGACCACTGCACTCGAAGACGAAGTGGTCGCACTAAAGACTGCTTCGCACAAGAAGTCCCCGCGATGCCAAACGAGAGCAACTCGGAGTGGATTTGGGTGTGCGTCGTCAGTCTCATCGTCGGTCTTGTCCATGCGGCGCTCGTGTTGTTTGGAGTGGCCACGCTCGGGACAAAAGACGACACTCTCACGCACGCCTCGCCCAATTGGAGACACCTTGTCTTCGTACTAGACCCTGTCGCTGCGATTGCAAATTCTGTGCATGGAGGAACTTCGAACGTCGGGCAGGCCCATCGCGGCCACTGGCCTCTAAACCACGACTAGAATTGATCCCTTCACGAACCAAGGCATGGCCTGCACATCTCGCAGTTCCTTGATCCAGCGTTTCCTGTCGTCATGTCTTTCAATAAAAGAGCAAAAGGAAAGATTGAATCACAATTCTGTCGTTGTTTTCGATATCCTCCATCCGATTTCAAGATTTGATTTGCATCCAGAGCAGTTACACCTTCTTGAAATGTCTTCAATTATGATTGGCTAATAATATACACATTTCAGCCAATCAAATGACGCTTTGTGTTCAACACGTGGCATATTGTAATTTTTTCGAACGGCCGATGGAATTTTCACCGTCATGGACTGCCATTTTCAAATTTTTGACCATCATGCCAACCAAAGGCAGCGCCGGCGTCTTGGACTTGCTCGTGTGCATTGGAGGCATCTACACGTGCTATCTCTCGTATGGGATCTTTCAGGAGAAGATGTAAGTGCTTGGTGCCTCGCGGTCGGACGTTGAAACTCATTTTCTCGCGATAGATTCAAGTACCGAGACAGCGACGGCAACAAGTTTACCGCCACGTTGTTTCTTCTCTTCATTCAGTGTGTCTTTAATGCGTTGGTCGCGTTCCTCGGTATGAATGAATATTTTTGAACGATGGAGTGACGCGATGGCTGTTGTAGCGACGTTTATTTGGATCCCCAAGAACAAAAGTGTACCCTTGATGCCGTTTGCCTATTCGTCCTTTTCCTACCTTGGCGCCATGTTGTGCAGTAACGAAGCGCTCAAATATGTCAACTACCCAACACAAGCGCTCGGCAAGTCGTGCAAGATGATCCCAGTCATGTTGATGGGCGTTGTCTTGGGCCGAAAGAAATACTCGTGGAAGGAATACGTGTCCGTGTTGTTGATCACGGCCGGTATTGTGACCTTCCAGCTTGGCAAAGATTCGTCCAAGGGAAAACAACAAGAAAACAGCGTCTATGGTCTCGGTCTTCTCTTTCTGAGTCTCTTCATGGATGGTCTCACTGGATCTGGCCAAGAGCAAATGGTCGAAGTGCACAAGCCGTCTGTCCATCAGCAAATGCTCAACACCAACTTGTGGGCCGTGTTCTACACGGGCATTGGGTAGGCATTGTCACGTCCAACCCGAGCTCATGTCGTTTAGATGCTTGTTGACTTCCCATGGCGCTGAAGGCCTTGCTTTTTGCCTCAACAACCCCGAGGTAGCCCTGCAATTCTCTGCTAGTGCTTGACGAGTCGGCCGTCTAGATCTACCAATCTCTCTTCTACTTCTCGCTCTGCAGTGCGCTCGGCCAGAACTTCATCTACTTCACCGTCCAGCGCTTCTCGGCTCTGACGTGTACGACTATCACAACGACACGCAAGTTCTTCACGATCCTTGCCTCTGTCTTGTACTTTGGCAATGCGCTTGCGACGCAGCAATGGGTCGGTGTCGGCATTGTCTTCACGGGCATCGGCATTGAATTGACGACCAAGTATGCGAAATACGGCGCCGCCAAGAAAGCTTCCAAGCCCGACGAAAAGAAACAATGAGAAGATACATGGTCTGCGTCGTGCTTTGAATGTAAATCCTTGTCCATTAGACTCTCAAATCCTTTGATCGACTTATTTGCCACGAGAACGAGCTAACTCTTGGACTTTGGCTTGGCCTGCCGTCAGCGCGGCGGCTGTCGTGTGCACAGAATTGCCGTCAGCGTACAGCGGAAGCGTGCTACGCACCACCGAGGCGATGAAAAAGCGGCACGGGCCGTAGTTGGCCTCCAAGTTTACAACTTGACCGTCGTCACTGAAGACGAGGAGCTCTTCCGTCGTGTGACTATCCTTGAAATCGACGGCTCCTTCATACACGAATGCCCAGCACACTTGGTGGCCCGCCGCGTCGTACGTGAACGTCTCGCCGGCTCTCAACTCAACTTCCAAGAGAGTCAGAGCGGCAGGAGGTTCAATGGCGCCGCGAATGCCATGGTACGTTCCAAGGAGGATGCGTGCATTGCCAGCTTTGGGGATTTGATCGTCGCCGATCTCTTGCGTCTGTGCTGGTTCGCTCTAGACAGCAGGCGGCAGTGCCACCCACAACTCGAACGCTTTCGAGTTTGAAGAGCGCTGCAGCATTGTGCCGCCGCCAGCAACCGTCCATTGGATTCCAACCGACGGTCGGTAGGAGAGAACAGCGACGCCAGAGAGAGGAAGGCTGCTCTGCGCGTCTTCTGGGACTTGCTGGAGCGAGACGAACGGCTTGAGTCGACTGACGATTGCATCATTGGGAGACACCAAACGCGAGGAACCGCCGAGGCGATGGACAAGCGTGCGGCGGTTGAGGAGGTAGTCGGGAGTGAACCATTTCGGTCCTACGGGAACAGTGTTGTTCCATGTGCGACCAAAGTACCCTTCCTTGATCTGGTCGATCGGGGAGACGGCGGCGACGCCAGGAAGAGCGTAGAACTGCTTGAGCCATCGACTCAAGTTGGGGTAGTCTCGGATGAACGCTTGATTGAGCTTCATGCGAACAAAGTAGACGGGATCGTGGCGGAAGATCGTGGGAAAGAGTCGGACGTCGGCTTCCGTGAGCGTATCACCAGTCAGCCATGTACGAGTCGCTAGGATCGATTCCAGCCGGTCCAGCGCGGCAAAATACTCGACAAATGCGGCCTCGTATGCGTCCTGGTTGGACGTGAAGCCAGCGCGATATGCTCCGTTGTTGATTTGAGTATAGATCCATCCATTGAGTTCGTCGATTTCCGCCGCAAGTTCGGGAGGATAAAGCTGACGGCCATTTCCAAAGCGCGGCGCCAATTCCGTGGCAAACATGCGGATCATCTCGGATGATTCATTGTTCACGATGCGTTCGCTCTTCACGTCGAGCAAGATGGGAAGGGATCGCTGATCGACGCCGTAGTGTTCGTAGATTTGCCGCGCGGTCAAGAATCCATTCACCGTGTCCATCGTGACGTTGTCATACCGCACGAAGCGTCCATTCAACGCCGTCAATCCCTCGGGTTGAAAAAGCCAGTTGTTCTCGCCCGTCGGATGGTCGGCCGACGATCGCGTCGGCAGTGCAACATCCATCGACACGGCGTCTTCTAGCCCCAGCAACGCTCGTGTCAATGCAACACGATGGCACCATGGGCAGTTGAGCGCAACGTATACATGGTATCGTCCTGCTTCTGCTGGAAACTTGCTGTCAGGCGCATCGCGGATGAATTCCCCAGTCATCGTCAGTGAAAAGATCCAATCCCCCGATCGACTTTTCCCAATTGCCGAATTCTGCGGTCAGTGGAAATATCGAATTCCCCGATCATCTTTCCCCAAGTTGACTTTGGAATTCCATAGAAACAACTTCCTCTTCATGCTGGTTGTGGATGGAGAAACTCTGGAAAGCAGCTCTCGGGACAAGACAACGTCGGTAATCGCGACGATCTTGTCGCCAAGAGCCATTGCCAGCCGCAGAGACTTATATGGACTTCTCCAAACCATCGAAGTCTGTGCTGTTCATGAGCACGGCTTTGCTCGCTCCAAGCTCTCGTGAATGAAGTCCGCGCAGTAGACGAACGCATTTATTGCATGAGACTGCCATGCAATTCCCGAGTAGGCGGACGTGTCGTCGTCAATTTCGTTTCTGTCAGCACGCAAAGCCATGGAGTCGATGGATTGCAATGAACATCGAGCACGCATATTCATAAACAATAGAATGCAAATACACATGTGAAGATTTGAGAGACATTCCGCGCTATCAACGACGGCACATTGCGTTTACTGTTCGGCCTTTTCTTCCACGGGTGAATGTTCTTCGTCCTTGGTCTTGTTGTCGGCCAAGTCTCGGAACATCTTGATGGTTTCTTCGACAGACTTGGTGCCGTGAACCTTGTTGTCGCGTGTACGGATGTTGACGGCGTGCTTTTCTTGCTCTTCCGCACCGACGACGCAGATAAAGTTGAAATGGGCCATTTGGCCTTCACGAATCTTCTTGTTGAGAGTCTTGTTCGAGTCATCGACTTCGACCTACGCACAAGATCCATCACAAGCCGATCCACCAAGACGACAAACCTCAAAGCCATGGGCAAATAATTCTTCGCGCACTTGGTGGGCATAGTCGTTGAAGGCAGCGCCGACACTGACGATCAAGACTTGACGAGGGCTCAACCAGAATGGGAATTTCGCGGCAAAGTGTTCCTATGGATCACGGAATCGTCACAATGCGCAAAGACCAATGCTCGGCATACCGTGATCATGGCAATGAAGCGTTCCAACGAGCCGTAAATGGCACGATGGATCATGACAGGTCGGGCAAAGTTTTCTTCGCCGGCTTGGCTGCCATCGCTGCGGTATTTCAAGTCGAAGCGGATGGGCAATTGGAAATCCAATTGGCACGTAGCGCATTGATGTTGGCGGTTGAGAGCATCCGTGATGGTGAAATCGATCTTGGGGCCGTAGAAAGCACCATCACCAGGATCGACAGTCCAGTTGCCCTTGCCGGCAAAGGTGTCCATGGCGTTGGCCAATTGCTAGCGCATCATGAGCCATCAAATGGACGGAAATAAGCGTACCGCTTCGGCCTTTTCCCACAATTCAGGAGCACCCAAAGCCTTCTCGGGCTTGGTCGAGAGCTTCAACTTGTACTTGAGGCCAAAGACGTCGTAGACGTACTTCATGAAGTGCAAGAAGTTTAATACTTCTTGAGTGATCTACGGCAAAATTTCATGAGCCCCTGGAGCTCTAATGGAAGAACTTACTTGATCTTCACGGCAGAAAATGTGCGCATCGTCTTGTTGGAAGCGACGGACGCGAGTGAGACCAGTGAGAGCACCGCTCAATTCATTACGATGCAACACACCGCAGTCAGCAAGGCGCAAAGGCAATTCACGGTACGAGCGCATGCGGTGGTCAAACATGAGGCAGTGGGATGGGCAGTTCATGGGTTTCATGGCAAATTCTTGGCCTTCCACTTCGAAGACAAACATGTTTTCCTTGTACAAGGCAGCATGACCAGAGGTCTTCCACAAGTCAATGTTGAACACGTTGGGCGTGATGACTTCGCTGTAGCCACGCTTGCGGTATTCCGAGCGGATGAATTCGAGCAATTTAAAGTAGATACGAGCGCCGTGGGGCAAGAAGAAACAGCAGCCTGGACTCAATTGATGGAAGAAGAACAATTCTTCTTGGACACCCAAGCGGCGATGGTCACGCTTGGCAGCTTCTTCTTGGAAATGCTTCCATTCCTTCATTTGCTTGGCGTCGGGGAAACTGATACCATACACGCGTTGGAGCGAGTCGTTGGTGGTCTTGCCGAGCCAGTAAGTGCCTAAATCATTGCCGTGAGAGGTGATCGAATGGAATATGCCTACTCGACGTGCGGGTGACAGCAAATGCCTTGATCTTGCCGGTATGAGGGACGTGAGGACCACGGCACAAATCGATCAAAGGACCGCAGCGGTAAGCGGTGGTCTTGCCGCCATCAGGGATCTTGGTACTAATAATTTGGGTCTTAAAGACGTTGTCGGCGAACATTTCGAGAGCTTCTTCCTTGGTCAAGACAATGCGCTCGAAAGCTTGCTTTTCCTTGACAACTTGAGCGGCACGCTTTTCAATTTCCTTCAATTCAGTTTCTTGGATGGTGCTAGAATGATATTAGTGTCTGGAACACTGATGGAATTCCTTACTTGTCGCCCATGTACGAGTCGTAGTAGAAACCACCTTCGACTGGAGGTCCGATGGTCAAGTGGCAACCCTTCAAAAGTTCCAATCCTTCACCAAGAACGTGGGCACTGGAGTGCCAGAAGACCATTTTGCCTTCACGGTCTTCAAACTTGAGCAATTGGAGCTTGCAGTCGCCAATCAGTGGGCGGAAAATATCCCACAATTCTTCCTTTTGGTCGCCACCAGCGCAGCAGCAAGTGTCAGCATCATTGCTTTCATTGCCATCAACATCGGCAGCTGAGACGCTGAAAGGGTCATTTGGCTTGCCAGCGTACTTGACCTTGGCGACAACGACAGATTCAGCCAAGCCTTGCGAAATCGACTTGGCAATGTCGAGTGGGGTAGTTTCCCACGAGGTTCCTTCCTTCACGTTACCATCAGGCAGGGTAATCTTGATAGGCTGTCGGGGTTGGGCGGCAATTTCAGCCTTCTGTCGTTCCATAATGCGATCGTAGACAGCAATACGGCGTTGCAAGAATGCCGGGTTGGGTTCAATCGTGAAGGGCAGGCCGATTTTGTGGCTGTCAGCGATAGCAGGGCCACTGGCTTTGGTCAAGCGAGTTTGTTGACGCTTTGTTTCCTTTTCATTCAAGGTTACTATGAGAGAGACAAAGTAAGCGCGACCAAGCCTGTATTCCCTGTACCGTCTTCGAGTTTTGCGGCAGTCGCGTCAGCCATCTTGAGTTCTCACCGATCAAATTGGCAAATGCTGCAGGTTCTGTGTGGGGTTTATTTTACCACTCATAATTTTCTCCTGTGATTTACAAAATCCTTATCCGGATGAAATCATTTTCCTTTATCTTGATATTTGTATTCAAATCCGGATAAGGGGGACTTGAACTCAGAATGTAACCCCTGCACCCCCAAGGAAACCCCATGTTGATACGTGGACGCATTACAGATCTCGAGTCAAAGCGGCGATCTGCCGCTTCTTACCGCGCGTCACACGCAGAGCTCTGCATCCTAAGGATGGACTGGCTTCGAGTCGTCTCATAGATGGAGATAACAGTCGACGGCAGATGCTGAAAAGTTCACAGAAGATCCATCAAGTACGGTATTGTGGCGAGGCTCGGGGCCAGAAACGCAACATCAGTTGGCCACAAGAGCCTTCCATCACGAACAACTTCGTCCCAACAGCGATGATGACCTCTCGCAAAGGACAAACTCAACGAACATGCATTCATAATAAACTCGTGTCTTTATTCTCGGAAATCATCGATTTCTCTTATGGCTGTGAGAGGCGCATAGACACAATTGTGCCTCCTTCGAGCGTTGTACATCATATCCAATGTGATGGGAACGCACTTGCCGCCGACAATTGTGTGAAATGTGTCCTGGCCTTGCAGATGTGAGGGGATGTCGACGGGGGGTCGAGTGTAGTTGGTAAAGAAGACATTATCGAGGCTTTGCAACAGCGATCGGTTCTCACGCGCTGCACGAAGAAGCAACACGCGCTTGATGTTGTCGAGTTTGACAAGGATTGATCGTTCAAGGTTTGTCAGCGCTTCATCTTCGCTTTCGCTGCAGGTGTCTTCAGGTTCATGGTCAGTGTAGTGTTTGGTTTTGGTTAATCGTTCTTGTCGAGAGAGTCGCTTTGTCGTAAATCGCATCGTGTGAGTGTTGTGTGGCAAATGTACAAGTAACACGATCCCTGTAGTAGGTCAACACCATAGACATGTGCAGGGTATAAATACGCAGCACATGACATCACGGTGGGACGGCTGCGACACATCCTGTTGCACAAAAAAAGTGTGCAGCCACGCTTTCAACCATCAAGGGCAAGAAATCATGAGCAAGAAATCCATTTATGCACAGAACCCTGGGGAGTCGTCAGATGGACGTTCTTCGTGCGTTTGGTTACGTGGGGTGTGGGTGATACGAGTTTGTTCAACCTGGACATAGCAAGAACGAGCTGCTTCACATGTCATTTGCGTGGCAACGCATACCATCGACGTGCCCTGGATCAGAACATACATCTCGCGGCGGCGTGTACTTTCTGGATCGGTTGCCGGTACACGGCGTCGCTGATCCAGTGTCAATTAGAAAGTGTGGCGCGCTTTTTCAAGGTCATCCCAAGCATTTTAAAAATATTTGGTCACTCCGTACAAATATCAAGATATAATAAAATTCTCTATTTTAAGTATTGAAAAAAGCGCGGTAAAATCTTCATCTTGGAAAGTCGAAATGGGATGGAACTGCGCGGCATGCTCGTATGAGAACCGAGAAATCGCCTCAAGCTGCGAGATATGCCTCACAAGTCGACCGTCAGTCTCCCAGGCGACAGAATACCCAGCGAAGAAACGCCCAAGAGTCACTAAAGGCAAGGCAAAAGGCTGGAAGCCAACGGTCGTTGCGTTCAAAGAAGATGAACGCATGCTTGCAAAAAAGCTCAATCAAATGCGTGAATGCTTGGGCAGTGCTGTAAGCGACGACGAGCTAAAGCATTTGCTGCAGAAGAATGCAGGCAGCGTGAGTTTTGCCATTGCTGCGTACTATGAACCCATGGCACGAACAGCAACTCTTCCTGTGTCAAATGACAGCGACTACTGGATTAGACGCATGAATTATACAGATTATTACCTTGGAACCTGCCTAGTAGAGGCACACATCACACGTCGCGAAGACGGGGCTATTAGAAATGGAGCCAGGTAAGATGTATAAGTAATTTGCCTGAATGACATATCTGTAGGCTGAATGTCCGCCTCGAAGGGGAGATTCTTCGTCTGCTGAGTCCAAACAATGTTGTTATCGCTCGCATTGATGAAAGATGGGAGGCAATAATGCACCCATTAATTGGTTCAAACTTGATCAAAGTGACATCAAACGTGCTTGAAGCCCCCCTGCATGCAACCATATTTTCCAGATTTCAGCTTCAAGTCCATGTTTTTGCTGTACCACAGTGTTTCCAGGATGGATCAATGACGGCAAATCTCAAGGAAAACATGTTCCAGCTCCTGGATGCAATCCATAACAAAGTGACCACAACACCCTCATCATTGCCCAAGCTACGTGGTGAAACTCATGAAAAAATCGATGCTGACACCGATGTTAATGCTTTGTACTCAAGCTCAGCCGTTGATCACATCTACGATTCAGATCAAGTTCATGCCAAACTCCATGGTATTTCTTTGAGGCCGTATCAAGAGCAGGCTTTGCAATGGATGCTCCAGCGGGAATTGTTTAAAGATAGCTCGACGGACGGCAGGGCTATTGGTCTTGCTCTACGTGCGTCATCTTAGTTCGCATGATAGGCTCACATGTTTCCCCTAGACTTAAACAGCACAGCAGATAGCGATCCAGATGTCCATCCAGTACGGTAAATTCATCGAGAAAAACTAACATCTTCTAGTTGTGGGAAAAGCGGCAATGCACTCAAGGACCATCCAAGACAACCCGAACTTACTACATCAACACTTTTGAACGAATTATTTCACTCATGATTCCTCCTCCACCTCGTCCTTGCCTGGGAGGAATTCTTGCTGATGACATGGGAATGGGTACGTATTTTTGATTTTGTCATTTTGTTTTTGCTCACCTTGAATCGACGATTGATAGGTAAAACAATCATGGTTTTAGCTCTAGTTCTGGCACGAAAATATGTTTACACTGAGAAGAGATCGTCGGATCATCAGGTCTCTGGAAAAACTTTAGTAATTTGTCCGCTCAGCTTGCTTCATCAATGGAAATACGAGTTTGAAACTCGAGCTCCGTCGCTGTCGGTGTATATGCACTACGAAAACAAATTGATTTCGCAGCGCGAACTCACACAAAGCGACATTGTGCTGACGACCTATGGCGTTCTTGGCAGCGAGTTCGACAAGAAGAGCACTCTGCACGACATCTACTGGGACCGTTTGATTTTGGACGAAGCACACTGTATCAAGAACAAAAGTACGATGTATTTCAAGTCGTGTAGCGCATTAAAAGCTACACACCGGTGGTGTTTAACGGGTACTCCAATTCAAAACTCGCTCGAAGATGTCCTTGCGCTCTTGACGTTTCTTCAATACGAGGTTTGTTGTGAATATTCCTGGGATGATATTCAGCGAAGTATTGTAGCCTTGGAATAAAACGGAGTGGTGGAATCGTGTGGTTGCTCAACCTTACGAGAAGGGTGAGCAATGCGCTCTCTTGCGGTTAAAAGTAAAACACTCCGCTCTCAATCTTCTCATCAACATTTGCAGGCAATTTTACAACCTATTTTGTTGCGAAGAACTAAATACTCTCGTGACCCTGTCACGAACCAGCTGATTGTTGAGCTTCCTCCGAAGTCGATTGAAACTGTCCATCTCACATTTTCTCCTGAAGAACGTCAGTTTTATCAGGCAGTGTACACAAAGAGTCAAGGCGAATTCTATGGCTACGTTGCGAACGGAACAGCAGCAGCAAGTTACGTCGCAATTTTTGCTCTCCTCTTGCGTCTTCGGCAGGCATGTGATCATCCTTTTCTTGTGGTTGGAAAGGAGTCAAGTTTGGTTGTGAAGAGAACAAAGAAGCAATCAACACAATCAAAGGAAGAATACTTTGCCGAGCTCAATGCCATCATGCAGCAGCAACAAAAGTCCAATTCAACATCGACTGAAGAGCAATCATACATTAAAAATCGGATTTTGGAGATCCAAGAGGAAGGTTTGGACTGCCAAGAATGTCCAGTGTGTTTGGAGGTTCCCGAGTCACCGGTCCTTACACCTTGCGCGCATTTACTTTGCAAGTCATGCGTCGTAACATTCTTGGAAAGCAACGGACAAGAAGCAGGATGCCCCGTCTGTCGTGCTGATGTTTCACCCGATCAGCTCATTGCTATAGAACCTCCTGAAAAGCCCACTCCTACAACTCAAGATGAATCATGGGCTGGCAGCTCCAAGCTGAATCAGTTGGTGAAGGACTTAAAATCAATTGAAAAGGGAAGAAAAGTCGTTGTGTTTTCACAGTGGAGTCACATGCTTGATCTTGTTGAATCAACATTGTCCAAACATGGTAACTAACCGCCTCTCCAAGAAAGAATCACTGAGTTTTGCCACTGTCTAGGTTATTCATGCTTGCGTTTTGATGGAACTCTCAAGCAAGAAGATCGTGAGCGAGTTTTGCTGCGCTTCAATAACGATCCAACCATTCAAGTGCTCGTGATTTCTCTCAAAGCAGGCGGTGTGGGTCTGAATTTGACTGCCGCGTCAGTTGTCATAATGTTGGATCCATGGTGGAATCCTGGCATTGAAGACCAAGCGATTGATCGAGTTCATCGACTTGGTCAAACTCGTGATGTTATGGTCAAGAAATACATTGTACAGGACACAGTCGAAGAAATGATACTCCAGCTGCAGCAGCGAAAAGCAACTCTGGCGTCAACAGTCTTGGCAACAGCCAAGTCCGCCGCAGACAACGACGGCCGCCTCAGTTTGGCCGATCTCCTCAAGTTTTTTGCGTGATAGACAGAGCCTCCAAACAATGTACATCCATGCTCAAGTTAGCACAACCCTGGAGACCACAGCAGTCTCAATTTTGTCAAAATATCAAGTACATTGAAGTTCATTTTGTGAAACAAGTTGGACGAGACAAGCGGGGTCCATTACGGTCATGCTGGCATATAAACTTAAAGAGCAAAGGCTGCACTAACGAGAGCCAAACCAGCCACAATCAAGGAAGAGGCCGAGCTCTTTGCGGTAGTCGTTGGAGCAGCGGTGGTGGATGGGGCAACCGTCGTCGTCGTCGCCTTTGTAGTCGAGGACGTCGTCTTGGGCGCAGTGGTAGCAGTTGTGTTGCTGCAGACTGCACCGTTGGCGTAGTATGTGGCATTACCCAAGTTCTTGGGGAATTGGACCGATGGCGCCGACTTCTTGCACTTGACGAAGTCGGCACCACGAGGGTCACAGCAGCTCATGTCGAGGGTCACGCCGTAAATGTTGTCATCACCCTTGGCGCAGGTGGAGGTGTAGTTGCGTTCTTCGACTTTATTCGGCTTGGTCGAGGCACCGCAGTCGATCACACCATAATACAACGTATAGTAAAAGATGGTCGCGTCGTCCGAGCACTTGATCGCGTTGGCACTCATCTTGTTCTTGTTTCCACCTTGGTCCGATGCTTCCCATCCGTGGCAGTAGGTAGAGTCTACGCCGACAGGCCAGACATGCAAGCTGTTGCTGTTTTGATCGTCACCTGGTCAACATGTCAATCACACGATGTGAACCGCGAGGAATGTACCAGTGCACGTCGTCGAGTAGGAGCTTTGCGTCTTGATGGCGAATTGCGTGCAGTCGACTTCAGCATTGGCAAACGTGGCCACGGCAGCAACGGTAGCAAGAGCAATGGCGGTCTTCATGTTGCGTTGGTCAAATGAGGAAATGAAGTCTGTGCGGATCAACGACGCCAAAGTGACTCACATCATGAGTTCGCTTATCTGAGTCTAGTGATCTGAGATTGGCAACTTTGTCCATTGGAAAGTCCTGTCGGTATTGAGAGTGTACTTGTTTTAAGGAATTACCCACTACGGAGATAAGAGGAATAAATCCAAACAAAACGGGAATTACCAAAATAATAAAAACAAGTAATTCAAATGAGCAAAATTAGAGAATTTATTTTATAAATTTCTTGAGCCATCCAAATTGTCGTGTGGATTTTGTCATCTGTCCGATCTTGAATCCAGGCACCGGTACCGTAATGGACTTTTGCGTTTTTCTCGGAAGGCACCATAACCATGGGCTTTGTACTGCAAGTCGACTTCGACCACTTTTCATTCATGCTACACAGCCCGACATGAGTTCAACAATACCGCAGTATGTTGGACGATTTGCCCATCTCAGTCCTCTGGCGTCACATCCTCAGTCTCGTCCTGTCCATGGCATTTTCGAGAGTTGCGATCAGATCAGACCCTCATGATGAGGGTCTGATCTGATGGCCTCCATGAGGGCCTCATGGAGGCGAGACTTGAATCTTTACGGATATCCCAGGGCAGCGGAAATATTGCGGCGTGATGCTTAATGGATTTAATCAGCGTTTCCTTACGGGAAAGAGCTATCAACTGTCGTCGTGGATTTGGGGCGATATTTAAGCAAGCTGTTGTTGGTAATGTTGTCTTTAACATTCTAACTTCCGCGACATGCGCTAACGTTAGAGCATCCCCAACGGTGAGACTGCAAACAGCAATTTGCAGTTTCTGAGGCAAAATTTGCTGCAAACATCACCCCAACGGCAAAACTGCAAGTGCTGAAAACTGCAAATTTTTGTCTCCAGACTGCAAATCCGGCGATTTTGCAGTTTCATCATCCCAACTGCAAATTTACCGCATAAATTTTGAAGTTTCTATAGTATACTTTTTTAAAGTCATTTATGGGCCAATCATGTCAATTACAGCTCTTCAACAATACGCTTCATTTGCAGTTTGCTTCCATCAAAGCTATCGTGTCGATTCGAGGCGCCAACTTTAGCTGCTTGTCTGTCTCGCTGGACAACTCGCCGTCCGAGAGTCGACCCACCTTGTCTTCGAGGCGGTCGAATTACAAGGTCGATTATAGTCTCATAAGTATCATCTTCATCACTCCATGATTAATTGCAGCATTTATTGTGCTTTGCAAGTAAAATGGCTATTCATCACCTTAATTGTCCCATTTAGAGGAGTGATACAGACGAATAAAGAATGCATTAAACGAAATGGGCGTCAATGGAAGGCGCTTTACATCTTATCGTAGGGAGAATAAAACCGATAACCAACGAATGGCTTCTTTTTTTAGGCCATTCGTCAGCGATTTAAAAACTCGTCGACAGGATGACGTATGGAAAAGACATGAGATGGCGAACCATTGTCTTACGTTTTGTGTATGCCATCGATGTCAATGACATTTCCATCTTGCTTGGCATCCCTACAAGATCCATCATATGATGGTATGCACAATTTCGACTCCTGGGGCACGTTGGTGCAATAAAGCGCTCCAAAACAGGCTCAAATTGGAACGATAGCGTGATTAAATTCGTAAATGAATACGCTCTCCACCATCCATGCTTCTATATAGAAGAGGTACAGAAATCACTGCGTTCCCGCTTCCCTGACTTACAAAAGACAAGAACATCGACAATTTGCAGGGCTCTAAGGTTTGATCTCGTCACGCCACGAGCATGTTTCTCTAACACCTCTTTTGTCAGGTTTGATCTCAACTTGACAAGAAAGGTGTTGGAGTAACGCGCTCGCGAAAGCAGCTCGATTGAACTACAAATGTATCATTTCCGCCTGGCCCCATTTTATACACACCCCTCACAATTGGTCTTCGTTGATGAAACATCAAAAGATGGCCGTGATTCACTGCGTAAGTTTGCTTGGTCTCGACGAAATACAAAAGCTGTAGTCTCACTGCCCTTCAACAGAGGACAACAAGTCTCAATCGTAGCAGCCATGGATACAACAGGCTTTTTAGGGTGGGAATTTACAGATGGAACTTTCGACCCGGAAAAGTTTCACAAAATGATGTGTGAAAAGATTGCTCCCTATCTGAACCTCTGTTCTTTGCCTCGGTCAATTTTGATTATGGATAATGCAAAAATCCACATGTACCAAGAGCTCGAAACTTTGGTTCATTCACTCTCTTGTTTTTCCTGCCACCCTATTCTCCCCAGCTCAATCCAATTGAAGTGGCATTTGCGCAACTCAAAAAGTGGATTTTGAAATATCCTTTAGCATTTCGATTCGATATCGTACGAACGTTGGAAGTTGCCCTCGTGAGATGCTTGGAAACAAAAGCTGACATCAGTTTGAACATGTACTCGCACTGTGGATACGACATTGGAGCTCTGGATCCTACGAAATTTGCATTTACAGACAGTACTGAAGTAGATAGTGGCTTTTAATGTATTGAATTCATCGTTCCTATATCGTATTTCTGTCATCTAGATTAAACTAGTTGCTCAATTTCATTATCACTGGCATGATCGACGTCGTCAATATTTGTTCTTGGTCCTTCAGATACAACTGGCGGTCGATACGGGGCTATTAAGGAGTAATTTGGTAATCCAAACGCAGAGCGTATATCGGCAATATTGACTTCCATGTGTACAATGTCGCCATTCAAACGAAAACGAACCCGTCGATACTCATCGTTTTCACGAGCTTCTTGTGTGGTTCGCTGACTTTGGATTGCAGCATGCTCGCGATCAATATGACTTAGTTGTTCAATGGTGGGGTTTGATGGAAGGTTCACAAAGTCTGGTTCGTCTACACTGCGCGCATAAATAGTTCCTATATATTGAATCGCAGATGGGCCTGGCTGTTTATCGCGGGGCACTGCATGGATGCGTTGAACCATTTCGTTAATTCAATCAGTTGTTGCACGATGAATTTGAGGTCAATTGCGCGCTTTTTCAAAATAGACAAATGTTTCCAGAAGGAAATTACCGCCGCTCAATTTCAATTGATGGTTCTTCCACGCGAGATTCAAAACATCGTTCATATTTTCTTCGTTGATGACGATGTACTGTGACTGCCTCGTGTTGGCTCCTTGTTTGACCAGCATTAGAAATTCATCGCCATACTGTAGTTTGAGCTTGCGTTTGTTGTTTGATGTCACGTTTTGCAGTCTCTGCATGACTTCATCTACTTTTTTAGTAACTTTGCATCGCAACGACATGAAAGAGTCCTCATGGGTAGAGTCCTCATGGGTATCGTACGAGAGCTCTGTTGGGGGTCCACAGTAGTTCTGCTCTCACCATGTGGTTTGCCGACCTTCACGCTGAGGCGCACGGTAATGCTTCAGTTCAAAGGAACGACTACGTTGGTCTGCGTTGCCATCTTTGCTGGGCAATCTTCGAAGTCGGCCTCAGTGACTGTTCACGTCCTGAATGACCAAGCGACTAACCTTCTCTATTTATTCGTCGTTACATTAGCTGTATGTGTGTGACGAATTGTGAATTTCGTTACAGACGAGTTACATGGCTAAAATGCAGGCCAATTGAGGTGCAAAGCACAATAGTGGTGTCCTCCACGCTTCCATATGCTTTTGCGTCCAATAATGCGCCACAACCTTTGGGGTTGCCTCAAAATAGAATGCAGTAACCGCATTTGAGACATTTGCAGTTGCATTTGCAGTCTCCCCGTTGGGGATGCTCTTAGCATTCTTTTAAACCAGTACTAGTACTCTTACAGCCATAATACGTATCCAACCCTCTCCATGGCATCATGGCCCGGCCTTGTCGGCGAGAAAGTCATTCCCAAGCTACGGGTCAGGCCAAGAGCAAAAGCAAAGTCATGTGGCCTTTCCAAGGGGTGTTCTGGACCCGCAAGTTGTCCATGGCCGATAGAACATGGAGGAACACACGCCAAATCCTCTCGGGAGTCCAACGTGGGACTTGTTCAGGCCTCTTGAGGCCCCCAAGTTGATCCATCCTTGTCATTTTGATGAAGCTGCCAGTTACAAAAGTTGAAACGCCTCGTGGCGGTTTCATACCCCGGATAAATTTTAAATTATCCGGATACTGTGATCACCATGTTGAGAATTTGTCACCAACCATGGCTGGAAACAGCGCACTGAAGCGGAAGCGCAACCACAGCGAAGATGAGAAGCTCAATCACACGGCCAGCGTTCAATTTACGCGGGAAATCAAGAAGATAAAGACGTTTGAGACGCAAAAAACTCTCAAAACGCTGGCGAAAGACCCACAGAATCCAACCTTGAAGGCCAAAGTCGATCTTCTCAAGGTACGCTCGTTGCTTTTGCGTCTGCTCAGCTTCTGACGCGCTTTGTAGGCATTGGATCCAGAACATTTGGCTCGACGGGCAATGCTCTCTTTGGGATTGGATCCACCGGAGAAGAAGGCGAAGAAGGAAACAATCTCGAGCGATGTGGTGAAAGCGCTTGAAGCGTCGCTGCTTAAACACAAACGACTCGCACCGCTTTTGGATACGTGGAAAGTCAAAGCCACTGAGCGTGCAAACAAACTCTTCCAAGAAGAAAACGCAGTGCTCAAACAATCTCTTGAAGGGGTGCGTCCACAAAACGCTTTTCAGCTTGTCATCTCATTCGTCCATGCTAGAAACCCATTGCTCCATCCACCAGGCGCGCTGCATCCGCTCCAGAATCCATGTTTGTCGGCTCGTTGTCGGGTGAACAGGCTGAGGTACACTAGAACTTCTTTATTCTGCCTCTCATTACATTCCAGGACGACATTGCCGATTTCTTGGGGGAAAACAAAAAGAAGAACCGACCTGGCCAACGTGCTCGCAAGCAACGAGCGCTCATGGAAGAGCAGAGGAAGAGCGGCAAGCTGCCCGCGCCAACTCGGGACTCTAATTCCAAGTATGGACCCAGCAGTCGCGACAAGGAGCGACCAGCAGCAGCACAACGACCACCTCGACCTGGATCCTTGAGCAACAAAATGGGCAAACAGAAACCAATGGCGGTACCCGCACCACGTCCTGCAAAGGCAACGCCAGCACCTCCTCAGCGAGCTACAATTACGGCACAGGACAAGGCACATCATCCATCATGGGCAGCCAAGCAAGCCCAAAAAGAGAAGGAAAAGATCCCCGCGTTTGCAGGCAAAAAGGTTGTATTTGACGACTAGTAAGCTCGAAAGAAAGGTTAAAACCCACGACGCAACAACTTG
This sequence comes from Aphanomyces euteiches, assembly GCA_021527685.1. Taxonomy (NCBI): domain Eukaryota; phylum Oomycota; class Saprolegniomycetes; order Saprolegniales; family Verrucalvaceae; genus Aphanomyces; species Aphanomyces euteiches. The sequence continues at coordinate 1,721,468 of JAJGMV010000093.1, read as the reverse complement.
GCCACTTGGTGGGCTACACTAGCTTCTGTTGGCGCTGCTTGGCGACGGAGGCGAGGCACATCTTCCTGGATGATCGTCTGCAGCGCTTTTAGTTCGGACGGCTTGACTTTCGGCAGCTTGGAGAATCCGAGCGTGTTCAACGCCACCTGCATGTCGTCGGTCAATTTCCAGGAGGATGCGTTGGCGATACCTGAAGGCTAGGCAAGACGCGGCGCCAGATCGAGAAGACAAACTCGTCGCGTTCAGCGAGCTGGCGGCCGTACAATCGGCGGAAATGCGTCGTCAGGCCATCTTCGCTCGTCAATTCCTGCACACAGAATTTCACACATTTCAAATGTCTATCGCGGATCGCACCTTTTCTAATTCAGCCAAGTGGTTGCGGTTGAACCATGAGATGCCAGAAGCAGCAGCCAACGCAACGACGGAAGCTCCAGCAGCGACTTCAGGCAGGCCACTAACGAAGGCAGTCGCAGCGAGCGCATTGCCGCCCACAAGGGCACTCGTCGTGACGAAGAAACGACTCCATTTTTCACGGCTGTACTTGGCTCGCACCGACTCAAAGACCTAAGCGAGCGCTAAGAAACAGTAAAGGAAGCAAAGCTCACCGTAGCGTGCATTTCAAGCATACGACTGCTGTCGTAGACGCGGGTGATGAGATTGTCTGCGCGGCGTTCTGGTGCTCGCATCACAGCGTTGATGACTTCGTCGCGGCTAGATTCCAAGTCGTCCAAAGCGCTGCCAAGGCCGGTTTCAGTCGTCTTCGTGCCATCGCCACAGTCCTTGACGGGAATGCACATGGTGTAAATGCGAGGCAAATCCTTCAACGGTATGACCTACGATGGCGAGCTTCATGCCAGGCTGCGCAACGAGATAGAGTCGTTACCTTGGAGAGATTCCAGCAGAGTGAGCCATACGCGCGAGCAAAGTCATGGATTTTGCGGAATTGATCCACTTTGTTGAGGACAATGTGGAGCTTGTGGTCCATGCCGACGAGCGAGTTGGTCAGGATCGAGAGGGTTTCCCCCGTCGTGCCGGGCTTGTCAGGGTCGAAGAAGAGCAAGATGACATCGGCGCGCTCGGCATACCATTGCACAACCTAGAGGAGCAATCAGGGCGTGGTGAGTATGAAGGAAAACCTTGGGAAAGTCGTAGCCACGGTCTTGTTCGCTGGTAGCATGGAATGACGCTGGGCTGTCGATCATACCTACGTGGATTCAGTTAGCACAACGCGCAAAATGACCGTCATCGTACCAGGGGAATCGACCATCATGAAATGGTTGCCCATTGGAATATTGGCGCGGATTTTCAAGTTGGTCTTTTGAATCAAGTTGGGCCCAAATTGGCGCAAGCCAGAGAAACCCAAATCGGGATCGCCAATGAGCGCCTACAGGTTGAGGTGAGGTAGGCAGATGGAGACGCAATAGATGACGTACTGGACCATCCTGGTCGTGGTCCGCATTGCCGTTGGAAATAATCGTAAATCCATCGTCCGTGGGGGCAACACCTGTCGATTGGACATCGCGTTGCAAGATGTGGTTAATGAACGACGATTTGCCACTGGAATGGTTGCCGAGCAAGAAGACAAACGGCAGCGATGGCAATCGATCTTCCACCGCGCGGTTCAACGGGCCGTAAAGCTTGTCGTTCAAGGGCAGCAGCACTTCACGTTCCAAGCGCGAAGTTTCACGCATCAAAGCCAGTGCGACTTCGTTTTGCTTTTCATACGACGAGTTCCATCGCGCAGCGATTGCCGCCATCGGTACATGGCGACGGACGTGAAAGACACGTCGGGTCAACATCCTCAGTCACTCTGTCCAGCAAAGCTTGTCAAACATTTTGGATTGGTTAAAATTGAGTTAAAATATCCAATCAAAGCTTTATACTGTAAGATTTTTATCCAATCAAATCGACTCATTAGCAGGAAAGTCCCATACAAATCCGGATAAATTGCAAGAATGTTTGTCGGAAGCAAAGACACTCTACATACAAAAAGCAAGATAAAAATGACTTCAACTTGATTGGCTTAAATAATATTGATTAACCAATTAAAATTCATCTTTTGAACATTTTCAACCAATCAAATAAATTTCTGGGCAAGGGAATCTGGAGTTTTCCGGATTTGCCGGCCAAAGTGTCAGTTTTATGCAATACGAATTCCAAGTGATCCAAGTTTCATTTTCTCTCCGTGCCATGTCGGATCCACAGAAGCCAACGCAAATGCCGCCCAATGCAGCGCCAGCGCCGCCTCCACAGCAGCAGCCCATTGCGGTAGATCAGTTTGGACGCCCTATTGTCGATCAGTATGGCCGACCCATTGCAGCTGTGCCCATCGCAGTCGATCAATATGGACGTCCGATTGCGACAGGTACTGTCGTGCAACCGCAGCCTGCGCGAGTTGTCGCGAACAACGCCAACATTCGACGCGATGCCCATGGAAATGCGCTGTGCAACAAATGCAGCGCGCCATATCCGCTCCCACAAGGTGCCACGACGTGGCGCTGCCGACAATGCGGTGAACTCAATAACGCGAGCATCTACGGCCCTGAATGCAACATTCTCTAACTTGACATCAATTTATATATCCATGAACTTGTTAGCATTCGCTGTGAACTCTTATCCACTCTGCATTGTACCTCCCTCGTCTCCCGTTGTTCTGTAGTCACGGGCTATCAATGACAGCTTTCACATACATTTTCCTCAATGTGGTTCCAACTGGTGCATGTTCATTTGCGAACAAGATGGCTGAAGTGCCCATCCCGACTGCATTCTCAACGCAGCCTCTCGCTGTTGATCAATACGGGACGCCCCTCTATGGAAACGAGCAGCCAGTACAGCAACCTTCGATCCAACACACGACGCGCCGTGCAGTGCGAGCGATTCCTGACAATGTCAATATCCGTCGAGATAGCCAAGGCCGCGCCTTGTGCAACAAATGCAACGCGCCATATCCATTGCCGGAGCACACTACCTGTTGGCGTTGTCCTCGCTGCCGTGAGCTCAACAATGGGAACGTTGTTGACTCCAAATGCCAATGCTGCATCCTTCTCTAGCTCCACATTTCCTCGTTAGTAAACTCATAAATACGTCCTTTTCTCGCGCACTAGCTCCTCAGACTGCTTCAAATGGTCTCCCTTCGCTAAATTGGCGACTGTCGACCTCGTCCTAGCGCAAATTCAGCATTAGTCGTCCATTTCCTTCGACAACGTCGGCGTCTTCCATCGCATCTTCATGTCAATGTTGAAGTGTTGAGGCGTTCCGGATACGAGTCCCGTTATCCGGATATCCGGTTAATTGACCTTGGTGGCCATCAAAGCAGGCAATGCTCAACCGATGCAGCGGCTGGCTGCCGCTTTGGCGCCGTGGATGCGTCCAAGCGCGTCATTTCGCTGTCAAATCTGTGCGAGTCCGCCAGCATGTAAATCCTCTTGCCCAAAGATATCAAGAACCGATTGATCTGCCCACGTGGACGTCGATATTCTCGACAGAATCACGCCGACTCCATTTGGACATTGGATGTGCGCGAGCGCAATACCTCCTCCAGTTGGCCGCACGCGATCCCGCGAGATGCTTTCTTGGTGTTGAGATCCGAGAACCATTGGTCCATGAAGCCGTCGCTCGCGTGCAGGAGCAACAGCTTCAAAATGCTCACATTATCCACGCCAACATGAACGTCCACCTTGGCGCCATTATGCAATTTCTCGCTCCAGAGTACACGGTCGAGAGCGTGTCGATCTTTCATCCTGACCCATGGATGAAGAAACGCCACGTGAAGCGACGGCTCGTGAACGCCGAATTCGTCGACGCTCTGGCCATGCATTTACCAACAAGCACGCCAGTCTACCTCCAGACGGACGTCCTGGATCTGTTCGAGTACATGCTCGAGATCTTCCATGCATGTCCGCGATACGTCGACGAAGGTCCTAGCGCGGAGAACGCGATGGGAATCCCAACAGATCGAGAGCGCTACGTCGTCGATGAAGGCGGCGACATTTACCGCACGACTTTGCGGACAAAGTAAATGAAATAACTTGTTGCTTGGCATGAACTCTCCATCGTCTTTCGTCTACTTGGTGCTTGTGACAAAGTCGACCATGGCCGACAAGAGCGCGTCGGCGAGTGTCGCTTGTGTCTTGGCCACTTGGATCCGCAAGATGCCCGTCGCAAAGTTCACTTCCATGGTCGCCAGCATCCACACTTCCTTGTCGGTGCGCAATTTGCCGACCAATTGCATCGGCGCCGGCGCCGCCGTCTGCACATTCATCATGAGCTGGTGGGCGTTGATGTGACTCAAGTTGAGAGCATGCGTGAGCTGCTGGATGAGCACACTGAGCGTCGTCGACATGAAGAAGCGAGTTTCACGCACGAGCGGCGTGTACTTGGCCCATAGGAGGACGAACTGGTCCATGTTGATGTGGAACGGATGGAGCAATTCGCCGATCGTCGGCTCGAGGACGCCTCGGTACGTGTCGTCGTCGTCATGGCCAACTTTGACGTCGAGAGCGACACTTTCCAGCACGCCTTGGAAATCGACGTGCATTTGAACCATCGACGAGCTGCCAGGGTAGACGACAGGCACTTCGGGGAAAGGAATGAGCGAGCTTGAGAGATCCGCCGCCACGTCCACGCGGATGCGAGCCAGCGGCGTGGAAGACTTGTTCATAATGTAGCACTGGACCACGTTCATGTGCGGAGAGTACATGGACGGCGTTCGCAAGTACGTGTACTCGATCTCGAGGCCGCCCGTCGATTTGGCGTCCAGAAGGACCGAGCGGTTGCTGGGGACGGCCGCCGTCATGGTCAAATTGGACAAATCGGCCAGCATGCTCGACGAATTGATGTGGGAATTGCCGCCCGAGGACGTCGACGGTGCCGTCAAAAAGTCGAATGGATCCAGGAAATTCTGCGTTGGCGGTGGCTTGTGGACGGCGGCAGGAGGAGCGGTGGCATGTTTTGCCGTTGCTTTCTTGGACTTGGTCGGCTTGATGGGTTGCTCTGGTTCGCTTTCCGACTCATCGCTCTCGTCGTCGTCGCTTTCGTCTTCGTCGTCACTCTCATCTTCGCTTTCAACGGCTTCACTTTCGTCATCTTCGTCTTCCTCATCGTCACTGTCCTCGTCACTGTCATCGTCGCTGTCGTCATCTTCGCTGTCACTTTCACTTTCGTCATCTTCGTCACTTTCGCTGTAGAATCCTCCGCCCTGCTTCTTCCTGGACGAGGACGACGTTTTCGACTTGCCGACATCGTTGCGCGAGTCTCTTGGGACGATTTCAGCCGTCGCGTCGCGCAGCCGTCGGTCCGCACGCTCCGTACGCCATGCTGGCAAAGGCACATAGCCCGTGACGCTGTGGTGGACGATTTCCGACAACGAGCCGAGCGTAAACTTGGTCTGCGTTTGTTCATGGCATCCGATCAACGGCGCGGGCTTCTTGCCAAGGAAGATCGTGTGTGGATGGAGCGTCGACTGGTTGAGTGCCGCACGGACAAGTCGAGCGCGGTCGCGGATGTCGTAGTCCAAGTCGAATTTGCTCAATTCGACCACGTATTGCAGACAGAGCTGCACTTTAGCATGGTCTGGCGTCTTGAGCGCAAGTTTGACGGCCAAGTTGAGAAGCTAGTCGTCGTCAAGCGCATGAGAGTTGTCGTGGAAGACGTGTCCTACCTGCATTTTGACTTCGGCGGCTTCATCGGGGAAGGTTGCACACATGCAGCGCAGCGCTTCACGGGAAATGGCTTCTTCAGCGGCGAATTCACCCAGCATCCATACGATAGACGCTCGCGCAGATGGCGACGTCACGCGGCCGGAAACCATCATGGCTGCCAGCGAACGGACGACTTTGATGTTAGCTGTCGCGGGGGCATTCGGCGACGCTTGTTGCTGTTGCTGGAGAAGTTGGCGGATGACCACGACGCTTTCAGCGACGACTTGTTCATGCACCGAGCGCACCAAGCGCATCAGTCCTAGCCGAGAGAATCGTTGGGTGGAAGAAACGAGGGGGCGTACCTTTGAGGCATTTCTCCGAGACGGATGGCATGGCGTCGGCGACGCGGCCAAGGGCACGGACAGTCATCGTGACGAAACCCTTGTCAACATGGCGGACGTAGGCTTGGAATTCACGCAAAATGGTCGCGACCGTGTCTTCCGTCACGAGCGCCGTGAGGATATTGAGCTTGAGCTGGCGAGAATAGCTTGGGTCGCTCGCGCGGACAAAGAAATCTTGAAGGAATGGCAAAAACATGTCTGGACGCGCGGTCGCCATCGATGCAATCACGGAAAGCACGACGAATTGAATTTCTCGCTGGTTGCGCATGATACGGACGAGGGACTTGCCGAGCAAAGTGCAAGTCGCCATGCTTTGAGTGCCGCAGTAGTAGTGGAGCGTGGAAACGGCGAGCACGACGGCAGAATTGCGCGATTTCAACAGCGGAATCGACGAGCGGAGGAGAAGGCGATGATCTTCGTCCAGTTCTTCGCCGCCGCCAATGCCTGACGCCACGTCGTTCGAGCGAAACACCGATCCGACCGATGGAAGGTACTCCTTGGATTGATGGCTGCTTCCTGTGCTTCCACCGAGCATGAATGGATTGGACGCCTTGGATTTTGACGAAGAGCCGTCTTCCTCTTCGTCCGAGTAGAATCCCTTCTTGACTTTGCGCTTGGGGAAGAGTTCCTTTGGTTGCTTGGGCTCCTCTTGCTTGGGGCTTTGGAATTGTTCGCGGCAGTAGCGCGTGAGCACGTGGATCACGACCGCTTGGCCCCATTCGTCAATGTCCGCGAGGAGATGGCATAGTTTGCGGAACGCAGGGTGGAGGAGATCCATGCGGTCAGGGCAGATTTCATTCAGCGCTTGCACAGCGCTACCCAAGACCATCGTGCTCGAGTCGGCAAGAAGGATTGAAATGATTTCCGCCAAAACTTCTTTTTGATCGGTGCTGTCCATCAAGTGGACTTTGCTCAGTGCATTCGCCGCGCACTTTCGAACGTAGGGTGAGGAATCGCCGGCGCATTTTCGAATCGCAATCAATTGTATCTGCAATATGTCGCGCACGCGTATACTCGTCATGACGCGAAGCGCCAAGGCCCGAATCAGTTGATTCGGATCGGCCAAATCTTTCTGGAAGGAGTTGATCGAGAGCAGCGCAAGTTCACGGCATTGCGAATTCGCATCAGCGTAGTGGACGAGGTACATGTAGACCATTTTCTTGACTTCCACCGAGTTGACAATGACATTCTTGACGACATCGGCAAAGAAGATCGAGACGTCTTCTCCCTTGGAAATCATCGCCAGAAGCGTCTTCATGGCTTGGAGCTTCTCCGAAACACCAGCAGTGCCGGTTTTGTTGTCCAGGAGCTTCTTAATGCGCTCCATATTGAGGCTTTCCTCAAAGAAGTGCGCATCGCCGCTGATGCCTCGAACTGCCATCTTGCAAAATCCTCGCCCTAGAAGTCGGCGACAGCGGTGGATCGCGCTGATTGGTCAAAAATAAAAAATCGAATAAATTCAGTGAAAAATCATTTTTATTGAAGAAAGTCAAGAGTTTCCATATTGCATTTATTTTTATTCTAGAAAAAGATTTTTTTCAAAGTGGATGATCGCTCATGAGATGCAACTTTGGAAGAAATCATCCCAGAAGGATGAGAGATGCCGATCCGAAAGCCATTCCACACGACTCCTGCCGCCAAACCAACTGAAAAAAGGCACATGAATACAAGCAGCTCATTCTCTATCGTCTACGCTCGAGCTCGCTTGAACGCATAACCGACACGACAACATATCACGGTATGATTCTCGTCCGCAGATGTCGTGACCCATAGCCCACGACACGTTGTTTGATACTATTTCATACCACCACCATTCATACACAACTATCCATTCCACTTCCCATTCATGCACAACCAATGTACAATCCATTAACACTCCACGCACAATCCTCACGCAATCCGTGTACAGCGATTCTGTACGTCGTAGCAGATCGTCGGAAGTCTAAGCTCCATCAAACAATACACTTTTCAATCTACCTCTCACCGTCTACGACATATTCATCAATATTTTGACGACATGGGCTCCGATCCTACTATGATCGAGTTTACTAAGACCCGCGCCAACAGCGCCAAAGCCAAACGAAAAGTCCCGATGCTCGAAGGCTCCGGTTGGCTCAACTATCTGGAATTTATTATGACACTATATGACTACGCTACCTGGCAGCGCTACTCCTTTGATGACGAAGACTATATGGAAGAGTTTCACGAAGACCTCCAATTACTCCTCCAAGGCGACGAATGGAGACTGTATATGGCATCCGCTCACGACGGAGAATTTTTCGCCGACAAAGTAATGGAGGGGATGAATGCGTTGACCCAAAATCGATGCCCTCCAGGAATTCAAAAACTTCTGGCGCAGATCCGAGAACAAAAAAAGAAACGCGGCATGACGGTCTTCGAGTTTTCTCAAATGGTCAATCGTATGTATCGGATGATCTCGGTCTTACTTCATGTCGAAGCTGCCCCAGTGAGTCTTGTCGACAAGATCGAGTGGTTCAAAGAGGCCATGCCGGTTGACTGGCAGATCGAATTCAATCGCCTTTATGGAATGCATGATATCACCTCAATGCAACAAATCGAAACAATATTCGGACAAATTGAGCGCAACGAAACAGTGGAACAAAATATCCGCCGCACCCAAGAGAAAATTCCAAGAAACAAGCATTCCGAAAACAAACAATCCAACTACAAACACTCTGAAAACAAACATTCTGATAACAAACACTCTGGAAACCCTAACCCCGGCAAATCGAAGACGGCCAATTCAACGCACACGAAGCAAAAACCGACTTCCAAAGAGTGCTCCTTCTGCAAGACCAAAGGCTATACGTATGGCAACCATAAGGACGACGAATGTGGACGCAAGGATAACCCCAAGAATGCACCAAACTCAAGGTCCGATAGCAGCTCGAGCAATCAAATAATGGCTTTGCTCAAGGAAATGAGAGAGCTGAGGACCGTGGTGGACAACATGAAGGCTGCGTTCTACGATGACGATGAAGCAATCCCTCATGTGAATGCAGCAATGCGGTTCGCCTCAAAAGGGTCAATGGAATCTTCCATCAAAAACCAGTCTACAAAAGATACACTTTTTGGTGTATCACTTGAAGTTGAAGTGGCTCTGTTGGGTGAAGGTGGTACCAAGTTGTTTCTCACAGCCTTACTGGATTCCGGTTGTTCCCGTTCCACCGTCCTGAGAACTGCCGTCCCTCCTATCTACACCATGCGTCCATCTGTCATCACATTCTCCACGGCTGACGGATCACACTCTTCGACTCGAGAAGCAGTGACCATGCCGATTATCCTGCACAGTTTAACACCGTCGCGATCCTGTGCAGTTAACTTTCAAGTGGCTGAGAAGCTGATTTACCCTATTATTCTTGGTGTGGATTTCTTGGTGGATCAACAAATGGTGTTTGGATTTCAAGTCGAAACTTGTCATTTGGGATGGTGTTGAATTTTCATTGGTAGGAAATCAGCCAATCAGAAGTCTTGATATACGAAATGGGCACCAGCCATTCCGAAGCAACCAGTTGGAATATCAACCAATCAGGAGTGCATCCCTTCTTGAAGCGGCCGAAGACCGCTGGATGCGCATTTTGGGAGTAATGAATTCCCCTGTAGCGCTCGAGAAGATTGTTTGCAGAGACTTATTGACCAACACGCAAGTTCAGAGCACGTTGGATCTTCTAGAGCGCTATAAAACGCTCTTCTCGGGGGCCATCGGCACCATCAAGTTGCCTCCTTACGTCATCCCACTCAAACCAGACGCTGTACCTCATGTCTGCCACCCTTATCCTATTCCAGAGTCCCACATGGCCTCCGTCAAGGCCGAAATACAACGTCTAGTTGGCCTTGGTGTGCTTGTTCCAGACAATCAGTCTCCATGGGCCTCCCCAGCATTCTTTATTCCAAAGAAAGATGGCTCGATGCGATTGATATCGGATTTCCGGAAGTCAAACGCTCAGATTATCCGAAAATACTTTCCCTTACCAAAGATACCTGACACCATGAGATCCATGCGATACAAGGCATTTAAGACAGTGATCGACCTGGTTATGGGGTACTTTGGTCGGGTCTTGGCTGAGGAGAACAGAGAATGCACGGCCATTACTCTGCCTTTCGGGAAATATGTTTACAAACGCTTACCCATGGGGCTAGCCTCGTCATCAGACGAGTTCCATTCTACGATGCTGCATGTACTTGGTGATTTGGACTACGTCCTAGTGAATTTAGATGATATCATTGTTGTATCTGACAATTTCAACGGCCACTTGGTTCACTTGGATGTCGTTTTTGCCCGACTTTGCGAGTATGGTATGATGGTCAACCCCCAGAAATGTCGGATAGCCGCACCAGAAGTCGAGTACTTGGGCTAAATGTTAACTCCAGACGGCATTCGACCGATCGAGTCAAAGATGGATGCAATCATCAAGATTGCACCGCCTAAAACACGCCGCCAGCTAAAACGCTTCCTTGGAATGATTAACTATTACCGTGACATGCTCCCACAACGAGCGAAAACTCTGGCCGGATTAAACAAGCTGACGTCGCCAAATGTCCCCTTCAAATGGACACATCAACATCATGATGACTTTGAGCAAGCATCATGATGTTGATGTGTCCATTTGAAGGGGACATTTGGCGACGTCAGCTTGTTTAATCCGGCCAGAGTTTTCGCTCGTTGTGGGAGCATGTCACGGTAATAGTTAATCATTCCAAGGAAGCGTTTTAGCTGGCGGCGTGTTTTAGGCGGTGCAATCTTGATGATTGCATCCATCTTTGACTCGATCGGTCGAATGCCGTCTGGAGTTAACATTTAGCCCAAGTACTCGACTTCTGGTGCGGCTATCCGACATTTCTGGGGGTTGACCATCATACCATACTCGCAAAGTCGGGCAAAAACGACATCCAAGTGAACCAAGTGGCCGTTGAAATTGTCAGATACAACAATGATATCATCTAAATACACTAGGACGTAGTCCAAGCAAGCGAAACGGCTTATAGCAGAGAGGACTCTGCTAGCATATCCCGACTTTACCAAGCCGTTCCACGTATATACGGATGCATCGAAGCTAGCAATGGGCGGATACATCGAGCAAGACGGCAAGCCAATAGCCTTCTGGTCTAAGACTACAAGCCCAGCACAGGCAAACTACGCAGCCAACAAGCTCGAATTGCTCTCAATAGTATGTCTACTGACTGAGTTTCGCGGTATCCTGCTTGGCCATCAACTCATCATTCACACCGATCATAAAAACCTCTTGTACAGCAAAATGGGCATCGCTCAAATGCTCCGCTGGCGCTTACTCATCGAGGAGTTTGGACCGAGCATCTCTTACGTTCCAGGGAAATCCAACGTGATGGCTGATTCATTGTCACGGCTCGAAACCATGGACCAGCGGCGACCCGAGTCGATCTACGCACTTACCTTTGATCCCACATCCATATTTCCACTCGACCTGGCCACAATTGCCGACCACCAAGCCAAAGATCCAGACATTGTGGATGACATGCAACTCCGCCGGCAAGAGATCAGTAGCCATATTGTCTTCACGACGCCTGACGGGAAGATCCGTCTTCCAAAGTCGCTTCAAAGGGCCGTCTTCGACACTTACCATTCATGACTTCTGCACCTCGGATCAAACTCGGCACTGAACTCTCTCAAAGAGAGTTTTCATTGGCCGTCAATGTCGAAAAATGTTTCTGATTGGTCGAAATCATGCTCATTGTGTCTGAACAAGAAGAAAACTCTCAAGTACGGCCACTTGCCTGCGAATGAGGTCGTCACGCACCCCTGGTACGAGATTGCCATCGATTCCATCGGCCCATATGGCGAAAAGAAGTTTCGAGCGTTGATTATTATAGACACAACAACGCGACTCTGCGCAATCGCCCCAGCGCGGGAGATGGACAGCGCTACTGCCGCTCATCTAACCGACACCGTGTGGTTCTCGCGATATCCCCGACCAATGCGCTGCATCCACGACCAAGGAAGTGAATTCAAGCTGGAGTTTGCAGAGCTTCTAGAAAGCTATGGCGTGAAATCCGTGCCTACCACGTCAAAAAACCCTCAAGCGAATGGCATCATCGAGCGCATTCACTTGGTCATCGGCGATAAAATGCGGACTCAAGAAATCAAGGACTTCGACCAATGGGAGACATTCTGTGCAGCGTTGATCAATGCATTGAGATCAACGACAAGCTCCATGCTGAACACATCCCCAGGAGCCGCGGTCTTCCGTCGCAACATGCTGTTTGATCTCAGCCATGTTACAAATTGGATAGAAGTCCACAAGAAAAAAGTCCGCCAGGTTCAATACGACAATCAGCGTGAGAACTCATAGCCCACACATATGAACCCAATGACCTTGTAATGATTGATCTCTCACGGGAGATTCAAGGCAAAATGCTACCCACCACAATCGGTCCCAGTAGTGGCGGTGCGACCAAACGGAACAGTGCTCATCGACCGTGGCCGCTATATTGAGACTATCAATATCCGACGATTGATACCGCATCCTTCAGGCATCAACCGTGGGGGGAATGTCGTGACCCATAGCTCACGACACGTTGTTTGATACTATTTCATACCACCACCATCCATACACAACTATCCATTCCACTTCCCATTCATGCACAACCAATGTACAATCCATTAACACTCCACGCACAGTCCTCACGCAATCCGTGTACAGCGATTCTGTACGTCGTAGCAGATCGTCGGAAGTCTAAGCTCCATCAAACAATACACTTTTCAATCTACCTCTCACCGTCTACGACAGCAGAAATCGCCTTCTGACAGCAAGGGGAAAGGATCAAGCGCGCTGATTTGGTTTGCGTTTGGTTTGCGTTGATGTTCGTTGGTGTATATCAACAAACGCAAGTGTTTACGACGCAATCCATACACGCAAATGCGTTCAACGCCAGCCTTGATTCACGCGATTCCATTCAAGCACACTTTGATGGGCAAAACAGACACAACACCTTGAATTATACAAAATATAAGCATTATTATACTTGCAATTTGTATGAGAGTTGAAAATTCAATAACATTTCGATTAAAAAATAGGTCTTTTTGATGCTGATATTTGAATTGTTCGCCAACTCCTGGTCTTTCATGCTGCCACGTCATTGTCTATCGGGCTGTAAATGTGTTTTCCGTGACGCGCCAGTTGGGTTTGTTGGCTTTGTACGGCGCTTCGGAATGCTGGAGCCTGTGGCTCACAGCCACTCGTGGCCCATTGTACGCTGCATTGTCATCCTCCAAGGACATACTGGCCAGCGTGGTGGCGACAGCGTGCGTCGCTGGTCGCGCGGCGCTTTCTTTCGACGTGGTCTTTGGGGGTGTCGGTCGATGCTGAGATGGAGGCGGCATAGGTCGTTGCATCTCATCTTCCAATTGCAAGGGTTTGGCCCAAACGAGACGCCTTGGTTTGCGACTTGGTGCATTGGGAGGATCCATGGCGGCAGTGGCAGCCCGTCGAGGGATGGCCGACGCGACCGCCGGGACTTGAAACTTTGACGTGAAGCGTCGGCGCGGTGGCGGTGGCTTTTGTAGACGCAATGGATTCGCATTCTTGTGTTTGGTTTTCCAGTAGCCATGGACGCGTTTTTGAAACCTCTGCGGTTGCACAATCCCTCGATCAGGCACGATTTGCCGTTTGCCGCCATGGAATCGCATGTCGTCTTCACTGTCGGCGGCGAAAATGCCCGCTTCTTTCGGCGCCACTTCGTCTGCTTCAAAGATCCGTTGCAAGAAAGCATGCACGTCGACGCGATCAGTTCCGTCGATGACGAACGCGTCCAAGAGTCCATTCGTTTGGGGTTCCGTGAGCGCAATCCCAAGGACGTCGCGGATGCTCTGGCGCACATCTATCTTGGACATGGAAGGCGCGCCAGTCGTGTGAAGCAGCTTGAATGCTGTGCGTAGTCGGTCGATGCATTTTGGGATCTTTTGATGCAACTTGACGAGAATGTCATGGCGGAGGTCGTCGAGACTTCGGCGGGGATTGTACGCTTCCCCAAACGCACGACCATTCTCATATGTACGTCGATCGGCTTGGCGGATAGCTAGCTGCTGCGCGTCACCTCGGTCGATGCTCGTTTGAATCCACGATGGAACTTTCGTGTCGTAATCCTGAGGGAGCACGCGGTTGATAAACTCATAGAGCTCGATGCGTCCATTCCCATCGACGTCGTACTTGTGAAAGAGCGTCGCAATATCCGCATCGCCAAGATCCACCGACAGTGTGGTCTTGATGGCGTGTGTGAACGATGGGAGGTCAATGCCACGGCCGCGATGTCTCTCCAAAAGACGGTAAGCTTGCTGGTAGATGAATTTGCCGTCCTGGATCTTGGTTCGCTCGAGAATTTTCTCCCGCAAAAGCTGCTCAACGTGCGTGAGCTGCCAGTAGTCTGGCTTTGGCAGGATCGACGGCAGCAAGCCAGGCGTTGCTGTCGTCGTCGGAAGCGGCACGCGCTTCCCCATACGTGGAGAAAAACGAACTTTCTATCTTTAGCAGTTTCCGGCCTTAAAAATATATTGCAATTTTTCAATATATTGTACTAGTATGCAATACAATAATTGATTTTCTCTTTACAATAAATTATTGTATTTGACCGCTCTCTGTTTTCAATGCTGCAATGTTCGTCCAGAGCCATTGAACACTAGAAAAACGCTGTTGAAATAATGCTAGCTCTTTTTTTATGCCCCTAGTTCTAATTTGCGCTTGTACCAGTTGTCCTTGTCTCAATTATCACTTCTTCGGGAAGCGAATCAATATATTGATATTTGAATTATACTTGGTTTATGTATTGAACAGATATTTATTGACCTCAGGAGTAAATAAAAATATATTTTTGATTCCCTTAGATTGCACAACAGATTTCATAGCGGTATTGTATCTACACGACGGACGTCTTGGCGTTGAGCGCCATGAGGATGCCTGGATTCTCGAAGAGGAAGAAGCGGAAGTCAGGCTTTTTGACAACGAAGAGCATGCCGTCAGTCTTGGCTACCAGATCTGACCCAAACGCATGGTCGTCTTTGCTCAAAAGAGCTTCAACGTTGCCGATGAAGGCGCTCTTGCGGAAGACGGTCGTTGTCGAATCGGCTCCTTTTCCAGGCAACGATAGCGTATCAATCGGCAAGACGCGCTAGAGAAACAAGCTCGTCAGTCATCAAGACAAGAGCGATCTATGGGCACGTACATTCATGGATCCTTTCCGCTTGCGGGGTGCAGTTCTTGGTACAGTTTCCTCACTTGCACCGCCTTCAGTCGCTTTCCCATTCGTCGACGGCGTCGCTGTTGTAGATTTGAGCACGAATTCTCCTCGAGCGACCCAGACGGCGATATCACAAGCTTCATCAGCGTGCCAAACGGCATAATTGGCCGACACTTCCCACTTGGACACAATCAATTCAAGCTGCGTCCGCTGAAGCTCAGTGAGTTTATGGAAGAACGAATTGCCGCCGATGGTGTCCCAAGCAAAAGAATGGCGGGTCGCAATGAGCTTTTGCAATCGCTCGTACACGGCGGTGCCTCGGAGAAACCAGTTGAAGTCGATCGCGTTGAACTGGAGCAAAGACAGCGTCGACGACGCCACGATTGTGCAGTTGGCAGCTTCGTGTGGCGTCACCAAATGCTGCAGGTCGAAATAATTGCCGGGGATGTACTTGCGAGAGAGGGGGACCATGGAGAGCCGCTTGCGACTTGCTTCAGAGTGCAGTAACGACACGGAAGACGACGAAGACGACAGAGCCTCAGGCACAAACAGACACTGCGCTTCGCCGGCAATGACGATGTAGAACGTTTCAATGAACGCGCCAGCTTCCTGCACCAAGTCGCCTTTGTTGTAAGTGACTCGTTTGGCCATCTACTCGACGCCGCCGCCGTGAGAACGTCATGAAGAACGCGGCATCAAACCTGGATGACTTCGTACGCATCGTTCAAGCTCAAGTCGGCAAAGATATCAATCTTACGGATCAAATCCAAGACTTCCAACGTGCTGGCGCTCTCGGGCAGCTCCGTCGGGACGATAATGGTGTTCTCAACTCCTTCCGGAGCTCCTTTGAGCCCTGAATTGGCTGGAATGTCCTTGGCCGCCGTGTGGACAACGTATAGCCGCTCTCGTATCTCTGGATCAAGTGCCATGAGCGATTTCATCGGCGTGTGGATCGGTGGTACGCCTGCCTCATGAAGAATCGCGTCGCAGTCCCATGGAAAAGAGAGCAATTCCTTGCATCTACATCCAAATCCAAAGTGAATGGACAAGCCATGGAGCTCTCTACCGCGTTTCGGAGAGAATGCCTTCGTCGCGGAGCCCTTGAATCCGCTCGACGTCATTGAGATGGTCCCCTGAGAAGACGATCCGCTTGGAGCCGTACGTGACTTCAAATCCAACGCATGGAATCGAATGCAACGAGTAGAAGAAGCGAAACGTGGCGCCGCGTATATGCGTTGGGTCGTTGATGCGCACGCGTCGGAAATTGAGCACTCGCTTCAGAAACGACTCGTCAAATCCCGACAGCGCGGCGTATTTCCGCAAAAACGAATGATAGATCGTATGCGTCGTGATGAGCGACACGCGGCCTTCCTGGAGAATCTACAAGACGACAAGACCCTCCATGAGCCCTCTCAAGACGACTAGCCATGGCCTACCTTTTGAAACGTGCCGGCGTCGTGGTCGGCGTGGCAATGTGTGACGATCACGCCGTCAATCATGAGCGGTGGAATGTTGTTGGCGATCAAAATCGAGGTTGAAAATGGCGGCGGATCGACCATGATGCCGCGGTGATTGATCCAGAGGACGTAGCCAGACGTGCGGCCATTTGGATCAAAGCCATGCGAGTTGCCGAGCACTGTGACGCCAAACACGGGCGGATAAAACGTTTCGTCGACGAGTCCAGCCGTGGGTGCGGCGGGGAGATGCACAAAGTCGTCGATCGCGGCAGTTCCATGCGTCGTGTGGTCCGTGATGATAAATTCGTTGGCGAGTTTTTGGATGGTGACTTTATGCTCGCCCGAGACGATCGTCGCGACGTTGTTGTCGAAGTGGGTGAACTTGAGCAGCATGTCGAGCGTCATGAGCATGCTGCCAAACTTGCGAAAGTACCCGAGCTCGGCCATGAGATCTGGAAACGTCTCGGGCGCCGCCGACGCTGGAAAGTCGTGTGCGATGTCAATGACTTGGGGGCCAAAGAGCGTTTCCTGGAAGACACGGCGGATGCGGTCTTCCACTTCTTGGGATCCGACGATCAAGTTGACCGATTGACGCTTGAAGAAGAAGTTGCAGTACGCTGGAAACTCAAACTCGGCGACGTTGACGCCCATGTTACTCCCGAGACTTTTCGTGAACGGTTCCGACGGCACGATGAAGTACATGGGCACGGGCAGCCCAAGCACCATCGAGTCTTTAATCGTCTCGGGCGGGATGCCATATTGGACCGGACCCAGCGACGTTGAGACGATGCAACCTCCGCGAGGCAGCTGAGTTACTTTGAGACGCTCTTGGCTTGCATCGGGAGTCTCCATCGCGCGAATGCCCCAAAGGTCACAACGCTCTGTCGGTTTCACGCGGAAGCCAACCTACATCGTGTAACCGATCAGACGAAAAAGTATCAAATCTCACATTTTGTATCAAATATTGACCAAAAGTATTGGGAGATTCATTCGAAATACTAGTACTGGAAATGAATCGATTTTTTTAAACGATTTTCCGAATCTTGCAGCCAATCAGAATCGAGGATTTTACTATTTCACGCAAACACACCCTAACTCACATGCAATTAATTTGGCCAATAGATTCGCTTGAACTTGGCTTCAGTATGGTCACATCGATTTGGAAATGTATTTGATTTTTGGTCAAAAATACAAATTTGACTGAAATTGACAATATCTCAAAAATAAAATGATATTTTCGTGAAATAGACGACTTTCCATCCACAGTGGAGAAATTGCCCGTCCAACAAATCCACGCCAGTTTTGCAGAGAATAGAAGACTGCAAAGCTCTGTGACTGCATTGCGCTAACGAGTTTTGATATATGTCATCGGTTCTCCTGTGGTTTCCAGTGTCCAGTGCATCCGAGTGTTTGGACTCGAAAAGTATCAAAAATATGATATTTATAGGTGTGACAGTTTCAAGACCCACCTTGCGGTGACATGCCGACGGATCAGGCTATGCGCTAGCGCAATCGCGGCACGTCCGCCTGCAGCTATCCATGGATCGTCTACTTCTCAGTGCTTAGTTTAGTGCGTTCTACGCTCTTTATCTCCCCTTGACTTGGAAAAAAAGCATGAAAATATCACCACTGTGTCCTATTTTTACCACCTCCAGTTTCACCCCCAAGATGAAGGATTGAAAAGCTCGCCGCAAGACGCTGCCGACAAAACTTGGCTCCCGACGCTTGTCTGCTCCATGGCCGGGGCAAGTAAAGCCAAGTCTGTGCGGCATCCTCTCGCGTTGGAAATGGCGTCATTTTGTCGACGACTTTGGCATGAAAACCGTTTCGACGACGCACCAGCACGTGGTGGCGCTCGACAGGGCAAGACGAGGATGATATACTTGCGTGGCTCGAGCACTGTCGTGTTGGATGGCGTGGCGCCACTGCAGTCGAATCGTCATCTCAATAGAGCTTGGGTTGGAGCGCGATGCGTTCTGTAACAGTGAAATAAGATGCAAGGCTGAGCCGACAGTTTCGTCGGAGACGAGTTCGAAAGATCGCCATGGAACCACGCAGCAGCCCATGACTCATGACGCACTTTTGCTTGCCATGCGTTCCACCGCGGTCACTTTGTTGGCTGTCGTCGTTGTCCCTCATGTCTTCGCAACGCCTTGCACGATGCGACCGGCTGTGTCGCCTTGGTGTCTTGACTCTGCAGCCCCTGCAACTGCAATCATTCAACACGCCGCCTTGTCCATCGTCAAGCTCTCTCGCCCGTCGTCCGTACTCTCATCCGCCGCGCCGCTGGTCTGCACGGGCTGGTTTGTCGGTTCTGGCGGCTATGTATTGACCAACCACCACTGCATTGCCACAGCGGCCGCCGCGGCTTCAACTACATTCGAGTTTGCCACGTCATGCGTTGGAACTTGTCGAGCGCCGTGTCGATCGTCAACGTCTCTTCGTGGCTCTCATCTTGTTGCAACGTCGGCAGATCTAGACTACACCCTCGTCAAGCTAGACCATGCGACTTGGCCCCAAGGTCTCCAGCTGGATGGCTCTGACGTCTCTCCTCTCAACCAAGACGTCTTTGTCCTCCAGCACCAAGGCGGCGGGCCTCTCGTGGTAGCCAAGGACGGCGTTGTGCTCACCACGACGTACGCAGGATGCGTCAACAGCTCGCGGCAAGATCTGCTTGGCTACGCTCTCGATACAGCCGACGGATCTTCCGGTTCGCCCGTCGTGAACCTTGCCGTGGGTTCCGTCGTTGCCTTGCATTCCTGTGGCGGTAAACTCCTGGCCTTCTAGACATATTTCACACTTTTCAAATGTCCATCTAGGTTGTGGCCAACAAGATGGCAGACTCAATGCTGGGATTCCCATCCGATCCATCATCGACGACCTGCTGCTGCAGAAAGCTCTTCCTCGAGGCGCTCTTGCAGCGACAGCACCGCCGCCGATTGAATGGACGCTTGTAGTGCACCACCACGGCGAGCTTCATCTCCACAGTGCCGCCAGTGTCTCCATCGATCAATATTGGTTCAGTTTGGTCGACGATGCGAGTGTTTCCATCCACGCTTCGACCCAGGACAGCAGCAACTCGACTGCTGTCGCGCTACTCGCCATCGATCCAACGATGCACGAGACAACGCTCCTCGTCACGGCGACGTCAGATCTAACGTATGCGCTGTGGCGTGGGGAATATTACATTGTCGTCGGCGCTGCGTCGAGCTTTGAACCATTGTCGTCTTGGACCTTGCCGTCTCGTCTTCCATCCAGCCATGGCGTTCGGTGCAATGATATCACGGCTGCTCCATACGCCAAGTATGAGTTATCGCTCTTTGCCGACGACGCTGGCGTCGTGGATCGATGGGTCATGCCACAGAGACATGCCGTGGCGTCGACGGCATGTGCGCCAGAGTCTCGGCTACGCATCCAAGCCATTGTATCTGGCACATTGTACGCCATGGACAGCGTTGTCTCGACCGACCTGATTGCATTCGAGATGGCTCGCGCTGGCAAACTCGCTCTGGACGTCGTGTCTTTCCAGGAGACGGACAACGGCACGCTCGCTGCGCAAGGACTGCCTGGACTTTGCGGTCGTGCATACGTCGACACGGAGATTTACATCTTTGAATCCACATGGGGCACCGTCGTGGCCACGTCTTCGAATCGATCCACCACGAAAGCCAAGACAACCGACGTGAGCAGCATCAGCACGCGGGATCCATACGTTGAAGTCTACTTGCCGCGAGGGAACTACACCGTCGTCGTTGGCCAAGAGCCACTCGCGCTCGATCAGGCCATCCACGTGATCGATCCAGGCCCGCGGGATATCCCAGCGACGCCGCTTCTTTGTGGAAAACCATCGACAAGAGGCCATTACCATGTCTTCTTTCGAGCCGACCAGCCTCTTGTTGCGCGGCCGCCAGGCTCGTTCGATCAAACTGCGTGTGTGACCGAAGTGTGTTGATTGTAAACTTGATGCCGTCTTCGTTTCCGTCGTGAATGCCATTGCTAAAAATAACAAGCGCAACGACATGGGGGCCGCGGGATCTGTCGATGCGTCGGCAGTTCCAGGCGCTCGCAAATTGCATTACTTTGTCGCGATGAAGGCCTTCAACCTGCGCCAATCCGAGGCAAAGTCGTTGGCCGACCAGTTTCTCTTCCTCCAACGGACAGACAACTCGGTAGACTTGATGTGGATTTCTTCAGTGATGATTCGACTGTCAAGGAGGCAGACAGAGATGGCGGCTACATGGACTGCGACGCGCTTTGTGCCTATTTGCAGATTCCAGCGCCGCGGCAAGCCACCCTACGCGCCATTTTCAACCTTTCAGAGGAAAATCACCGAGTGCCGTACGCTGCCTTCATGCACTTCCTGGAACAAGCCACCGCACTGGCTCCACCAGTCTCGTCGGTATGCCTTCAACCTCCACTTCAACGTGAGATTGAAGGAAACGAATATGCATAGACGACAGAAGCGCGAGAGGAACCAGCTGCAATGACGACAAGACCGCAGAAGCAGCAGCAGGCCAAGTTAACATCATGCGCTGTCGGCTCGTCTCCCAGCAACCAAGAGGAAGATCATGACAAGCAACAACTGGCTTGCATTCCCGTCGTGCGTCCGGTCGTGGTGAACGCAGGTGGGGCGGTCGCCCTGACGCCAGGATTGTGGAAGAAACGGGAGATTACAATCCAAGAGCGCATCGTCGAGTACACAAAGATCGACGACCAAGGCGTCGCACAGCATTTGGTCGAGAAGGAGAAACACCAGCATGAGGTAGATGGCGTAGATAAGATCCTCTTCAAACGCGCTCTGCTCTTAGATCATCCACATGGAGGCGACATCGGGCGAGTTTGCCCATCGAGAGGTCACGCACTTTGAACAGTCGGAGCAACTCAACCACGAACTGGTCCATCACGACACGGGCAAAGAAGAATTTGTTCACCTCAAATCCAAGGACGATGAAATCTCCCACTTCGAGTCCACAATGCCACAGTCGCGTCAAGCAGAGTGCGACCAGCCGCCACCATCACCGACCCTGAAGCGAGAAACCAGCGAGTCGCCTCTTGAGCCTGAAGAAAACATTTACCAAGAGGCGTAATACTATCATCTTCTATTTGTCGGATTTGGTAGAGTTGATGGGTGAATGTTGTGGTGGCTTGGACGTAGTCCCGTACGCAATGACGTTGCAAATGTAGTCTTGGAACTCTTGGCATGTCAGTCCCTCTCGTGAAATCACTTGAAGTGGTGCAACAGGAAGCGGCTTCTGTGGTGTGAATTCCGTGAGAGGGTCTCCCGTCGCTCCAGGAGAAAGCGACAACTCGACACGGAAGCGTTTGGGGTCCATGCTATCATACCAGCCTACACCCAGTTAATGACAGGAAGTCAATCAAAAAGTACCTCGTTCAAACACCCGAACGACGATGTGGGTCATGTAGCATAGCTCAGGGATGTCTTCAATCAACTTGACGGCATCACAACTAATTGGCGCATCGTCTTCGATGCCAGTGACGCTGTGTCGGAGTACATTCAGCAACGTGTGGAGATGTGACTCGCTGGTAAAGTAGAGACGAGTCCGCACGGATCGATGAGTCGATTTGATCAAGTTGTCCTTCGTGGCGAAGGCTGGATTGAGGCGATGGGTAATGTTGATGCCGCGGGCTAAATCCAAATCATCGCGGACTTTCTTAAGTAACGAGCGACACATATTGGTGCCAATGTGCAGTTTTTCATGGGCATCAATGCCATACTCCTACAGTTAAGAGTTGAAAAGACTGTGCAGAGCTCATAGACGTACCTGAGGGACTAGTGCATGAGCCAACGACGCTGAAATATCCAAAAGTTCACGCACACCACTTAAGTACAAATGGGCGTTGTGCATTGCATCGTAGCGGATGCAATCGTGAATGTCCGGAATTTTGGATAGATCGTACGTGTTGTGCTTCTTTGAGTAAAAATCACGGTACAACTTGGCCCATCTCTCCCTCATCATCTCCAACGTCTCACGACCGCACGGCTCACGTTTCTTGTTGGATGGATGCTGATTCCTTGGGCTCTTAGCTTTGTTTTGCATCATGTGCTCAGCAGCTTTTTGAGGACGAACACCAGCAGAGCTCACAGTTGTTCGATGCGTGGGTGTCGGCGGTGCATTGTCAGGCTCGAGCTCCAGGCATGACGCGACACTCGTTTCAGAGCCTTGGCGAACGAGCGCGGGTGGTGTATAGGCCCAAGCTTGTTGTTCTCGCTCGAACTCTGTAGCAGCTATCACATTCTCAGACTTGGCAGTGGCTTCATTATCCAGCAGCTTGGTCAATTGCTCTCTGAGTGAGTTGAGCAATTTGTGCATACGCTCCATTTTCTTCATGGGTTGTTCCACTA
This sequence comes from Aphanomyces euteiches, assembly GCA_021527685.1. NCBI lineage: Eukaryota > Oomycota > Saprolegniomycetes > Saprolegniales > Verrucalvaceae > Aphanomyces > Aphanomyces euteiches. The sequence continues at coordinate 1,698,379 of JAJGMV010000093.1, read as the reverse complement.
CGTCGAGAGCCGCAGCAACGCTGCGTACAAGACGGGAATCAGAGTTAGTTCTGAGTAGACCGCAATCATCTCCACGGTGCAAGATATTGTGCAGGCGTTCTTTCACAGCTAAAATCATTTCCTGGGCTGAAGATCCCGATTGATCAAGCATTGAGTCGGCATCTTTTGATTTGAGCACTAGACTGACCAGGATAGGCACAATATCCCCTTCAAGCTCCAAGAGGCCCTTCGCAAATGAAGCAGCAGTCTTCTGAACTCGGCCTTCGTCACTTGTATATATCTTCAGATCATGGCGATATGTGGAATGGAGTCGTAGAAGACCGCCGTCACCGCCGGGATACATAATTTGTCGGAAATGCTGACCAAGAGTTTCTGCTTGTTGGATGCCTGAGTGAGTCAGGTCACCTCCCCATTTGACAATCACAAGTAACTGAGTCACCCGGCCGACCTAACATATCCTCAGTAATAGCATTTGATGTTTTTAGCACCTTTTCCTGTGCCTTGCTTTCATCATCGTCGTCACCTAAAAATTCACTAATCAGCAGTGTATTCATCAAAACAAAACCTTTGCCCTCGCTACTGACGTCGTCGTCCGTGCTCCATCCTCTGGGTTTCATTTGAACCTTTCGATTGATACCGCAAAGTTGCCATCTTTCCAAGACATCGCGAAGAGTGCATACGCCCTTCAGTTTTTCTTTGTCTGGGTCGTCCATGGCTTCATAAACTTCGATCAATTCCTTGCTCACGATCAAAAGCTCTTCCAAATCCTTGATTGTTTTGATCTTCAAATCTTTTTTCTTCCCGACGCCGACCCTCTCTTCGTAAAACTCCAAGAATCGTTGGTGCGTCACCAGCATTTTCATTTTTTGTTTTGGTGTTCGATCGCCATGTCGAATGACGGCAAGGACACATCGCAGTTCTTCTTCTTGACCTCCGTTGTCAAGAGGGTCGTGATAGCTCACAGCACGCTCAGGAAGTATTGCCTGCAAAGCGCTCAATCGCTTGTGTTCACAATATTTTACGTACCTCGTCATTATCGGCGCCATCCATGAGATCCAACAGAGACATCGACGAGCTGTTACCCAAGACACGATGGGATGGCGATGATGAGTCTCCATATGGATCTTCCAAGCCGGAGAGAGCACGCTCGAGATACTGCTGAAGCAAAACAGAGCAATCGTCGTAATATTTGGGGGAATTTTTGACAAAGCTCCAGCCATTCACATCACAAACAAAGGATTCATTCCCCACCCGCAAAATATCAAACCCACAGACAGTTTGGCCGAATGCGCGGCAAACTTTGTACGCTATTTCCTTCTCGTGTGTGGACAAGATAACTGGGTATCGGATCTCTTTGCCATGGGCATCGCGCATGACTTTGCCATCAAGCACTGGTGATTTTCGAGCTTCAGCATGGGCGTAATTAGGGCCAACGGTATACACTTTCACATCTGTTCCCTGAGTCGAGATAAATTCTTCGTAAATATACGACTGGCCTGGCTCTCGACGAACATTGATAACGTTCGGATGGAACTCTGAGGATCGATTTCCAATTTTGCGAAATAAATGCTTGCATCCTCCACCAGCATTCGTCGGGTAGTATATGTAAATATTGTGGTTCTCGCCATTCACTGGTTTCTCTACGAAAGGTTTGTGGATACGCACACCATTCATTTCGACGAAGTCTTCCCCTTCAACAAATCCTTCCGGGTCTTCTGCATCGCCATTGTACCCATCACGATTGACAAAAATATGTCTGTCGTCGAATGTCATAGAGAACGCGAGTGGTAGTCGCTTACCGCGGGGTTGGGATATCATGCTCCTCCAAAATCCTGTACACATCACGACGATCCATCAATAAGTTTTGCTTGGACAGCTCATTGACAACAATCGGCCTTCGCAGCTCCACATAATCCATTGCCTACTCAACATTGCGCAAACAGGCTCAATTGCTGTATTTCGTACCTTGTCTAATGGAAACCCTGTCGAGAAGAATGCAATGAGGGCATCGCAGAGGGGCCATTCTTCAACTGAATGATTGAGAATCATATCGTCTCCAAAGACGACGATCTCAAATGTAGTTTTGGGAAGTCGTGACAAGATTTCCGTCATCGGTTTTGATCTTGCCTTCTTGTCACGCGCGCAAACGCCGATTACAAATCGATGCGAGGAGGAAGATCCACCATTCGGAGAGTGCTTATTCGGACTGAAGATAAACATGCCATTCTGCTCGCCTGTAGACATCTGGGATCCATCTGCACTTTCTCGGCGCTCTCCGCGCGCAACCTGCGCGCCCATCCTTGATATTCAACTGCACTCAAAATCGGTTTCTGCCAAAAGCTAACTTCCACTTGAAAAACCAATCAAACTTTTTCACTTGGAAAATGTATACAAAATGTCGTGGCGGTGACTTTTCATACTGAAATCAAATCAACGGAGGGGCCACATGGCGACATTCCTATACGAGCAGCACAAGCACAAGCCGCGTCATTCGAGCAATGGCATGGAGATGCGCGTATTGTGTATATCAAATTGCCGGCAAGGAGCGCGAAGGATCTGCCCAGGATCTCAAGAACAAGGGCTGGAGCTGGGAAAGTACAGTGCATTTCACCGTTGAACTTCTCGCCGCCATGCTGTACCAATCTCCAGTATACATGCAAAAGAATCAAGTGGACGTGTATTGTGCCATTTGCTCCGCGCATTTCCTTCGAGAAGCGCCGCTGTCAACGCCAGAGTACAATGTTGGATGCATTAGCCATCAGTTGCATGTTGACATGAAAATCTTCGCAGTTCCGAATTTGAGAATATCCGGATATCTCTATCCGGACTTGAAATTTCCGACATGAAAGAAGAAGCGACGCCGGTAAAGCGGCAACGACTTGAGGAGCCCAAGAAAGACGAGTCTACAGCGCCTGCGACACCACCAGTTCCAGAGGAGAGCAAGAAGGCAGTCCGCTGGGTTGAGAAAGGCCCGTTGCTTGTTTTAGGCGAAGATGGATTGACAGTATCTGGCACCAAGGTACACAGTCTATTCAATGCTGATCGTTGGAAGCTGTGGCTATCGAGTAGGGATATTGCATGGCACGAACGAATGCAAGCGTGAAAAATGGAATGTATTACTATGAAATCAAGTTGCTTCCATCGACAGAACCATACCATGTGCGTTTTGGATGGGGCATGAAGAAGGCCGACATCAATGCACCAGTCGGATTTGACGAGTACAGCTACGCCTACCGGGACATTGGCGGCGTCACAGTGCACAGAAGTAAGCGTAGTGAGGACTACGGTGAATCTTTTGGTACGCACATGGTATACTCGGTTCTTGACGGTGAATATAGTCGTTGGTGATGTTGTTGGCGCCATGATTTGTGTGAATTGGGAAGAGAATGCATCGAAACCAACCCCCGAAGCTACACCTCAAACTCTTCCCGGTATGAAATCTCTTCTAACTCTCATCTCACTCGCCTCAAGGTCGTTTTGTTCCACCGTCCTTAGTCAAACAAACAAGCGACAACGCCCCAACACCACTGCGTATGCTGTTCCTTGATCTATGAAAATTAATTCATCTGTCCTAGGCATCGACAAAGCTTCCTACATCCGATTCTTTGTCAATGGCAAAGATCAAGGCGTTGCATTTGAGGCAATGCCATTTGGTATGCTGTCCAACTTGCGAAGAACCGATTTAACATTGTCACTGCAGGAGAGTATTATCCCATGGTGTCCATTTACGGTGGCGGGTCCATAACGGCCAACTTTGGGCCGACGTTTGCCTATCCTCCTCCGAGTGATGCAAAGCCTGTGCCGCCTGATGTCAATTAGCTCGCAACAGTTAATATATTAGCATAACTCATTTAGCACTCGTAGACTTGGTTGGATGGCGTGGCGTGATAATGTCCACCGCTCGCAACATCCATCAAGTGAGTCAACTGCGTCTCATCGAAATTGAGGTCGTCAATGAGGGCTTGAATGTCTTTGGATGAGCCATTCGCACGAAAAGAATCGAGAACTCTCGACACTACTGGATCGTCGTCCATGGACATGATCATATTGGACTTAGTGTTTGATTGCGTTGCTTCGTCGACGTCATTCAAGTTGAGTTGGTTTTTAAACGAGGCGCTGAAGAGGAAATTCGTCAAGATGTCAATGGACAGCTGATCCCATTCTTGTTTCTTCTTCTTGGTCAAGAATGGAGGCACAAACGCTGGTGGCGCTGGTGATGGTTCAGTCAACGATTCTTTGTCGTCATCATCATCTCCGAGAAAGTCGTCGTTGTTATCCAACGTGAGGGTCTGAATCCAATCCATTCGGGGAAGACGCCCAGCGGCCATTTCATACTTGATCGAGTTGAGCAGCTCTGTGATTTCTAGCTTTGGCAGACGACCAGCTTTTTTCTTCTCCTGTTTTGGATGCAACTGCCGCCACTTCTTTTTGATATCGTCTTCCGCACGGCCCTGCAAATTCAAAGTGAGACAAGGGAGTCCAAACTTCATGTACCGGCAATAGCTTAGCAACGAGTGTCCATCGATTGCCTATCTTGTTGTACACAAATTCGAGAAGTGCGAGCTCCGCTTGCGTGAATGGTCTAAAAATTGGGATGAGGGGAGACATGGATATAAGCAGGCGTACGATCGGTTGATCGATGGTGCTAGATGGTTTCTCCATCGTTCGCGGCACTGCTTTGTCCTGTATGTTGGCCATTATTACAGGACTCACATTGTTATTTTCGTACGTTCGTCCCGACACTCCTTCGGCCACTTTTACCCACGCATCTTCACCGTGGAGTTCAATCTGCTGTCGAAGCAACGCATCTTCTTCTGGTGACCAATTGCCTTTGATCAATCCGGGCTTGAGAACTTTATTCCATCGCTGCAGGCACTGAGAATGGTTTCGTCCAGGCACGAGTTCTGCAATGGCCTGAATTTTCTTGAGCCCACGATGACCCTAAAATCCTACATACCTTCCAATTTTCATTTCCATTGCGCTCGACTGCAAGTCGCAAAGCTTCGTCTTCTGCTTCGGTCCACTTGCCGCCTTTCCCACCTGTCCCCTCGTCGGCTTCAATCCTTCTCTTCCTAACGCCACTCGATATATGGGTAGATAAGCACGGCGTTACTTACATGGGCGGCGACAATTCATAGTTGGTTCCATACAAGTTGTGGTCGGCCATGGTCGCTCGCTCTCCTGTCGACTTTCCCTCGACCCGTCACTTCCTCGATTGATTCGATTAAAGTATGGATCGACCCGATTAGAATTCCTCCAATCATCGTCGAGTATTCAGTCCTGCCATCGGATTGGTCAGCTGTTTGACAACCTCACTCTGATTGGCCCCGATATTCCATACTCTCATATGATTGGTCTATTTCTCATCTCTCTGTTGACAACATATTTATTCTATCAAGTCAAGGTGAGATCATACGATCCACAACCTCGCGGACCTGCGCGCTTTGGTGGCTGGAGAAATCCTTTTGTCGCATGCACCATGTTGCAGCCCGTCGATGGTCGAAGGGAGACGGCCGAGCTGCCTTTCTATAAGGTCGAAATTCGAGAAAATAGAATCCAGCCAATCACATGCCATTTTTGATGAAATAAATGTATTTGATTGGTTGGCTTCGACGACATGAAATTTCGAGCTGCTGAATCTGCCGAGTTCACTGACTTTCCCACTACCAAGGGCTCGAGAGCATGAACAAGATAATGGGAGCTTGGACGCCGCTGGAGGACCAACTTCTCCGCAGTCGCGTCGAGCAATCACATTCAGAGTCGTGGTCCAAGATCGCAGAAGGAGTCCCCGGTCGCTCGTACGTACTTGCCGTCGTTCTGACGTTTTCTGACCAGCAAATTTGACAGGTCGAAGCAATGCCGTGACCGATGGCGCAACCACTTGGATCCGTCGTTGATCAAGACTGCGTTTACAACCGAAGAAGAAATTGCACTTGAGAATGCGTACGAAGAACTAGGCAATCGATGGACAGAAATTGCCAAACGACTCCCAGGTCGGTCGGAACACGATGTCAAGTTGCGATGGAAGACTATGCACCCCCATCGCTCGGACCGATCCAAGGCTGCAGCATCACGTCCTGCACCTGCAGCTCCAGTACAACGTCCAAAGCCTGAAATTGTACCGAACCGTCCTCGTCAAATGTCAAACGTCATGGGATCGGACATGATTTCCATGTTGGACGACTTGGCAGTCATCGAACCAACTGTGGCGAAGCGACCACACTTGGAATTTCAATCAGAATGGCAGGCGAGTGATCGAAACAATCCTCTCCGTGGTCCTGAACTCACAGGCTCGTTCACACTGAGCGACTCCTTCATCAACACACTCAAAGCGAGCGAAAACCCGAATTTGAACGAAGATGCGCTCGTCGACTCGCTCTTTGCATCGTTTGGGCCGCATGATGAAGAGGCGATTCGACGGAGTTTCAACCTGAGTATGCAAGAATTCGACCAGCTCTTGGAGAACAAGACGAACCTCAAGAAGTCGCTGAGCAAGATGTCCCACAACTCACTGAGCTTCCTCAGCAACAATTCGTCGTTCCTCAACAACGACGACATTGAAGGGCTCATTAATTCCTGTGTGGACAACCAAATTGATCATTTAGACACCGCCGCTTCTGCCGCGAATGCCGTCGCCGCCGCCAATTCCTCAACCACACAGCATTAAAGGAGACAAGAAGAAATGAAAACTACTTGCACCATGCTCATGTTTATCTATTCTACTACACGGGGAAATGGTCATCAACGCCTCTTGGCCACATGGAATCGCGTCATCATCATCGCATCGTCGTCTTCGTCCTCGTCGAAGCCTTGGACATGTGCATCTAGACTCGTCGCTTGCTGGACGTCAGGATTGCCCGAGTATGTTTCAAAGGGCGTCGGCTCTGGCAATACCATCGATGGCGCCATGTGAAAGCTCGACATGAGCTGGTTCACGTCGTCAAAACTATCGTCGTGGTGTGTGCCGCCGCAGCCACATTGACAAGTCGACCATTCGTTCGGCGTCTCGCCAATCGACGCATACGTCTCGTGGATGAAATCCATGATCGCGTCGGGGTTTTCAATCACGCCGACGAGGCGTCGGAACTCGTCGTCGGTCATGCTCTTGTCTGTGAAGGAATCGAAGACAGAGACCATTTCCCGCGGTGCTGTTGGAATCGCTTGCGCAAAGTGGTCGCTCATGACAAGCTCACGGAAAATCTCCCAGTCTTCCGCCTTGATACTGGAGAAGCTGAGAAGCGAGTCGTCGCGTGAGCGAAAGCTATCCAACATGGACGACGCGCGGCGGGACATTAGTTGAGCGGACTCCGGGTCAGGCTGCGCTGCAGGTGTCAAGATGTCGTCGTCAAGGTCTCCTAGACTCGATGCCGCTGCATCGCCAACAGACGAAGACGTTTCCTGGACAGAGGCGGTGGAGCTCTTTGGCTGCGACATCAATGGTGGTCGACCTGGCTTGGCTTTCGATTTAACATTTGGATTCAAAACTTTCCATCGCATCTTGACCGAGTCTTCCGTTCGACCCTGCAATTCGCATGACGCTTCGAGGAGGCAGAGCAGCACAAACCTGCAATCTTTCGGCGATTTGAGTCCATCGATTGCCAAGTTCTTCGTATGCAGCCATCAAAATCATGTCTTCTTCCGACTTGTATGGTCCCTTGTTGATAGTTGGGTCCAAGTGGTTCTTCCAGCGCTCACGGCATTGCTTCGCACTAGAAGGAAAACATGCATGAGAAAGTTTGTCCAATATGCCACTGTTGTTCGTACGTGCGTCCTTCGATCCGTTTGGAAATGTCGGCCCAGTTGACACTCGATGACTCCTGGACGAGTTTCAGCAACAAATCGTCTTCGTCAAACGCCCAATGCCCCTTAACGAGACCGGGTTTGAGCACTTTGTTCCATCGTTGGAGACATTGTGCATGATTTCGACCAGGCACACGCTCGGCTATAGCCTAAAACACCCATATCAGCCCGATTCATCCATAACCACGAGAAATCGTCATTACCTTCCAATTCTTGCTCCCAAATTCGTCAATCGCACGACGGAGTTGCTCGTCCTATGTCCATCAAGTATGAATCTCGTGGGCAAGAGCCGCCAAGACGTACTTGCTCTGGCGTCCAGCGCGTGTTCACTGGGACACTGTCTTCACTGTCAGGTTCCCCACGTACTTTCTGGCCTGGATTCGGACCGAGAGAGTCATTCGAGTCGGCGGGTCGGACACGCTTCACGTTCATGTCGCCTGTCGGTGTTTGCCACGCGGGGCGAACGTTGAGTGTGATCCTTCTTCCTTTCGTCGTCGTCGTCGATTTTAATAATTTTTAATTAAAATATCTTGCAAAATGTATTGAAAATTGTATCAAATTTCATGGCGACCAGATGGGAGACCTGAAAGGGGGAGAGAGAATCTCTCCCACCAAGACGCTAAGTCCTTTGTAAGACCGAGACAAGATGGAACGATCGATCCACTCAGTGATGAACGTGTCGCACACGTTCTGCGGGCAAATATTCAATGCGTTTATTTCAAGTGGACAGCCACATCAATTTTACAATTGGACGGGAAAAAAGTTTGATTTTTGCATACTACTCTGGTCCGCATTATTTGTTGGGTATTTTTGACTTGTTTAAAGTATGTTGATGGTGTTGGCTCGTTTTGACTTGATTAAAGTATGACTGTTTCTGTAATTTAATCAAAAATGGATATAAGATTACACAGTTCAAAAAATTTGTATAGGAAAATGTATGGGGTCGTTTGTAGAAGCACGGACTTGTCGGCATTTTGTAGAGGCTGTAGACCCTTTGGGGGCACATAGACCATACACATCGATTCACCTCGTCAAAAGCTATGTAGACGACCCATCACCACTATGATAGATGGAACTATACAAGTACACCGGGTCCATGACATGTCAATTTGAGTGATACCCCAACTTTGACGAGCTGTAATTTCTGCCATTGGAATTGCCTTGATGCACAAAATATAGCCAATCATAGATACTTATTCCCTCTACATATTTAACCAATCAAACTACTCGAAACGAGGTCCAGACAAAAATGCCATCATCCAGAAAAACTATCCAACAAATAATATGGACCAGAGTAGTATATTTTATTCCAAGTCATTTTCCGATATTAACTTGCATTTTTGGTGAAATTTCAATGAATTTTTAATAAAATCAGGAAAATACATTTAAATTTCCGATGTTTTAAATTTAATAAATAGTTGTCTTGATTTCGGGCATATTAAAAATCAATTAACTTGTTATTCCTCTGATAAAAATAAATACTAGAATCAGAACTTAAATTACATTTTTAATGATTTTTTATATTTATTTATTTTGAAAATGACTCATTTTTCTCTGCTTTTCTGCCTTTACCATGGCCAATCTGGGATTTGGCACACGATGACTCGACGGCTTCTCCTTCGACTTTGGCGTGGATTCGCATCAATCAAGCACTAAACACTGGGTGCAGAGCGCGGAATAGTCGGCTTGTGACACTGAAGTTCTGTAGCAGCTTGAAGTAATACCAGGTATCGCAGTTCCGTGGCTGATTTTGATACTAATCTGGACCAGCGCCGCTGTGCTTTGCTTCATTATGGATCGACAATCAAGAGGCCATTACACTTTGCACGACGACAGACACATCTTCCCCATATGGCCCTCAGCTCATAGAATCAAGTTCCAGCTTGAGTCGGAGTTTCCGAAAGTTTTTCGATCATGGAGTTGCAAGCACGGTAGGGGCATGGAGACCAAAATCTGTCGCCAACACAAGGCAAAGCAAAGGCAACCAGCGGCCGAATAAGGAAAGATCCATTCGTGTTATGAACTGGACCGGCGCTGTGATTGAACATGTAAGGTGGACTTGATCCCATCGTGAACGTTCTGATGCTCTTCTAGCATTTTCAAGATGCGATTGTTCGCTCCAAGTGTTCTCGCCAACTCGAACGGCGATCGACGAGTGTACTACAAATGACTTCACATCAGCAACGCTGAAGCGTCTTCGGGGATTACATTGCGCTTGTGTAGCTTGGCACCACTCTGTAAGAGACACTGGACAAGCTCTCGATTCTCTTTCTCGACCGCAATGTGCAGCGGCGTCGTTCCATTCACCTAGGCCAGATGTGAGCACATTTCCAAACACAAGGTGGTTACATTGATCGCGTTCACGTCGCCTTTGTGCACAATGAGGATGTTCAAGATCTTTCGGTTCTCTTTCACCGTCGCAACGTGCACGCTCGTGTTTTTCCACGCCTTTTGTCATCACTGAGCTCTCCATGACGAACACGAGCGCCTTACTCCATGAGGCTCATTCACCCAGCGCTCTCCTCCGCCAGTTTCCAGCAACTTTTGGACTCTTGGATAGTCTTCAGCGTAGATTGCATCCCATAGTTCATTCCTAGCTGCACCGGCAGTCATCTTCTTGTCTCCAGCGCTGAGATTTGTCGTTGCCGCAGTCGTCACCGTCGTTGTTGAGGAGTTGAGATGACCTTTCGGCAATAGATCCATAATCTTGTAATTTGTATACTATACAAACTTTCAGATTAAATTTGTCGATCTTGAAGAGACACGTCCAACTTGATGCAGCAGACGCGTCAAGCGACGACGACGATCGAGAGCTAGATAGACGACAAGAAACGCGGCGGCAAGGATGGCAGAGCGTCCTGTGGACTCTCACAGCAAGGAGAGCGCTTTGCTGGTCAAAAAAGTCCAAGAGCGGTTGAAAGAACGGGTCAAGGAGCAACATGCTGGTCGGACCGACGCCGTGCTGGAGCTCAAAGCCAACACTGGGAAAGCACTGGCGAACATCCGCGGGCAGAACGAAAAGCGCCATGCTGAAGCGCAAGCCTTGGCTGAATCCCAAGCACGAGAGTTCCAAGACCTCTTGGCAGCTGGCAACAACCCCTACGAAGTCTTTCGCGCTCAGGAAATCGCCGCGCGGGCCGCAAAAAAAGTCGCAGCGCAGCGCAAGAAGATCAAAAAGACCGAGATGGCAATTGCAGCCAACATGGTTCAGGAAGCGCTGCGCAATCAAAAGCGCGACGAAGCCGAGCAACGCCACGCCGCATATGTCCAAAAGTACCAAAAGGAGCTCGGGCGCAAAGTCGTGGAGGGTCGAACGCGAGATTACATGCTTTCTCGCACTGGCATGGAGCTCGTTGACCCAACAGGCCGCACGTTTCGCATCGATCCGTCGCAAGTCACAGTTCTAAAAGACCACACGTTTGGGCTTGGCAAAAGCAGCGTCAAGACGCGAGAGCAGCGCGACAAAGTATGTCGCTGCCGCTTGAATGTGCTCTCATGGACTTGTTCTAGGTCATTGACATGATTGCAGCCAAGCCAGAGCACGCCAACGTCCGAATCAATCCGCGAGGACTCCCCAAGCCAAAGGAGAAACCAGCGTCGAACCAGCAAGCGGAGCCTGACGCCGTGCTGCTTCCGCCTCTCGTTGATCCTCCTGGAAAAGAAATGGCACGACTCAATGGCGTGACTTCAACGGCAACTGCAACGACTTCAACGACAACGACACACTTACCAGCATTAGTCCCCGAGACAAAGAAGGGATTTGGCGTGCCCAAGCGCAGCAAACTCGAGGAAGCGATGCGGCTACAGGCACTCGCCAAGCAAAAGGACAACTTGATCGAGAAGCAAGTCGTGTGGGGGAAAGAGTTCACCGGCTTGGCGTTCCTCGCCGATCCAAATGTGCTCTGGTTCAAAGATTTCGACGTCGGACGGCCACAGACACTTCGACTCACACTGACGAATGTCAGCCACACATTCAACCACTTCAAACTCCTCCCTCTCCCCGACGACTTGCGCGACTTCTTCGACATCAAGTACGAGCTTCCAGGCCGCATGTCTGCTGGCATGACGTGCCACATCCAAATCACATTTTGCGCGCGGTTGAACCAAGATATCACGACGGAACTCCCCGCCGTCGCCAAGACCGGGTACTTCTCCATCCCACTCAAGTGCACAGCCAAGCGCGTCGTGCCGGTCTTGAGCGCGTCGACCATTTCGTTCGCGAATGTCGTTGTCGGGGAGTCGAGCAAGCAAACTCTGACCATGCGCAACGACGGCGCATTGCCAGCTACCTTTCACATCACACCCGTGGATACAACGTTCCCCAACTCTCCGCCAGGAACGGCCGCTCCGGACATCTCTACTCTGCAGGAAGACGACGGGAAGAGTCCACACGAATCGGAAGATGCGTTGATGCGCTTTGCGCAGTCGTTTGGGCAATTCAAGTACGACAGGACAGTTCAAACAATATCAACAACGACCGACGGACGGCTGGAACCGTACGGTTCGACGACGATTGCGTTCACATTTGCGCCGCATCGCCCGCTGGACGAGATGCATCAGTCGTTCCGCATCGTGTTTGATCCTCCAGCGTGTGTCGATCCGATTGATGTCGCTGTCGTCGCGCAAGCTGTCCAAGTCCCGCTCTACATTGAGTCGCCCGTCATGAATTTTCAATGTTGCGTCTATGGAAAGCTCTACCGAAGCAAGCTCGTGCTGCGGAATCGCGGCAAGACCGCCATGAAATGCCAACTCAAAGTACCATCGTACCTTGCCGAGTGCGTTGAATTCCATCCCAACTTTGGCTACGTGCAAGGTTCAACGCTTCATTCCTCCGCGCCGTCAAGTGACAGCAGCGGCAGCTTGGAGCCTGGTCGATTCGAGATACAAGTCAAGTTCCGCCCCGCCGAGAGGATATGGCCGACAGCGCTCAAGAAACGATTCGGATGGCGCGACGGCGACGTCGTGGCGATTCCAATGCAAGTCGTCGTTCCCGACCAAGTCCTGCCTGTGTACTTTGTTCTGAAAGCGCAATTGACGACGGGAGAGCTTGCATTTTCATCTCCGTCGCTCGCATTTGGCGACTGTTTCACGGCCCACAGCGTATGTCAGACACTGACGATCACGAATCCGTCGCGGCTGCCGCAAAAGTTTGGCTTTCTCCACGTGCCGTCGGTCCTCCGCGTCGAGCCGAACGATGGATTTGGCACGCTGCTCCCGTTCGATTCCACCAATGTACAAATCTACTACAGCCCGTCGTCCGCGACCGAGTTCCAAAGCTTCCTCACATGCTCGACGACCATGAACCGCACGTTTCAGATTCCATGCACTGGTCGTGGCATCACGCCGGCGCTGCAATTCTCCGAGACGGTCATCACGATGGCAGCAGCTCCACTCGGTCAAACTGTCGTCCACAGCTTGGCTTGCAGCAACACGACGGCGGCTGTGCAGCGCATGGAGCTCACTCTTCCGCCCGAGGCGGCCAAGGTACGTCTTCATCTCGTGGGTTCCTTCTGACGGATCTTGGCCGTAGATCTTGCGCGTGAGTCCTCTCGTGGCTACCATCGAGCCGTACAGCTCGATTCGCCTCGAGGTAGAGTTCCATCCGACGGATCTCGCCGCGTTTGACGCCTGTGAGAGCGACGTCGAGGGTTCAAACGTCCGCTTTCAAGTGAGCTGCGTCGAGGCGGTGCCGGGGCTGCACCATGCTCTGCTCGCTGAAAACGACGCCAAGGCCAGAGAGTACACATGGAGCTACGACTTGCCAGCCGAAGCCAGGAGCTTTCACGCCATGTACAACGTCGTTTGCTTCACGGCCGACGCCAAGTCGCAAGCGCTGCAGAGTCTCCAAGTCCACGTGTCGATCATCGAGCCCGAGATCGTCGCCAAGCCTGACAAGATCATATTTGGCCAAGTGGCCGTGGGCCAAGCTGCCGTCTTGAAGATGCACGTCGTCAACAATTCCCCGACAGATCTTGCCATCACATCGACGCCGTTGCATTGCGGCGGGCCGTTCTCCATCTTGAACGCGCTGCGGACTATCACCGGACATGGCGGCACGGACACTGTGCTCGTCGAGTTTTCCCCGACAGCGCCGTTGATTTTCAACGAGGACTTGACGCTACACACATGTCGAGGATCGCTCAGCGTGCGACTCCACGGCGAGGTTTGCGCTTGTCTTCCTTTGAAAAGTGTTCAACTTGGCGTAGGGAGTGAGTCCCGTGCTCGGGATCGTTCCACCGGACGGCCGCATCGACTTCAAGCCAGTGCTTGCTCGCGAGAAAGGTTTCACCGACTTCACGCTGCTCAACACGTCGCAATTCCCATTGACTTACGTGCTCAAACCCCTCGAGGAGCATGCACACTCGAATTTCAACCACACGCTTGTCTTCTCCTGTGTTCCAAACGCCGCGACGATTCCGCCTGGCGGAACGCAGATTGCCCGAGCGACCTTCAGGTGAGCTCCGTCCGCTTCGCATCTTCCTCTGCTCACTCCATGCTTCGTTGTAGCCCTGACCACGATCGACCGATCGAATACGTGTCCAAATTCCGAGTCGACGTGCCCAACCAGACGGAAGACCACGTCATTACGTTCAAGGTACGCCGCATGGAGCACGACAGGAGCTCAATGGAGCGTAGGGACGATGCTGGGAGTGTCAATCGTACGTCGTGCAGCAGGAGGAAGCGACAGAGTCGAGCCATGTTGTCTCCGAGGACATTTTCGACTTGCCATTGCATATTCCAATGCCAACCGCGCTCGTCGACTTTGTGAAAAAGCCGCCGCGGACCATCCAAGTCCAATTCAACACTGACGCGGCGGTAAAAAAAGTCCTCGTCGGCTGTGTGGGTCCCCAGAGCGACGAAGGACATCAAGGCGGCGCGGCGTTTTCAGACGGAAAGACGAGCTCGCCGACGACGTTTGAGATTGTCTTTGACGCATGCAATGGTGTCATGGACAAGTACAAGAAGTACTTTGACGTCGAGCCGCTCAAAGGCACTGTGAACCCTGGACATGACACCGCCGTGGCCATCCAATTCAAACCGAATGGAGGCGGCGACGACGACGCAGGCGGGCTGCGGATCCTCCACTGGATACGAGTGACGGCCAAGATCACACTCAAAGGCGGCTACATCCCGCCGAGTTTGGGCGCCGCAGAGCAAGTCGTCCAGCTCGTCTTGAAAGCAAGAGTCTTGACGTGATGAACAAATGTCATTCTCGCTTACTTTTCTTCGTGCTGCTTGCTCCCTGCCGTACATCAATCGACTTGCGCTTCGATCCTTCATCGCTTGCGACTTGCACAGTTGACGGAGGCTCGCTTGCGGTCGGCAAGGACTGCTCAAAGGCGATCAAGTTGAGCGTGAAGAGCCGATACAAGCTCGGGTCATGGATCACTCGAGCTACGAGTTTATTGAAATGCTGATGCAATGCCACGTATCGTGCTTCGTCTGTCGTCTCCACACGCGCGGCGATTGGGGATGGAACTTTGCTTGGCGGTGTCGAAGACGAGCGGATGACGCGCCGAATCAAGTCGATCGTGTATTCTCGGCCAGGATTTGCCTCGTGCATTGTCTGTCGTACCTAGGCAAGGACATGACCTTGCAGCGTTCAAACCATGAGGATAACCTGGATGGGCGACTCGCCTTGCATGGCAAGCGATGTGATTTGATCGATTTCGGACTGCTGGAGCTGTTTCTCTCGGTTGATGGGGGATTCTTCCTTTGTGAGTCCATGGACGTGATTGTGACTTGCTTCGTAGAGCTCGCTCTTGATGAAATACTTTCTCTTCACTCGGTCGTATGTAAATGGCACTCTCCACCGGCATGTCGTCTTAATCGTCGCGTCATGCTTTGCTTTCGCGTCCTTGTATGCGCAATAAAAGTACCCTCGCTGGACAATTTTCACATCCGCGCCAAGGTTGAACAGCTCTTTCACCGACTGAGCGTGGAACATCTTTGTGTTTCGAGAGCAAATAAAGCCTTGACGGACACTCAAGTCTTTCAAAAGCCCGCAGAGCTCTTCAAACGTTGAAAACGTCTAGCCAGGCGCGGGCACGTCCGCGGACTTGACCGCGGTCTCCATCAGATGCAGCTTGTTTTGAATTATCCGGAAATACCGGATAAACGTAATTATCCGGGTCGTTTCTATCCGGATGACATCTGTCTGATCCCAATTATCCGGAGAATTTTATCCGGATTTTGAAAAAGCGTTTTCGAGGCGTCTTTTGGCAAAGATAACATGGGCAACTCTGGCTCGAAGGGCAGCCAGGACGAGTTTACGTACGAAGACTCGGACGAAGGATTCACGGAAGCGCTTAAAGTGAACCTCCAACGCCTCATTGCATATGCGAAGAGCGCCGACGCGAGTTTGCAACGCGAAGTCGCGGAGAAACTGGCCAATGAAGCAGTGAAGCGTTCGTCCGTTGAACCATGCACCCATGCTAATCCTCTCGTGTAGCTGACCGCCAAGTACAAATTGTCGAGCTTGATGGCTTGCAACTGCTCCTCCCCTTGACGCAGTCGAAAGACACTGAGGTCCAGCGCTTGGCTGCCCATGCGCTCGCCAACCTGTCGGTCAATTGTTCGAAACTGTTCCATGAGACGTCGACTGATCGTGTGTGTGTGTATAGCGGACAACCAGACCAAGATGGCAAATGAAGGAGGCATTGACATGCTCATCGATCTCCTGCAATCCAACAACGAACACGTGCAACGCCAAGCTGCTAAAGCCTTGGCCAACCTTGGCGTCAATGGTTCGTACTCCTTCTCCAACAAATTCTCACATCCAAGAAGTTGACAACAAGGAGAAGATTGCCAAGGCCGGAGGCATCAAGCCTTTGATCGAGCTAGCGTGCTCCAAGCAAACAGGCGTGGCGGTTGAGGCCATAGCTGCTCTAGCCAACTTGGCTGTGAATGGTAGTCGAACCTGTGTTGAAGATCCTCACAGTTGAGTTGAATGCAGATGCAAATGAAGTCGAAATCGCACGAGAAGGCGGCCTCAAGCCCATCATCAAAGGTGCCAAGTCGGATTCGATGGAGCTACAGTCGCAAGTGGCCCGAGCGTTGAGGAACTTGTCTGTCAACCGTACGTCCAGATGACACTGTTACGAGGTCCTGACCCTCCATTGCAGCGGAAAACAAAGACTTGATCGTCAAACTCGGTGGCGTCGATGCTTTGCAGCATTTGGTCCGTTCACCGAATGAGCGCATTTGCCAACAAGCGACGCGTGCCTTGGTCAACTTGGGGGTCAACACGTCCGATTGATGATTGAGAATAAACATGCATTTCCTTGCGTCATCGTGATCTAAAGTGATGTTTCCCCTCAACGCTTGGAGCTTCGGTCCGATCGCTTGCTTGGTAGCCAAGCAGCGAGTGGAGCGGATGATGCACTGGTTGGGGCTTGTGGCATCATAGTTCGCCTTTGCATTTCGCCGCCAATCTAAACAAGTTACAAATCAGAGCGTGGAGAGAATGGTACCTCGTAGAACGACGACATGAGCAACTCTTGCTCTCGCTTTTGACTTGTCTTCAATTCCTTCAACTTGGTCTCCAACATGTCAACTTTGGCTTGCTTTTCGGCCAACTGGTTGCGGTGGGTGCTCACAGCGACCATGTACTTGCTCTGCACGGCATGAAGAGTCTTCTTTGTGTACGTCTCGAGCTTTTCCTTGTCCTGTGAGAGATTGTTGATGACAGTCTCCTTTTCCTTCAAGCGGTTTGTGAGCTCTGAAATGGTTGCACGGAAAGAATCGCTTTCTTCAGTATTGGCAGCCTACTCGATATGACCATAACGTGAAAACACTTGAGCAAACCATTTTTCGAGCTTGTTCTTCATGTGCTTGCAACTGAGTCGCCAAACGTGCATTTGTCGCTTCTAATTGAGCTAGTTGCGCCGACGACACTCCAGATCCACCGGTAGCTGCTGCACCCTTTGTACTTTCTGCGAGCAAGTCGTACTGCCGCTTGAAGTCCAATGCTTTGGCTTGCCAAGCATCCTTCGCACGAAGTGCATCGTCGCGTTCGTTTTGAAGAGCCAAAATATCGACCGACGGAGTGGCCGTAGAGTTTGAAGACGCCGTTGACGAAGCGACTTGCTCCTTGAGTTGGCGATTTTCACGCTGCAAGCGAGCAATTTGCTCACGTAAGTCAAGTCCACCACCCAACAAGTCCGCGGCGCTGGTGTAGTTGACCTCACCACCTTCCTGTGGAATATGCGAGCGCATTTCTTCTAATTGATGCTCCAAAAATTCCTTGCCATGTAAAGCGCTCTCGAGGTCATCTTGTAGTTGACGACACTTTTGTTCCTTGATTTGTAGAGTCGACATTGCTTCGACGTTGGCCGTCTCCAACTCAACTACTTGATTCTTGTACTTTTCAATCGACGACTTGAGACTCGCCATAGTCTTCACGGTGCTTTCCAAGTCGAGCATCTTCTCCAAGTACGCCGCATTTTGAGCTTCGACTTCCTTGATATGCTGCTTGACGGTATTCATCTCGTCCAATTTTTGCTTGTACTTTGTCACTGTAGATTCCAATTTCGCCAGTGCGACCAACTTCGATCGGGAAATGTCCAATTCATCCTAAGCATTCGCGTAAAAACATATCGATGGTGAGGAAATGTACCGCTTGACGGCGCACTTCATGTTCGAGCATGATGAGACGCTCAGAAGATTCCTTCTTGACTTGGAGGAGCTCTTCAGTTTTAGCTTGTAGCTCAATCGTCAAAGAATGCTTTTCAGCATTGACGAGTTCTTCCAATTTCTTGTTATCACGTGCGACGGCTTGCTGACGCTCCGACGTCAGGCGATTGTTTTCTTCTTCAAGGATATTGATTTTCTTTCGTGAGGCTTGGACTTCGGCTGAAAGCGCTTCGTATTCCTTTGTGATTTCGCGCTTGTCGTGTTCGGCATCTTGCCATTTTTTCTCCATGGCCCCCAAACGACTTCGCAAGTCTTTCACCTCCTCTGACTGTTCTCCACTGAATCCACGAACGGGTGTAGAGTCAAGATTGCCCAGGGATGGGGATAATGCTGACGATCCGTGCAAGGGAGAAAGCGGAGGGAAGGCAACTGAAATCTGCTCAATCATGGCCATGACGCTTTGCTGAACATGTTGCTCCAAGTTCATGATGCGAACTACAAATGTCTGACGTTCGGCACAATTCACAGCACAATGAAGCAGCATTAACGCCACTTTGCTCAACTCGATCTCGACATCAGTGTCGACAGTCTCTGCACGAGCGATTCGATTCAAATCGACATGGTTTGCAACTTCGCATCGAACTGAGAGTTCTTCGTGGTAGAAGCTTTCCACGCTTCGCGCAATCGCGTTGAAGTTGGCCAATTTCAAAATCCAATTCATGGAACCTCCTGCTTCTTCCTTGATTGCGTCCATGCTCAAATAGTCGGGATCCCTGCACAGAGACATTAGACCACCATGAACTCAGCGCGCTAGAAAGTATGGGAAACGCAAAGACAGTCGTAATGTCCGACCTAAACGTTCCATACTTCGTGGCACGCAAAATCTTACATTTGGTGAAGAACACGTGCGAGGAAGACGCCATCCGCCAAAACTTGCCACGAAATCGTCGATGGAAACCCAGTCGCGACAGGCTCGTCGACGACGAACGTTTGAAGCCATTCTAGTAGAGATTGGCGCTTGACCGAGTCCAGGTGAAACGCGCCTCCGTCCATTCTGCCCCTTCTTGCTGACTGCGGATTTTCAAGGAGTTCAAAAAATGGCTCAATTTCATTGATCAAAAATAAATATCAAACTAAGTATTAATTAAATGATATTTCTATTTTTGATATTTTTCAAATTAACCAAACCTCCTTGCAGTACGCAAACAAGAAGGCTCGACGTCATCGCATTGACGGTACTCTTGCATGGATTACTAGACCATTCCGAGACGACAAAGAGCTAAAGTGAAGCCAAGTAATACTGGGATGACGCGAGTCAATTATACTTTTTTAAAGAGATTTAGTTGTCAGCAACAATCCATTCGTCGATGCTGCGTTCGTAGTCTTGGATTTCTTCGGCGGTGAACCACATGCCAATTTCGTGCTTGGCAGATTCAGGGCCATCCGAGCCGTGGACCAAGTTGCGGCCCGTGGAAATGCAGTTGTCTCCGCGCAAGGTGCCAGGGGCAGCTTGGTTGGGGTTGGTGGCACCCAAAATCTTGCGACCAGTCAAGATGACGTCTGTGCCTTCCCAGACCATGGCGACAATTGGGCCAGACGAGAAGTACTTGACGAGGCCGTTGAAGAAAGGACGGCCAGCCAAGTCGGCGTAGTGTTCACGAGCACGAGCTTCGGTAGGGGTCAAGAGCTTCAACGCAATCAACTTGTAGCCCTTCTTTTCAAAGCGGGCAATGACTTCCGAGATCAAGCCACGTTCAACGCCATCAGGCTTGATGGCAATGAAGGTGCGTTCGTTCTTCGTGCCGGGGATACCAGTGTACGGCGAGACCTTCTTGACTGCCTTGGCTTCAGCAGGGGCGCCAAATGCCAAACCAGCAGCAATACCGGAAACACCGGCAGCGACCATCAAAGGCGAGAAGCTCTTTTGGGCCAAAGGACGAGCTTGGGTGGCGATGGCACGGGTGGCCTTTTGGGCGACGTTGCGAGCGATGCGGCGGGCGAACATGTTGGTGGCAGATTCGAAAATGACCCCGAGCCTCACATTCTTGCCGCGCCACTGACTGGATCGTTTCGAATCTCCAGTCGACCAATCCGGTCGTTGGAATCCTCAGTGTAACATCAAGTGGGGGATTTCCTCCATACATACCGGGTATTAGACTCAAACACCCGACATCTCCCTCCTACTTCTTTGTCTACCCTGACATGCACCGTCAAAAACCGGGTACCGAACACCTAAAACCGAATATGTCGGGTATTTACATCCGACAGACCCATTGCACCACCATGTGAAAAGCGTTTGAACCAGCTCGGCCGCCTCGATGGCAACTCAACCAAACTAGCGCTGGCAACGCCACGTTTTATACACGGCTGGGCCTACGCTTCTATATCAATTCAGGCAACAGGCCCTCGGTGTGGCGATACGAGAAGGAGTCCGGCTAGAATATGCATTTCTCATCGAGGCAGAACACAGCGCTGTTTTGAAACTCAGGATTCCGAGTCGAATCAGTTTGCCTAAAGAGGCAATGTCATACGAACGAGACCATAAAGGTGCATCATCGTTTCAAGCAGCAGCAGAATCACAAGCTAGCGCTATCTCTTGACCTAAAATTCGCAAATGACCAACACGCAGTTTCCAACATGGCCAAATGACTGGTGTGGACAAAACCTCTATATTTCAATATTAATTATAAATTTTCAAGATTTCTCTGTTAAAATCGCCCGGACTTACGTGGCACTCTGTGTGATGAGCATTTTCAAGTCCATGGTCATGGCGACCCAACGCCAACTTCGATCGTCCGCCAAAACAAGAGCGCTGCATACTGAAGACGTCTTGCCATTGAAAAAGCCGCGCCGAGCGCCTGCCTCCACGGAGGTTGATACAGAACCGACCAAAACGTCGTCAAAGAAGTCTAAACCTTCGCCGAAACGAGTGCCAAGCTTGATTGCAACGACACCCGTTGAAGGTCCTCAAGTCCTTCACGCGTTTCCAGAGCTAGTGTCTGGCCAGCTTGTCCAACGATACAAACGCTTCCTAGCTGATGTGAAGCTCGATGACGGCACTGTTGTGACTGTTCATTGCCCAAATACTGGTCCGATGGTCGGCCTACTGGATCAACCGATGGCGCCGGTGCAGCTCTCCGTGAGCAGCAACCTTACACGCAAGTACAAGTATACCCTTGAGATGATCTCTGTCGATGTAAGCAAAACCTGTTTCCCCACTGGCATGACCGTCCTGTTGTAGGATGTTTGGATTGGTGTTCACTCCGCGTCGGCAAATCGCATGGTCGAGACTGCCCTCCGCAACGGATGGATGCCCGATGTCGCTGGTCCTGATCGCCGCTATACGAGTCTCCAGGCTGAAGTCAAGCATGCCAAAGGCAGTCGCGTCGACTTTGTGCTCGAGTCTGTCTCGACAGTGGACGCACAAGACGTTCAAAACATCTACACCGAGGTCAAGAGCGTCACTTTGCTTCTTCCTGGACAAGGCAACGACGGAGCGGCACATCGCCGAGCCGTCTTTCCAGATACCGTGTCGACAAGAGCGTCCAAACACGTCGAGGAACTCATCCATCGATGTGCAAAATCGTCTACAGATCGCGCCGCCATCATCTTCCTCGTCCAGCGCGGCGACTGTGATTCCTTCAGTCCATCCATGACACACGATCCAGTTTTCGCCGCGCTTTGCCGCGAGGCGAGTGAAAAAGGCGTGCGTTTGCATGCATATGCTTGTGATTTGGTGCCTGCAAGTCGCCACGTCGTGCTGCTCAAGAGCCTTCCCATCGTCCATGAAGACGCTGGTAGCAAGTGCTGACGTTGTAGTCTCAAATATGTGGAGAATTGGATTTTTGAATAATAGTCGGGTCTACTGAATGTGTCGTCGCGTGGCGGCGGTCGCTGTGTCGAGCACTTTGAGGTACTTGAAATACCCCTCGAGGGATTGCGTCAGTGTCGCCGTGGTGGCTTTGAGTGTCGAGACGTAGCTGCTATTGCCTCGGCTTTCTTCTTCGCGGATGGCGTGTGTACAAGCGTTGAGCAAGTCATCAAGGAGCGTGTATGGGATCCAAGTCTGGCTCCCGTTTGCAACAGCGTCGCGGAAGGCTGCCTCTGACACATTTGTGGACGGAATCAGTCGAGTCGCTAGCTCCACAGATTCTTCGAGAACACCATGTTTGAGGTAGAGACTCAAGATGGCTTGACCCGCAAGAGAGCCACTTGCAACAGCGTCAATTCGGAGCCACTCTGGAATCGCAGCATGGTGGTCAAGAAGGGAATCAATGGCAGCCAGGTAGAGGTTCTTGTCATGCAAGTGCGTCAAAAGCTGTTTCAAGTGACGTTCTGTGCCACTTGAGAAGGCGAAATCACGACTTACAGCGCGGACGACAACTTTGACATCCAAATCATGGGCACGGGAGATCGCGACGGCAAGTTCTATGTGGGCGCTCATGCACTCAGGGTTCAAGTGCTTGAGCAACAGCGAGACGACTTCAGGAGCGCTGGTTTGACTGAGGACCATGCTGCTCACAGGCACAAGCAACAACTTGCCACGCACGACAACGAGGTCTCGGTCGACGTCTGCAGCCGTGACAACGTCGAGAGGATCATCAGCTTGCATTTCTTCATGTTGGTGAGCGACAAACCAACGGTGGTCTGGCTCGAGGAACTTGAGGACATTTGATGCTGCCAGTAACGCGTCGCGCTGTGCGCGGAGAACTTCCAGGGAGAAGGCATCAACTTGTAGACGCTGGAAGAGTGTGTGCATGGCACGAGCAGCGTGGGCATAACGTGCTCGCTTGACGTAAAAGCTGTAGAGGAGTCGGTGCAGCACGACAGAGTTTTGTGACGGCCGCTTGATCGTGAGATTGGCATGAGTATTGGCTGCCTGCCAGATCAACAAAGCTTCCACTCGGTCTTCAATCGCTCCCCATGAGAAGCCAGTGATGACGTCGAGGCGTCCAGCGTCGCACAAGTGCAAAACAAAATGACGAATGCATTCTTCCGAATCCGTCGCGACTGTGACGACGCGGTGGAGCGCCAAGAGTGCGTCGTGGTAGAGCTTTTCAGCAAGGGAGGCTTTCAAGAGGTTGTACCATACAAATTCACTCATGGCGTCGTTGCGAGCGTACGCTAGCGAGGCTTGGAGGAAGGAGACAAGGAAACGGCCTTGGGATCTTGGAATGTTTTCCTTCAAATGAGCGGTCACGTCGTAAAGAATCGTCGACGATGATGTTGGCATGGCAGCTTCCATAGAGAGCACCGCCACGTAGCATCGCACGGCGCGCTCGAGGCAATGTGCCACGTACGCTTCGTCGTTGTTTTGTTCGTTGGCCGCATCCGCAACGAGTGCATCACCCAAGAGGCGAGTGCAATTAATCTTCTCTGGTCCTTCTTCGTTTCCAAGTCGCTGCAAGTAGAATCGCACGACAACACGCAAGACATCGTGGCGTTGTGTCTCCTTGAGGTGTGACAGCAGCGATGGGTTCTCGTATGCACTGTGCAAAAGAGCTAGGACAGCATCACCGAGACGGCTTCGCGAGAAATCTTCCTCTTGGGCAAAGTCTTGCATGACCATACGGCCATTACTGATAGAACTTTGGGCAAAGAGCCACTTGTAGTACGTCCACGTGCGCAAGATGGACACTGCACGTGGCACGAGTGCAGACGCAACGTGTTGGAGCATTGAGGGAGCTAGAATTGTCGGTTGTGTGTCGTCCAGCAACGCCAAAAAGTAAAGGACAGAGCAGGCGGCAGTGAACATATCGTGGATGACAACTGCGCTCATGCGGTGGAGGGCCATACTCATGTCAACAGGGTCCAACGTTGGATCACGAGGAGCTTCACTGTTTGGTGAAGCGGCTGGGTCAAACAATGTCAGTTGCTGGACAAGGGCGTCAAGGCCAGCGATTTGAGCGGCGGCATCGCCTGTCAAGAGGGAAGCCACTCGGACGAGCAAATGGGGCAAAGCACGCCCCGGCTCAGTAGTGTGAAGAAGGCCATGGTGGAGAGATTTGCGAACGGTGTCAAGGAGCGATGGAGCTGTGAGATCAACATGGATATCAATGTTCCACTCGCGGTGGAACGATTGCTCAAGCTCCGAGTGTGGATATCCTTCGAAGAAAGGAACGACAAGTGTTTGGAGTTCATGAACTTGAGGAGACGTTGATACGATGGAGCGCGTAGAGGGAAAGAAAATCGACATGTGGTTGCGGCGCAGGAGAACTGGAGATCCAGCGATGGACACAGCAATCCCAAGAGGAATGTTTTCCGTTGCCCAGTGCTACAACACTGAATTAGACAATTTGCATGAGAGAAGGTTGTACCTTGGCGCATTGTTGAACAAACTGCTTCCAGACGTCAATGCGGACGAGATGTGATTCTTTCAGGTGACGTTTGTCTTGACTGAGCCATTCACGGTGGATAGCGTCGGCAACTTGACGTCGCAAAGGCCCGACACCACCTGAACCCAAGGCGGTGCGGATGCATTCTTCATTGAAACGATCGGCGGCAAACAATCGCTGTAGGAAGTATGCCTAAGACAAAAATTAGCTAAGAATATATGACTGGAATGGAGGGTACGTCAATGAGAGATAAGTCAGTGGCGTCACATTGATTGTCTTCATCGAGTTGACGGCGAGAGAAAGTCTGCATGCCACCGACAACTTGCCCGGGAACGATCTTGGGACCAGTCAAGGCAAGTGGATGAACAAAGACAAAGTCGTCGCTTGCACTGCGCCAAACTGAGTAGAGCTTTGTCGCGTCGACGGTAAAGTCAACGAGGCGCACGGAGGGTTCGACATTGACAACAAAACGACGGATGACTTCGAGATCAAGTGAGCGGGAGTTCAGTTCACCGCGGAAGAGCACAATTTCTTTGGTCTTGACGGGCTGGTGCGACGTGATGTGGATGAGAAGACGCTGGCTCGCTCCAACGAAACGAATTGAAGCTTGTGCAATAACAGTGTCGGACTCGAGGAGTGCCCGCAAATTTTGGTTGCAAAGGCAGCTTTGTTGTTCATAAGACCAAACGCGGAGGACAAGGTCGGCCGATAGCGTGACGATTAATGTGTCGGAAGTAGCACCAGAGTCAGGGTCATTCGGGGTGTCGGGAACTGGAGCAATGGCGAGAATAGGTTGTGGCTTGTTGTTGTTGAGACCTAAACCATTCCAAACCCATTGCAACACAGAGTGATCCGTCAGGGGAACTTCGTGGAAAGACGACGCCGAGTGACCAAAAATTGATAGACCCACATTGAGGGCGACGACTGAACCATTGTCAGCTCCAACGACGGTATTACATTCGTCCAGCCAGCAAACTGATGTGATGGACGTTTGCAGCGGTATCGAGGTCATGGCATATGCGACTTCTTCACGAGCTGCATCGGCAAACGAGAGCTGAGGCTCAAGTTTATAGCAGAAACGATGGACGGTTTTCGCACATGTGACGACACACACAGACAAGACTTGCTTGTCGGCTGATTCAAAGATACTGACACCATTTCTTGCCGCACACTCTACACAAGTTGGCGCTTAAGATACACATACAGTGTCTTCATACCTGGCAATTGAATCGCAATCGCCGATCCTGATTCACTTTTTGGTTGTGAATTGGCTGGTCTTCCATCATAAACTGTGTTTTCCCACAAGAATATCTGTTTTCCAATCGCACGGTAGCTCACAAAGTTGGCGTTCCCGATCAAACGGCCACCAGCCATGGATTCCACACCTGCAGGATAGAAACCAATTGAGTACTCGATGGCTGACGAAGAGAGGACGTACGTAGAGGTGGAGTATAAGGCGGGGTTTGATGGAACTTAGATCGCACTCGGATCATCGAATCGTCGTCCTTCTGGGCATAAACGAGAGGCACTTCTTGGAGCGAAAGCCCCGCAGATGCCGCGCTTCCGTCCATCTTTTTATGGCAAAAATGGGCCGAATTTGAGCTATTTGATTGGATACAAATATATCCGGATAATACGAGTCGTATCCGGTCATCTTGAATGGTTCCAGCATGCGATCTTGCGCGCGAACATCCCTCCGAGAACTTTGGCGACCGACTGCGTTGTGTAACTTCGCTTGATCACAGATATGCGTGCTGCAACTGCCACGCGCAATAAGTAAAGGCAATTGGCTGTGTTTTTCCCAGCCACGAGGGCTCCAAATTGATGAAGTTCGCACTAACAGACCTCATCGTCCAGATAGGTCATCGATGATGATTCTCACAGTGTAAGGTTCACCAGAGGCTGGAAATGCATTGATAGTTATCATGTCATCTATCAGGGCTCAATGGATCACGCCCTTTGAGGTTTAAACCCTTGAGCATCGGCCTGACCGCGAAGGAAGGCCCTGGGAAGTCCAAATCCTACGCCAACGCGACAATCGCATCAGCACAATGACAGAGCAAACAAGAGCAGATCAGTGTTTCATTTGCGTAAGGATCTATTTAGGTTCATGTGGTTTGCTAATCTACTGTGGATTCTAAGGCTCAGGGGCTTCCTTGTCTGCCGCATCGGGAGCAGTTGGTGCGACATAAAAGGCAGCTTCGATCTCACTGTATGTCTTGTGGTTGGTTTCAGGGACGCAGAAGTACGTGAAGACGACGGCGACAGCGAGGCAGCCCGAGAAGACGAGGAAGGCGTAGTTGCCCAAGTTGGCGGGGTCGGCCATCTGCTGGAAGTAAACGCTCACGAAGACATTGCAGACCCACGTGCAGAAGGTGCCGATGGCGCCTGCCCGCGCGTTCAAGAAGTCTGGGAAGAGTTCGTTGGCAATCATCCACGACATGGGACCGATGGAGAGGCAGTAGCCCGCCACAAAGACAACCAGTGCGACGACGGACAGGTAGTTCGTCGACGTGTACGAGCTATTGCAGAGGCAAGCCACAAGTCCACCGCCAGCCAACGCCATGAGAGTCATACACCCGAGCAACAGCGGCCTGCGGTTGAATCGGTCGAGCAGCTTAGCCGCAAAGACGATATCATGGAGCCGCGCCGCCGCGACGATCGTGTTGGCGTAGCGCGGATCGTGGATCCCAATACTGTCGAAAATGGACGCCGAGTAGTACATGATGGCGTTGATGCCGCAGAGCTGCTGCATGGCGCAGAGGACACATGCGACGACGAGCTGCTTTCGGTACTTGGGAGTGAAGAGGAGCGTCCAACGCTTGACGTTGCCGGCATATTCATGCTTTTCGTCTTCGTGGGATGCGACCATGGCGGCCAAGACAGCGTCAGTGTCATGGGGGAGATACAATCGCGTGAGTGTGGCGCGGGCTTGGTCCAGTTTGCCATGGGCGATGAGCCACACTGGGCTCTCCTCGATGAACGGAAGCAAGGCGAGGATGATGATACCAAAGACAATGGGCACGCCGACAAGAATGCGCCAAGTGTACGCTTCGCTGTTCATGCCGTAGTGGACAGTCGTGACCAGAAGAACGCCGAGGGAGATACCGACTTGGAGGCCGCAGAGGAAGAAGCTGCGCATGTTGAACGGCGTGATCTCACTGATGAGGACGTTCGAGATGTTGATGGAGCCACCGGATGCAATGCCAGAGATGAGCCGTCCGACGGCCATGACGTAGATGGTGCCGGCGCTGCTTTGGATAATGCCGCCGGCAATCATGATGACAGCATTGAGCGCAAGGCCGTTCCTACGACCGATATAGTCGGCAGGAATTCCGCTGACGAGCGCGCCGATTGCGCCGCCGACAACCCAAGCAGTGGTCGTCATGACCCATTCGTGGTGCGTATGGCCGCGGTAGAGCACGCAGTAGTCGGGGTACTTGGCTTGGATGACTTGGACGGGCAGTTGGCATATCTGCTTGATGTGGTATTGCTTGTAGTTGAGTTCCGACATGAGCCATCCAAATTGAATCGCGCCGATCAGCGCAATGGCGACGGTGATGTAGAGTTCACGGGAGGGTTGGAGCGCCTTGGATTGATCTTCTTGGAGCATCGAATCGAGGCGACTCATCGTTCGCGATGACGTCGCGCGGCGTTGGAGACGTATCGACTTGGCCTGCTTGTCGTGATTTTCCACGTCGTAGGCTTCATATGGGGCCGTTGGTGTTTCCACAGCCATCGTGGGTGGATCTTGTAGAGGGAAGATGATAAATTGAGTTGTGGCGGCGGCTGTCCATCGTCAACGTCAACTTGGAGATCTCTCAAAGCACCTACAAGTGCATAGCCACGCAGTGTGAGAGCGGTGCTGCATCAACAATCTGTTCATGGCAATCTCAAGATGCGTCTAATCCAGGAACACTCCAGCAATCGATCCATGGGTGCTGGCACCACTCTCCAAGCCAAAGCGACATCAAGGGGCACGAGTTCTTGTACGCTTTCAGCGCTCCTTGGCGTTGCGACGGTCATTCAAGTCGACGTCTCCGCCATATCTGGAGCGGTGGTTTTTCGTCGCCGTCGAGTGTAGAATCGCATTCCCATGGATGTTTCGCAGCATGGATGAGCCCTCGGCATTCTTGAAGAGCGAGACGAGCCGTGGGAATGCACTTGTGGATAACTTGAGCTTCCCGTCGGACCATTCCATATCACATGCGACATGGGTCTCGCTCATCGAAACCCTCGGCGAAGCCTTGGAGAGAACTCTCTGCGCAAGCGACGATCGTGGTCTTGGCGGCGTGAGGTGAAGGTTGCGGTCGTACTTGTAGTTTGGTTGATGCACCCATGACATGGAGAGACATTTGACTTGTGTGAGATAAAACGTGTCTTTTCCACATGCAATGTGCGGCAACATGAGATGGACGACCGCGACTTCCTTGTCGGCGTGGATCGCGCTGGGTGCGCTGGAGTGTCGTTAGCAAAGTATGCTCCGCGAATGGTTCTTTGACGTTGTCGTGGTCGGCCATTGCACTCTTGCAGACAGAATGCATTGACTTCACCACTGCAATTGCATTGCAAGACTCATCCACCGTCGTCGTCGTCTTCCATGCTCATGGAAGCATATCGTCGATTTTTCACGTTGCATCTTCCTTTTGGTTCTTTCAACTTGTAGAGAGAGCATGATGGCATCGATGCGGCGCGACGGGAAACCTCGCGCTTCTTTGTGATTGCGCCATGTCACTGACCAACATCAACAACGTAGTAATGTCGACGTTGACAGCTCTTCCTTGGCATCATCATGCAAGCGATCATTGCACAAGACAACACTTGAAGAAACCTCCGCTTCGTCGCGGATTGATGCGAGAACAACAAGAATGCACAGCGATCATACAAGGTGAACCCAACGGCGGCGACCAAGTGTCCAGCCGGCAACCATGATGATCTCCGCCATGATCTCCGCCATGTCTTTTCGGGCCGCGCTCCCACCGTCATCCAGTTGACGCCGCCAAGATCAACGTACAGATTGTGAAAGGATGAGATAGATCAAGGTTTCTGCTGCGACCTCGCCAAAGTCTCGCTGTGCATGTGTTGTTTGTGTGCTGATTGCGCCGCGGAACTCTCTTTGTCGCCGATCGTCCGCCGTGATATCAATGTGGAGTTGCATGTCGAGGGTCGTTGTCGTGTCCATAGGTCGATGCCGCCGATTGACGTATTTGTCAATTCTCCATGACACCGACAAACAAGACGAGCTACACGCACCACAGCTCCTCGGACGACAACGACTCGTGCCTCGACACGACGCGCAGCGGCGATCGATACGTGCCTCTCCATGACAAGAGCATCCATGCCGGTGAAAACAACAACCGCCGCGACAAACCGACGTCATGTCGACGCCATCGACAGGTCACGAGCGGCCACAGCCTCAGTCGCCTCGACTCGATGCTCCATGAAGACCACTCCAAGTCGCTCCGTCCGTCGCGGTGTTTGTACGTCACGGTCGCCATCGCGCTCCTCGGCGCATTTCAATTCGGATGGCTCATGTCGGAGCTCAACTACAAGCAATTCCACGCCAAGGACCCCAAGACGGGCAAGAACGTCTGCAACAACGCGGCGTTCCTCACGCACTACCCCGACATGTGCATCATGTTTCCGCCGCACTCGCAGAAGGAATGGACCATGGCGACGACGTCGTGGATTGCCGGCGGCGGCTTTGGCGCTCTCTTTAGCGGCATTCCAGCCGATGCAGTCGGACGCAAGTACGGCCTCGCGTTGAACGCGCTCATTATGATCGCCGGCGCGGTCGTTCAAGCGTCCGCGGGCAGCATCTACACGATGGCGGCGGGGCGCTTCGTCTCTGGCATTGCATCAGGCGCGTCGGCCAACATTGCGCACATCCTCGTGAGCGAGATCACGCCCAGTTCCATGCGCGGCTTTTTCCTCACGGGCCTCCAAATCGGCATTTCGTTTGGCGCGTTCATGGTCACGACCGTCCATTATGCCATGAACTCGCATGCGTACACGTGGCGTCTGCTCGTCGGCGCGCCGATCGGCATTGGATTGATCCAGCTAGCCTTGCTCCCGTTCATGGAGGAGAGCCCCGTGTGGCTCATCTCCAAGGGCCGCATCGACCAAGCGCGGACGGCGCTTGGACGGCTCTACCTCTTCCACAACACTGAAGCGATCCTGCGCGCGCTCATCCGGTCCGACGCCGACATGAAGGAGGAACTCCAAAGCACCAAGCAATGGCATATGCTCTTCTCGGCCAAGTACCGCAAGCAGCTTTTGATCGCATGCGTCCTGTGCGCCATGCAGCAATTGAGCGGCATCAACGCCGTCATGTACTACTCGGCGTCCATTTTCAACCGCGTGGGCATCCACGACCCGCGCTATGCCAACACGATCGTCAACGCCGCGCGCCTCCACGACATCCTCCTCGCCGCCAAACTCCTCGACAAGTTCAACCGACGGACATTGCTCATGGCAGGCATGACCGTCATGGCGCTCGCAGGCGGCGGCTTGGTCGCGTCGCTTTGCAACAAAGACCACGAAGCGACACACTACACGGCCGTCGCGTCCATGGTGTTCTTCGTCGCGAGCTACTGCATTTCGATCGGGCCCATCTCATGGATCGTCGCGAACGAGATCTTCCCCGACTTTTTGAATGCCCGCGCCGGCGCCTTTGGCACGTTCTTCACGTGGGTCTGCAACTTTCTCGTCGGCGTCTACTTTCAGCAAATGGCCGACCCGACCAACATGGGCGACTACGCCTTCCTCACGTTTTCAGGATGCTTGATGCTCGCGGTCCTCTTTGTCTACTTGTGCGTCCCCGAGACGAACCACAAGTCGTATCGTGAGATCCAAATCGCGTTTGGCATTGACGACCCAGAGCCGCCGTCGGTACTCCAAGACGATGATATCTGGGAGACAGAGGAAGCGCGCGCTGATGGTCGTCCATTTTGACATGCTAGGTAGAGAATCTTGACGTAATTCACGCAACTTGGATCCGCTTGTCGGCTCTTGAAGCGCCACCCACGAGAGTTCCCAGCCACACATTCGAGTTAGTCTCCTGCGATGCGTCGATTTGGGGAGAATGCTGGAAAGGATGTCGCGTTCCATGACTCCGTCGTTGCCCGACGACATTCGTCACGCAACGCAGTCTCGCCGTCGCATTTCCCACTTGGCTATTGATCGAGCTGTCTCGTGTGTCTTGCGCATCTTGTGGCAGTGGTCACGAGAACGACGTCGTCGGGAAGAAGATTCAAGTGGCGGTGGTCGACTGGACGGACTGGACGTCGTCGAGCGTGATAGACACCTCTCTTCCTTTTGCACTCCTTTGTGTTCCTCGTGAATTGACGACGACCACGAACTAGCTCGCGCACGCTGACAGGGAACGAACTCCCGCGTCGTTTCTCTGGCTCCGATCATCCATCGTCCACCACTGAATTTCCCATCCCGACGTCATCATTGGCTCCATTTCTTTCGGTGGCACGACCGTCAACATAGCTGGTCAAACTAACGTCACCACCTGCGCCACACATTTCAGTTCCTCTCGCTATTGACATCAGCGCTACCGCCGCCAAGTTGTGGATCTACGCCCATGAAAGCAATGGTCGTCTTGAGCGTGTCGATGCGCTTCCGACGCTTCAGAGCCATGCTGGTTTTGTGTCCTGTCGACTTGTCGGGTGAATCGTTGGCAAATTGTCTGAAGTTCTGTTTCTGGACTCAACAATGGACAAAGTCGAGTCGATGGATGTTACGGGCGTTGCTTCGACGTCCTGCGCGTGCGACAGACGATAAGCGCGCGCTCGACTGCTTCTTTGCATGACGTGGCGACTCTTCTTTGAGGCGGCAACTGCGCCGCGTGTGTGTCTCTGGAACACCATGGATGAAATCCTTAACTTTGGAAATGAGCTATTCACGTAGAAATCAGTCCAAGCTCCCAGCGCGGCGATGATATATCTTGCCGCGGCGGAATAGACGTCGAGCAGAGTTCGATGCGTGCCAAGACAGACCAACTTGACAAAGCTCGCGGTGTATTGCACCAGTGCGCTCCATGGCTCATTCCTTTCTTTTGCTTGTTTGCGGCACGTCGAAATTCGCTGCAAGACGAGATTCGCGCGCAAAATGGGAGGAAGGACAGGATCGGGTTGCAAGAGGTGTAATGAAACGTGTCTAGGAGGAATTCGAGATTGGTTTCAACGCCATGACGGCGAACACCGACAGAGAAGGTTTTCCCCACGATTGCGCGCGCAAGTGAGCGCATGTTTCTGTCGCAAGTCCACCTCTCAAATAGCGGCTGAAACTGCTTGTTCGATCGAAATCCACAATTGCGCGCCAAAGGTCCAAGCGCGGGAATCACAGAGAGGCCGCGTTTCGAGGAAGAGATCGAGTGTCGAATGTCGACGGCGAGATCTAGACAGCCATGGATGACGGCGGCGTCCTGTGTGTGTTGTTACATGTCGGCGTAGTTCCAACTTTGTTGGGTGATCCTGTCGTTTCAAACGTCATCCTACACTGTACGACCATGGAAGGCACGAAGGGAAAACGCCTGCTGACGTTTCTTTAGCACATCATGCCGATCAATATGGAGGTGATCACTCTTCCATTTACCACTTCCTCTGCATCATGGTTGCTTCCGACGACAAGAAGCTCTCCATGCCACCTCCACCCAAGGACACATCGGCGGCCGCGACGGATCCCATCGCGACGCCACGACAAATCGACGATGATGATGTCTACGTTGATATTGACGACACGAAAGCGACTCCCTCCAAGTCAACACGCGTGCCGTCGTACCGAAGTCTCCACCGCACATCGTCTCGCCAGACGCTCTCTCGTCTTGAATCGTTCATCCATCCAGAACACTCCAAGGCGTTGCTTCCCACGACGGTGCTTTACGTCTCGGTGATCATCTCCCTCATCGGGTCGTTCCAAACGGGCTGGCTCCTCACGCAACTCAACTTTCTTCCGTTCAACAAAGGCTGCGATGCCGTTGAGATCGCCCCCGAGACGTGTATCATGTTCCCAGGCCATTCCAAGAATGAGTGGACCATGACGATCGTTGCTTGGGTCGTTGGTGCCGCCATCAGCGCTGGCTTGAGCGGCATTCCCGCCGACAAGATTGGACGGAAGCGAACCATGTTCTTCAATGCATTCGTCATGATCGTTGGCGCTGCTGTTCAGGCGACAGCTCAAAGCATCTACTTGTTGGCCCTTGGGCGATTCATCTCGGGGCTTGCCACCGGCACGGCGATCAACGTGAGCAACGTCTTCATCAGCGAAATCTCTCCTCTCCAACTCCGCGGCATGCTCTCGACGGGTCTCCAAGTCGGTGTCGCCGTCGGCTCTCTCTGCGTGACGTCGACCCATTACATCATCGGCACGGGACACTATGGCTGGCGCATCATGGTCGGCACGCCCATGCTCTTTGGTCTCGTCCAGATCTTGTTGATGCCCGTGATGTCTCAAAGTCCAGTGTGGCTTGTCGGCCAAGGCCGAATCGAAGAAGCGGGCGCCGCCATGCGAAGATTGTACCTCCCAACCGACTACGACGAGATCCTCCATGCCGTCGTTCAATCCCACGAAGAGGAACAGCGTGAAATGGCGGTCGTCAAGCCATGGGCCGCGCTCTTCTCCCGCAAATACGCTCTCCAGCTCCTCATTGCGATTGTCATTTGCTCTGCCCAGCAACTCTCTGGCATCAACGCCGTCATGTACTACTCGGCGACGATTTTCAACCAGACGGGCATCTCCGATCCGCGCGTCGCCAACACGATCCTCAATGTGATCCGAACGTGCTCGATTTTTGTCGCCGCTCGATTGATTGACCGCTTCCCCCGAAGGACTCTCTTGTCTATTGGCATGAGTGTCATGGCGATTGCATCTGGTGTGCTTGTCTACTCCCTTGTCAACTCTGTCCCAGCGCTTGCCGTTGCCGCCGTGGGTGTCTTTGTCGCGGCGTGGGGTCTATCCATTGGCCCCATGTGCTGGATGGTCGGCGCGGAGCTCTTCCCCGACTTTTTGCATGCAAATGCCGGCAGCGTTGGCGTCATGTGCACTTGGTTCTTCAACACCCTCGTCACGATCTTCTATCCCATCCTTGCGCAGTCCAACAACTTGGGCAACTACGCGTTTTGCATCTTCTCGGGCTGCTTGATCGCGATCGTCCTCTTTGTCATCTTTGTCGTGCCTGAAACCGGCCACAAGACGTACGTCGAGATCGCGCAGGCGTTCGGCATTGAAGAAGTCGACCATGCCGAGACCTCTCAAGAATTCCCCGACCGCGTCTCGACCAGCGACAGGACTCCACGCGATGTATAGCGCTTCCTGTCTCATCGGACTTCCATTTTTATTTGCATTCCTGCCATCGCAACGACAATTTTAATGCCTATAATATGACGTGGCACACCCTCCTTTCACCATTTTGAGTCGCATGAACATGGAAACAGAGAGAGAAACATGCGCTCTTCAAGTGTGCGGCAAGCAGGCGTCCTTCGAGGAGGAGGTCAAGGAAGGTCGTCGTGCTTTCTTTCGAGAGTGCTCACGTCGTCTTACGTTATTCTCGTCAGAATTCCCCGTATGCGTCCATGTCGAACGGGAGGCGGACTGAGGCCGTCCATCTGGCCAGCAATGTCGAGATCTCGCTCGATGGGCTAGCTGAGGTCTCCTCGTGGAACCACAGCCATCGGAATCCATTTCAGCCTGTGGACAACCATCCATTCCCATTCCTTGAACAGGTCTTACCTTTCAGGCGGCATGTTGTGTCCCATCGAAACTGGTGGTCCACGATGGTGGATACCTGATGATATCAACATATCAATTTTGATTGGATGAAAAGCAAAATAACGCATTATGATTGGCTAGTTGTATATGTACTTTATTTCGACCTGACTCGCATTGGCCATTTCTCCATGCAACCAAGACATTCTGCTGCTTGACACCGCGCTCGATTGCGTTGCTCCACGCCTATCTCACAATAAATGAGCGATAGTCAACGCCAAGATGCCCAGATCCTCATCATACCGCCGTGATTGACCTTGCCCACAGCATCTTCAGCCCATCTTGATATGTCGATGACGAGGAAGACAAGCTCCAAGCGTCATCACGTGCGCGAGCTCCGAGTGGAGTCTCAGTCGTCATGTGTGCAAAGAACATGACACTCATCGTAAGGCCATGCTCGCTACTACGGTCGACATGGTCTGGACTTTGTTGAAGGTGAAGCTCATTGCTGGCGGCGTGAGCTCAATTTCCTCCATAAATTGCATTTCTTGGGAGATGCATTGCCCATGATGAGCCAAATAATAATCGATTTTCATTGGATGAAAATGACAATCACGCAATATGATTGGCTAGTTGAAGATGTACTGTATTTTGACCACTTCAACATGCACGATCCTGTTGCGATTTCTCTTCATCTGCTCTTGCAACCACGACATTCTGCTGCTTGACGTCGCTCAATTGCAGCGCCCATTTTATGCCTGTCGACGATCTAGCTTTCTCCTTGAGGCTCGCCATATCCTCTCAGTCTTCAGCGCAATCTGGAGGAGGATCACTTCCTGATCTTGACACAGCGTATGAAGCGGCGGTTCTCTCTAGTCTTGTAGCATTGCAGGATTTCAAATCCAACGCCAAACGGCCATTCTACGATGAACTCCAAGGAAGGAAATCCACGACGAGCGTGGAAACACTTGTTGCGTCTGCCGCCATGCTCCCGATTGTGGACCTGGCCATGTGACCATCGCACTGCCTTCGTCGCCACTTCTGCTGCTTTGTTGGTTGGCGATATGATGTGGACATGGACTCGTCTTTAGCGTCGTCCGTTGCTTCCTACTGCGTGTCTTTCACAACGAGGTTCGTACCATGTGTGATGAAAGACATCCTGCACATCCCACCTGCTTCGACAGTCTGGCCACATCACCGCCAACAGGGACCTCTCCATCCTCTCTGTGTCTTCATGTCAACGGCGGTTCGCTTCTTTGTCAGGGCGGCCCATTGCTCACTCAAGGTTTGCTCCGGCGTACGTCGATGGTGCTTCGTCAGTACTGGGTTCTATCTGATCCACGACCCATCTTACCCATTCAAGGGTCTAGAGCTAACGAGCTCAAGCCACCAAGTCCACGCCGACTCGAGATGGAGTCACCGATGCCTGAGGTCACCCCCACGGCTTCTCTCTCTCTCTTTCGCATCAGCGTGAGAGCTTGCCATTCCAAGAAAGCAGTCCGTGGGACGTTGAAGTGTGCGTGTTCTTTGCACAGTAAGTGAGGTTGGACCTTCAACGAAATCGCCGCGGCGTTATCAATCCCATAGCATCGTCGCAGAGCAGACAGAGGCCATCGACGTCCTAAAGAGAGAGAAGGGAAGCAGTCCTGGTTCAGTGCCGTCCACGGGTCGTCTCGAATGAGTTTGATGACGCAAGATCCGAACTGGACTGTCATCTTGTCCCATGTTGGAACTTCTTCGTTGAGGAAACGTGTCTATGGCACAATGGACGGTCAGCAGAGCTTCAAGCGTTCTTCCCCCTTGAGAAAAGATCACTTTTCGATCTTCCCTCTCGCTTCCACCGCCTCTCAGTATGGTCGCTCTGGACGATAAGAACCTACCCGCGCCGTCGCTTCAAGACGGAGAACGAATCTCCACCCCACGGCAAATCGACGACGAAGACGTCTACGTTGATATTCAAGACGTCAAAGCTTCAACCACCCCGTCCAAGAATACCCGCGCGCCGTCGTACCGAAGTCTCCACCGCACGTCGTCGCGCCAAACGCTCTCTCGTCTCGAATCGTTTATCCATCCGGAACACTCCAAGGCGTTGCTTCCCACGACGGTGCTTTACGTCTCGGTGATCATCTCCCTCATCGGGTCGTTCCAAACGGGCTGGCTCCTCACGCAACTCAACTTTCTTCCGTTCAACAAAGGCTGCGATGCCGTTGAGATCGCCCCCGAGACGTGCATCATGTTCCCAGGACATTCCAAGCATGAATGGACGATGGCAATGGCCGGGTGGGTCGTCGGTGCCGCCGTGGGAGCCGTCGTTAGCGGCTATCCTGCTGACAAGTATGGACGCAAGCGTACCATGTTCTTCAACGCATTCATCATGATCGTCGGCGCGGTCCTCCAGGCGACAGCTCAAAGCATCTACCTGTTGGCCCTTGGTCGTCTTATCTCTGGCATTGCCACGGGCACGGCCATCAATGTGAGCAACGTCTTCATCAGCGAAATCTCTCCACTGCAACTCCGCGGCATGTTCTCGTCTGGCATCCAGATTGGTGTCGCCATTGGCTCTCTCTGCGTGACGTCGACCCATTACATCATCGGCACGGGACACTACGGCTGGCGCATCATGGTCGGCACGCCGATTCTCTTTGGCCTCATTCAGATCGTCTTCATGCCCGTCATGACGCAAAGTCCAGTGTGGCTTGTCGGCCAAGGCCGAGTTGAAGAAGCAGGCGCCGCCATGCGCAAATTGTACCGTCCGACCGACTACAACAGCGTCCTCAATGCTCTGGCCCAGTCGCACGAAGAAGAACAGCGCGAAATGGCGGTCGTCAAGCCATGGGCCGCGCTCTTCTCCCGCAAATACGCTCTCCAGCTCCTCATTGCGATTGTCATGTGCTCTGCCCAGCAACTCTCTGGCATCAACGCCGTCATGTACTACTCGGCGACGATTTTCAACCAGACGGGCATCTCCGATCCGCGCGTCGCCAACACGATCCTCAATGTCCTCCGCACGATCGCCATTTTCACCGCCGCGAGAATCATGGACAAGTTCCGCCGCAAGACTCTTCTCGTTGGCGGCATGAGCGTCATGGCGATCGCATCGGGAGTGCTCGTCTACGCTCTGGTGCACTCCAAGTCGGCTCTCGCCGTCGCCACGGTCAGCATCTTTGTTGCAGCATGGGGCCTCTCCATCGGACCGATGTGTTGGATGGTCGCCGCGGAGCTCTTCCCCGACTTTTTGAAGGCGAACGCCGGCAGCGTCGGCACGATGTGCACTTGGTTCTTCGACACGCTCGTGACGATCTTTTATCCCGTGCTGGCGTCGACCGACAGGATGGGCAACTACGCCTTCTTCATCTTCACGGGCTGTTTGGTCGCCATCGTGCTCTTCATCGTCGTCATCGTGCCGGAAACCAGCCAGAAGACGTATGTCGAGATCGCGCACTCCTTCGGCATTGAAGAGCAAGAGCATTTGGAGCCCGTGGACGCCAAAGTGAACTCACGCGGCTCGAGCGGTGGAACGACGCCCCGCGGCGACGAAGTCTAGGCAGCTGCGGTGTATTTAATCGTGGAATATAACATGGCGCGTTGGTAGTTAAGTACTTTGATACGCTGGCGGCGTCTCAACGGCGACATAAGTTTGAGTCCCTTGCTGCTGATGCTGCCGCCGTTGCCTGAATATGACAAAGGCCGCGGCTGCCGCAAGGACAACAACGCCGCCAGCAACGCTGCAGGCTAATGTCGTCGTGTTGGAATTGGATTTTGACGGAGAGGAATTGATGTCGGGCGTGGGGATGTCGGCCGCGGTAGAGACTTGGACGCGACGGAATGCCGCACTGTCGAATTGAACGAGTGTCTTGCGACCTAAGCTTGCGAGTAACGATCCCAAGGAAGACAAGGAGATGAGTCCAACCTGATCCAGACGGAATTGAGACGACGGCAACGAGATAGAAGTCGCGCGCTTCTTGGAACGACACGTTGGTGGAGAACGTTGTCCGACTGCCCGCAAACAAGATGTCGAATTTGCTGGGGACGACACTGCGGGCGGTGGAATTGCTCAATGGATTGCAAGAGTCGACGGTCGTGGCATTGCACACTTGAATGGTCGAATGGACGAGTTGAAACACCGTCGGGTTGGATTCATACTCGGGAAGAAAGAGATGGTCCGCGTCTACAGTTCATCATAACGCGTGTTGAGAGGACGAGGACGGCAAACCAAATGCATCCGATCCAAGGTTTGCAAAGTCAAACGCGATGGACCAATTCAGCACCACAGATTGTCCTCGCCTAAGGTGCAGTGAGGGAAGAAGACAGCCATGGAGAGATACGTGATCGTCGTTGGTGCATCGAGCGTCACTTGAAAGGGGCAATCGCGTCCTTCAGCCGCTTGCAGCAACGTCGTGGCACCCAGTACGTCGGCTGTAATGGTGTCCGTCTTCGCTGACGCCTTTGCTGAACTCTTCCAGCAACGAGTAGTTCCATCCGTATATGCCGCCGCTTCAAGGGACGAGATGAGAGAGAATTAAGGTTTCAGGGAGACGTACTCGCATGGAGACCCGCGAAAAGAACCAACGCCGGCGCAATGAGCTTCCACATTCTCGCGCGCTTTTGAAAAATGTCCAAGCGGCAGCACCCAACTCAGTCGAGTGTGATTGGTGACCTCAAGCTGAATTTGTTCCATGAGGCAAGATCTCGCTCTTCCTCCATGACTCTACCGAAAGATATCTCTCGGAAAAGAACGCGCTTCCGCTCCATGACGCCGCCGACATGAAGAGTGTTGAAGGGGATATAATTATGAACTTAGGTGGTCTACTTGGTGACGGACTCGGCGTACGACGACCGGATCGCGATCTCTTCGTCGTCCCATATGTCATCGTCTTGAAGAATCGACGGCGGCAACGGCTCATCGATGCCAAACGCTTTCTGGATCTCGTAGTACGACTTGTGGTTCGTCTCGGGCACGACGAAGTAGACAAAGATGACGCCAAGGACGAGGCATCCCGTGAACGTCAAGAAGGCGTAGTTGCCCATGTTCTCTGGGTCAGCCATTTGCTGAAAGAAGACACCGACGAGGAAGTTGCAGACCCATGTGAAGAACGTGCCGCAAGCTCCCGCGCGGGCATTCAGGAAGTCGGGGAAGATCTCGTTCGAGATGATCCATGACATGGGACCGATCGAAATGCAGTAGCAACCCACGAAGAACACCATCGAGACGACCGCCATGTAGTGCGTCACTTCGTACGAACTGTAGCAAAGCGATGCGACCAAACCACCGCCGGCCAACGCCATGACGGACATGCCAATGATCAAGAGCGTCCGTCGATTGTACTTGTCG
The DNA here is from genome assembly GCA_021527685.1 of Aphanomyces euteiches. Taxonomy (NCBI): domain Eukaryota; phylum Oomycota; class Saprolegniomycetes; order Saprolegniales; family Verrucalvaceae; genus Aphanomyces; species Aphanomyces euteiches. The sequence goes on along the minus strand of JAJGMV010000093.1, from coordinate 1,657,564 downwards.
AGAAGCTTCGAAGCGGTAATGATGTCGTGGACACGGGCAAAGTTGACGATTGTGTTTGCATAGCGCGGGTCGTGGATGCCGACGCGGCTGAAGATCGCGTTGGAGTAATACATGATGGCGTTGATGCCACTCAACTGCTGCATGGCGCAGAGGACGCACGCGATCAAGAGCTGCTTGCGGTACTTGGGCGAGAAGAGAAGACGCCACTCACGGTTGCCTTCGAGGTCTTTCTTCTCTTCTTCATGCGATGCAATCATCGCGCGCAAAATTGCTTCGGTGTTGTGAGGACGGTAGAGTCGCAAAAGTTCGTCGCGGGCTTCATCGATGCGGCCCTTGTTGATGAGCCACACGGGACTGTTCGCCATGTAGGGAAGAAGCGCGAGCTGGAGGATGCCAATGAGAGCAGGAGCGCCGACGAGGAGACGCCACGTGTACGCGCTCGAGTTCATCGCGTAGTGGACCGTCGTGACCATGAGCGAACCAAATGAAATGGCGAACTGCAAGCCCGTGAGAAAGAAGCCTCGCATGGTGCTGGGAGTGATCTCGCTGATCAAGATGTTGCCAATGTTGGAGGACGCACCCGAGGCGATGCCGGAGACGAAGCGGCCAGCCGCCATCGTGTAGATGCTTCCGGCGGACGCTTGGACAGCCGCGCCGGCAATCATGATGAGTGCAGTCACTGCAAGTCCTCGCTTTCGTCCAATGACATCCGCAGGGAGACCGCTAAAAATGGCGCCAATTCCGCCCCCCGCAATCCACGACGACGTTGTCATGGTCCATTCTTTCTGGGAATGCGGGGGAAACATGATGCACATGTCGGTGTAGCGCTTGAGGAACGCTTGGTTGTCGCAGAGGTTCTTGCCCGTCTTGGGATCTTTCGCATGGAATTGTTTGTAGTTGAGTTCGGACATGAGCCATCCGAATTGGAACGCACCAAGGAGCGCAATCGCGACTGTGATATAAAGCGTCCTGGACGGGATGAGCGAAAGCGAGTGCTTCTCGTGGATCATCGAGTCGAGCTTGCTCGTCGCGCTTTCAGTTGTCGCTTGGCGATGCTTTCGGCACGTTTGCTTGTTGGACGACATGGCTCGTGACAGGAGCCCTCGCGTGTCATTTGTGTGCGCATCTACGGTCGGAGAGTAGTCTGTCGACGGCGTGGCAAGCGTCACCATCGTGCTCGTTGACGCAAGATTTGAAACTGGCGCTCAGACGCCCGTCGCCTTGGATCTCCATGACGGACAATCCAACACACAACCCAACACATCTTGGATTACGAACATTTTAGCGGCATTTAAACAACTTGCGTTTAATATGGAATTGAAATCCACACTTGCGTAAATCTATCTTTTCTGTACCTACTGTTCACTGTTAGAGTGATCGTACTGTTCAAAGTAGATAGATTTATGACAGCGAGCGATTATGTCCTGTCCACATGAATACTCATTCACGCATACTGCGAGAAGAACACAAGAGTAGATGCTGCTTGTGGCTTGTGGGCTATCTCCGAGAGTTCAAAACACTTGATAAACTACAAGCGGTATATCCAATAATAAGTATGGTAATGTATCTAATCTTGACATCGTAGTTGCCCAGGATGCAACTTCGATAAGTGGCAAACATTTATTTGGTATGGTTTAGTATCTAAAACCAGCACGTCAGATAAAAAGTATACTCGAGATTGTGTTAAAATAGTTTACCGTACAGTTGACAGTCGTACCGTCAAGCTGCCAAAATGTAGATACAGAACAGAGCCAAATACTGTTGCCAACGGACGATATCCCAGTCAATTATTACAGCGAAGGTTGTGAAACACCGTCAGTCTATACTACATGGCTCTGTTGACAGAGGTACCGTGCCTAGAGGTGAGAATGCATCAGGAAAAAGCCGCTAGAAGCCCCAACCACTTCGTCTATGGAGTTTGTAAGAGTGTTAGTAAGGTCAGTGGGATTGGGATGGAGTTTTAACGAGGTTTGTCTACTTGCGTTAAAGATGTTCAACTTTGCCGACAACACAATGGCGCGATATGACAATTTCTCGCCCTCTCACGTTGGCTGCATGGCGTCACGTAGCTTGCAAACTCTGTGTCCCTGTCGTGTTGCGGCAACGTGTATTCAACTGGCGTACAAACACGTCCATGTTGACGGCGGCGAACTCGTTCGGCGAAGTGAGATACCAAAAAAGCGCCACTTTTGAGTGTTGAAGCCACGACTGTTTCGATTCTACTGTCCGTGCAGCACAGCCACCATTAAGAACTCTGTGGCCGTGATTCACAGCGCGTCATGCGATGGCCAGACAACGCAAGAGGTGCACGTCGCTTGCGTGGCCAAGTCGCTGGCTATCGGCTCGTTGATTGCAGTGAAGGTATCTTCCGGATAAAATGAACTTATCCGGATGTATGGTTGAAATCTTCCCTGTCAATGATCATCCGGATAAAATATTTTATCCGGATGATAGCAAAAGTTGGAAAAGTTTATTGCCAACCAAGATGGAAGTCCTGGTGTGGCATGAAGCTCTCGGGAGTGACGACGACGCTGCGACGGAAATCGAATCTGCAGCTCGCATCTTGTACTTTTCACCTCCGAAATCAACCCAGGAACAACTCCGAGTGCTCCAACTGTTGCAAGGTGTACACGCGTTTGCGACGAGTTTCGATCAGAAGAACGAGCTTCCCTCAACGACGTCGATGACTCATGTAGAGCTCAAGTCGATGTATTACTGCATGGCAAAAGTGGAAAAACAAGTATGGATTGCTCTCGTACGTTTCCTCTGCGGCATACACAAGAGAGATTGATGCATGTCTTGCGTAGGGCAGCAGCACTGCCTCGGTGATATTTGCTTGTATACCACACTGATTGACGATTGCACACACAGGAGACACAAAGCGACTCCATCGAGACTGTATTACGCGATATGTACTCAGCGTTTCGACAATTTCACGGCGGGATAACATGGTACGCAGTTTTCGCTGCCTGACAAATTAACAGAATGAAAAGGTATCTCACCCGACAGTCCAAAGATTACGCCGATCAGCTTGTCGACGCTGGTATCTCGAATGGCATGGATCTGCTCAAGCAATTAGCTGTCTGCCGCAAAAGCATTCGCAAGAAGTCACAGTAGACAACTCTTCTCCTCTGTCCGAGTACAAGTTCATGTAGATTGATTGCCAAGGTTGAGCACGATAAAGACAGCGAGGAAGGCGATGCTGCAGCACTCGAATTGGCAAAACTCCAAGCATGGGAAGCTGAACTCGTCGCTTCATCACCGATTCCCCAACTCCAGCAGCAATTCGACAACTTTCTTCCTGTTTACTTGCACGCGATGGATTTCACTCACTTGAATAGCTTTCATGGAATGGATGGTAGCCTTCCTCGTCATCAACCCTTGAATACCTTTAAATTAGGCATTCATTACTTTCCCAACGACACTAAAGTGCACATGGCTGGCCATTTGCTCTCCCAAACGCTTCGTTTGGAAGTTCCTGCGGTGAAGCACTGTGCTGTCTTTGCGCGTGGTACGCCCTTGTTCACGTCATCTTTCCTCGTTCATTGTCATTTAGGTCAACTTGTCAGCAGTGATTTGGACTCGAGAGCGCTTTATGTACTCTACAAGTTCCTAAGGCTACGAGAGCTACATGGATATACTCGTGGACGAAAAGAAGCGACAACGCCATGGCTGGAAAACAAATCAACAGACGCATTCGACCCCATTTGGGCTACCAAGCAAACCTACATTGATTGTGGCTGCTGCCTGCCGAAACAACGCCTCAGGTCTAGTGCATTCTGCAATGTCACTATTCCTCACATTCTAAACAGCGCCAAGAATTTATTCGCTGAAGCCATACTCAGCTCGACAAATGTGAAAGAAATCCAAGGCTTTCAATGCAACGATGGATCGTTCAGCTTCGATCCTCATGGTGCGTTATGGAGCCAACCTGTGTTCGACTTGGATCACGACGGGCCCTCGAGTCTGAATGCAGTTTTGTACCGCGTAGGACTTGTCGAAGCTATGAATGCATGCTTACTTTGTCGTAGGATGGTCCTTGTGTCGTGCTTTGTCTTGTCCAAGCTGATTTGTTAACGTCAGGTACGGACTTCTTCATGATGAAAGGACGTCTGATGGGACTTAGCGCTCATTTCAAAGCTTGGCGATCGTTTCCGACAGGATTCTCATGCTCGTGCCATTGCTCAAGAGCTTCATCCATCTCCACCACGCTCTTACTCCAGGTACAACCAAGCTATCAATGTATTTGACGTGGCCATTAGCGCTTATGTCCACATCAATCGATTGACACACGAAGTACAAGCACAAGCCATGGGCAAAACGAATGTAGGCTCCCCGCTACTTTGTTCTCCTCATCCTTTGTAGAGCTCTTCGATCCCCAATCGTTATTGGGCAGCAGGCTTGTCTCCATCTTTGCTTGCCTGCGTCGATTCCGTTCGCCATGATCATCTCTCGTCCTTGTATTATGTTGTGCTTTCCTCAAATTTGCTGTAGGGATCCCGACACGCTCGATATCTTCACCAAGACAACCACGGATGGATGGATTGTCTCGAGACGATCAGGAAGTGTGGGTCGGGAGCTTTTGGTCCTTGTCGATGGGAAAGCGGCCGACACGATCGCCGATTTGAGTGTGCAGATGACAGCATTGGTTCATAAATCGTTTGACGCGACTTTTATGTAATTCAGTTTTTTGTAAGACAGGATTGTCGAGGAGCTGATCGACGCAGGCTGTAATGCTCGGTCGCTGTCTTGAAGAAACGCCATCTCACCCAGAGCGACGCGCGAATATGACAATTGGGTCTCAAGAGCATCTTTGGACCGAAAATATTCTTTCACCGTTATCGCAACCAAGACATGATGACCCACATGATGGAGAACCACAATGCTACGCAGGAAGAGCTCACTCGGGGGAATACTTCAAAGGGTTGAAGAAAGACATGAAGATCGTCATGAACGAAGCATACCATCGCTTTGGCAATGGTATATTAATACCAAAAGGTCTCCCGACATGGATATATCCTCCATGCAACCAGAGCTGGAAAAAATATAGCTTAAACTACGATATCGTTATGGAATGGATTTGGAACTACCCTTCTACTCCGATAAAAGATTGACTTCCAATGCAAATTGCTGTATCGTGCACACGTTCTTATAGCTTGGCTTTGCCATTATCTTGCGATTCGAGTCCAGATATTTTTGAAATTTGAAATCGTCGAATCTGTCTGACGGAACCACAAAGTACAACAACGGTGCTGCAGGATTTCCCATGTGATTTAAAACCTCATGGAGACCTTTTTGCTTGCAGGGGTGTTTGTGTGCGCCTGTCACTTGGAACAGGATATTCGGCTTCATGATTGCATCGACCGACTGGAAATTTTTCATCGCTGGACGTAGGTAATTCATATCGCCGGCAGCGCCAATTTCACTCTCATCCTTGAAAACGACAGGATTCTCGGATCTCTCAAAAGTGACTGCAGATGTCGAAGCAGTAGATTCTTCCATTTCAACGTCGCTTTCCATCGAACATCGCAATACGAAGGCGAGACATTGCGAGTCCAAGACCACCACGGGCGAATCCACCATACCAAAGGTCAAAAGCCATGGTTCACACACTAAACTGAATGCAACCCGCCACTCCTGGACGAAGTCAAGTTTGCATTTCATCGAGAATTTAAACAGACGCACTCGTGTCAACTGTGTGCTATAGTGTTCACAACTTCGGCATAACCTGGTATATTCTAGAGCGCCGCCGATGCATTCAAGTGAAAGAAAGAATATCATCCGCCTGGTCAATGAAGTGGCTACTGTTGACTTGGTGAAGAATCGAGTTGGTACTACAGACTACTATTAATAGTACTAATGTTGAATAGTACATACTTAAATACACACACTCAAAACACACATGAATCGATTTCCGATTTCGATTTAATCGCTGCGCGATTGGAATTTCGAATCGTGATAATATTAATGAATATCGCCCTAAGGCGCTCTAAAAGCGAGCACTTGGACATGCTTGTCTTCTGGATTGGTCCATCTTTCATCATATCTTGTCAATACGTCGTGATCTTCAATATGGCCAATCTTAAATCCCGCCAACGTCTCTGGCTTGACCACAAAATAAACCTCCACTTTCATTGATCTTGGCATCCCTGCTTCTTCCAGTTTCAACAACACTTCGAAAAAGAATCTCAGCTTGAAATCGTGTTTGTCGGATCTCGTCACTTGAATAAAGATAACTTCACCTGCTGCCACGTCAAAATAGACCGCATCGTAGCCTCCTTGGTTCCACAAGATGGGTTTCAGCCACATTTTATTACCACAAATCTGTCGTTGTACTCCTTGGCCAGTTTTCCTGATTTTCTTCTTGGGGTCAAAAGAAAGTACATTAGCTTGGGGCAAATCAACCACAGCATTATATAAGCCATAGAGTCGGAGTTGACGGTGAGGGACTGATGCTAAAAAGTACCACTCAAAGAAAAAGCCATCCATCGAAGGGTTCTTTGAGGCATCAAGACGATGTGCCAATTCCACAATGGCTTCCGGACCACATGCTTTCACAAAGAGCGAGAGTGCATACGCACTGACGGCAAATCGTTCACGATCCTTGTTCATTCCATAGAGTATGTTGATTTCATCTGTATGATATTTTCCACCACAATAAGCGATCAGGTCGTTCTTGTTCCGAGTACATTCAACCCCATCTTCCAGAACTGTCTTGACTTTATCTGTCGTAAATTCAAACATGAAACGACACGAGCCACCGGCATAGTAATATTTCCAATCAATTTTCGCTTCCAAGTCCTCCAAATTAGCTAATTGTGTTTCTTCATTGACTTCCGAGGGAGAGGTTGCATCAAGCTTGTCCTTAACCGAATCATAAAATGATCCACCGAGGAGGGCTTCATGATATTCGCTTCGTAACCAAGAATGCATGAAGAAAAACTTTGTCGCCGTGTGTTGGTCATCATTTACATTCCTCTTTCCAAGCGTAGCCATCGACGAGCAAACCACAAAACGATGGTCTTTGTTCATGCCAAGAGTTGCTTCAATTTTTTCCAATACTGATTTGTGGTCGAGGCTTCTGTTGTACCCATCCAAACACACAAAAAACTTTCTGCCATTAGGAGATCGAGGCAACTGAAATGATGCAAGATCAAACAACCAAGTTTGACTGGTTAATCCCATAACCAAACATGTTGATGCGTGTTCTTTATGCAAATGGATCCAAACGACAAGCCATTCCACGCGATCCAAGGATGCCATAAAACTCAGCGTACACATAGACTTGCCCGTGCCAGGAGGTCCCACAATGTAACCTTTCGAGTTATTCGCAACAACTTCTTCCGCCAAAAACGTCCACAGTTCGCTCACTTGGGGGCGACGATAAAGCAAGATGTCGCTTGGCGGTCCGACACAGCAATATTGCAGTAATGACGATGGCAGCATCACATATTGTCCACTTATATCAACTTGCGGCACATTCACATTCAAGACATCGTATCGTTGCTTCTTGTATGGACTTTCCACCAAATTGTCAGTAGGAACAACCACCACAAATAGATCCAACACTTGTACCAACACGTGGATGTTCTCTTCTCCAAGAGAGGGAGTCGCACCAAACAACTCCTTCTTGTTGAGCTTCCAACTGGGGCGCATCTTCTCGTACTCAGTGCTGACACCACCTTGCAAGAACTTCTTCAAATCGTGGTCATCCTTCAACCACACAGCACCCTCTTTCCGCGCCAAGTACAGGGTCAACAATCGTGAGGTAACAGTGTGCTGCTCGGTGCTCAAGATGCGAGCAATCTCCTCCTGCAGAGCGCTGACTTCCGCATCGAGCGCGATCTTCACGGGAAACACAGTCGCTTCGCCGAACAACGCGCAGTACAGCTTGACTTCCGCCATGTCTCCTTCTGTTGGAATGTTCTCAACTGACAAAATAGAATTTGCCGCCGTTGTCAATCAACGGCTCGGGCGCCACTTCGCTTCGACTTGGATTCTATTCGTATGATGGACGAAAAATCAATGAAATCAAGCAACGCCCGCTTATCCTTCATGTAAACACAATGGAAGACCGTTTGCTCAACATAATGCGCTGCAAAGACGAAGCTCTCCTTCTCAAAAGTTTCGCTGAAGCGTCGTCCGCATCCAGTCCAGATCAACCATGTCCATCGCATTTTCAAGCAACGCCTGCTGACATAGAGTGCGACGCCACCCCATCGTCGAAAGCAATCTTGTACATCAACGCACGGCATTCTAGAATCTCCTTCAAAGACCACACTGGCTTGCAGCAGGGTTGACAACATATCGAGCGGCACGGCGACGTCAAAAGAATCGTCTTACCGTGCGACGTATCAATACCAGCAAGGCCGTCGACATGACTTGCATCCTTCTCCAACAAATGCTTCAGCCGGCTGCAATTGCCATGGTCTATGTTGGCTGCGGAAGTTCACTCTGTTGTGGCTGTCTGCTCGTTGAAACCCGCTGGATCTCGATATTCTGGGCTTGGGCTACATGCCTGATCTCGCAGTGTTGATGACAAGAGCCCAGTAGTTCACTGAAGAGCTTGCAGAAGCATCGCCAGTCATGGCAGCGGGTGAGCCCAAGGCGTCCACAACACAAAAATCGGTGAATGACATTTCAACCTTGTGAGATTTTTTCTGTTTGACGCCCATTGGCTGAGTTTATTTAAGGCAATGACTAACCCTAAATAAGGAACTTATGCAGCAACTCAAGGGAAAGCTTCGGCTGAGCGTCGAACGGCAGCTTGCGCTAGATCCAGCAGAGCAAAATGCATTCGTTCGATCGACGTTGACGGTTGCGAGCTGGGTCTTCGAAGCGGTCACTTCTCGGAAGCGGCATTGGCAATTGACACGGCAACGAGCATTGCCAGTTCGAACGATCAGTTTTGGCAATGTTACGTGGGGCGGGACTGGAAAGACGCCATGTCTGCATCACGTTGCGCGTTTACTTGATGCCAAGGGATGTCAACTCATGCTGGTGTCTCGCGTATGCTCTTGAGGACTGCTCTATCGTGATTCATACGACCGTTCTAGGGATATGGCGACGACGAGTGGAAGATGTTTGCATCCGAGTTTCCAACGGGTTTGTTTGCGATTGGAAAGCATCGATATGAAAACGCGATCGCTTGCCTCGTGCCTGGGTTTGTTTGTCTCTTTGACTCGTCTTCATGCTTGATCTAGACAAAACGAGCGAACTGTGGCCCTGGTGGACGATGGATTGCAGCAATGGGGCTTGAAGAAAGACATGGAGATCGTCATGATCGATGCATACAATCCCTTTGGCAATGGGCATTTAATACCCAAAGGCCGCTTGCGAGAATACCCAGAGAGAGCGCTTCCTGCCGCTGACATTGTCGTGCTCCATCATGCAGGTCACTTGTCAATCGCAGCCCAAACCAAACTCCAAGCAGCTATTCAAACGTACGTCGTCGGAGCTACAGTGATGCTAATCTCAGCGTAGAATGACGCGGAAAGATGTGCTCTTTGCGATGACCAAGGTTCGTCTCGTAGATCTGCCTCAGGCCAAAGATGTCGCTGCATCCATGAAACTACGCAAGCATAGCCGCGGCATTCCTTATCATGCTCCAGAGTCTCGGGAGCTCATCATTGTTGGCATTTGTGGCATTGGATGTCCAGCGTCATTTGAAAGCATGCTGCGTGAAAACTTTCCGCTGGCGTCAGTCCAAGTCCATGCTTTTCCAGATCATCATGCATATGTCGAGCAAGATTTGCGCTCATATCGACAGAGTGTTGCAGCGTTGAGGCAACAAGACGCAAACGTCTTGGTTGTGACGACGGAGAAAGACTATTTTCGATCCAGCGATGTTCTTGAAGCCCACTTACCAGACTTGCGCGTCGCTCTGTGCGAGATGGAGTTTCTTCAAGACAGCGACAGAGCATTAGCAGCTCGCATCGATCAGCTCCTTGAAAATCCCATCGTACGATAAACAAAATGAAATAGAATCCAAGTCGCAGCGAAGTGGCGCCTGATTGACAACTACCGCAAATTCTATTTTGTCAGTTGAAAACATTCCAACAGAAGGAGACATGGCGAAAGTCAAGCTGTACTGCGCGTTGTTCGGCGAAGCGACTGTGTTTCCCGTGAAGATCGCGCTCGATGAGAATGTGAGCACGCTGCAGCAGGCCATTTTTGATGGTCAGCTGTTTGGAGATCACTTCATTCTTGTTCCATGCCAGTTGACCCTGTACTTGGCGCGGAAAGAGGGTGCTGTGTGGTTGAAGGAGACCACGATTTGGATAAGTTCTTGCAAGGTGGTGTCAGCACTGAGTACGAGGAGATGCGTCTCAGTTGGAAGCTCAACAAGAAGGAGTTGTTTGGTGCGACTCCCTCTCTTGGAGAAGAGAACATTCACGTGCTGGTGGAACTCCCACAAGTGTTGGAAGCAAAGCTGCCTCGAGATCGTCTACTTACAGTGGGCGATGTGCAAATCCCAGTCACGCCAAGTATGTCGTTGCATCCGCCAGCTCTGGTTGCATTTTGGCAAGCATTTCAGAACGACAAGACCGACTTGAAAGCCGGCGCATTGGTCGACTTGCCTCAAGCGACCTTTCTTCTTGGTGATTCGACACTCGGCTCTCGTCTTTACATTCGTCATTGCTACCCTGCGCTGTGGGAATACTGTCTCAAGACGATCCATGATGAAAAGATGAACTCTCCGCATCTCGTGATCCTCGGCAACCCTGGCATCGGCAAGACGTTTTTCGGCTTTGTGATCTTGCTTCTCCTCGCGCGTGAAGGGGCGACGGTCGTGTATGAAAGTGGTGTTCTCAAGCAGCGCTTCCTTTTGACCAACGAGATTGTGGCTGAAGGTTCACCGAACGATTTTCTTCAAATTCTGAAAAACACCGACACATACTACATCGTGGACGCCGTCAAGCCTGCAATGTACGTTGCGAAAACGATTCTTTTGTCGCCGCCGCGCCGCTCGATATGGTACGAGTTCAACAAGACCTGCTGTGAACCCTCCTACATGCCAGTGTGGTCTCGGGGGGAGATTCTACAATGTCGAGAGCTGATGTACTCGGATACGCCCGTGGCTGTCGTGGAAGATTGCTTTCGACGATGGGGTGGTATCGCACGCTATGTCTTGTGATATGCCCAAGTTGACGACCAGCAGGCGTTGCTTGAATATGCGATTGACATGGTGGATCTCGACTGGTTGGCACAAGCCTGTTGTCGACTGGATGCCGACGACGCTCAAGTGGCGCACCGATTGCTGCATTATCGCGTCAGCGAAACGTTTGACTACGAAGGCTTCGTCTTTGCATCGGATTATGTTCAGCAAATGGTGTACGATCGTCTCTACACGATGGATAAGCGGAAGCTGCTTGCTTTCATTGATGGTTCGGGTGGACTTGGTACTCTTCCTGAGCTCCGTGGCCATTTGTTCCAAGGGCATGACCACTCTGTGCTGCCGTAAGGTGAAACGTTCAAGTTCTACCTCTGGTCGACAACAGCGACGCGTACGATGCGAGTAGTGAGCAGCACCAAGCACTAGCAGCTCGCATCGATCGACGCCTTGAAAATCCCATCGTACGACAAACTAAATTACATAAAAGTCGCGTCAAACGATTTATGAACGAATGCTGTCATCTGCACACTAAAATCGGCGATCGTGTCGGCCGCTTTCCCATCGACAAGGACCAAAAGCTGCCGACCCACACTTCCTGATCGTTCCATCCATCCGTGGTTGTCAAGTCATGTCGACGCCCTTGCTGGTATTGATACGTCGCATGGTTAGAAGGGACAATCGTGTGAGCTTGGAGTTCCAGCAGACGAACCTGGTGCCGAAATTACTCGACAACGTAGCACACATCAAACCACATCAAAACATACCGACTTTGCTGGAACTGACAGACTCATCAAGATCAAACGATCGCAGTGCGGTCCAATGCATGAAGACAATTCATGAGCAGAGGGCAAGTGCAGCATGACTTGCTTCAAGTGACCGAAAGAGAGAGATTCGCTGCTGCGTTGTTATTGACATTCATCTCCTGTGATTGAATTCTCCTGCTGCCAAATTTTGATTGTTTATCCGGATGAGACATGATATTTCAGTAAAAAAGGAGCAAAAATAGACCAAAATTGAATATTTTTTGTAAAAATTCATGTAAATTTTGTCAAAATTCAAACAATCGCGATTGCACCCACTGAGACAAATTGTCATGAACAGCAACATGTCAAGAAGGCCCATGCCGCTCGAGAGAACCGCGAGCGAAGTGGAGGACGAGCGGATCATGAGCCACTTCCGATCGAAATTGGATGCCCAAGGTCATTCATGCAGTAATTGTGACAGTCCTGGGGCTTTGATTCCATGTATGGATCGGTGTGGAGAATCTTATTACTGCTCAAACGAGTGCGTCGTGCAAGATGCCAAGCGTCATCGCGACAATGATTTGAATATGCGGCTGAGTCTCTGTACGTAGTGAATATGAGAGAAGCTGATTTTAATGTACGATCAGGTGATGACCAGGAGGACGACGACGATGGTGATGGCGCAATTGACAATGGTGATTTGGAAGATGACGAGGATCCAGACAGACAAGATGACGACGCCACCGATGACTCGGACTGCCCAGTTGATGAAGAGATCTCGTTTGTGGACCATTTCTGTGCTTCATCCGTCACTGTCGAACGTGGGCTCGAGCGTGTCGAGTCGATTGAAGTCACATGCCTTCATTGCTCGGTTCGATTTCGTGCATTTCACAGTCTCATTCTGACTTGACAGGAGACAGCAGTCATCACAAGATCGGTCCTGAACCATCCCGAGACCAAGCAAAAGGTGTTGTCCACAGGCGCCAATGGTCATCGCTGAATAACTCTGTTGTAGGCGTCGACAACTTGTATTTGCGGCGAAGTCGTGGGTTTCTGGGTCTAAGCCGAATCAAATTGTACATTTCATGAGCCTTTCATTCGGTGGGGCGTTCGATGACAACCACGTCGCTTGGGCCATCTTCCGGTGGAGAGGAACTTTGCCAAAACCACGACAGCCAACTCGGTGTGAAAACATACATGAGTGTCTTCCAGAGGGCCTCCCCGCTTTGAGTTTGTACAGTTTCATCGCGAATGACGCCGCCGATGAATTCTTTGGCATGGTCCTATTCATTATGATCCATTCAGAAAGACGAGCAAGAACGATGGGAGTACCTGAATGTCTCGGTTGCTCATGACTTGGTGGACGGAGGACGTCATGGTTTTTGTGACGCTGCCTTTCACAGGCTCCTGAACAAACGTCCATGCCATGAGTTTAGTAAGCCGTGCCCGCGTCGCTTCGTCCTGCATGAGCTGGTCGAGAAGTTGGATCACGCTGGCCCGAGTCTGGGGATCCACAATTGCCGACTTAATCAAGTCGACAAATTGCCGCAATGTATGCGGGTCCTACAATCGATAAGACAAGATTACGATGGAGGATTCACCTGGAAAAGGTTGAAGAGAATCTGTTTGGCCAACTTTGTCACGTGAGCTGAAGTCTGGGGGTCGTTTAAGACGTTGCTCGTGAGATGAACCAAAGCCACGTGTGTCATCTCCATGGCAAAGAGCTAGCATTGTTGTGAGACATCCATGTCACTGCAGTCTATCTACCTTCTTGAGAAAGACTGACGCTTGGTCGAGAACTTTTGGATCATTGAGTACTGTCTGGACAATCTGGGAGGCAAGTTCCTGGTGATTGTTGTGAGCGCATCAGTATTATATCGTTCCACACCTGGGTTTGGATCTGGAGTGATTCATTCTGGAGGGTTTCCGTCGCAACTTCTGCTGTCGTCTTGGTCATCTTTGAGCGCATCTCGGGGCCAAATGCGACCACACCGACTGCACCAATGGCTAGAATACCAAGACCCCATGCATTCTATCCGTTCCTGTCAGGCAAATTGGCTCAAGGAATAGAATACTAACCCAATTCTTTCCTTGCATATTCATGTACATGTGTTGAAGCTGTTGCGACGCGTGAATAATGTCGGACGCAACTTTATGGGCCGATTGATCTACATGCAAGGGTGGAGTCGTCGTCGGGGGAGCCGGTGGAGGAACAGATGCTTCTGAAACTTTATTCTCTTTGACATCTTTCTTCTCATGGCTTAAGAATCGCCTTGTTCTGGACCAAAGATGTCGCTGCTTTTGGACAAGTTGTGGCCGCAGACGGTGCATTGTTGTTGCTCCCGAGCGGTTTCACCACCTCGTTTGACAAATAATTGTCAATTAATATTAAAAATCGAAATATTCAATACTTTAATTCATATCAAGGTCTAATTTTAATAATTATTTTAATTTGCTTCAGATTTTCTCTTCCATTTTCGTGTTGACGCAAAATGTGGCGCTTTATTCGAGTAGCGGCCGGAACGTGCCTCCTGACGGCAACGAGCGCGTTTGAATGCGATCCAAGCGCACCATTGGACAACTTACCAAGTCGTAAGGAAGGTGAGGAATGCGGTGGATGGTGTGGATCATTTGGTACGTGTGAGAAGGGCCTGCACTGCGACGTTGGACTTTTCCCCCTCGCCCTCTTGGCTTGGGGGTCTCCGTTGCCAAGAGCTTGTCGAAATCCATCCAAGGACGATCTCTTGTGGAATCAAGTAAGCTCATATACGTGCTCGTCCCCATCGAACCAGCTGAACCTCAGCGATGACAGCGAGTATGAAATCATATCCAATGCCGTGCAACGGGCGGACCTGAGCGTTGTCCTGCATGTTTCCACAGTGCGCGTCTTGACTGCAAAGAAATGCGGCCAAGAGTATGCGATTTTGCTCGAGCGCGTTGAAAATTCGCACGACATCTATCTTCTCACTCAAGGTATCGACGGAACCAAGTCGACTGTACATCGCTTGGATACCACAAACTTTCGTTATCACTTAGATCGTTGACCTTAAGTTCCATCTTCTTTATTGCATGATGGCATATTATGTTCATGGAGCTGGCAATTCCGCGGCGTTGTTCAGCGGGATCTTCCCATCATATCATTATCAGTATTGGCCAATTAAATAAATCTGAATTTAATCCAAAAATAGATTTACAGTCATGGCTCGATTTAGTGAACCCACTGAAAATAAATATACCTTTACAATTGATATAAAATCAGCAGCAATTAATTATAATAATATAGAGTTTTTAAAGTCTTATGAACACCACAGACGTCGATGGCCACACGACAGGAATTGCATGAACTTGTTGAGAACTCAAAAAGTAATGAGATTTGGTAGTAGCTGTACGTTGATGTTATGAATAATTCACTGGATGCTTTGGAAGTTGCTGTGAACTTCACTGCTCATTTCGACATGTATAATATACCTTTCATAATCATTACCCGTGTGGTGCACGATAACTATAATATTTTATATTCTTGAGGGGTTCACTAAATCGAGCCATGACTGTATAGCCAATCAAATAATCTAAATTAAATCATCATTAATTCTATTCTTTTTAGAATAATTCTGGAAAGTACGATCCAACTTAAGCGAGTTTATTTCTTGGGCCAATGGATTGACATGCACAATTGGTGGCGTGCTTTGGCTCTGGAAGACGATGTTGTCCAAGATCTTGTCGCGTCCAGCTCGCCTCATCTCGCGCGCGGCGCTATTTACGACGGATGCCACAACCGCAGCAGCTCCATCTACAGGTGTGGTTGCCGATCATTGCATCTCGCAGGTTAATTGTTCGTCGTATCACGTGTTTTCCTGACCCTGTGTGCAGATGAACAAGGACACGGACATCAATAAATTTTTTGAGTTGACGGAAGCGCAAATCAAGAAGAACTTTCCCAATGGGTTTGGCATTCTACGGCATGAACTATGGAACTCATAGTTGATGTAGATTGCCCAAGCGTATCAATGAACTCTTTGAACTCGTCGACCCACACAAGCATTTTATGCTCCGCAAGCCCGTGGCTGAAATTTTGTCGTCCATGTCGAGTGCGTCTCGGCTGTCGTTGAGATCCTCATTGCATTGCCGTAGACTTCCCTGAAAACTGGCCTAAACAATGGCCTGAACGAGCATTTGTATTGGACGGCGATCGTGGCACCGGCAAAACGTACGGCATATTCGGCACGAACATAAACTTATGGACACGGCTAGGGTTTCGTTGATTCAAATTGTCAACTATGCGCGCGAAAGCGGCTGGATTGTTTTGCATGTGCCCCATGCACGTACATGGGTGCAAGATGCCCCATACGTGACAAAGTCTGCCTTCGTTGAGGGCAAGTTCGACATTGACGTGATTGGCATGGACATTCTTAAGCAGGTTAGCTCAAGACACCCCATGAACATGCCTTTAAACAATGAGATAGTTTATCCAATGCCACAAGGACCAATTGGCCCAATTGCCACTTCGTGGCGACTATGGCGACCGCTACTACCCTCACACGTTGCCAAAGAAGCCCAAGGTAATTTTGTCATCGCTTTCCATGATCTCACCAAGCGAAGAGCGAGTCGGAATACAATAAGAGTGACTTGACGTTGTTGGACATTTGTGAAAACGGTCTCAAGGACGACTTGTTGTCGTGCCAAGCCGTCATTGACTTGAAGAATGAACTGGCACAAGTCACCGAGTAGGATTTCAACCTCTGTCGTGCTGGAGTCTGATGGAAATGTTGTCGTAGAGTGCCTGTCTTGGTCGCCGTCGACGAATACAACGCGTGGTTTGAAAAGACGGTCTTCGGCTACGAAGGTGTCGAAGTCAAGCCTGAAGACATTACTATCGTTGATGCTTTCCGTGACGTGGATGCCACTGGCTTCCGTCAAGATCGTCAACTCAAGAACGGTTTGTTCATTGCTGCCACGACGAAGAACTACCCAAGCCGCTTCGACTTTTCCAAGCAGGTACGAGCAAGACGTCTGCGACTTTGCTGACGAAATGGGACGTAGGCCACCTACAAGCGTGTGCGCAAGCTTCTCCACCCCTACTCGAATGAAGAATTGACCAGCGTCGTGGACTACTTGCACCACATCAACTTTCGACAGGCGAAGTACTCTGAGCAGGATGTCATCTACCTCCGCCTCATGACGAAGAACGTGCCATTGCAAGTGTTCAAGCAAGCTTGCATCTTGTAAGTACAAGACACAGAATACAATAGACGATATACGTTACCTTCCTCCTTGTACAATGCAAAGCTCATGCAAATCCATGGGAATCAACTTTTTATGTTGTTTACTGGGGTGTCATAGCATAAGCCGCCGCTTGGCCACCCAAATGGCCGACAAAATCGACGTCTGTCGCAAAGGAAGCAAAGGCACAGACCTTGGCATGCTGGAAGATGCTGCCAATGCCATTGATGGCAACAGAGAGCTTGAGCATTTCGTCGGATGAGATGGGCAATGCGCCGTACAACAGGAGCTACCAAAGTGAATATGAGACTACCGTAGCCAGGACAACATTTCCCACCTCTCGATCAGGGTGCATGACGCAATAAGCCGTCAGAACCCCGAAGACAGCACCGCTGGCACCAATCGAGTAGACTAAGGAAGTGCTTAGAAGGATGACAAGGAGAGCAGGAGTACCATGACCCATTCCAAGCAAGCCCGAGACAACGGCACTAAGCACAGATGAAGCTATTGCACTCGTGAAGTAGATCTCGAGGAATTCATAGCGATTCAATGAGCGAGGCTGTTGAATGACTTCCTGGTATTGGCGAATGGTCGATTTGAGCCACGAAGCATCTTGGATAAGCTGGCGTCGACGTACTCGCTGGGTTGTCTCGCTCTCGGTGGGAGGGAGCAGCGCGGATCCAAAGTGCCATAGCATAAACATATTGACGCCCAAGTGCAAGATCGTGTTGTGGCTGAAGGCAGACGTGAGCAACGTGTGAACTCGCTTTTCAAGGCCAACACCATTGAACGAACAAGCAAAATTAGACCACATGAACTTGCCAAGTCGTGGATGGATCTTTGACATTTTCCACAGACCAAACACTGCCGTGTTGCTCGCAATGAGGCCTAACAGAACTCTGCGGTTCTCGTCTTCCCACTACAAAAACACGCGTTAAGTCCATAGCCGTTTGCTCGCACCTCCGTCTGGATTCTGCCAGCAACCATGGCAAATGAATCCGTCAAGTACTCATAGATATTCAGTGCGTGAACATGTTTGTCTGGATTGGCAGCTTCAGTGACGAGAATTCCCCCAGATATGAATCCGAATCCAGCAAGTCCTGCATCAGCGTAGCAGACTTTTGGAGCACTTTTCGGAAATGAAGCAGGCTGCCAAGCAGTCCTTACACCTGTATGCCGAGCGTGGGAAGGACGGATTGCTTGTCGCCAGGATGTTGCAACAACTCGAGAGCCGCCTTGGCGAAGTTCTCTGAACATGAAGTCGCCTCAAAAGTGCATTTCAACTTCACAGTCAGAAATGCAAACGTGAAAATTGCCAAAAATTATGTTAAAATTGGCCAAAAATGGAAAAATATCTTAAAAATCATTGAAATTTCTTGAATTTTTCACATAATACTACGTAGTAGTACTGATTTCAGTGTGAATTTTCGAAAATATTTAAAAATTATTTGGATTTTCGTAAATATTTCATATTGTCGATTTCATTCGAATTTGTGAGGGGGGTCCGAATGTATCGATCTTTCAAATCGATCTGCAAATCGCTCAGCCAATCAGAATAGAGTATTTACCAAATTCACGCAAAATACACCCAGACACACGTGTAATTAATTGCCATACTTTCCATTTATACTTGACTTCAGTATGATCAAATCGATTTGGAATAGACCTTGATTTTGGTAAAAAATACAAATTTAGGTGAAAAAGACAATACTGTATTGTTGATATTTCTTGTGTCATGGCACCAGTCGATGAGACGAAAGGATGCCGAGTCCTGACGGTCGGTGATGGCGATCTGTCGTACTCTAGGTCACTGCTGGACAAAGAAAACTGGAATGACTTGGATTTGGATGCAGAGACGACTGTGATTGACCTGGTAGCCACGACTTACGACTCAGAGACTGCTCTTACCAACAAATATGCCATGGCGTCGTCCAACATTCAAGCATTGACAACTTCGACAGCTTCCGACATTACCGTTCAAGTGCAGCACGACATTGATGCGACCGACTTGAAAGGCTACTCCACTGCTCCATTTGATCGAATTGTCTTTCATCATCCCCACAGCGGAGTTGAAGATGTTCATCGACATCGACGCTTACTCTCCCATTTCTTTCATGCTGCTCTCCAAGTTCTCAGCCCTGAAGGTCGGATCTACGTTACCTTGGCAAGAGATCAACCAGAGCGATGGGAAATTATGAAACGAGCAACGTTGGCAGGTCTGCATTGCATTAAACAAGTGGTTTGGAATGCTCCAAAGGGATACACGCGAAAGCGGCATCAAAGCGACAAGAGTTTCCACCAGGTGGTCCTTCATGGCGAAAAATTACAGCAAGAAAGCACACTCTTTGGCTTTGCTCGCCCTGATGTTGTTGTTGTTCAAAAGGACGTGGTGCCACCTACGACAACACCAGCAGCACCAGTGAGCAATCCCGAGTGGATCTACGCTTGTGACATCTGTGAAGGCAAGCGATTCGCCACTCTCCAAGGACAAAAGACTCACATGCGTATGGTGCATGAACTCAATCTGAAGCGAAAACGAGGGGCAGATAGCACAGCGGCTTTGGTTTGTCAATCCTGTCCTGGTCGCGTTTTCTCGGATGAGGAAGCGCTCAAGCAGCATCGTCTCGCAAAGCATGGCAAGGACAGCGAAATTCGGCCAGATTGGACAGAAAAACAAACCCCGCCAGTTGCAGCAGCAAGTTATAAGTGCAGTATTTGTGAAGACGCTTTCGCGACGCAGACAGAGCTAGACAATCACTGGACTACGCTCCAGCCGATCCAAGTGGAAAAGGCGACGTGTCCATCGTGCAAAAAGGAGTTTGAAGACCTCCGCGCGTTACGTCAGCACCAGAATTTTTGCCAGGCGAGTAGTTAATCCATTATTGCAAGGAGCAACTTTTTGTAGAGTCTGAGGATCCTTCAGATCCTAGTCGTAGAGTTGTGTTGGCAAGAATCATTGTTTGCATGTCGAGCGGCATGGGCACAGGTTTCGACTGTTCGTAGTCCCACATCAACAAACATGAAGATTGATTTGGTATCCCTCGATGTGAATTCCGCTGGACGTGCTCTAGAAAATCAGAGGGTGGTCGAACATGATGTGCTTCAAGGTAGTGCGCATATCCTTCAGGCCAGCAGTATACGCCATCAGTGAGAGTGCATGCTCCCATCGTTTTCGACGGACAGGACGGATCAATGCGGCAAAAGCTGTAGCCCATTTCGTACGATTCCACGCAGCCTGCGTAGCGGACGTATTTTATAAGTTGATGCGCAGTTTCTGGATTGGCTTGATACCATTCTATGTCTTGTAGAGCTGCTGGATGGGGCCGCTTGTCATCGGCATCGCCAGCGTACTTTTTCCAGAACCCGACTTCAAGCATGGAAATTCGCAACAAGTCCAACGAACGTACGTATTCTCGAACTTAAATGTACGTACTTGCCCGTACGTTTCGTGTATTGTTGATTCGTACGCTTTTAATTGGCTGTGGGCTGTCGTGTCGATGGACATTTCAAAGTGGAACATCATTAAAAATAGGATTGAATCATACAAACTCCAAGTAATTAATTACATTTGGAACAAAGTACAACTCATTAATGTACGATCGTACTTAAAATACATATCTTGGATATTGGCAATGAAACTTGCCATCGTGGAAGGTGCATCTTGCATGCAGAATGCCATCGTCTTCTCCAACAATGTCTCCGCCCAGTCCCATCTCCGTGCGTATGAAGACATGGAGATCAGTGGAATCGCCGCACGGTGCATCGACCGCTTCGTCGTCGTCGGAAGGCAATGACTTCCGATCGCTCACCGAGTCGTTTCGAGATACTCTTGACGAGGTGGTGCAATATGCGATCAACAATTACTCGACAGAAGCGCTGGCTATCTCAAGAACAGCCTGGAAAGTAAGTCTTGCAACGTTGTGCCGTACACTGCTTCCTGCCATTACAGCTGGTTTTCTGGGGCACTTGGGATCGAAAGAACTCGCAGCTAGCGCGTTGGCCAACATTTGGGTGTCTGCGTTGCAAATTTTCATCTATGGCTTCTCAGTCTCTCTTTGCACGGTAAGCTCTTAATTTTGGTATCATATCAAGCTTAAGATTGTCACTAGCTGTGTGGCCAAGCGTATGGAGCGCGCAACTACGAGCTCGTTGGCATTTGGTTTCAGTTGGGCGTGGTCACATTGAGTTTGATCGCCATTATTATGGGTATTTCCTTCTTCTATGTGCAGCCTTTGCTTGCGTTGATCAGCAACGACCCTGAAACCCTCCGACTGGCAGATCTCTTCTGTCGCTATTCAGTCTTGAGCGTATTGCCGCAATGTTTCAATTGTGCACTGAGGTATACAACAACTGCCAGAGCAAGACGACTAACCTGCGTATGCTAGGCAATACCTGCAAGCCCAAGAGATCATTACGCCTGGGACTGTTGTGAGCTTCCTCAGTGTGCCAATCTGCGTCCTCACCAACTACTTGCTCATCTTTGTCTGTGGTTTTGGTTTTGTCGGGTCTCCACTCGCCCAATTCGTCGCCGATGTCTTTCAACCAGCCGCGCTCTACTTGTATGCCTGTTGGTACATGCGCTACCACGAGAAAACTTGGTTTGGATGGACTTGGACGTGCTTGAGACCTGACC
This sequence comes from Aphanomyces euteiches, assembly GCA_021527685.1. Lineage (NCBI taxonomy): Eukaryota > Oomycota > Saprolegniomycetes > Saprolegniales > Verrucalvaceae > Aphanomyces > Aphanomyces euteiches. The sequence goes on along the minus strand of JAJGMV010000093.1, from coordinate 1,635,852 downwards.
GAGTCAAGCGTTTTGTGTGGCTTTCCATGGCCATGACACTCAACGTGGCTTTGGACGAATGGATCTACTCGGTCGTCACAGGCATCGCAGGTTCTCTCGGCTCCCTTGACCTTGCCGCCAACAGCATTCTCTACATGCTCTGGAATCTCGTCTACAGCATCTATTGGGGTTTTGGTCTGCCGACGCAAGTCCGAGTCGCCAATTTCCTCGGCGCCAACCGTCCTGAAGCCGCCAAACGCACCATGTATGTTGGTTTCGTCCTTGGTGGTGTCGCCGCGTTTGGCTCGGCTGCGCTCTTTTATCTCTTTCTACGCCCTCTCGTTGCATTGTTCACGCCTGACGCTGAGCTAGCCGCGCTGATCGGGCGGACGTTTTATCTGTTTTGCATCGCTGTCGGCATCTCGGGCCTCCATATCGTCCTCGCCAGTGCTGCTGAAGCCATGTCGATGGCAAACACCTTGCTGTGTATCACTGCTTCGGGCTCTTGGGGAGTCTTGCTGCCTGTGTCGTTCGTCTTGGGCATATCGTGTCATCTTGGGCTCGCTGGCCTTTGGATTGGCAGTGTCATGGGCGAGACAACCAAATTTGTGCTGATTTGGATGGCGATCTACAAAGTCGATTGGGAAAAAGCTGCTGCGTGCGCAGTCCGGCAATGCTACAGCCCCAAGGATGAAGAACAAGACGTCCTTGAGCGGCTCTCCCTCAGTGTCTCGACGCCATCCATGTTTAGCCCCGTGATGAATTGGCATTTTTCAGAAGAAAATCCAAGTCGCAATCGATGTTATAGTTTTGACAATGTGACGCAAGACGAGCAGCAGTCGCTGCTGCGGCATCGAGCCCTCTCGTTTTAAATCATGCCGCACTAGAGGCACTAGTGCTCGAGTGTGTTGCCTAGACAACGTTCTGGCCATTCAATAGAGCGCTAGCTTTTCCATCTATCGCGCAGTTTAATGACATGCCAGTTGTGGAGCGCATTGGAGAGAAGGAAAGATCATTCATTAAGTAAAGAAATGGAGCGATACTTTGAGATGTGGACCCAATGCATAGATCAACTCGTTGGCGCTGTCACCATGGCCATGCTGTAGTGGAAAGGCTTTGAATATATTCATGATCATGTCAAAGTTTCGCCTTTCGTCGTTCGTTGCATGGTCGGCCAAGTAGGTGCCAACGCACATGCCATGGTCAGTCATGCCATCTGACCCGCCAGTTTCACGTTTGGACGGCGACAGTGGCGGCGCTTCAAATTGTCTACATCGAATTTTCATGTCGACGAGTCGTCCGACAGCATTATACCGAAGGAAACCATTGTATTGAATCCCATCCGACGACACGCAGCCCGACTGAGAGAGAGCATGCAGGAGCAGTCGATTCTCGGCGGGAGACATCGCAGCTCCGATCGTCCGAAGGACAGTAAAGAAATCTACACCACACATTCGTTGAAATAATCTCGTCTGGAATGCATTACCTCGTTCATGAAGCTTCTTCGCAATCGATCCGTGGCGCATTTTGTCGGCGGCTTCAAAGGCATGCAGTGCAATATCACGCCCACGTGCGCCAGCCCCTCGTGAGTCGCCGTGCAAGAAAGCATGCAGTCGACGGTGAAGCTTTTCCAAGCTAGAAGTACTTGAAAGACTCACCGCGCATTGGCACGGGATGATGGATTTTGACGCTGTCGGCGATATCAAGTCATCCACCATTCTAGGCGGAAACCATGACGACAAGGGAGAAAGATGGAACTCCACCGAAGAAATTCGCCATATTGGACTGCACGCAACTCTCGGTTTCTCGAGTCTTTCCCAGGCTCAATAAATAGAGGCAAGCACGCTTCGACGTCTTGTTTCGGCCATTTCAAGCTGGCGTGGCTTGTTAAACAAGCAACGAAATCTACGACATGGGTTAGGAGACAACAAAGACGTAGAGAAAACCCTTCTTGGAAACGAGCCCGGTCGGGACTCCCGTGACGCGACTATCGACTTTTTCCAACTGCTTGCGGAAATGATTTAAATCGACGGCGGCATCGCGGTCTGGATCCGTGGCTAGCCGCTGGAGAATAGATTTCAAGTGTTTGTGCTGCTTCACGGTCGCAATATGCTGTCCATATCGTCTACGAAGCGTGTCAGCAAAGGCCAACAACGACATCGAGTAGTACTCGAGAAACGCCGCGTAGTTAATAAGTCCATTGGAATCACGAGGAAACTTGGAAAGGACAGAGCGTAGCTGCGCAGTCGTGACTGTCAATCCACAATGCTGCAGTGCATTCTCAAACCCTTGGGATATGAGACGACCATCGAATGATCTTTGACGTACCATCTTCCGAAAGTTTGCCACCGTCGAGAGGATCAATCAATTCGCAAGCTTCGAGGAACTTCTCGGCCCCCGTGAAGATGGATCGAGGCGCGTGGCTACACTGTCCAGGCGAGAGGACTTTTGGAACGCGTTGGGTCATGAAAGCTCTCAGATCTCGCTCGACGCTCAGGACGTCTGAACCAAGATGGGGCTGGTCTAGAAGCTCAAACTTCTTCACAGGAGACGCCAAGGGATGCGTCGCGTCGTCGCCAGAAGTCGATGCTTCTTCTTCACTATCCACGCAGAGAAAATGGCCAATCTACGAGAATGTAGTCGCGAAGATTCGGATGGCATTACTTGTTCGTAGTTGATACACTTGGGGTGCTTCTTGTTGCGCAAGTTGAGCGTCAAATACCCCATCTCCTGCTTCGTCAATGGAGACTTCATGTTGTTCACCAAGCAAGCTACCGATAAAGTCAACGAGGAGCTTGTAACTCATTGACTTGCCGACAAAACTGTGTTCGTCCAGCATCCCGTCGCCACCATGATCTTCCCTGACGAGCAAGTCTCGAATACTGTCGAATCCTTCCTTGGAGGACGTTGATTTCTTGACTCCATGGAGCACTTTATGACGGATCGAAGCCTGACGAGCTTGTGAAATCGCGACTTTGCATCGGGTTCACCTTGAGGATTCGATGTTTTTCCAGCCGTTCGTCCACACGGATGGTAGAATTGACTGCGTCGGACGCGCCATCTTGTTTCTTCTTGCTGTGCCTCTTCCGCGGTCGATTGTGTGTATTTGGATTGTCAGAGACGCTGGTGGATTCAGTGGAAGGTCTGTCTTTTGATCTGTGGCTCTTGTTGCCATCCGAGCTGTCGTTTTCCTTTGCTTTGGCCCGTTCCTGTTCAAAATCTTGCATGCCGTAGCAAAAGTCCGTGTAGTTGACTCGCTTCTTGGACCCTTGAAAGGCTTGGGCAACGTTTTCCACATCCCTAATAGTGGTCAAGGGGGAAAAGATGTTTACGCTGTCGTACACATGTTTGTTCTCGCCAAGTAGCGTGCTCAGTGCTCGGACAAAGTCCCTACAATGCATCCAGTCATTACACTCCGTGGTGTCGCTCAAACTTGGGTTTCAGGACGCCGTTTCCGTCCGCGTCCAGCGCTTGGAACTCCGAGTACACATCGTCCGCTTCAAATTGTTCAGCCAAGCACTTGTAGCAGCGACGGACATCGGGGTCCCATGTCATGAGCGACTCAAGACTGGAATGGAAAATGACAAACCTCGTTCGAAGCCACTTATTCTCGGAGCAGCACCAGATTATCCACGTAACTGTGTCATCCCGTTTCATGCCAGTTACACGCCGGTTTCATTGAGACTAGTACTACTACAACTTCTCATTCCTTGTTAGAGCTCAAAGCTGCGGGATTTCGCTGCTTCTGATACCTCATTTGAATCCACCGTCTCTTTTCTAATGAGCACAGAGATTAGCAACGACGTTCTTGGCCTAACGCTTGAGGAACTTAGGCCCTTTGAGCTTGAATCTTGGATTAGTATGCTTTTGGACTACTATAGTAAGATAGTAGTCTTCACTGGAATCCGGATAATAGGTTATTAACCGGATTCCGGATAAATGGACGATGAAAATCTGGAACACTTGAAAACTTTGTCCAAAGCGCGGCAACGAAATGTTCGACTCGTTGAAGCAACAGAGCAAGCGCCTCTTGGATGGCAACAGCGAGCCGGCATCTCCAACGGTATCGTCTGGTGACGAAGACAGCCAGATCTCCTGCCCATCTCTACGTTTATCGTATCAAGAGCGACTGATTGGATGCCTTGTTTGCTTTTTTCTTGGCATGCTGCTCTCGTTTGGATCGACGGTGCGCTTGGGTCAATTGGTTGCCGGCCGCCCTGCACCTTTTGCCATTTGCTATACGTTGGGCAACTTGCTCTCGATCGGATGCACCATGTTCTTTGTGGGGCCAGTGTCGCAGTGCAAGTCCATGTTCCATGCCAAACGCCGTGTGGCCACAACGGTCTACTTGGTCTTCATGGGGGTCACACTTGCTTTGTGCTTTTCCCCAAACATCCCGCACCGGACTGGCCTCGTTATGATTTCAGTCATCATCCAATTCAGCGCCTTATCGTGGTACACGCTCTCCTACATTCCGTACGGCCAAGCAGCTTTCATTAAACTCACTAAACGGTTCTGCTGCCAGCCAGATAATGTCTAACAAGTCCATGTTACTTTTCTCTCAATAGCCCTTCTCCATCACCCTTACTTGACGGCAGCAGAGTGGTGGCCGAGCGGTCACCAAGTTGTCGAATTCATCCGGATAATCGTTCACTTTCCAGATTACATATCCGGATTTTGAAGGATCTTTCCGAATCGGCATATTCCATTTTTTCTGAACTCAAGTTTGGCGCGCAATCCTCATGCTCATCTGCACCACTTCTGCCGACGGAATAACACCAGAGACATCCCCACGGTACGAACAATTGGTATCTGTGGTGACTGATGAAGCTTTGCATAGTCTGGATGGACCTGGAGGTAGCCAGCGACGGTCTTCTGCACGTCTCGCCAAGGTGGAAGAAACAGCGAAACGCATGGTGCAACCGTCCAAGCCGACAACCTCTGTGGGATTTTCTGTGAGCGCGAAGAAAAAAGAGGAGAAATACATGGGTATTGGAGTCGTCGTTGACACCAAGGTTCGACAATCCAAATTGAATGCGAGATGATATTAATATAGGATGAAAGCAAAGAGTGGCATGAAGCACGAATTATTGATGCCAACCCGACTGCAAGGCTTCTAAAAGTGCATTATTTGGGCTGGCATAAGCGCTATGATGCATGGGTTCCCATTGACTCGATTGTTGGTCACGGCTCTCGCGTCAAAGGTGCTACGGTCTCAGACAAAAGTTTGCGCTTGACAAATATGCGAGCGACTTTGTTTCGGTTGAACCCAAATTATGTCGAAAAGAGTCCAAACAAGCCTCCATCGACTACAGAGAAGAAAAAAGATGTGCTTGTCTTCTCTGAAAAAAAGGAATCTGCTACTTCGGTACCTGAAAAGGTCTCTAAGTCTCCAAGTGCAACAACGAGGCGTGTCTCCCCAAGAACAACCGGTGTTCTCGAAGAAAGAAAATCCAAAGAATTGCATCCTAAATCCAATACCTCAAAAAAGCCTCACGAAACAACATCTATCAAAACAGAAACCAAAACAACTGCTACTTCAGCTTCCCAGGCCCGTGGGACCTCTCAGCGAGTCGATCCTAAACACAGCAAGAACAGCGAAACCAAAGACGCCTCTACAAGTCAAGCACTTACTAAGACAAAGAATACGTCCAAAAAGAGGAAGGTTTTATCGGACAAAGGAGTTGAAGAAGAAGAACCGAAAAATGCTCGTGTGACCACTCAGCGAATTGATCCTAAACTCAGCAAGCACGGCAAAGCCAAAGACGCCTCTACAAGTCAAGCACTTACTAAGACAAAGAATACGTCCAAAAAGAGGAAGGTCTTATCGGACAAAGGAGTTGAAGTAGAAGTACCGAAAAATGCTAAGAAAGCCGACAATTCAGCGAAGACAGACGACTCGACCAGGGCAACCTCTGTTGTGTCGCCTATGCCTACGCAAGCATTGACAAAACCTCAAAAGCAAAAGGCAAATCCTCTTAAGCGTGAAAGTGATTCGAAGGTTGACAACACAGCTCAAAAACGAGCCCGGATAGAGCCACTTGATACAAAGTTGGCTTCGCTGAAGTTGGGAAAAAAGACGGGCGAGCTCAAAAGCTCAAAAGATGGACATAAACCTTTATCCAAGAGTGCCCTCGCAGAAATTTTTCGTCACCGAGTGCGAGAGCAGCAACTCTCACCATTGCCCCCGAAGCAACCACAAACCCAGAGATGTTTCCCTCACGAAATGAACCCTCTCCGAAAACAAGTCCGAAATGCTAACTTGATGTACATGCAACAACAAGATGCGTACCTGCGCGACAGCATTCAAAGATGGACAGCGATACAACAAACTTTTGTGAAGGATATCAAGTCAGTGGTGCTTTTGTAGCGTTGCGTTGCCACCACAATATGACTGTTCAATGTCCGAGTAAACGCAAGATTCCACGTAATCTGAATGAAATCATGTTGGCCTCACTTGGGTAGTGTTCAGGATTGTATGCTCAGAAACTCACGTCAATCACTTTGGTTTAAAGCTCGGCGGCATCTTTGATCATGACAAATTCATCCACAACGGCACTTGTCGCGGTGTCAATAAATTGCCACTTAAGATGCGTTCGATTGCCACAGACAGTCGAGATGCCGTAGACTGTGTTGTTTCAGACGACATTCCACTCTGGCACTTGTTCTTCGCCCAAGTATGGAGTTAAGTCTTCAATATTGCCAGCAGCACCGGTGAGGATGTAAACTGGAGCTTTGGGGTTATGGTACACCGAGGCATCAGGAGAAACACCATCGCGAACAGATTTGCCATGAGCAATCGGCAATTGGCGCTCGTATGAATGGACGTGGCCCATGAGAACCGCATCAACTTTGTATCTACGAACGATTGTCAAGACGTTTTCATGAGATGGCCCGAACTTTAGGAAAAGGTCTTCAAATGCCTTTTGGATGGCGACAGTGACATTACGGACTCGAGGCAATCGGCCATACGTCGTATCTTCCATGAAGACGCTATAAAGAGGTCGATGCGTGCCGACAAAGATCCATGGAAACTTGTCGCGGCGAGCATGGGCAGCCGCGAGAGCTTCATTCAGCCATTTCACTTGATTGCCAAAGCCACCGTTGTGATGGGTGCCCGTTTGTTCGTCACGGATAGCCCCGTCAAAGTCAGTCTCCGAGTTGATGCTACAAGGCAACGTTCAGAGCTCAATTGGGAGATAGTCGAAACCTGATGAACTGCACTGGCCCATGCGTCCAACTGAACCACATATTGAGTGCGCCATTTGATTCATTTGATGGCATTCGAAAGCGCGCATTGTACGCTGAAAAGTTGCCCAAGTGATCTTTCTTGAACGTCGACCGCAAGCACGCTGGGGAGTAGCACTCTGCCTCGTGGTTTCCCACCGTCACCATGTACGGCACTTTCGACATGACAGGAGACATCAAGTTCATAAACTTGTTGAAGACTTCCTCATACGTGAATGCATTTGGATCCACGTCAGGGTGTTCAAAGGCATCATCGGCATAAGAAATGTCCCCAATGTGCCAAATCAACTCGACACCGTCGAGAGCTAGCGAATTCAAGTACTCAATACTCGATTCGCTCTGCAGGACGCCCATGTCGCCGTAGATGACGGCATTGAAAGCATCGACTGTTCCATCACTTGCTGTCTTAAAAACATTGCGCGTTGACGACGTGGCCAGCGAGTCGTCCTAGAACTCAAGTGAGGTTGCGTCGGCAATGGCAAGTAACCTGACTTCCAATGACGTAGAAATATTCAGTCTGGGGAGAGAAAACTGCATGGTGGTTGTATAGCTCGTAGTCGTCCTCGGCGTAATAAACGTTCGTTGTAGCTGGCGCAACGTCCATTGCATCAAGTGATACATTGCCGTTTGAGGCCTGAGTATACCATACTTGCGGAGCCGAAACGCGAGATTTCGTTGCCCATGACACAGTCATGCCAGTACCAGCTTCATGCCCTGCGAACGCCAAGTGAACCTGTTCTGGGATACCAATCGATTCCAAATTGACGGGAACTATATGACGGTGAGCAAGCTGCTCAAAAACGTCATGTGGCGTGGCGATCTTGGCGCAAAGGTATAGAATAGACCACGCAGCGGATGACAAGCTGAAGACACGAGCCATGGAAAAAAATCTTGTCAATGACGGACGAGATGGTGAAGATTCGATTGGATAATACCATATGGAAATTCAGTTGAGAAATTGTCGAACGAATCTGGCACGATTCTCCAACATGTTCGACCACAATGATCATTGCTGACAAAATGTCAAAGCATAGCGTGGAAGACATCGGTCAGTCGACTGCTAATAGCACTTTGCAGTCGTGTGCCAATTCAATAATCCTTGAAATGACCCATGATTTGACGGGGGAGTTCGTCCAGACAATATTGCCCCAGAACATTCCTATCATGGGGAAGTGACCCCTTCATCACAGTCGACATTTCAAGGGTCTCACAGGAAGTACTTGTAGATGCATTGCTTGGACACGAGCGAAGAGAGAAAGGGAATATCAAACAATGATTAGGATAGAATAAATACGTGAATCTATCGACAAAAGCCAGTATCAACACCCTCGAGGAAACCTTCGAGAAACTTGGCTGTCACAGCCGTGTAGTTCATAACGTCGGCAATGTTCATCTCGTCGAGCGGCATTTCGGTCAGTCCAGTGAGTGCTTCAGTGTTGGCTTCCAGATTGGCTTGGAGAAATTCACTCTATGACAGACTGTCGATACGCCTGATTGGTCCGATTCGATCTTCCTTTTGACCAACAAGTGCCTTATATTCAATTTGCGCATTTTGTTCAAACAGACTGCACTTTGCCAGCAAATACAACCAACATGTCCATCTCAGCAAGCTCGTCGTCCACCACACTTGCTCACCACACTCGCCATCAGTCCCGACCGCATCGTGGCTAGCACTCGCGACCCCATGAAATAGCCAACAAAGGTGTCCAAGTGCGTAAGGTTGACATCAAGGATACGGTATGCTTCAAGCAGTGCCGTGGTTGAAGAAGCGATTCTTGCCCTGAAGAAAGAGAATAGCCAGTCACGAACTTTCATTTTCAATTTCTCCATGGCCCGCACAAGTGGAAAGACAAAGAAACTGCTCGAGGAAAAATCAAAGTCCAAGAAGATCGCAAAAAAGCCACCAGTATCGCAAACAACGATGAACACGAAGCGTCGGCCATGCACGTGTCAATGGACCCCACCCCCAACTCGAATTGTCCCTGCACGTTCAATTCCCAAAAAAGTCATCCAAGCAATGGTTGCTGCTGGCGCTCACAAGGAGCACGTTCCTGGCGAGGGGATGTGTGTTCTGCGCATCGACAGCGTGGATTCCCCATCGTGGAAAGTGTACATTGACTGGGTGTTCATTCCTGGTAAAGGACACCCCTTGGCCATGGCACCTTATTATCCTTGGCAGTTTGATCTTCAACCGTGCAACGACAAAACTCTCAGTGTCATGGACGAAGCGGGCAGTATCGTCAATCAGTTTGCAACTCTCGAGCTGGACGACTTCCAAGACAGCCTTTCGAATAACATGGCGCGTCTGCCGGCACCCGTTTGTATCCTCAACATCCAAATTGCGCACGCAGCGATTCCTCTCCTGCCGCGCGCGATCTCTAACCCTGGAGAAACGTTCCCAACAATTGATCGACTGCAACATGGAACCAATACAGTACATACTGTATCAGCCATTTTGGACCGATTTTTCGATCGTCGTAATGTCACCGCAACTTCAGTCAGGTGTGCGTCATTCCTTGAGTAACGTTATGCTAACACTTGATTCACCACTAGGTTTGCTTACATTGGCTCCATTATGAAGGGACTACAGCTGTACATGCATGCAACAATACTGAATCGTCAGCCATGCGCACCAGAGAGTGTCGCCCACCCTTGCACCAGCCGCAATTCGCCAAGCTAAAGTTGCTGTGTACGCTGTCCCCCAAGTTATTTCCAATCCTGGTCCCCACTCTCCTATCATCCATGGCTTGCATCGAGGTATGTACATTTGCGGCATTGTGTACACGACGTCGCAAATGTACATACCTCGATGCAAACTATCGATGATAGGAAAGTTGGGGCCAGGATTGGAAGTAACTTGGGAGACAGCGCACACAGCAACTTTAGCATGGCGAATTGCGGCTGGTGCAAGGGTGGGCGACACTCTCTGGTGCGCATGGATGATAGGAAAGTGGGGGTATACACATAGCAACACAATGTCGTGATCACTAGCCTAGTTTTCCGCCTGTAGCGTCTAGGGAGCTTGAGTGACTCGAATAAAAAACTTGAGAAGTGAACTTGTCTCCTTAACGTTGAATTCTTCTCAACTTGCATAGTATGCAAGTTGACAAATATTATTTGTCGATTGTTTCAGCTTGTTTGTATCCATTGAGTCCCATCCATGAATGAATCTTACGTTAGTAGACGTGGAATCGATTGCGTCGAGGTGCTGATGGTCTCCATGAACCATAGAGGAGGGAATTGAATGCTCTAGACAATGGTGAAATTATTGACAATTTATTGTAGCCATCTCCGTTTCGATCTTGGTGGTCCTTGGTGGTGACGGCCGAGCATTTATTGACAAGTCGCCTTGCCCACGGGGATGCCAGTGCCAGCGATTCATTCACTCTGGTGGCAAAAAGTCTTGTCTCCATCAATGCCCAGATGGTGAAGATTCGATTGGATAATACCACATGGAAATTCAGTTGAGAGTTTGTCGAATCTGGCACGATTCTCCAACATGTTCCACCACAAAGATCAGGACGCGGCTCGGGAAGGAATAGCCGACAAAATGTCAAGCCTGGCGTGGAAGATATCGATCAGTCGACTGCTAATAGCACTTTGCAGTCGTGTGCCAATTCAATTATCCATGCAATGTTCAATGATTTGACGGGAGTTCGTCCAGACAATATTGCCCCATATCATTCCTATCATGGGAAGTGGCCCCTTCATCAGGAAGAGCTTGTACATGCATTGCTTGGACTCGAGTGAAGAGAGAAAGGGAATATCAAACAATGTTTAGGATAGAATAAATACGTGAATCTATCGACAAAAGCCAGTATCAACACCCTCGAGGAAACCTTCGAGAAACTTGGCTGTCACAGCCGTGTAGTTCATAACGTCGGCAATGTTCATCTCGTCGAGCGGCATTTCGGTCAGTCCAGTGAGTGCTTCAGTGTTGGCTTCCAGATTGGCTTGGAGAAATTCAAACAATTCCTTCTCTTTCTGCTGCTTCGAATCCATAAAGTACCCAAAAGCATACGTGTACTTGAGAGTCCGTCGGCACTCAATGAGCAAGTCCATGGCACGCATGACGTATTCAAAGTCGACGGCCGTCATTTTATCCAATTTTTCAGCCCTGCGTTTGGCTTCTTCACTCTTCTCCACGCAAATCTCTTCGCTCTTGGCATGGTTCTCAAATCGAGTGTGGAAATGGAGGTAACGTTCGAGCTCAGTCTTTGCGGTCGCTATGCTGACGTCCACCTCTCTGAAGCTGTTGCAATTGTATGCATTGCCTCTGTGAGTCTTCCAGTCGCCCATGCAGATCCAGCAAAACTCGTGGCGGCAAGACTTGCACGTCATGTGATTACAACCTTGATTCTTCTCAATGCGCACGCTGCACTTGGTGTTTGGGCATTGCTTCGTATTCACAAGCACCCAATTTGCAGTCTCGGATTCATTGGCACACTTGTCAGACCACAATCGGAGCAACTCGCAATGAACGGCAGGGTGGGCTTCTTCGCCACAGCGAAGGCAAAAGCGAAAGCCGCAAGCACATTGTGCAAAACATTCACCGCCGTTACCCCGAATCGCGCGTTGACACCCTGGAGCCGGACACCACTTGATGGCCACGTTTTGGTCAACAAAAGAGCGAAGATGCCACTTGGCGTATCCTTTGAGGCTCTGTTCGTCGAGAACGGCGCGGAAGAGCTCATCCGGAACGGATTCATTACAGTCGACCGCAATACAAGTCGCGAGGAGTGCAGAGGGACCATCGTCAAGTTTTGCTCGCAAATAACCAACCCAGCAATCGACACAGTAGCCGTGACCACAACCCATGACCGCAACATTTGTCCCTGAGACCTGGTCACCGCAGATCGAACACAAGAGCGTGCCGGTGATTCCCAGTTGGAGTTTATCGACGTTTACGGCGCCGCATTCCTTCAAAAAATCATCCGGGGTTGCAGACGAATAAAATCTACCCTGGACGATATCTTGGCTCCATCCATTCCGTCGGAGTAAAACAAGCGCGACGGCGGGGGTAATCTGGAGCATCTCGGCAACATCGGCAATCACTCGCTGTTGCTGACTTTCCAAGAGGCCAAGGTCAATGACTTCGTACTCCTTGTGCTCCTCAGCTGTCGTCATCATCATCTCTGTCTCCATGTCGTCCGAGTCGGACTCGTACATGTACTCTTCGTTGTCGCTGTCGTAGTCGGACATGCTGCACGATGCTCAAACTGGCAAATCGGAAACTGGATCAACGAAAATTCTTTTCTTTGCCCACGACCATCACTCTAATAATGACAAAGCAGAGTGATTGTCCTTACCCCTCGTGTATACAGACAGCCATCAACCATCATTCTCACATTGACGTCGTTTATAATTCAGAAAATCTTTTCTTTAATGTTCTTTTATTATTTAAAGACATTTCAGATAAGTTCACTTGGACGAACTGTTGTGGGATTGCAATGCGTCTCGAACCAAGCGATTGTAAAACGACGCATGGACTGCTTCGTTGTGCTTGGCGAGCTGCATCATCTCGCTTGAGATCGCTTCCAACTCCGTTGCAAAGAGCTGCAAAGCTGGCGGCACGTTTGGCGATCCGTCAACCAGCACAGAGCGAACTGCCATGAACGCACGCTGGGAGCAGAGCCCAAATATCGCATTCGAAGGCTCAGCCACGTGAGCGACACGATGCGCCAAAGCGTCGCGGCTTTCATTCGACCATGAGCGATTGCCCAGCTGGGTTGTTACTTCGTGCGTAACTTGCGCCACCAAGTCATCCATTTTGACACCGTCATCGCGGAGTAAGACTGCCATCTTGCTGCAGAAGTCCGCTGCCACAGCACCACCATAGCCAACGCCATGACTGCCACACACTTCGCGAATCAAAGCCAAAAAGCTTGCTTGTAATGCGATGCTGTCCAGCCGATTTCGCCAGTCGCGCATGCGTTGCATGTCCATTGCAAACGTTTCAGGCCAAGGCATGTCACCTCCGACTTCTTGGAGTACTGAAACCAAACCACGACGGAGGATTGTTCGAACAGCAGCAGCCAGCCCTAGGGCTGCCCAAGCTTGTTGGTCGTTCTCGGTAGCTTTACTGACTTCACGTCGCAACCATGCTGCAGTGTTATCCAGTACGACTTCACCTCGTTCAATCTTCTCGGTAAACTTCTTGGCTTCATGCTCGACACCGTGACGCACCAAGTATGGCGCGAGCATTGCCAAATGAGCATTGATGCCATCGACACGCATTTCGTCCATCTTGTCGTACGCAAAGTGAAGGAATGACGTGAGTCGATCAAACCACTCGGCCTCAGACGTTGGTGGTGCCATTGAGTTCACTTCAGCTAAGAGTTGATGGGTTGTGTCGTTCCTCGCAGGGGCTTCATTCGCCGCAATTGCCTCGAGGAGTAGCGTGAGCACGGGTTGCCATTCGTTCCATGACGCGGAATGCGCCATAGCACTGATTTGTTCAACTGTCATTTGACATGGCCACCTTTGTGTCGGCCGCTTCAATGCCGATTGCATAAGGTCGAACAGTTCGCTGAATGTGCGCACCATCCATTCACGATCTCGAGCCTTTCGCATGTGGTCCCAAAACGCAGCTTCAATGCGACGCTTCAATTTTTCTTGCGGATCTCTCAGGTCATCGTCGCTGCCTCGGACAAGTTGAAACCGCGGGTTAAGAATCAACTCGTGGGCCAGAACATCGTTTGCAAATACTGACTTCGTCATTTCCAAGTCAGGTTTCGGATTGGAGTTTCCAGTTGGAGGGGATGGAGGTGACTTGGGTGGAGAGGACAAAGCCAGGCGCTGAGAGAGTTCAGCCTCCACCGACTCGAGACGATCTTTGGCTGCAGCCGCCCCCAGAGTTTGAGTTACAGCCTTTCGCAACTGCTGTAGTTGTAGCGCAGTCTTGGCCATGATATCTTGTTCACCCTCAAGTTCTGCGCGTTTGTGCACAGTAAACAATTCAGCGTAAACGTTCAGCATATCTGCAGTGAGACGTTCGCCGTCTTGATGTTTCCAGTGGGCAAATGTGGCCAAGTACGCAGTGCAGCGTGCTTCCCATCGCGACCAGGCTGATGCAAACGCCTGGTTGGACGGCCATGATGCCACCAAATCAACCAACGCTCGATTAACTTGTACCGCCGTAAAATGAAGAACGGCATCCCATCCTTGATTCATTGTGTCGCGAGGATGGTGAGCTAGCATGCCAGCCATCAAAAGGATACGGTGAGAGAGCCCTGGACATAAAACTTTGCTCAGCGTGTGAGCCCTTGCAGACAACTTGCGATCTTGCATAAGCTCCATGCTTGCTTCAAACGATGTTTGACCGACTTTAATCCACAGGTCAATGACGCTTTGGGCAGAGATGCGAAGTGGTCCAAACACCAATCGCGCACGTCGAACTGCGTTGCATTTTCGAATCCACCGTTGCAAGGTCTTCGCGGCCAGGGCTCGTGTCGATTGGATACGACCTTTCGTCAATTCGACTAAACTGGCGCGCTGAGCCAATTTCGACACATAAGCCGAGGTCAAAGTTGCGCGTCGGTGGCGTGCTGCACGAAGAGATGCATCGTACGCTCGTCGCTTTTCGATGGTTCGGTCAACGAGCACTTGAAGGGCGGTTGTCACACGTTCATTCTGCTGTTGGCATTGATATGCAGTCTGTTCGAGATTTTTCGAGCGTCGTTTTTCTGCTTCCTCCATGCGTGTTTGCAGACGCGTCAAATATCCCTGCGAGCGTGAAATCTCTTCCAATTTTGTCGCGCGTGCAATGGCTTGTGCCCGAGCGACACGTTCACGCGCCATGCTTCGGCGACAACTCACTTGGCTCGTTCGTTTTTCGCGTGCACGACACAGACGCTCTCTGAGTGCGCGTAGTTGCTCTGCACTATTCATCTCTTCATTCAACGACTCGACCTGCGCTTTGCGGGCTTCCAGACGGGCTTGACATGACGACTTCATGGGATATTCACGAATGCGCGCCATGGAATTCTTTTTCTCAACTGACCGTTTCTGGTAATTTAATTCTAAACTTAATATTCATACAAATATTAAATACAACTGATAGATATTTAAAATAATTTCAGACTCTCCCGCAAACTGATACCATTAGCTGTCTAGAATTTTCTTCAATCACAGAACGTTCTTCACCCATCAGCCAATCAGGTTGAGATATTTAATAGAACTCTGATCTGATTGGTTTATCACTGTCCAATCAAAGTGAGCCATTGGCCAGCATGTATTCTTTCTGCACGGGATTGGCGACGCAAGGTCCTGGCGCCATCCTGAGTTCACGCAAATACTCAGTCCATGCGGCGTGGAACATTGCCGGGAGTGTCTTGGCTGAACGCCATTGTTGATTCCAGGTGAACCTCCAATTCTAGACTGGATTCATGACTGAAATGGTGGCAAGACGAAGCAACAAAGTGTCATGCACACTCCCAAGCGGTCTTGCCGCGAGCATCGCTCCGTGTAGATTTGATGCCCAGTAGACTAACACGGCCACACTGAGTCTCCCTTAGCCAAGACACAATCGATGTTTCATGTCTAGCAGACTACGTATGCCCCATTCGAGCGTTCATGAGCATGTTGTCAACGTGAGTACGTTTGGTGTCCTTGTTGTGCCCGACGACGATAGAGAACGATTGCAATGGACTTCGACATATACCACGCCGTTGTGGGGGTGACATAAGCGAAAAGCATGGCAAAATGGTGATCGAAAGGGCTGCCGACTATGTTGTTCACACATTGACAAGATTGGAACGACTTCCCTCGAACACCACCGGAGTGAGAGCATGCAGTTGGTTATCAAATGGATATATAAACTATCGACGAATCTGTTCCTACGCGATCGATACATCAGATCGTTCACTCTTTCTTCTCGTTATTCCACGGATCGTCTTCGGATGGCGTCTCAATCGGGGGCTCTTCAATGCCGAAGGACTTTTGGATTTCGACGTACGTCTTGTGGGCCGTTTCTGGTACGTAGAACCATACAAAGGCGACGAACAACATGTTGAGCCCAACAAAGATGCCAAAGGCGTTGTTGCCCAACTTGTCATCGCTCGACACGACTGGGTAAAACACACCCACGAGGAAGTTGCCTAGCCAGGTGAAGACTTCACCGGTCGAGCCAGCATTGGCGTGGAGGAAATCCGGAAAGATTTCCGTCGAGACCATCCATGCCATCGGCCCAATCGAGAGACAAAAGGCCGCCATGAAGAGAGCAAGCGAGCCAACACAGCCGGCAGACACCGTGTGCGACAAGGAATACATGACACCGCCCGATGCAATCGCCATGAACGTCATACCGGTGCAAAGAAGCGTCTTGCGGTTGAACTTGTCCATGATCTTGGCAGCGACGAGGATAAAAGTTGTGCGGATGATGTTGATAATCGTGTTCCCGACCCGAGGATCCGAGAGGCCGGCGATGGAGAAGATGCTGGACGAGTAATACATGATGGCATCCACACCCGTCAACTGCTGAGCAGAGCACAAGACGACGGCGATGATGAGCTGCTTGCGGTATTTGGCAGAGAAGAGAGCCGCCCATGGGTTGATGCCCGTCAATTCACGTTGCTCTTCTTCGTGCGACTCGACGATCGCTTCCAAGATGGCGTCATAGTTGCAAGGCTTGTACAGCCGACGGAGTTCTTTGCCAGCTTCTTCAATCTTGCCTTGGGAAACAAGCCAGACTGGGCTGTGCGTCATGAGTGGGTTCAACAGGATCTGCAAAGCGCCGAGCACGATGGGGAAGCCTACCAAGATGCGCCACGAGTAGGTCTCCGAGTTCAAAGCGTAGTGCGCTGTCGTGACGGAGAGCGAACCGAGCGCGATGCCGACTTGGAGCCCCGTCGAGAAGAGACCGCGCAAGTTGGCTGGCGCGATTTCAGTGATCAAGACGTTGTCGACGTTGATGGCAAGACCGGACGAGATGCCCGAGATCATGCGACCGAACGAGAAGACGTAGATCGTGTTGGAGCACACTTGGATGATCGCGCCAGTGATCATGACGCAAGCACCGAGGAAGATGGTGCGCTTGCGGCCAAACTTGTCGGCGGGAATGCCACTAAAGAGAGCGCCGATCATACCGCCGACGATCCACGACGTCACGTTCATCGTCCATTCGTGCTTGGAGTGGCCGGGAAACATGATGCAGTCGCCGTCAGGAATGGGATCCTTCTGGCAGTTTGAGTCAAAGTACTTGTAGTTGAGTTGCGAGAGCATCCATCCTTCTTGGAACGTGCCGAGGAGCGAAATGAGCACCGTCACGTACATGACATTGGTCGGGATCAACGCCTTCGAGTGCTCTTCATGAATCATCGACTCGAGCTTCGAAAGGCGCTGGCGAGACGTATGGCGGTTGATCGTGCGGTAGGATTGACCGCGAGCGCGTCTCGAGACTCCACTCTCGGCATCGCGCAGAGGCACGAACGAGTCTTGTGGCTCTTGGACAAGTTGGAACGCAACGTCTTCTTTCGGGGACTGCATGGTGGATGGATGGCAGGCACGTGGGAAAATTTGCAATGGCCTCTCGAGTGTCGCTCGTAGTTTCAACACAATCGCGCACGGGACACCTGGTGCGTGTCATGGTCCTCTGCTCGCTTGCTCAGTTCAACGTTTCTCTCTTTGGTGGGGGATCGTTGTGGCTCAACATGGCCAGAGATCGGTCGCCGCTCGGGATACTCGACTTTCTTGGGTGATGTCTTCGTACAGTGTAGACTCGTCTGACAACCCATCTTTGCATTGTCGTCACGACCTTCTGCCGCGTTCGCATCGACGAACCAGCACATTCTCTCCCTGCTGATAGTGGCAGGCGGCCATTCTTTCACCTGAATCTTGTCTCGGGCGTATCCCATTTCGTTGCCCATCATCGACGATTATGTCGGCATATAAGGTCATCCATGTACGATAGATCATCCAGATAGAGGTCCATGGCGGCAATCGCGCCATGGTGAAGACGGCTGTTGTGCGCTTTCCGGTAGTGTCCATGTATGTGTCGTGGAAAATGGCCAGTTCGACTGCCGTGTCGGTGTGATCACGACAAGCAGACTTACGCAACCACCATGTAGTTGTTGAAAGTTCCTGAGCGAGCGAGCTGTACGTTGTGGGTCATTGTGTTGGAAAGCACAGCGCAGACGTCGACGGCACTGTACGTGAGGCCTGGAACGAGGATTCCGTGTCGTGGCAGCTACAGGGGAGAGGATCGTTGCTGTCATCGAGGATTGAACTTCAAGGGGGTAATAAAAAAGCGCACTCGATTGTGTGGTGGTGGTAGCACTGTCGACGTTGTGACTTGCAAGATGTGAAAAAATAAAGAATTCGGACCATCATCGTGTGGTCAAAGGCTGGAGCTAGCGGTGGCGGCGGCGGCGCTGTGAACTTGGACAACACCGATGGGTGCAGACTTTGCATGTCTACCTTAAGGCAACGTGGCTTCAATCCACACCCGTCGCCGGCGTATTCATTGCGCTCTGTCACCCTGTCGCCTCCCAACTTGGTGTGCTATAACAATTACGTAACGTGGGACGGACAACATGCCAGCACAAAATGGAACCGTGTTAGGAGAAATCTCACGACGCGGTGATGCCGAATTGCATTTGAATCTCGACGATTGTCTTCCGTGCCGTCTCGGGCACGACAATCGCCACGAACGCGACAAACGCTCCAGAGAGACCCACAAAGATGCCAAACGCATAGTTGCCGAGAGCTGAAGGGTCAGCCACGAATGGATATGACACGCCGACGACGAAATTGCACAGCCATGTGAAGAGCTCGCCCGTCGAGCCGGCATTTGCGTGGAGGAAATCGGGAAAGATTTCCGTCGACACCATCCATGCCATGGGGCCGATCGAGAGGCAGAACGCAGCCATGTACACAGCAAGAGATGCAACGCATCCCACCGAGCTCGTGTACACAAGCGAGACCATGACGCCAGCGGAAGCCACGCCCATGATGGCCATGCCGCCGCAAAGCAAGGTCTTTCGAAGGAATTTGTCTATGACACGCGCCGCCACGAGGATAAAAGTCGTTCGGATCAAGTTGATGATCGTGTTGCCGACGCGCGGGTCCGTGAGCCCGGCCTTGGCAAAGATGCCCGACGAGTAGTACATGATGGCATCAATGCCAGTGAGTTGCTGGGCCGAGCAGAGGGCGATCGCGATGACGAGTTGCTTGCGGTACTTGGCCGAGAACAGCGCCTTCCATGAGTTGTCGCCGCGTGAATCTTGGCGTTCTTCATCGTGGGAGACGACGATTGCTTGGAGGATTTCGTCATAGTTGCAAGGACGATAGAGTCGTCGAAGCTGCGTTGAGGCCTCGGCAGTGCGGCCGCGGGAAACAAGCCACACTGGGCTGTACGCCATGAAGGGCATCAGGGCGACTTGGACGACGCCCAAGAGCATTGGCGTCGCCACGAGCAGACGCCATGACGTGGCATTGTCTCCGAGAGCGTAATGGGCTGTTGTCACCGCCAGGGAACCGAGGGCAACGCCAACTTGAAGGCCAGTGGAGAACATTCCGCGCATGTTGGCGGGCGAAATCTCACTGATGAGAACGTTGCAGACATTGATAGCGACGCCAGATGCAATGCCAGAGATCAATCGGCCCATGGAGAACAAGTAGATCGTCTTGGAAGCAGCTTGGAGCCCCGCACCGGCAATCATGACGCAGGCATTGCCTAGAAGGGTGATCTTGCGGCCGCAACTGTCTGCAGGCACGCCGCTGAAAAGTGCGCCGAGCATTCCGCCGACAATCCACGACGTTACTGCCATCGTCCATTCCGTGGAAGAGTGTCCTGGGAACATGATGCAATCCCCCGGTGCAATCGGCGCGATGGAGCAGTTGCTGTCGAAGGCGCGGTAGTTGAGCTGCGAGAGCATCCAGCCATCCTGGAACGTTCCAGCAAGTGCAATGAGCACAGTGAGGTACAAGTTCCCCGTCGGCTTGAGCGCTGTCGAATGGTCTTCGTGGATGCTCCGCTCGAGCTTGGACAAATGCCTTCGCGTGTGTCGTTGATGAGCGCGACGATGCGATATGCCCGTGGGCTGTCGACCAAGAGCAATGCCGTCGACTGGTGCATCAGGAGCTGCGACAACATGGGACGAGGGATCGAGAGCAGAGTCATCCACGGGAAAATTCGAACTCCCCTTGGGCGTGTCGGGGATTGCAACATAAGCGCTCGGCTCTTCGTCATTGCGCTTGGCATTCGCTTGGAGGGCTAACATGGTCGAGTCGATGACGAAGTGCGCGCGAGAGAGTTGAATTTCGCCACCAGGATTGGACGCTCGGGACGCGGTAAAGTAGATACGTTGGTGTGTGGTACATCGCACACTTCAGGATACGATTTAGGCAGCAAAACGACGCGATCACGTCATGATTGGCCTCCTTCATGCCCGCGAGAGTGGCATCGGATGGCGAGGATCTCGTCGAGGAAACCCGAGGAAGCGTCTAAAGCATCATGTATGTCGGGAGAGGCGGCGTTGTAACGAGATCCCTACGTTCCGGCGCTCTGTGGTGGGTAAACGCATCAACGTACAGTCACGAGTGCAAGTCAATTTCATCTCGCTCTTCACCCATCATTTGAAGCGTTTCTGCGCAATCGTTGAGGTCGCTTCTGAGCCACACACGTCGCTTCTTTCCATGTTACACCAAGAGGAACACCAGGGTGCAAGCAAGTGAGAGACAACCGTGCATGCCGGTGGACACGGCAGTAATTTCGTTCCTTGTGAAGAGGAAGCAGGCTGTATCGTAACAATCGACTGTACATTGTAATGTCGCGATCTTTCCGCGGCGCGTTTCACGGTGTTGTTGGAAGATCGCATTTCGAAGATATGAGATTCAGCTCGACGTGGCGCATCCGTGCAGCTGCTGTGTGCAACCAGGGACCGAATTTCGTCTTCTTTGTCGTGGATGTGCCATGGGAAGGAACGCACCATCCCGTCGTCAAGTCCGACGTCTTGGATTCGCCTCGCCGACGAGATCTCCTCCATCGACCGCAGATCTCCCGCAGATCTCCCGCAGATCTCCAGACTTTCTACGCAATCTTTTCTTCCATTAGCATAGAACCTCCAACCTCCATGCGCGATGGCCCGTTTACTCTTTTCAAGCCATGACTGCGCGCATAGACACGTGCAACTTCATTGCTGGTCGGATCACGATGGACCCACAACGAGCACAACATTCGTCGCGCGCGGTGCAAATATGATGCGGACGCTGAAAAACTGGCACGAACATCATGTGCAAGTGGCCGTGCGGCACAGTCCGCTCGGCAGCCTCTGCCTTGGATGGGCGATAATGGGAGCGGTCTACATATTATGTAGACCGCTCCCATTATCGCCCATGGAAACCCAGGTATAGCCGCCCGGCCAGGCTTTAGAGTATACGGTGCCATAATATTTAAACGTCGTGGCACCCTCCATGTACCCATGAAGGATACAAAGTGAGTGGGCAGCAACATGTCCATGGGTGGCGGCACACTGTCTCTGTTTCCCATCGCGCTGTAACAACTTGGTCGACTTTCTTGAAGCAGTGGCTTCTAGTCGAAGTTCGTAGCTCGTCGTGCAGTCAAGTGACACAATTGACTTCGGAAATGTAAGTAAAGTCTGCTCGGTCACTTGACTGTCGAAGTCAATCCGATGTGACAAAAACAGCCCACGACGTGGCTTCTTGAGGTTGAGAGGTTACATGGCTGCTGTTGGTCCATTGTGAAATTTGATGAGTACCAGCGAAACTCCCGCGACCGGCGGCCCCAAGGTCGTTCTTGTCGAGCAAGAACAAGCCGCGGACGTGTATATTCCACTCCAAGATGCGAGCGAAGCCCCAAAGCAAAGTGGGCCCGTGAAGGAAGCGCCGTCGATTCAAGACCAAGATGTGTATATTCCAATCCAAGATTCGCCCATGTCAGTGAGCAACCGGGATAATGCTCTCTCGAGACGCACGTTATCGCGATCCAACTCGCGCTCGTTTCGATCGTCGCGACGATCGACGTCTCGTGTACGACTGAGTCGTCTCGAGGGGATGATCCATGAAGAACATGCCAAAGCCCTAATACCGTCGGGAGTGTTGTGGGTCACGATTGGCATTTCACTCATGGGTGCGTTTCAATTTGGATGGCTCCTTTCGCAACTCAACTTCAAGCCATTCAACACGAAATGCACGGCGAATCCAATTCCTGAAGGAGATTGCGCCATGTTCCCAGGCCACTCGTCCAGTGAATGGACCATGGCAGTCACTTCCTGGATTGTTGGTGGTGCCATTGGTGCCATGGTGAGTGGCTTTCCTGCAGACAAGTTTGGCCGCAAGAAAACCCTCCTCATGAACGCCATCGTCATGATTGTTGGTGGCACGATTCAAGTTGTGTCGAACGGAATTTATCTCTTTTCATTCGGCCGCATGGTCTCAGGCATTGCGTCTGGTGCTGCGATCAACGTGTGCAATGTCCTCATCAGTGAAATCTCGCCAAGTCAAATGCGTGGCATGTTCACGACGGGTCTCCAAGTCGGTGTCGCATCTGGTTCTCTTGCTGTCACCACTGCTCACTATGCTCTCAACTCTGAAGAGTACGCTTGGCGTATCCTTGTCGGGTTTCCCATCGTTCTTGGTGTGCTCCAAGTGCTTTTGATGCCCTTTGTTACGTCTAGTCCTGTCTGGTTGGTTTCGCATGGTCGTGTCGATGAAGCTGGGGTCGAATTAGGACGTCTCTACCGACCAACCAACACCCAAGCGATTCTCAATGCTCTCGTCCATGCTCACGAAGAAGAGGTCAAAGAAACTGCGGGTGTGAACCCATGGGCCGCCTTGTTTACGTCCAAGTATCGCAAGCAACTCATCATTGCCATTGTCTTGTGCTCGGCTCAACAACTTTGCGGTATCAATGCTGTCATGTACTACTCGTCCAACATATTTGCATCTGCTGGTGTGGAGGATCCTCGCGTCGGCAACACCATTGTCAACGTTGTTCGTACGGCCACTATTATCCTTGCTGCCTACGTGATGGACAAGTTTAAGCGACGAACGCTTCTGTGTGTTGGCATGTCAGTCATGGCTGTTTCGGCAACTGGCATTTTGCTTTCACTCAAATATCAAGAGGCGATTGTGTCTGTCATCTCGACGGGCCTTTTCGTCGGCTCCTTCTGCTTGTCGATCGGACCGATGGCATGGATGGTGTCCTCGGAAATCTTCCCAGACTTTCTTCACGCCCCTGCTGGCGCTGTCGGAACTATGTTCACGTGGCTCTGCAACTTCCTCGTGGGTGTGTTCTACCCGATGCTGTCAAATCCATCCAACCTTGGTGTCTATGCCTTCTCCATCTTCATCGGCTGCTTGGTGCTCTTTGTCTTATTCGTAAAAATTGTCGTGCCAGAAACGGCCCAAAAGACGTACGTGGAGATCCAAGGAGCATTCGGCATCGAAGTGGAACAGTGTGATCCTGTTGAAGAAGATCCATGGGGCTTCGACGACGAGGAGCCACCAAAGAAACCATTTTAGATTTCATGTTTAATATAACGAGTCCAGACGTATTTTATCAACCTAGCATTTGTGGTGGCGGCTTTGGCTTCATGAAGTTGCTTCGCTTGTTCATAAATTGGCGGTACTCACGCTTCGACTTGACGTTAGATGCACCTAATGCTGGTCCGCGAAGGTTGTCTTCGACTTCCTTTCCCTTTGTCGTATCAAAGCCTGCAAAGCCCAGCAGAGCTCGCATTTGCTCTTCCTCACTTATTTCAGGTTCTGGTGCAGCTTTGTTGTCAGAGGATTTGTCTGATTCTTTTGAATCGCTATGCTTCTCGTCGCCCTGCAAAATTCGTTCCCTATGAAACCCGTGTGAGTAAATATGCATATACCTAAAGCTAGTATACCGGAAGTCTTGCATGGATAGAACTTCTACTGCAGGCTTGGGACTTGGACTTCGTTGAACGCGTCGGCGTGGTGGTGATGGAGATCGACGCGGTCGTCGCTCTACCGACCTTGACCTCGAACGGGATCGAGAACACGACCTTGACCGAGCTCTTCCTCGATCGCGCGATCTATGTCGCTCTCTGTCTCTGTCACGATCATATCGACTCGATCTTTGTCTCTTTCGGCCCCAGTTATCTAGCGATCCACTGCGGCTTCTGCTTCGCCGTCCCATCGTTTGTTAACCACAACCGGAAATTACAATCCGGATAACTTGAAACATATCCGAAATTCTGAAAATCCCTTCATGGGCTTGTGTTCCAAAATCTTTAGAGCACAAAACCAGCGAAAAGTCACACTTGCAGTACTTTAAGTGTCTTTCAGATGCAGCGAGTGCTTGAAGGCGTCCTCTCTTTTCTTATGGAGCAAGTTTAAAGCGAAGGTGTTCGAGTTCGATGCTTGATCGTAGAACCAACACTCACAATGGGACGTTAGTTATCCGGACGAATATTTAATGAAGAAATAAATATAAAATTGCAAGAATTAATATTGAAATTCAATTTGATTTTTATAATTTCATTAAATTCTCATCGTCCACCCCACGATTTGATTGCCTGTCCGGATAATGCAACAGGACGATCTTCTTGCAGCTTTTATTGAGAAACACGCAAGACAGGGCCGACATCGCCATGGATTTGACAGCAGGAAGACTATGGAAGGTGGATGCGTGCATTGGCCTCATGGCAGACCCATACATTGGTGGCACGGAGCTTGAAGGCGGTCATCTCTCAAATGGATTGTTGGTTGTGTCGCATTTCCTCTCGCTTGAGGACGACCAAAGAGTGAAAGATGTTGCAGACACCTTGCGGGAAGCGGTCGAATTGTCTCGCTCCAAAGCCAAAGATGCCAAAGAATTTACGACCGTCTTGGGCTCGTTTAAAGAATTTTTATCGGCTATGGAAGTTGGAATGCCGTATGCGATCCCTGGTGGTTGGAACGGAAAGTTGTCCCGCAACGCCATCATCTACATTGCCGAAAAGGTGGGCGATGACGACTATTCACTGACGATTTGTAATCGTGGCTCTGGACGGGAATACCATCCAAGTAGTCCGAGCCAGTTCAAAATGAAGTTTCAATCCAGCGCTACAATCCGTGGAATTCCTGCAGCCCGGTTCCTAGACATGTCATTTTGGAGTTTGATTTTTGCAATGTGGCTAAAGGACCCTGCTTCTGAATACCATCGAGTAGAAACTTTATACGACGTTCTACTCCCATGGCTTGCTAACTCTGTATTACCACTGGGCTTTGAGAAGGAAGACTCACCTCAGTTTAGCACAGCTCAACGGAACAACACGGGATTTGCAAAAAATGTTGTTGAAGCTGCGAAGTTTCTTATGCGAAAGAAAGGCATGCAGCCCCGTGAAATTAAGAAAGTTATGTTTTGTGTGCGGTGGAATATCTTGAAGCAAATCCAGGAGGACTTGCAAGCAGTGAGAGATCCGACATTGCCATTTCAAAATACTGCTGCTGAGGTATTTATACATGTTATAAATGCCTAAACATCTCGTAGGTTATTGGAGAACTTTCTAGCATTACCCTGATTGATTCTGTTCATGGCACCCACACATTGGCATCTGTTGCAAATGCCTCCGTGGTCGGTGTCTTTTTTGCAAGTGCTTCATGTGCTCCCTGCGTCGCATTTTCGAAAAAACTAAAGGCATTAACGGAACAAGTGGGACATTCGCGCTTTCCCATCATCGTGGTTCCTCTAGACGGCACTCCAGATGAATATGCCGAACACTTGAATGGTCTTCCCGCAGCATGGTTGTGTGTTCCTCTAAATGAAATCGAAGTGCGCCAAAAGTTAGTAAGATCATTCCGTGTATCGGCAACTCCGACGTTAATTTTGACAGATACAGCAGCGATTGTCAAAACTCCTCTGGTGCAATTATGATTTGTGAAACGATCTTACATTTTTTTAGGGCGTGGAAATGGTTCATAAAGACCCCAAAGGAGATTATTTTCCATGGTCAGCACCTTATGAGCTCCCACGAAAGCTTCTTTCTGATACAGAGAGAATTTGTGTTAAATTTATGCTGAAACAAACAGGCCTATCTGCTTTGAAGCAAAATGATACTCAAAACTTAAACGTTGACGAGTTAATTCAAGTCCAGCAACTCATACAAACAATTGAGGTTACAGCTGACGAACTCAAGGAAATTCCTCATACAGAGTCATCAGAGGATTGGCCTTTGTCTTTGAATGTTCCTTTAACACCCTTTTATCATTTGGAGCACTTTCAAGCATCTAATGTCGATGGATACGCTGGAAATGTCGCCGAAGTTAAACCCCCTGCGTTGGCAAGCATGCTTGATGTTCCTGATATGGTGTTGACTCTGGATATGGCAGTTGAAGCGCTTCGCCAGTGTGAAAAAGTATGTCAGTCACTACTCGAACGCGCCGGAGAGGGATCATCATCATCTCGAGTTGCCCTTCACTACGAAATTATTCATCTTATTACGACATTGTTTGTTGAGATGTTGCCCGTTCCACGGCCCGAGGGAGGGGATATGTGGTGTGGGGAAATCACAAAAGCATCACAACTGGATTGCTTGAACCGCCTTCACAATCTTGCCTTAATCTTGGGCATTGTGTGGCAATCAATTGAACAGCCCTCTCGAAGTATGGATGCATCCAGATCTTTAGCGAGCGTTTGTGCTCTGGCGATTTATGATGCTTTGCTACGAGTTATTGCAACTGACACCCCATTGGAAATATCACTTTTAATGGCTGAGGGTTACGTGTTGTCCCATACTTTTTGTCAGAACAACAGAAGCCTTGTGACTGTCGCAAGCACTATGGAGCTGATTAAACCAAACTATTCGGTGGTGCGAGGAAATGTATTGGCGTACTTTGCTGCAAAGGTGCAGCTTACACCTGTCTTTGATTTTCGAATGCCTGACGAAAAGGTTGAAATCAAGAAGTACAGTTCAACCATGACCTTTCTGCGTCGACTCATGGAAGTGTATCAATATACTTTGATCGATATTAACGATGCAAATCCGCCGTCAGAAATGGAAGCTTTGGTTGATTGGCTTTTCAGTGAAGGAACACCCCTAGCTCAGCAGCATTCTGAATTTGCATTGACGCGAGACATTGTTACAATGTGCAAATTCTTGGCAACGATGGAAACTCAAGAAGATGAACTAATGCGTCGACGGACTGGCCTCCGACAGTGGCAGATGTGGTCTTTGACGTTTGATGAAAGCACACGTTTTCGTCGTCGTCCAGGATCATTTATGGCTGGGAAATTGAAATGGGAAGTATCAGGCTTTCGAGGACACGACCAAGACATAGCAGATATTGATGTGACCGGTTTCAATTCACGCAAGCTGTTCTTTGGAGAGGGACCTGTAGTAATTAGTCCTGCAGCGCTTGGTCCGTTATTGCAGACTTCGTCTTCTGTACTGACTGAAGATGACATCTTGCACAGTGACACACTACCACTATTTCAAGGCACTCTTTCGAAGGAAGAATCGGAATACTTACTGTGTTACTTGACCGTACCTTACACTCGTATTCCACTCACGCTGAATTTCTTCAGCTCACGAGATCGGGTGATGTACCTGTTTAACCCCATGCTTCAGTCCTTGTTGCGTGCAGTTCTGTTCGAAGGTGGTGATTGGGTTTACCGTGAGCATGGGGAATCTCACGCTGATGTTATTACACATGTTCCATTACGAAAATCAGCCATTGCACTGCAAGAAGACGCTTTTGAGCAAGCAATGGACGCCCGTGTCCACTACCAAAAGGCAGCTGACCACTTGGGAACTATGAATGGCTTGCTATTGAATGAGCTTGTCCACAGTCCAGAAGCAACGATTTTGCCTATCATTCAAATGCTCAAGGCCATCACCGAGCTTGGCGATGCTTCGGTTCACTCGTCGGACGCTAGTTTCTTGTTATTTATGATTCAATTGGGCGTGGACGTGAGTAGATATCTCACTTACGCTGCCTTTTCTCATGCATCAGTTGAAAAACAAGAAACATTAAAAGCTCTACGAAGAGAGTTGATGGATCAAACATTTGGATTTGGGCTTGCGACATTGGAAAAATGGCGAATTGAAGCCGAAGAATCAAATGATTTGCGTACAGCTTGTGTTGTGCACTCATACATTACGTTGCTTTTCACGAGCATGCAAGAAGGAGAATACACGACGGACAAGATTGCACAGCTTATGGGTAGTGTAGCCTATGTTCGCAATTGGCATTGCTTTGGCATGCATGTTCTGATTGATGATGAAGATGGAACTTTATCCAGTGAGGAGCGCTTAATTCGGTGGCTGCAGGCTCACGGAATTGACACCAAAAACGTTGCGTCAGGATCGTTGGAAAAATATCTTACTGATCGACCTCTGTTTCTTAAGGTCGGCATGGACATCATCCAGGCTCCGAATATTTTGAAGAAATCGAGTCAAGAGGCTGCAAAATCTCCCCAGGATCTGTTCTAGAAAATGAAATGTTTGAACTACTCCAAGCAAAACGCCGTTCTATCATTTCGTTCGTTGCAAATTTGTCGCCTGAAGACGTAAATGATCTGTTGAACAAAATTCTCCATATTGCTCTCCGAACACAAAACATTCAAGACACCCACACATGGCTATTGGAGGCTGGATCAGGGGAAGGTCGCTACATATGCCGCCAAGCTGAAATGAAGGTGGATTTTCAATCTGGAGAGATTTTATGGCGCAATGATGAGCTCAAACCGGTTCCAGATTCGATGATACAGTATTCTGACTACAGACATGAGTTTGGTCAAGAAGCATTGCATTGTGGACTCATCGCTCACCAAACTCATCGATTATGGGTACATATTATTGGGACAAAATATGAATTGATGGAATGGGACCAACCGACTGACGATCAAGGACTCGGAATGCCTGCTAAATACTCGCGACCAAAACCTTTAGATGACACCAAAATGTATTGGGAATGCCCCGCTTGCACATGTGCTAACTTTAACGGCGACCAACCAAATGCAAGATGCGAAGTGTGCGGTTCTCTTAAAGATGCACCACAACCAGCAGCTCAAAGCGGCGACGCCAGCGCTTCTGATGGCGGCTTTATAGTGCAAAACACTGTATACAATCGAGCCGTTGACCCATATTCCAAGGAGCAGCATCCAGAAGAGAGTGAACTTTGGGCCGTAAATTTAATTCAAGAAGTTCTCAGAGCGCTATTTCCCGAAAATCATCCCACAAAGAAGTTGCCTTGTACCTTCTATCTTCCAGAAGAAATATTGGACGCTAATGCAACTGACGTCAAATTGATTGGGTGGCACGAAAACAATCCACCGAAAATGGACTTTCAGTCGACATTTAAGGAAATCATTGTCTACCGACACTATAACATGCTCCAACTTTTTGCTTGGATTAGTCACGGCCGCCGGCTCTGTCGCAAGCTAATCTTTACCTCCAACGCTCGACTAAGTTTTCATGGATTCGTCCCGTCGGTTGAAAGTGAGGCACAAGTTGACGAATGCATTCAATACGCTGCTGGCGACTTTCTTGAATTGCAACCTGCTGGTGGATCACTTGTGATTGTTCGCCGTACGCGAGGAATGGAAACATTTGTTCCACCACGGTTGCTTCAAGGATTGATTCCAAGTGCCTTTCTTGAGTCGTACAAGTTCTGGCTGGGTGAAGACAAGGTGATAAGAGGAGAGCCTTTGGATTCGCAGTCACAGTGGTTTCGATATCATTTGGAAATTGTATTAGAGCCCACGACAAGAATTTTACGAAAAGCCGCCCCAACAATTATTGAAGGTGAAAGTGCTGTCTCGACGGCACCATCACCAGCTCCTTCTGCCCCAGCTGTTCCTACAATTCCTGTGAACGACGACGATGTTGTTCAACTAATGGCTCTAGGCTTTTCTTATGCTGGATGTGTACTGGCTTTGCGTGAATGCCACAATGACATGGAGAATGCTGCTCAGTGGCTTCTCGATGAATCGAACCAAACTAAACTGGTTGATGCCGAGCAGACGATAATTATGGCCGAGGCTTCTGCCGAAGAATCAGCAATTCGGGCGTCAGTTAAGGAAGTGAAGCCGGTCGCATCTTTGTTTTCTGACGACGATTTGGTTCTTTTGAATCCATTGCAAATTCCTTCGGCAAAGAGTACAATTTCAAGACTTTGTCATATTCTGGCACGTATTGAAGACTTGTCTCACATCTTGATTTGGGTCAAAGGGTCGTGTGAAGCACCCACTTCGTCAATTGCATGGATAGAGTTGCCACGACTGAAAATTAAATTTGAGCCAAGAGAAACGAATGGTGAGGTTCGACTGCATTTGTTTGATCAACCTGACTGGTTCGTGAGCTTAAATATTCCTTCATCACTGAAGCCTCTGAAATTACCTCGTGATTGCCTCGTTCTTGCGACATCGCGAGATGAATATCGAGTTCTCATCCCCAATCATGATCTATTTCGACCTATAGTGGGTGGTAAGCCATTTTCTACAACCTTCGTACCAAATAGAGCATCTGCTGGATGGCAACATGTTATGGAGACGCGCTACTATTTGTATTCTGTGCACACGAGTCATCGGTTTTTGCTCAGCCCATCCCTAAGCGCAACATTTTACTTGATCTTGCTCCACTTAATGGCCCGTGAATACAATATTGCTGCCCAATATATTAGATCCTCCCACGTCGATGTTGACTTCACTGATGAAGAGTCATGGATTTTCAGTCAAGTGGCCAAAACCTTGGACGATAGACATCCAGATGCTTGTGCTTGCCGTGTGCTTTTGAATTTAGCAGTGCAGTACAGCGACAATAAATGCCCTTGGCGCCTTTCTGACGAGCTTCATACTGTGGTGGCTGGTGTTGCTCACGTCCAAGCAGATTGTCGATTGACACAAGAGGAAGAGCTTGATGCATTGAAGCGATGTGAAAATATGCCGTCACTTCTTCACGTACGTTTAGCTGTATGCCATCAGCCAACAGCTGGAGCATCAGTCGTTGCAAAGCCTGCTCGGCTAAAAGTAGGCGGACAGCCTTGGGTCAAGCTCAATATGCTCAGTACAACCTTTTTGAAAGAACATGCAACAGCAGTTACTCATGTTCGATACAAGCGCCCTGCTGAGGTATTGGAGGATGAAGAGTGCTTGAAATTGGTATGGGATCATATGGTTGTTGCTGATGAAGCAAGCGGTGCAAACCGTGGTCTTGGCTGTTTGTTCCTGTACCAATGTTTAGAAGGGAAAATCAAATTGCAGTTGTATGGGATTGATCGCACACGGTCGTTGGGAGAATTACTGGGTCGTATTCTGCATTTAAAGTTAGCTCGTTGGGGAAAAGAAGTTGTTGAAGATGGTGAAGAAGAAATTGTGGTTCCAGTATTGATAGCTCAGTTCGCCGCTGTTGTCGCATATAAAAATCAACAATGGCCAGTACTTCCGCAAGATACAAGCAGTGTCATGCAG
The DNA here is from genome assembly GCA_021527685.1 of Aphanomyces euteiches. Classification (NCBI taxonomy): domain Eukaryota; phylum Oomycota; class Saprolegniomycetes; order Saprolegniales; family Verrucalvaceae; genus Aphanomyces; species Aphanomyces euteiches. The sequence continues at coordinate 1,604,246 of JAJGMV010000093.1, read as the reverse complement.
CTCGAACGTGGAATAAACCTATTTTCCAAGGCCATGAAAGATACAATGTTGAAGCACTTCTTTGAAATTGTTCAAGTTAGTTTGGAAAGTATTTTGGAGGCAAACCAAGATATCCCTGCCTTGCGACAGCAGCTCAGTCAAGCTCATCAAGCTGTAAAAGATGTGTCTATTGCCATAAAACCGTCGCCTTTTTCGTTACGTTTGACACCAAGCAACTCAAGCTGTGACCTTCGACGCGTTCAATGCCAGTTCGACCCATTGAAACCACTCGGATTCTTGGATGCAAATGAATTTGTTGTTTTTGCTCCTCGTGCAAAAGAATTGGCTCAAACTTTGCCATTCGATTTACAACACCACCCTTCAGCCCAAAGTGTTGTTGCCAAAGACCTATTGCAACGTCTAATTGAAGATGTCAAGAATCATGCACAAGCCATCAATTCTACGCAAGAAGCCTATTTTATTGGAATTACGCGTTCGGGATTTGATGCGTTGACGGCCCAAAATCAACTCAACAAACTTATCACGACATGCACAAGCCAGCGGTCGAATGATGCGAATCAGCTGTTGCATTCTATAACTTTGCTTGAAAATCGAATCAACGCGGTGGAGCTTTCTCAATCAGACTCATTCGAATCTAAATTGGCAAAGTCCCGTTACCTGATTCGTCGTCAAGCTGGGCAAACACATCCTGCAGATTTGAACTATATTGTTTCCACATTTTCCTCAACACTGATGGAGGTTGACCTAAAGAAGAAAAATCCTTTCTTTCCATCCGAGCAATTTTCTTCAGTCGTTGAAATGGTTCAAAACGTACTATTCGTGTGCAACAGAATCAACCAGCTGAATCGATTGATTCAAGCAGCCGAACACTTGAAAAAATTGACATCAAGCCAAAACGTTCCTAGAGAGCGCCTATTACATGCTTCCCAAGACGTGGCAAATCAATTGAATGCAACACGGCACTACATCAAGCAATCGCAGTACGATCCGCGCTACCTCGTTTTTGAATATGTCTTTGAACTCATGCTAAGGTCTCGACAAGTGGAAATGGTGGATAGCTTCATGCGCAGTTTATCGAATGGCAATTCGAGGGTGCAGCAAATGATCATGGGTGCTGGTAAAACCACAGTGGTTGGACCCTTGTTAACATTTATGTTGGCCGACTCAACTGTTTTGGTCACGCATGTCATGCCGACTGCATTGCTAGAGCAATCTCGCGCTGTGCTTCGAAGCCGCTTTAGCAACGCAATTATGGCCAAGCGTATATTTACTCTGCGTTTTGATCGTAGTATTGAGGACAATCCGGCGTTGGTCGTAGCATTGGCATCGAAGTTGATCCGCGCATGCCGTGAGGGTGACGTGATGTGTGCCTCACCAGAGGCTATCAAATCATTGTTCTTGAAGTTCGTTGAGCTTCTACACTCGTTGGACCAGTCCACCTTTGACAACGATTTTGATCTGCATGATTCATCGAAAACAGGCCAAAGAATTCGTTCCATGCTAACTGCTCGCTCCGATATGGCTGATGAGCTCCACCAAATTCTGAGATTGTGGCAAAAGGGAGTTTTGATTATGGATGAAGTGGATGTTTTGTTGCACCCCCTTCGATCCGAGCTGAACTTCCCTATTGGAAACAAGTTCCCAATTGACTTAGCCGCCAACCGATGGGAGCTGCCACTCTATTTGCTTGACACAATATTTTCCAACAAGAACGAAAAGTTAATCGAAGTGTTAAATTACGGCTATTCCATCCACGCTTTACAGCGTTTCCCCCATTTGGTACTTCTTGACCAAGGATTCTATGACACGACGGTCAGACCGCTGCTTGCCACTTTATTATACAATGAATGGTTGCTGCCTCAACTCAAAATGGGAAAGAATGATTTGACCAGTGAGGAAGTTGTGGCCTATATTCAGGCTGACTCGTTGAAAAAGTTCGTCATTGAAGATTCACTAAGTGAGCATGGTCTCAAATTGCTGAACTTGTCAAGAGATTGGATTCGTTCGTTGCTGCCCCATTGTCTGTCCAAAATTAATCGCGTGTCGTATGGTCTTCTTCGCAGTCACCACGTGCAAGAAACTCACACTCCATCACGATTACTGTTGGCCGTGCCATTCGTGGGCAAAGACGTTCCTAGCCGCTCTTCCGAATTTGCTCACCCAGACGTGCTCATTGGTCTTACCATTTTGGCTTATCGATACGAAGGAATTCGTCGCAGCGATGCAAAGACTATCGTTTCTCAATTGAAGAATGATTTTTCGCGCCAATTAGGTCCACGCGATGAACGACCCGCATGTGTTCTGTTTCGATCGTGGATCACAGAAGGTCTCGAAAAGACACAGTCTGTGCATGGTGTTTTACCCCTTCCATTATTTCAACTAAACGATGCATCACAAGTCACCCGCTTGTTGCAACTCATTCAACTTTTGCCCTCAGTTGTTTATTATTACGTGCGTCAGCACGTATTCCCCTCTTGTATGAACTTTCAGAAGCTCAAGGTTTCTGCTTGCGGACACGAATTGGGTAGTAGCAGCCTCTTCGCCCGACGAATTGGATTTTCTGGTACTCCATCAAATTTGCTACCATTAGATTTAGGAACCTGTTATTATGAGCCGCAATCTGATGGTAACATCTTCAGCGTGCTGACTTCCCCCAAGTAACAACTTTGGAGCGTAAATTAAATTGGACGGCTACGAGTCTACTTCGTGACATTGCGACAAGCGACCCGCCATTTCATGCATTGATCGACACGGGTGCTCTTATTACTGGTTTGGACAACGAACAAGTCGCACGATACTTGTTGGAGCATTTGCCCCCATCTATGGAAGGCGTGGTTTATTTGGACACGAGCGATCGCCAAATGATCTTACTGCGAGATCATAACTCGGCTTTACCTTTGATTCAATGTGGTCTCAGTCCCGAAAAGCGATTTACGTTCTATGACCAAGTGCACACGACAGGCATGGACATTAAGCAAGGTATCAACGCCCGAGCTGTTCTCACTTTGGGCAAAGATATGACCTTCCGTGATTACGCTCAAGGTGCTTATCGAATGCGAGGAATTGGCGCTGGTCAAGTTATTCATTTGTATTTAATCCCAGAAGTGGAGAATCGTATTCGTCAAGAGTTGTCTCTGATTGACACCAAGTCGATTGACGACTTTCGATTGCACGTTCCCGCTTGGCTTCTCGTGAATTCGATGAAAATGGAGTCAATGCAATTGGTTCAATTGTCCTTGCAAGAATTGCATAATGTCTGGCGAACTCGCGCCTTGGAGTCTTTGTTGATTGATGTCGATCGAAACAAAACGACCAAGACGTCTGGCCAAAGATTGCTTCGGTTCCATGAATCCCCCGAGTTGCGTCCTTCTATTGATGCATTCCGTGTGCAAGTGTCCTATGCAGTTCCAGCCCAAGTTCCTGTGCCAAGAGCCCTCACCGATACAATTAAAGAGCTCACAGCCGCGCATGAAAACCTCCTCGACGGAAGCATTGATTACACCCGCATTGATCTAGTAACTAGTCGGGTTGCATCTCTGGTTGATATGTCGAGCGACATGCATTTGAATGCTGAAGTGGTCCATGAAAATGAAGCTGAGGCGGAAGAAGAAGCAGAAGAAGAAGCGGAACAAGAAGAGCAAAAAATGAGTGCATACCCCCGCGATGATGAACATCCAGTGCCTTGGTCTACTGATGTTCTCCGAAGTGCAAGTCAAAATCCTCCTGTATTCTTCCCACTATCGTTATTCCAAGCTCAATCTGCGTGTCGTGCGATTCCCTTTCCCGAAACAATGCTGGTTTCGGACAATTATTTCCGACGACGCTGGATTGGTTTAGGCGAGCGACGTCTGAAGAACATCGGTTTTCTCATGGAATGGCACCCTGAAGCTGTCCAAAACCATTTGAAAGCTCGCGTTGCTGAGCATTTCACTAATCTGATCGCAACTGGACTAGCTCCAACCGATGCGGCGGCTCAAGCAATTCAACTTGCATCGAAGGAACCGATTGTGACGAAATCCGATGGATTTTTGGTTGCCCTCTCGCTTGCTGAAGGTGAAACAATTCGAAGAATGCTTCATTGCGCCCACCCAGTCCTAAACATAAGTCGCATCCAATTGCACATGTCGGACGGAGCGCTTGTCGAGTCGTCCCATCCGGGTCCACCTATGAGCAGCCTCGCTCAAGATTTGCAGTGCTTCCGTTTCTTTAACAACGAGATGTACTACACGGCTGACCAACTAAATGCCCTACTCGGAGGATTGAAATCTATACCATTGCATTTGCGACACGAGTTTTTCCAGAGCACATTGCGTCTACGACGACGCGAGCGGCAACTTTGGGGTGACACGCCGTTGGCCAAAGTGTTTACGAAGGAAGACGAGTGGCATTTGCTCAGCGCCCGTGCGAAAATGGAACAGTTTCAACGTGGCATTAAGGCAAAGAAGATTAGTTTGGTGTCTGCATGGCATCGCTTTGACAGCAACAACGACGGTCGACTGACTTATGACGAGCTCCTTCGATGTTTTGAAAGCTTTCAATTGGGTTTTAGCCCTGGCGATTTGAACGAAATCATTGGATTGATGGAAGGGCATGATGGCGTGACCATTTCCAAGTTGGCGCATTCGTTTGACGTCGACTTGATGGCAGAGGAGGCTGAAGCTGCCAAGAAAACATTGGAAGATGCATCCCCATGGCTTTGCGAAGTGTGCACGTTTGGAAACGAAGGCTTTGCAACAAGCTGCGGTATGTGCAATGAGCCTCGCGAACATACCAAGCAAGTGGTGCAAGCTCAAACATGGCAATGTGAAAATTGCACGTTTATCAACCCGATTACAGAAACAAGTTGTGGCGTCTGCGAGTTGGGAATGAGTGGTCGTCGCGAAGTTCCCAAAGACAAATGGGTTTGCGACCCTGAACAAGGCGGATGCACATATTTCAACCCCAAGACTGCATTCTACTGCGACGTCTGCAATCGAGCACGACCTGACCTTTCCTCTCGTCGCTTTTAGGTTGAGTCAATAATTCAAGTCGATCAACTCACTCATGATCTCGTCAAAGATGTCATCTCGCCCATCTCTGCGCTCTTTATCACTTCACAAGTGCCATTGAGGATTTGTTCACCAATTTAGTTTGTAGATTTCTCCAAGAGTGCTGGAGCAGCAGTTACGGCAGGGTTGACGTGAGATAGAGCTCATGAATGGAACAAGGGACGCCGACAACTCATGGCCTTGTGCTCTCGGCGTCCCTTCCTCCATACACGAGCTTTATCAATGACAAAGGCCATTGATTGGGAGCTGAAGCACATTTTTGTCTCCTCTTGAGGGGTGAGGTCATGCAAGCCGGCCATGTACGCAGAGTGGTTTGAAACACACGTGCTTTCAAACAACTGCAGACGACAAAGAAACCCCACATCGATGGAGGAAATGGCATTTTGTCAACAAATCACAGGGCTCCGGACAGCTGGCGACAAAATTGCTCCAGCGAATTCGCGAGATCGACGAGGGTTGGAACAGGTGTTGTTGATGAAAAGATTGCATCACCGCGACTCCTCTATTTCGCAGCGTCGACGCATCTTTCCTGAACGCACAGTTGGGATTCAAATTGCAAGCTATGTCGGTGATGCACCCATCGACGACGTGAATCCCAATCAACCATGCATTTCGTCAAGCAACCACGTTGAATCCATGTCATGGACGCGATCACGTCACGTGAATTCGGCTGATTTGTTGCTCACACACAGTGGGCTCTGCCGTCCATGCGGACAAAACTCTCTCCTCCATAGTCGTTCGCACGAGCATGACTGGCGCGGAGTAACAAGTATGGTTCCCGAGTTCTTTATGTACCTTCAAGTTGAGGGCAGTGTTAGAACCCGCCTGTGACTGCAGAGGTACGAGGATGCTCTTGTCGTCTAGAAGATGCTTTTCTTCGCAGACAGTTGACGGACGTGAGCTGATTCGCATGGAAAGAACTGGTCTCGAGGCTGCGACAGCAGTGGTAGCTCGTGTATGATGCATCTTGACTTTAAACTTCAGACCGCCTGAACTTGAAGATACGAAAGCGGGGCTTTCAACTGTCAATGACGAGGCTACAGCCACGCTGCTTCGTGGCTCTGCTTCAAGTTGGTCTGCCGACGGCCTCCACGGGACTGCACTGCAACCTGACAGGCAATATCGCCATGGACACAGTGCAGTGATCATGATCTCGCGACGAATTCAACCATCGCCTCCCTTGATCCCGTTCAAATTCCCTCACTTCCATCACGTCCATCGCTGCATGTGTTGTCGCTCTTCAGGGCTGAGGACTGACGCGGAGGTTCGTTGCCCTTCGCGGAATGTTGTGTTCTCAGAGTCACTTCAGCGGCCAATATGAAGTGGATGTCGCATTTCAACCGCTCCATGTGGATCCTGACCCTCGTGGGCATAGATTTTCAATCCTTCTGCTCCCTCTGGCCACACTCGTCTGCTCTCAGAATACTTGAATTCGGCTGAAAAGCACTGTCTGCAATGTTGTTCTCCGAGAATTTCTCAGGATTAGGTTGAAGTGCGCGCGCACTTCCACGAGGGCTCAAGGGCATGGACTCGACGAAAGCTCATTTCAAAAATGGCAACCAACACCAAAGTCGCGACGACCAGCAACGGCGCTCCTCTGCCCAACAATGGACTCACTGCCTCGGAAACCGTCGGCCCCCATGGCCCCATCGTCCTCCAAGACTTTGCTCTCTTGGATCACTTGGCCCACTTTGACCGTGAACGCATCCCCGAGCGTGTGGTCCACGCAAAGGGAGCTGGCGCCTTCGGGTACTTTGAAGTGACCCACGACTTCACGTCGGTGTGCAGTGCCAAGTTCCTCTCGTCCGTTGGCAAGCGTACACCTGTTGCTCTCCGTTTCTCGACGGTCGGTGGTGAACTCGGCAGTGCGGATACCGTTCGCGATCCCCGCGGATTTGCCGTCAAGTTTTACACGGAAGAAGGCAACTGGGACTTGGTGGGTAACAACACGCCCATCTTCTTCCTCCGAGACCCCATTCTCTTCCCGAGCTTCATTCACACGCAAAAGCGCAACCCCGCGACGCACTTGAAGGATGCCGACATGTTCTGGGACTTCATCTCTCTCCGTCCTGAAACCACGCATCAAGTGTCGTTCCTCTTCTCGGACCGCGGCATTCCTGATGGTTACCGTCACTTGAACGGCTACGGCAGCCACACGTTCGAGAACGTGAATGCTCAAGGCGTGGTGTCGTACGTCAAGTACCATTTCAAGACCGACCAAGGCATTCGCAACTTGCCCGTGGATGTTGCTGACAAATTGGCCGGCACCAACCCAGACTACGCGATCCAGGACTTGTACGAAGCCATCGCTCGCAAGGAATACCCAACATGGACGCTGTACATCCAAGTAATGACGCAAGCTCAAGCCGAACAACACTTGGCTCAAGGCTTCAACCCGTTTGATGTGACCAAGGTGTGGTCGCACAAGACGTACCCGTTGAAGGAAGTCGGCAAGCTCGTCCTCAACCGCAATCCCGCGAACTACTTCAGCGACGTGGAGCAATTGGCGTTCTCCCCTGCGCACTTTGTTCCTGGCATCCAACCTTCGCCTGACAAGATGCTTCAAGGCCGTCTCTTCTCCTACTCGGACACGCATCGCCACCGTCTCGGCCCGAACTACCAACAGATCCCAGTGAATCAACCAGTGCAGAGCCAACCCAAGAACTATCAACGTGATGGTTTCATGACCGTGAATGGCAACCAAGGCGGCGCGCCAAATTACTTCCCCAACAGCTTCAACGGACCTGACTACTTGGCCAACGTCCCTGAGCCTGCTAAGCAAGTGAGCCAGACGGTCATCCGTCGCTACAGCTCGAAGGACGAAGACAACTTCACCCAAGCTGGCGAATTCTTCCGCAATGTAAGGCGCATCGCATCTCGACGCCGCATACTGACATGTTCTCTGGTCTAGGTGCTCACGGAAGACGAACGCACTCGTTTGGTGAACAACATCGCGTCCAACTTGATCAACGCCAAGCCATCCATTCAAGCCCGCGCAGTGGAGAACTTCACCGCCGCCGACATTGACTACGGTGGACGCATCAACCAAAAGTTGAAAGAGTTGCGCGACACGATCGAGAAGGAAGCCCCCAAGACGGCCGCTGCTCCTCTCAATCCTCCACGTAACAACACTTACAAGCCGCTGGATCCTGAAGAGGATGCGCTTCCGCGTTTTTAAGGTCGTCGCGCTCCTTGCATGAATTATCTGCCTTTCCTCCTAATTGTGAACGTAATGCACATCTTCTGTGAATGCTCTTGGCTTATGGACTCGTCGTCGATTCGACTGCGGGCTTCGAAGCTTGTAAGGAGGGCAGGAACTCAATCGACGTCGGACGCCGCTCTTTCATCAAGTCCTCAACGATGACGACCTCAAGACGGCATTTGTGCCTTGCTCGAGCGCCAAATCTGGCGACGTCGCCGCCGTTTGGAACGGCGTTTCTCGTGTGGTCAGGATGGGGTTTCTTTAGAGCCGCTCATTTACAGACTGAATTCACCAGAACGACGCATCGAGAGACATGAGCAATGCATTCAAAGTCACACCAAGTCCTCGGCTTCACCTGCGCCATTTTGAACGAGGATGCTGTCATTCACCTAAGAGTGTTCGAAATTTGCGGCGCTGTCATTCGTGACAACTACAGTATACCGTGTCACAAGCAGAGAGTGACATGGCGCATCCATCAGCCTCGAGGTTGAGTCGACAATTTTCATTGACACTGTTGACCCCGAAAGCTCTCCTCGTCAAGGACGCGCATGCATGGCACGACTTCTCGATCCCTCCCCCCATACCAAGTCGGCGCAAGCAATCGTTCCATCACCTTCTTGTTCCTGTCCACAATCCACCTTGTCTCCTGGCAAACAAGCATCGCTTGAACTTTGCACTACTCGCGATTGCTCGTTGATTCCAACAATTGACCACATCAAGACGATCGTGCTTCCGTGTCGCAATCGTTCACTTCAGTGAATCCACAGCGGTCCGCGATCGTACAAGGGCAACAGTGTCACCACGAGGAGCACGCCCATCTTCGCGAATGACGGGACAATTTGAACTCTTCGCTTCCTAGGTACAAACAGAAACCTGACGGCGTTCATCACAGCCATCGGTGCGTCGTTTTGATGGAGATTGGCGCCGGCAGATCCACTTGGTCGCCTTTCGTGGAATGTTTAGTTCCCCATCGCACTTCAGCTTCCAATATGGAGCAGATGACGCATCAAAAACCTCCTTAAACTTATATACGATTTGGTTGAACTATGCGTTTTTAGAAGGTTTCCTGAGCTCATTTGGCAATTCTTATTCCCCGGGAACATGGCATCCAAGAAGACAACTGTCGCGACGACCAGCAACGGCGCTCCTCTGCCCAACAACGGCCTCACTGCCTCGGAAACTGTCGGCCCCCATGGCCCCATCGTCCTCCAAGACTTTGCTCTCTTGGATCACTTGGCCCACTTTGACCGTGAACGCATCCCCGAGCGTGTGGTCCATGCAAAGGGAGCTGGCGCCTTCGGGTACTTTGAAGTGACCCACGACATCACGTCGGTGTGCAGTGCCAAGTTCCTCTCGTCCGTTGGCAAGCGTACACCTGTTGCTCTCCGTTTCTCGACGGTCGGTGGTGAACTCGGCAGTGCGGATACCGTTCGCGATCCCCGCGGATTTGCCGTCAAGTTTTACACGGAAGAAGGCAACTGGGACTTGGTGGGTAACAACACGCCCATCTTCTTCCTCCGAGACCCCATTCTCTTCCCGAGCTTCATTCACACGCAAAAGCGCAACCCCGCGACGCACTTGAAGGATGCCGACATGTTCTGGGACTTCATCTCTCTCCGTCCTGAAACCACGCATCAAGTGTCGTTCCTCTTCTCGGACCGCGGCATTCCTGATGGTTACCGTCACTTGAACGGCTACGGCAGCCACACGTTCGAGAACGTGAATGCTCAAGGCGTGGTGTCGTACGTCAAGTACCATTTCAAGACCGACCAAGGCATTCGCAACTTGCCCGTGGATGTTGCTGACAAATTGGCCGGCACCAACCCAGACTACGCGATCCAGGACTTGTACGAAGCCATCGCTCGCAAGGAATACCCAACATGGACGCTGTACATCCAAGTAATGACGCAAGCTCAAGCCGAACAACACTTGGCTCAAGGCTTCAACCCGTTTGATGTGACCAAGGTGTGGTCGCACAAGACGTACCCGTTGAAGGAAGTCGGCAAGCTCGTCCTCAACCGCAATCCCGCGAACTACTTCAGCGACGTGGAGCAATTGGCGTTCTCCCCTGCGCACTTTGTTCCTGGCATCCAACCTTCGCCTGACAAGATGCTTCAAGGCCGTCTCTTCTCCTACTCGGACACGCATCGCCACCGTCTCGGCCCGAACTACCAACAGATCCCAGTGAATCAACCAGTGCAGAGCCAACCCAAGAACTATCAACGTGATGGTTTCATGACCGTGAATGGCAACCAAGGCGGCGCGCCAAATTACTTCCCCAACAGCTTCAACGGACCTGACTACTTGGCCAACGTCCCTGAGCCTGCTAAGCAAGTGAGCCAGACGGTCATCCGTCGCTACAGCTCGAAGGACGAAGACAACTTCACCCAAGCTGGCGAATTCTTCCGCAATGTACTCTCAGCGGATGAACGTACTCGCTTGGTGAACAACATCGCGTCCAACTTGATCAATGCCAAGGCATCCATCCAAGCCCGTGCTGTGCAAAACTTCACGGCAGCCGACCGTGAATACGGCCAACGCATTAACCAAAAGTTGTTGGAATTGCGCAACACCATCAAGAAGGAAGCCCCTAAGTCGGCTGCAGCTCCTCTCAACCCTCCTCGCAACAACTCTTTCAAGCCAGTAGCACCCACAGAAGATGCCCTCCCTCGTTTGTAGAGTAATTGCGTTCATTGTATGAATGAAGTTTCCTCATATTGTCAACTTGATGACCTTCTCCTGGCAATGTACTTGCATGGACTCGGTGCCATCCTCCGACATTTTTGGTTTGATCCAAAGGATGATATAGGATCAGAGTGGCTTGTCAAAGCTTGAGGTCCTTCCAGCACCTCTCCTTGGTATGATGGTGATGCCCATCGTTGTTACGTCAAGCACACAGCGTAAATGAAAGATGTATGAGCAGCTTATCGAAGCGACGGACCTAACTAACACAATAGGAAATGTTGCGTTCCTCAAGAAACTTCTTGATGCTTTCGTTCAGTTCGCCAGTCACAGACACAGCGTAGATGCCAGGGACAAATTTACCGATCCGTCGCCACTTGGCCACCCAACTTTCTTTTGGTTGCATCATCGCAATCATGCCTTCAAAGTACGCGGTGGTGCAGTCGGTGACGCGCGTTCGGTTGTCTTGCATGTTGAGGAAACTGCAGTTGTCGCATCCTGATTCGTAGAATTGGCTGTAAGTCTTGATGAGGGAGCAGATCATGCAGGCGCGCAATTCGCGGAACGTCGTTGGGATTTCTGCGTGCACTACACCTTGTTCTACATCGTCGTCGTCTTCGTCTCCACGCATGCTTCTTGGTCGGTTGCTGCCTTCCAGAATCAAACGCCTCCACCAAAGGTACGGATAAGTATCCGGATTTTCTTCTTATCCGGAACGTCCCGGAAAATAGTGTTTTCCGGATAAATATCCGGACATGCTCTCCATTCTTGCAGCACAACATGGCAGACAATCATGTTGAAGTGGACGAGGCAGACTCTGGGACGAAAGAAGATCTCAAGCCTGGCGAGCTGGAGAGTCTTGTCCTCCCGGAGAATTGGTTATTCTATCCCCAATTTGCCTGCGCACATTCGAAGCGAGCGTTTGACGGATGGGTGAAACAACCCTCGCCATGTTGTGCAGCAGCATCCTTGGGTACGATCCAAGTCACCATTGCATTGCATCCGATGTGTTATTCATAGCTGGAGCGCTGAATGTTGTGTATCGAATGAGCCGCAATCTGTCCAAATCGCTCTCTCATTCGGACATCATGTCTTTCTATAGAACGCATTTCCAAGAGCGACACGTGCAGCACAAGTTGCAGCTCGAGACAGCACTTTGCACCTCTCTCGATGGATTAGAATCTGCCATGCTCGTGACACTTGAAGCAAAGCAACTGCAGTATGGAGTATGCATCGTGGTGAAACCTTTCTTATGAATCCTACAGGGTGTCGGTCCGGCAAAGTTGACGAAAACTTTAGTTCGTCAATGCCTTCATGACTGCGTCAAGGACAACACAACAAACGATCCTGGCATGAAGACGTTGAAAGAGCATCTTTCCCAAGACTCAGAGACTTTAGTTGCCGAAGAATGGGACAGCAATGCGATGGAGTTTTCAAATCCAATGTCAAGTGAATGGTGGATGTTCAACCTGACTATTTACTTCCATCGCATGGATGGTTTGGCCAAGCTCACCCGGCCGGAGAAGCCAAGTACTGCCATTTGCGGCAACGCTACAGTGCTCGACGCTGCTACATCTATTCACAACACAGGCCGCACGGCTCCTGGGACAAAATTAACCTCTGCTTTATTCATGGGCAAGAAGGCACCGGGATGTCAAGTGGCAATATCAACCACTGATTCCCCCATGACGCAAACTCAAGCTTGGAAACAACTCTGGAGTAAATTTACAGACGGCCGCACAGGTATGAGCGCGCTTTGTATGTGTCCTCCTGACGATAAATAGCTCTGATTGTCCACCTCAAGAACCATTACGCGTTGATCTTTGCTCTACGAGAATGGAACGACAATTCCAAGTGGACGCGACAAGTTCTCACAGCTCGTCGTGGCCAACGTCCCACGACGTGGATCGACTGGGATGAACTGCGAACAACAATGTTGTCTTGTTCAGGGTACAAAATTTTATCCTTTACTCTCGAGGACAACTAAGGCAGCTAGTTCTTGACGGTGAAAACCAAATAGAAAAACACACCAAAAGTGAGGAGTGCAAAGCCAGCGCAATACCACGCGCGAATGTCTCCTTCGAGCGGCTGGTAGTTCTTTCGACGGAGATACAAGACACTGCAGTAGACAAGTCCAGCCAAACCCAATGTGCCAAGGATTATGAGCAGGATGCGCTCGACATTCCATGGATTGCTACCACAGCATGCGTTGCCTGGACAGCAACCAACCGCATCTTTACAGCACGGCAGCGCATCGCCGTTTGGTCCAGCAGTCAAGCATCTTGGGTTAGCTTGGCACGTTGAAACTCCAGAGTCACCGACGGTGACAGAATGTGCCTTTGGAGCAGGAGCAACTGAGCAACAGTCCAGCTTTGGTTGACCTGAAGGGGTGTTGCAGCAGCCTTCTGGTGTGCCACAGCAATACAAGCCTAGGAGACCGCATTGCGGCTCATTGTGGCATGTTGACGTGGCTGGCGGAGCAGTTGTCGTTGCATTTGGTGACTCGCAGCAACCGAGGACCTGGCCAGTTGGTGTTGGCACGCAGCACCCTTCAGGGAATTGACAACATTCCAAACCAGCAGCAGCACATTTAGGCTGGTGATGGCATTGAGCTGTGTCGAGGGATGGGGCGGCAGTTGGTTTTGTCGTTTGCTTGCAGCAACCGAGCACTTGTCCAGTAGGTGTTGGCTTGCAGCAGCCTTCAGGAGAGTCGCAGCAGCTCAAACCCAAGACTCCACATGCTGGCTCATCGTGGCACACATTGGATGCATTCACAGGGGATATGTCGCTGTTACAGCATGGGTTGTCGCTTGGGCAACATCCAGGGAGCGTCTTACAGCAATCCAAGCTTGAGCCGAAGGCACCAGCAAGAGCACATGTAGGATAGCCAAAGCATACAGGTGGTGGTGACGTGACGGCTGGGGGCACTTCGACAATGAACGAAGGACGCGATGCAATCCAGTGCATTGCATTCGCCGCCGAGCTCCAGGTGTCGTAGTTGTAGTTTGTAGTTTGAACCTTGGTCCACTCTGCTTTGGCGTGGACGATGGCAATATTGAGCGACAAGACTGATGACCAAATGTCACTTGGATTCGAGATGACTGGAAGGCCATCTAGCACAGCTCGCTCTTCAGCTACATACGAGGCTCTAACCAAGAGTAAGCATTGACTATAGATTGACAACGTACGGGAGCAAATAGGCCGTAATGGGAGTAACTGGAATAGTTTGAATGCCGTGTATGAACGCAGGGAGATCACCAAACCATGTCGAGTAGACAGCGTCGATTTCACTGAGGACACCAACGATTTTATTGCCGGCGAACGCAGGCTCGTATATCGTTGGAGATTGTGAGCTCGAAATGTGCCAGTACGTTTTCGACGATCGAAGTTCGGTCGCGAGGAGGAGGCGAGCATAGTTGAAATACTCTGGAGATGAATCGAGCGAGGCAAAGAGAGCAAGGGCGTAATACGCGTTGACGCTTTCACTCGTGCTTTCTTGAGATCGTCCGTTGGCTTGGGTGAAAAGACCAGATGCGTACGAATGGCCGCAATACCAATCCTTGTGACGAGCTGTTGGAAATAATTTGCGTTGAGGAAACGTCGAAAAGAACGACGAAGAGTTGCCAAGCGGTGACCCAATGTCGCTCAAAATGTACTGAATCGCTTCTTGATGTTCGTGAATGAACGACTCATTGAAACGACGGATGACGGAGAGACCGTAGATGAAATAGCCGTAGTGAAACTATCCATAGAGCGTAAGATCGATGAATCATTGCGGTGATCGTACATGGTGGTCGTTGTACATGCCATTGCCGAAATCTTCGCCTTCGGATTGATATCCATGGAGGGTAATTAAACCACCATAACTGGTGTCGTAGACGAAGTGGTTGGTATTGTTTCCAGTGAGCCACTTTGCAATTTGATTTTGGAGTTTGGTCAGACCTTTCGTGAAAGCAGTTGTGCTGTTGAAACGATGTGCAGTCAAAACGAGTCGAGCTTCACGCCCAAATTGCTTGCCAAAGTTGTACGAGTCTTCAGCAAAAGCTGGGAAGCGATCAATGTCCTTGTCAAGAGAAGTACGAATGAACTCGACGGTTGTGTTGTATTCGGGTGAAGTCGGGGATTTGAAGACACCTACTTGATTGTGAAATTCGGAAGTAAATGCAACCATTACCGTCGATAGGATAGTCCCATGGCACATCTGTGAGCGGCTCGTGAAAGGTCCAGACGTCTCCCAAGACGCCCTTCATTGGCCCTCGCATGCACATGAATTGGATCTACAGAATGAGAATGAATCCACCGCATTTCAAATGTTCTACCTCGGGAGCGAATGCTTGGTTTGCGGAGAATGTGTCGATGTGATGGGGTAATGCAGCCATTAACAAGGACGCTGGCGATGTTGAATTGAAGGATCGCGTTTGCCACGAAAAGGTCACATCTGCGTTGGTTTCGTTGGTGGGCTTGAACGCAATTGAGGCACCGACAGGATAGACGGAGGCATGTGCAGCCAAAATTGGCTTGGTATTCTCGTGAAGCGCCAGAGCGATACGAAGGACGCCATCAAAATTCGATGGACCACTCCACTTTTTACCTTGTTGTGTCCATGTGAATGGTGAGGATGTGAACAAGAGCCATTGGTGCCAGTTTCCAAGTGTAGCTTGAGTGTAGTTGCTTGCAGGCGTCAAGGAAACAATATTAATTGAGGATGAAATGGTTGGAGCAGCGCCGTGAAATTCAAGGGTAATATATGGTGAGCCTCGGACAAGATGGAGGGCAATCACACCACCGGAGGCTTGTGGGAATTCCACAGTGACACTCAATTCGTCGAAACGACGAACTTGAAGAGGCTGGGTTCCGAGTTCGACTATGATTTCCGACGTGAAGCCTTCAATAATACTTCTGCTCGTGACGACTCGGAACGGGTAGCTAATATGGAGCTGGTTCTTTTGAATGCTGACCGTGTATGGATAAGACACAACGACATCAACGCCCTGTCCGAGCACGAAATTGGCCCAAAACGCCTGTGTCGGGAATGGCGTGCCGCGCAAATCCGGATGGAGTTTCTTGAGTGGCTCTTGCAGTGAATGCGTCACATTTGTGTACCGAAACGCATGGACCACACATGCGACGGCCACCACGACCACAAGTGCAAATCGTCCCATGGGTCTTTCGTCAATTTCAAATCTGGCCGATCTCCCTGGGCAATCATCCGGATACGAGTCACTGCAAATACCGGGTAGTATGTCCGGTATTTGGTCGGACTTTCGGGTATAAGCATTAAAACGTAAAACTTTCAACGTGGTTGTGACACACAGGTCTGTGGGTGGCCGGGCCGGCATTGCCGTCTTTCCTCTCAAGCCAAGAAGCGCATAGAGCTCTTGAATGCTGTGTTTGGATGGAACTGTAGCTAGTCTTAGTTCGCAAAGGTTGCAGCCTGACCAAATCAGAGTGCGGATTTTTTGAAACCATTGGTGGTTCCTCGCCCATGAATTCCATGCCGTCATTTCCGACGCTTATGGGCATGTGAACGCAATGGAAGGTCGACCACCTGGATCAATCTATGGTGCTCTGCGATTCTAGCTAGGGGTCCATGGAGACTAGTAGGAAAACTCTGGAAATCCGTCGAGATCTCAGCTGAAAGGAGCTGTTGGTTGTTGCAACAGACGCTACTACAGGTGTTCTTACAGAATGTGAACGACGTTGCTTGTTGCTATTAATACCAGTATGCTAGGATGGTTGGTCGTCGCAAGGATGAACAATTGCTTGGTCGCTGCGCGTTTGGAGCCTGTAATAATTGCATTGTCAAACGGGGTATACAGTGTACATCCATCGGACGCGGTGGAAATCCACTGGCAATACCGTTTCACTCGACTCAAATGTCCGCCTGGGGATGATATACGATTCTCTTCAACCTCAAAAATTCATTTCTTTACCAAATTTGATGTTTGATATCATTAAATAAAGTGCATAAAAAACTAAAGGAGTCGGCCGTTGGCTGCCACGAGCGAAAACTGAAGTCTCGCGCTCAAAATCAACGTCCAATATCCACCACCTGAATAATAATACGCCACATATACAAATCAAAACATTTTCAAAAGGTCAGCCGCACTGTGGATGAAGTGATCCGATACACTCTTGCTGCGTTTGATGAGTTGAGTTATGAGAAGCCGAGAGTGTCTTTCTTACCTTTTAAGCGGTGATGCGGCTGGTACAGGAGCATAATGGCGACAACTACTTTGCCCTGCCTCACCTGAAGAAGGCAGGAACGCCTTCTTCAGGTGAGGTGAGGCTGGTCTGCTCATGACGAACGCGTCCTGCCCGGTGTCGCCTCATGGGATTTATAACCAATGAGTGCATTGTATTTTGTTGATCAACCAATCATATGGGTTTGGTCTGAGTAATGTGGAAAAAGTGGATTTCTCTTTTGGCAGAGTATTGTGGAACAGAGGAAGTATTCGAGAAGACCAGATGTGCGATGTGGCACGATCATGGCACAGATCTGGTGGCCAAGGAATCTCGAGATTCGCGCAACCAAGTGTGTAATGGTCGTTAGCAGATCGACACAAAATGCATTCATGACAACAAAGAGAGAGAGCTACAACGCATGCGTTTGCGATGGCAACAAGGCGGCGAGCATGCGGCCAACTTGACCAGCGGTCGGTCGGGCGGATGGGTCGTGGAGCAAACATTGGTTCGCGATGGCCAAAATCTCAGGTGGACACGAAGGAGTAAATGTTGGCCGCAAGTCGCCATCCATGACCTATACCATCATCATCGTCTTGAGATTCCCCATGGACTTTTTTTCTTTACCTTCATGGCGATCACTGGCTTCGGGAGCTGAGATCCGCCATTCGTTACGAGGTGGCTGTAAGGACTGATACCAGTGTCTACTTCCGACAGCAACACACCAAACGAATACATATCGGCGCTCTCAGCGTAGTTCTTGCCTTTAAGCACTTCGGGGGCAATCCAGGCGATCGTCCCAACCTAATGAAATGTTATCAACCACAGTCTCTTGTGAGCCATACTTCGGCTGTCATCGTCGCGTCCCCGATTGTGCTTCGACTTGTACCAAAGTCACTCAACTTCGCAGAATAGTTTGCATCAAGGAGGACGTTCTTGGCTTTCAAGTCTCGATGAATGACGTGGAAGTTGTGCAAATATTCAAGCCCAGAAGCAACGTCGATAAGAACTTGGATCTTCGAGTAAATACCATTGCCCAAGCTCATTTCTTCATTTGGCCAGACTAATTTCACATTGGCATCGGTGGCACGGACCAAAGTGGCCAAATCACCATTTGGCATGTATTCAATCAAGGCACCTACGTCTTTGAGCGTTGTCCACATGACGCTACAAACAAGTTATGAGCTTGGATGTGCCTCATAGAGCTCGTACCCGACGAATCGCACAATGTGAGGGTGATCAAGCATGGAGCTGAGTCGGATTTCTTCCATAAAGTCTGTGACTGCTTCGCTATTCCCATCGATGGAGGGCAGCAATTGCTTGACGGCAACAGTCTCTCCCTTGTATACAGCCTTGTAGACAATACCAAAGCCACCAGACGCGATGACATTTTGCATTGCAACCGACTTAAATTCCACACGGAATTGCTGCATGGCAGGATCAAAACGAACATCGTATTTGTCCACCGAAGAAGTAGCAAGTTGAGTTGGATCGCGAGGACGTCCTCCAGAGCCAACTACACCACCCTTGGCGTCTGACATTCCATTGTATAAGTTGGTATTTCGTCGAGTCTGGTTGACAAAGACTGAAAACGAGACGCCTGGTGTTGCAGCCCTCTTTTGAGCAGCACGGCGTTGGGAGTACTTGCGGTAAAAGAGAAATCCAACAACAATCAAGACAACCGCGACAACGGCGCCCACCACGGCATACACTGTCGTATTGCTCGATCCCCCTGTTGAAACATGAGGTGAGGACTTGGCGGCTTTCAGGACGAAGTACCTGGTGCATCCACGCAGATGGAGAGAGGAGACGGAGACGTTGGGAGCGTTTGAACATTATCACATGACGACGTCTTGATGGAGGTCTTGTCAGTCACACGGATCGTCAAGAGTTTGCTGTTGACGAGGTTGACAAGCTTGGCGTACTGGTCTTGGGAAACGAACCAGTTTTGAACGGTAGTGTCTTGGAGGGAGAGGATGCTCAGACTTGTGAGGTCGACTTGGCGAATGGTCAATGAACTGATTTGGTCCAAGTCCAGCTCAATCAAGGATGTCGGCAAAGTAACTTGGGCGATTTCTGTGAGGGGGTTGCCCGACAAATCCAACGTCTGGAGTGTGTTCGGGAAAAAGGATGTATCGTTTGACTTGATCGATGTGATCTGATTGTTTCGCAGGTTTCTAAATGACGATCAAAGTGGGATAAATGATGGGCACACGTACAAATTTTGTAGGCGTGGGGAGTTGATTCCACTGAAGGTGGCAATCTTGTTGTTGGCAAATGATCTACAAGGAGATCTGTCAGGCAGGCTGAAGGGGAATTCAAATTACAGGTTCCGTAGCGAATCCGCAAAATTTGTTGCACGAGTCAACATTGTGATTTGATTGCTGGAGAGGTTTCTACAACGAGATTGAGAATCTATCCACAAGTAGCGGGAGCGTACAGAAAAGTGACCGACAAAGCCCTGGGAGCGCCTAAACTCATACTGAAGTTGTACATGTTGTTGCCAAGCCTTTTGATGCCATGTCCCGACATATCTCTACACATCGCATGAGGCTTTGAGAGAACCAGGGGCAGTACATAATCGTTGCGTTGTACGTCAAACTGTCGAGGAGCTCGAACGTGTAGTTTGCGGGAGGCTTGGCGTAGTTCGGGTTCGAACTATTCACGTCAGTGTCTTCCACTGTGGACATCTTCTTGCCGCTGCCCAGGTCAATCCAATTCGCCCATGGTTCATTCGCACGGGCAAAACAACCTGGATAGTTTTGAGGAGCATTGTAGTGGCAGTACGCTGTCAAGGTGTCCACAGTGAAGGAAGTCTTGATGGCGTCCCCAGAGACTGTAGTCATAGCGGCGCGAGATGCTTTCAGTTGTCGGGACGCAAGTCACACCAGCTGGGTGCATAAGCTTTCGAATGATATAATATTATAATTCACATTTACATAAAACAATACAAATATTAAGATATTTAAATAATCAATGACACAAATTTTATTCAAATTTTCATTTCGTGTCCATTGCAAACACCAAATACACTGGCTCACTTCAATTACATATCACTGCTGATGGACCACAGAATTCTCCCGTCGGCAAAGTCCAACACGACTCTCCAGCAATCATTAAAACCTTCAGAGGATATCAAGCGTCAGACACGGACTTCGCAAGCTGCAAACAATGCTCGCAGAGGGGGAACTGCAAGGAATGACTAACGCTGGATGTTTTGTCCAAAGTTGAATACAATTTTGACCAATAAGAATTTACTAGATTTATTTTAACCAATCATTTTTTATTTATTTTTGACCAATGCGTAATCACACATGGATGTTTCAGAAAAGACATTTCAGAAGATGAGATCCAGGGAAGAGCATCCTTGTGACGGTGGCGCGCGTTCAAGAGATGGGATGGACGCACACTGAAGGATACTTGATGTTGGCAGACTATTCAGTGCTGAAGATGGGATGTGCCGACGGATCGTCCTGTCGTTCCAAGATATAATCCATGAACATCCCGGGAAAGGCATTGTTCAATTGCCAAGCCGAATGCGAATCACACCATCAACTGCGTCCTCGTTCTCATTTGTGCGCTCCTTTTCAAGCACAAACAACTCGCCATGCCCAATGGAAAGCAGCTACGCATCAGTGGAGCTCGAACCACAGCATTCATTTGGTCTGAGTGCAAGTTTGAGTTCTCGGTCATGGTTGTCCAAATACAAGTCAGCCTCTCAATCACGTCTGGACGCCCCAAGCATATTAGTGAGTGGCTACCTGACAATGCGAAGACATGCTGTACCAAACTGGACGACTCGCTTTTTCGTTCTCCAGGAAAATGGTCGATTGAGTTACTACTCAGACAAACTGACAAGGAAGATGGGCGAAGTCTGCTTGATTAAAGTGAGCCTTTGGGATGGCGAGCCTTTTGGATTCATGTTTTCAACGACGAAGCAAGTCACGTATTATGTCTCGGCAGGTTCTGAGAGTGAAAGACACCGATGGCTTGAAGCCCTCTCAGATTTTCGTGGAGAGACAAGTGATGCTGACCATGAAGGGTACTTTCTTCAGTGAGCTCGAAGCGCTCATGCCATGTATCTTCCTAGGTACCTGTCCAAGCAGAGAACACTAGTACCTGGTTTTCGACGTTGCTATTTTGTCCTGCATGGCACCAAGATCACACAATTTTCCGATGAAGACACATATCGCACAAGCGCCGCTCCATTGGCAACCTTTGAAGTCAAGATTGCAGGGCGGTGGAAGGCTGAGTCAAGTGGGTTGTACATTCAAGCTACCAGTGGCAAAATGCTCTTCTTGTGTGCTGAGAATGACCATGACGTACAAGAGTGGCTGAAAGCTCTTCCCACAACTTTGGAGCCGATGGCATGTGCGGGCTGGCTCACAAAACAGGGCCACAAGCGGAAGAATTGGAAGAAACGGTATTTTGTCCTCCGAGGTCGCACCATATCATATTTCCCCGACTTTGACTCGTCCAATTCTCGTCTGATGAAACCCCTCGGTGAGGTAATGGTGCAACAAGCTGCGGCCTGGGATGGAGCAGACTTCGGCTTCATGTTTGTCACGTCGGAGAATATCCCCTACTACGTTTTCGCCGACAACGAGCGAGATGTTGCGAAATGGCTCGCTGCCCTTGGCAAAACATTGCAACCCACTTCGTCTCTTCCCACTGTCGAGACGAAAAGCTGCCCACGTTGTGGTTCTGTGCTGACAGGCTCTCGCTACTGTGGCGCGTGTGGATTTGACTTTGTCAAGTTTTTCACTCCCCCCTCTAGTTTGAGTGAGCTCTAAATCAACCACCACCATCTTTCATCTTGATGCGTTTTCCTATCAACTCCATTACATCATCTGCAAATATGTGATGGACAACTCGGTTGACCCGCATTATCCTATTTTCAGCTTAAGAAAATGATTTAGAATAGCAGCCATAGACAACACCCCGCCGAAAGCTTCTAGATCTCAT
Organism: Aphanomyces euteiches; assembly: GCA_021527685.1. Lineage (NCBI taxonomy): Eukaryota > Oomycota > Saprolegniomycetes > Saprolegniales > Verrucalvaceae > Aphanomyces > Aphanomyces euteiches. The sequence goes on along the minus strand of JAJGMV010000093.1, from coordinate 1,582,166 downwards.
GCTGAATGTAATTCCCCCTTGACGAGACGCTGTTCATGAGGGGAGAGACTGGAATGCTTGCTCCTCGTTGTCATGTGCATTTGTTGTTATCTACCGGTAGCTTGCCATCCGTTTTTTATTCCAATATAAAAAACGTTACATGGTTGAAACCCCGCATTATAATGGCTTGACGAATCTCACCTTGACGTGGATTCGTCTCGTCGAGCCATTACACCTCTGGCTAGAATTACAAAATGCGATCGACCCATGCCATGGCATTATATTCGGGTGGTATTTGAAGGAGATCCGCTGCCCTCGCTGTTGTATATGCGTCCGTTTCATCCCCGATGAAATTAAAAAAACGTTTAGAAAACGGTATCCACGTAATAAAATAACTTAACCGCCAACTGGGTAGTCACTTCCACTCAAGTATACAATCGTCAGATGAAAATTTAATAAAATGGCGTCAGTCTTACCTTGTCCAGGTGAAGCGGACAGATCCCCGCCACTCCGAGTCGTCGTTGACGCGCCAGATTCTACGAGCATGGGAGACAACATTCAGCCACCGTCGGTCACGTCGCCATCATCTTTGGACGAGTATCGCCGCAATTCCATCAACCAGAGCTTCTCGAGTCGACCGGACAAGTCGTCGTTCCGTCGGAATCTCCCACCCCATCCCCATAGTTTGAGCATGGGCCCGAATGCCGCGCCGTACTTGTCCAACGCCAACTATTCGTCATCGAGCCAAATACCAAAAAGCTCGTCGCGTCGTAGCTTTGGCTTCTTTGGGTTTGGCGACAAGACTTCAAGCAATTCGTTTGTTGGATCTGGACCTCCGTCGAATTTGAGCATGGGACCAGACCGCGATACGTTGCCGACGACCTTGGCGACACAATCGAGTTTGCATTCATCGAATTCGTCATCGTTTTCTCAAGCGACTACGGATGGTCCAGCCGGTGTGATTATCAACAGCGGCTATCTCACCAAGCGTGGCCATGTTGTGACGAATTGGAAGACGCGTTTCTTTGTCTTGCGCCCTGGTGGCCGATTGAGCTATTACGCTGACGAAGGAATGAAGAAAAAGCTTGGCGAAGTTCACTTGGAAAAAGTCAGCCCATGGAGCGGAGAGGCGAACGGTTTTATGTTCTACACCACCAAGCAAATTGCATATTACGTCTACGCAAGCTCCAACAGCGACAGGAAACGATGGCTCGAAGCGCTGTCTGAATTTTACGTTGAACCAGAAGCCGTCGATTGCGAAGGGTATGTGTCTTGTCGTAGTATTCCATCTAAGTTGTTCGTCGTAGCTATTTGACCAAGCGCGGCCACTTGGTACCCAGTTATCGTCTCCGTTACTTTGTCTTGAGTGGATCAACAATCAAGTATTTTGCCGACGAGACGGCTTATCGATCAGGTGCGTCTGCGTTGGCCGAAATGGAAGTGAAAGGTGGCGGCCGTTGGGATGGCGAAAGTACTGGGTTGTTTGTGAAGACATCGACAGGAAATACTCTGTTCCTTTGCGCTGAAAATGTCCCTGAGCTCCAGAAATGGTTGGAAGCAATAGCAAAAATTATGGGTGTGGCCGAGCGACCACCACCGATTGCCTGTGCAGGGTGGCTCACGAAGCAAGGACACAAACGAAAGAGCTGGAAGAAACGATATTTCGTCCTTCGTGGGAACACAATCTCTTACTTTCCTGACTTTGATTCCTCCAATGCACGTATGTCCAAGCCATTAGGTGAAGTCACAGTGCGAGAAGTATCAGCGTGGGATGGTGAAGCTAATGGCTTTATGTTTCTCACAACGGAAAATGTTCCCTATTACGTTTTTGCTGACAATGAACGTGACCAAGCGAAATGGCTATCAGCTCTGCGCAAACTGTTTGAATCCAGGTCATCGACAGTAGAAGAACCCGAAAAAAAGTGCCCTCGATGTGCGTACGTCTTGACTGGCTCGCGCTTTTGTGGAGCATGTGGGTACAATTTGCGTGGCACATCAAATGAAAGGTCACGAAAGTCCCAGCCGGTCGTGCAGCCTCCAGAGGAAGAAGAAACCGAAGAGACCAAAGCTTTGGACGATTTGGACGCTCTATCTGAAGGTGCTCGTACATTGTTACTCGCAGTCATGGCAAATCCAAGTGTTCAAATCGGCGGTGACGCAGAGGGAGCATTTGCATCACGAAGTAGTCTCACGAATCGCAATTCCATTGAGAAAGATATTATGGACGCATTGGACAGCGATGACATGGACGACAAGGACAATAGTAACGCGCCACCTACGCCTCCAACTGCTTCGCCAGTGAAGCAACCTGTCATTCAAGATAGCCCTCCCAAAATTCAGCAAACACCCTCACAGCCTCCTGTATTGCCACCAAAGCCAGAGCCCCGTGCTGCTCCTCCTGTTGTCGAACCTCCTCCACCACCACCCCGGCCAGTGCAGAAACCCCCACTCGCGAATCTACACAGCCGGATGCGCCAATTCGCCAGTCAGTGCAGTCACAGCCCAGAAAGGATTTTGTCGTGCCTCCTCCATCCAATATCGAATCAAGCTTCAGCTCGTTTGGATCGGATGCGGCTCCACCTCACATTTCACCTTCAGTACCTCGAGAGCCTTCGGCAGCAGTTCGTACGGCAGTCAAGCCTCAACACAAAGCAATTGCTGACCTTTTGCAAGACTCGAGCGACGAAGAAAAGGAGGACGTCTCCGAAAAGGCGACAGAACTAGAGGAGAAAAGGTCTCGGTTGTACGAGCTCAAGGGCTCTGCGAAACAATTCGACACGCTTCCTCCGAACGACGATGTCCATCTGGATTCGCCTCGCGTTGATTCCCCTCGCATGAGCGATAACGACTCGCTGGTTTTGGTTGGAGTTGCTGGTTTGAAAGAAGAAAGCACGCCTGCTCCACCACCGGCCGCTGCTCGACCGGATCCAAAGAAAGATTTGTACATGTTCATGGAGCGTGAGATGCAGTTTACGCCACTCTTTGTCCCTTCGGCGGACGCCCCAGTGCGTTGCCGTCTCTACGCTTCCATGGCGTACTCCACGTCCAAGAAGATTTTGCTCTTTTTGACCGACTCTGGTCCTTTGGGACTGTGGAAAGATGCCGCTAACGTTCCAGTCGACGTGGACCATCCTTTTGCAATGCTGCCATATTTACATCGAGCTCAGCAAGAGGGATTCAGTTTGTTCGTGTGCAATCCCTTCTCAAACAGTGCGAAAGTGTTCGAAGAAGGTGGCTTTGAACGTGTGGTACCGATCCCTCAGTCGTCAACACCAAAGGAGCACTTGTTGTTTGTTTGGGAAAAATATGTGATGCCAACCAAAGCAGATGTGTCGATTGTAGCCTTCCATCGAGGTGGATCCTTGGCTGTGACACTGCTTCAAGAAATGGAATCTGCGCGCAATAAGATCCACAGAATTGCGTTCGTCGAGTCCAAACACGTCGTGGACCGCGACAAATCTACATCTGGCGTATTGGAATTTCTTGGCCGCCGCACGATCCAATGGGAGTCGTCGGTGGACCAACCAGTTGGTGGTCAAATTGTCGACTCACAAGAACGTGTTGGCTGCGTCTGTTTATCTCTCGGCTCGTGTGTTGACGAGCCTGCAGTTCTTGATAAGGCAGAAGACGCTGTCTTTGCATTCTTGACTGCGAATCCGTCCAGACCTGGCATGACTGCTATCGTTAAACTCGTCCGAAGTGCTTTGCGAGGTCGTCGGAAGAGCAATCTTGAGGTATCAGTTGCAGTTCCGCGTTCCAACTCGAACGTATTTGTGCTGGGCGAAGCAGATGCCGAGCAAACAAACAGCGATGGCATGACAACAGATGAGTCGACTGAACCGTCGCCCGAAAAAGTTGATACAGCAGCCCCCGCGCCAACGTCGCAGCAATACTACATGCCGAAACAAGTCGCGTCCCGACCGAAATCGGCGCCCCATAACCAGATCACGATGAAAGACTTCGAGCTGCTCAAAGTTGTCGGTCAAGGTGGTTTTGGCAAAGTGTTTTTAGCGCAAAAGGTCACCGAACCGCACAAGGGTGATTCATACGCTATGAAAGTGCTCAAGAAGCAGCATGTGCTCTCTTCGGGGCTTGTCAACACAACCATGGCAGAGCGAAGAATCTTGACGGAAATTTCACATCCGTTTGTTGTCAAGTTGTATTATGCCTTCCAAAGCGAAACCAAGTTGTACCTTGTCATGGACTACTTAAGTGGCGGATCGCTGGCCATGCACTTGCGTCGGCGTCGTAAATTCCCTGAAGAGTGGGCACGATTTTACGCCGCCGAAGTGGCCGCAGCCATTGCTCATTTGCATCATGTCAACATTATCTACCGCGATGCCAAACTTGAAAACGTCTTAATGGACCACGAAGGCCACGTGCGAATCACTGACTTTGGTCTGTCAAAACAAGGTGTCTCTGGGCTGCAAGGTGCTACTACATTTTGTGGCACAGCGGCCTATATTGCACCCGAGTTACTCAAGGGTCAAACGTACGGGAAGGCAGCCGACTGGTGGTCGTTTGGCATCTTGCTTTACGAAATGATCGGTGGCAAGCCGCCGTACTACCACCGAAACCGGGACATTATGTTTCAAACGATCTTGAAGCAAGAATGGGTAACATTTTCGCCTGAATTTTCAGATTCTGCAGTGTCGTTGATTCGAGGGGTGAGTTGGTTGTTGTGTCGATGTTTGTGTTTAATGTTTTGTTAGTTGTTGACTCGAGATCCCATGCAGCGTCTTGGTAGCGGTCCTCGGGGTGCTGACGAAGTGTTGACACATTCATTTTTCAACTCGATCGATTGGGCAGATCTACTCGCGAAGCGCATTCCGCCGCCATTTAATCCAGGCGTGGGGCAATTTGACACAGCATACGTGGCACAAAACCTGCATGGCATCACGACTCAAGACCGTCAAGTGAGTTTGATGTACCACAACGAACATGGACCTCAGCGGCACAACGATTTTGATGGGTTTAGCTTTGTTGGGCGGTCGAGTTTGAATTTAAATGCAAACTAATGCATGTCCCACGTCTCAATCTTTTGTCGCAAGACTGCAAACTGAGCGTGGCGATGGCTAATCTGTTGCACATGGCAACCACGTCCCCATGGTACTCAGTGGGACTCGGTCACTGCTGTTGCCTTGCTTTCTCTCCATGTTTCACCATGATAAAAAATTAACTCACCGAAAAAATCTTTTTTCAATATTTTTTCAATGAAAATAAATTTTACGTTTAGCATTACAGTACACCCGTAAAGTCTCGGCGTTGCTTTCAAGATATCCCGTCGAGAAAATACAGCATTTTGTACGCTTCTCCTCCAAGATTCCAGCGCTCGGCGATCGATTGCTTGAGCATTCCACAAAGTGGCATGATCGTGTCGTCACCTCGTGAAAGCTTGAGTTGGAAACTGGAATGTTTTTCACTGTCTGTCGTGGGATAGGACGGTCGGCCACTGTAAACTTTTTTTGCCCTTGATAATTTTTTACCTTAAAGTGTGAAAACAACCAGAATTTATGGGAATTTAAATCAATTGGAAATAATTTTCCACGTGTAAGAAAGAGCGACACTGGAAAATATTTGGCGATCGGTTCTCGGCTGCACATGCATTCGAGGTACGACGGCGGCGGCGGCGGCGACGACGAGATCCTCTGCAGTGGATATCTCACAAAGCGAGGCCATGTCGTCACGAACTGGAAGATGCGTTTCTTTGTCTTGCGTCCCCACGCCCTCCTGTCCTATTATGAAGACGAAAGCATGACCAAGAAGCTCGGCCAAGTCCACTTGGCCAAAGTCGCTCCGTGGGAATACAATGGCGGATCCACGAGAAGTATTGCCAAACGAGACTCCCGTGGTAGCTCAGAAGATTCACGAAATGGATTCATGTTCTTCACGACGAAGCGCGTCGTGTATTACATCTACACATCGTCCAACAATGAGCACAAGAAATGGGTCAAAGCTCTTCAGGATTTCTATGTACAAACATCCAGTGAAGCCAACTGTGAAGGATACATGACCAAAAAAACTCCGGGCACGCTCTTCTCCTTTTCTCGTCCCAAGTAAGTTTGAACATCCATGGATTCCCCAATCATCCCTTGTATAGATTTTATGTCCTCTTTGGCCCCGTTCTTATGTGCTACGAGTCGGAGGAGGCATATCGAACCAGTGAATCGCCCATCTCCTCTATGAATTTACGCGCTGCATCTCGATGGGAAGACGGGATCTCTTTTCAGGGTGATGCAGGCACCATGTTATTTTTGTCTGCGCCAACAGAGGCTGATCAAAATCGCTGGCTTGTCGCAACTCAAGAGAAGATTGGTTCTTCCTTGACTCCAATTGCATGCGCAGGGTATTTGACCAAGCAGGGACACAAGCGAAAGAGCTGGAAGAGGCGTTATTTCGTTCTGCGTGGCAATTACCTGTCCTACTACACAGACTACGAATCCACCAACAAGCAATGCTTGGCGGAAGTCAAAATCGAAGATGTTCAGCTCTGGGACGGTGAGCAATATGGCTTCATGTTTACTACGACTGAGCAAGTACCGTACTACGTTTTCGCTGAGAGTGACCGCGAACGACAAAAGTGGCTCGTAGCTCTTAAATCGCTCCTCGATGCTCAGTCGAACAGGGCGCCAGCTCCTCTTGGTATTGTTCCCCAGCCACCACAGACTGGTCGCGTGTGTCCAAAATGCAGACATATGGTTACGGGAAGTAAATTTTGTGGTCACTGTGGGCATCATGTGGACATGCCCTACGATGAATACGCTCCACCCCCACCCCCACGCCCTCCTGCAGCTGCCCCTCAAGATCCTATTCGCAAGTCGAACGGAGTCAATCAGCGTGAGGCAGATCAATTAACTCAAGGAGGACAAACTCTTTTGTTTGCAGTGCTAGAAGGAACCAAATCCGGTCACTCTCTCATCGAGCATAACAAAAGACTCTCTGATGAAGCTGCGCGTCAGGAAGAACCTGAGGTTCCAGTTGACACAACTGTCGACCGTGATGTCGATGATGAACTGAATGCCGCTTTGCAGAAAGCAAACCTCCATGATGACATCCCCGCAGCAAAGAAAACTGAAGCCTCAAATAATCAACCAGCACAAAGCGTGATAGTTGTGCGACCATCACGCATGGCTGACGACGAAGATTATTCCGAATCTGAAGATGAGCACCCCAATCAAGGTAACAATCGTAATACGAACGACTCCACGGACGAAGAGATGGACCCCCCAATGCTTGAAGACAATGATGACACGCGCGAGAGTTCTATGTGTGACCTCGTCATGGATGGCATTACTCTTGGTGATGAGCCTCAAGCTTCAATCCAGAAGTTATCGCCAATGGAGCGTCATTTCGAAGAAGTTATGGGTTTCGAAGCTCAATGGATTCCATCGCAGAAAGCAGATGTCAAGTGCAGCTTCTACACATCTAAGAACTACAACATCGCTGAAGATATCGTGGTATTCCTCGGTGATTCAGGAAAGATTGGGGTCTGGAAGGACGAAAGCGGAACTATTGAAGCCCACGACGACCCAATGTCTATGGTACCCTACATCGAAATGGCCCAGAACAACAATTTTGGTGTTGTCGTGTGTAATATTCATGCCAACACTGTCGATGTACATGACGGGCACAAAACCCGCACATTTACAGTCCCGCATTCGGCCTCTCCTGCTGAGCATCTCAATCATGTGTGGACGCATTATATCCTGGCCAATGTACCACCAACGAGCAAGATCAGTATGGTTGCTGCTGGTCGAGCTGGCAGAGCTGTACTTTCCCTGATGCAAGAAGAGGAAGGCAGTGTGTACGACAGATTGTCTCGTATTGCATTTTTGCAGTCGACCCACGTCGTTGACAGCAGCTTGAGTATGGTCGTATTGGAATGCTTGGGGCGACGCGCAATCAACTGGGAAGGCACTGTGGGTCTGTCACTCTGCAGCCAAGTTGTCAACTCACAATCGCGTGTTGGATGTGTTTGCATGGCGACAGGGTTCAAAACTACACACCCGCCTGATGAATCTGCCACGTATCCATTCGATTTAACAGCGGACCATCTCAGGCAAATGCAAATACCTATTTTTGCGTACTTGACCGCGAATCCCACAATTCCTGGCATGACAGCAATTGTGAAGCACATGCGTGCAACTCTAAAGAAGGGTCGAAGCTCCACAAAGAAGCTGAGAGAATCGAGCAATTCAGCCGCTGCTGAACCTGCTGCGAAGTCAGTCGAAAAGACACGAAGCTCACAAACACCAGAACCCACGAAATCCACTGAATCTGACGCTTCCATTGGTTATTACTATTTACCTGGTCGAAAACCCAACACTGGTAGCGCTGAGATTGGAAAGGTACGCTCCAGTATAATTGTCGTTTTTCACTTCTTTGCAGAGACGCCAACAAGCTGGTACAGGTCGGAGTCATATTAGCATCAAGGACTTCGATTTGTTGAAAGTTGTTGGTCAAGGTGGTTTCGGTAAAGTGTTCATGGGAAAGAAAATTACTGGACGGGATGCTGGGGAAGTGTTTGCCATCAAAGTTCTTCAAAAGGATCAAGTACTTTGAACGCATCCAAAATTCACACTGATGTTGTTTTCCTAGGTTGTATCGAATGGTTTGGTTCACACGACAATGGCTGAACGACATATTTTGATTGAAGTTGCCCATCCGTTTGTCGTGAAGTTGCATTATGCATTTCAAAGTGATACCAAGTTGTACTTGGTCATGGACTACCTTAGTGCAGGGTCTTTGGCTGTCCACTTGCGCAAGTGGCGAAAGTTCCCTGAAACCTTTGCTCGATTTTATGCTGCAGAAGTTGCATTGGCTATTGCACATTTGCATCAAGTGAACATCATTTACCGCGATGTCAAGCTCGAAAACGTTCTCATGGACAGCGACGGACACGTTAGCATTGCCGATTTTGGTTTGTCCAAGCAAGGTGTATCTGGTCTAAAAGGGGCGAAAACCTTCTGTGGGACGGCGGCATACATTGCACCAGAACTGTTGAAGGGCCAGAATTACGGCAAAGCAGCCGATTGGTGGTCGTTTGGTATTCTACTCTATGAAATGATTGCCGGCAAGCCGCCGTACTACCATCGCAACCGAGACATTATGTTTCAAACCATTTTGACCCAACAGTGGGTCACTTTCACACCTGGTTTCTCGGATGCTGCAGTTAATCTCATCCGTGGCGTAAGTCTCGACCGTGTACTTTCTTCGACTCATAATCTCCTAGTTATTAAACCGTGACCCAATGCAAAGATTGGGCAGTGGTCCTACTGGTGCCGACGAAATTCTATTGCATCCTTTTTTCCAAGAATTCGATTACACCCTTATGCTCAAGCGTCAAGTGAAGCCGCCGTACGACCCACAAGTCGGCAAACTCGACACCGTCTATGTCCCCCGCAACGTCCGCCAAGATGGAGTGACTGCTCGCGATCGGGAGGCCAGTATGCTTTTCTCGCATGACGGAGATTTCCGTGGATTTAGTTTTGTTGGTGGAGCACCACCTGATCTTTCGTAATGCATAGACAGGCAATATAATGAGAATTTAGTTTTTCATATCTAGAGATCTTTCTGCTTCTTCTTGCTTTGTTTTGACTTGGCACGAGGAGCTTCTGCCTTTTTTCGCTTTTCTCCTTTTCCTTTTTGGGCCCTAACAGGTTCTTCTTCCATATCTGAATCCTCAGCAACCTCCTAGAGACACTCATTAGTGTATGTTTTCAACCGTCGAAAATACGGAGATGGGCTCGTCTTCACTTTCTTCAACTCGAGTTGGCTTCTTTGCTTTCCTCGACTTTCGCTCCAACTTCTTTGGCATTGCATCCTCGTCGTCTTCGACATATTTCTACAAGCGCATTAAGAAATTTCTGTTGGCATCCATACCTCAGTTTGAGGCTTATCTTGACTATTTTCTTTCTCTTTTCGTTGTTTCCGCGGCGTTTTCTGCTTGTCAGCCTTCTTCGTAGGCAAATCGGCAAATGTTTCGGTATCATCAACATTCTATATTGCAATTCAGGTCAAATCTTGAGTTTATAGTCTTCATTACCTCCCCTGAATGCATAACTTCGATCATGCGTTCAATTTCATCCAAGGACTCTTTCATTTCAGCCTTACAAAACTTTTTTGCCTACAAGGAAATGAAATTGTCATGAAAATGTATTTCGCTCTGACCTTTGAGATGATTTGCTGGAATGATTCGTACACACCATCATCCACCAGGCACGTTTTAAACATTTTTCGAAGCTCAATCAACTTTTTCAGAGCCCTGTCATTGAAAGGCAAGTTGGACAAGCAATAAGCAAAATCTCGCCATTGGGTGACTTCAGCAGTTGTGACGAAGCGTTGGCATAACTTCTCGACTAAGCTTTCTGCTTGTTTATCCTTTTGAATAAATCCCAACAAGAACTTCGTGATCTCTTGAAACGACTTCTTTGAGAGATTGGAACTATAAAGTGTAGTCAGACAAGACGAATTGGAAATCGTGCACCTGGTTGACAGTCGCCCAATGGTATCGGGCAACATGTTATAAATTGGATTATTTCCTCGTTTGGACAGCTCGTGGAAAAACAACTTGGCCAAATCACAAATTCGCTTGTCTTCGTCGACCAAGGACAATGCAATTTCGCTGATCTATTTTGGAGTATGAGAAAAAAAGCCGAAGGATTTTGACCTGGCCCTTGACTTTGACCATATCATTCAGGATCAAATGTGTGAGCACCATAATTGTGTTTTTTCGGACATTTACATCAATATCGCGCAAGCGTGCATAAATATGTGACGTCCAAGGTTCTACAAGGTTGGGGAAACGAAAGCTCAAATCTCCCAATGCCACCACAATGTTCGAGCGCACCTATTATTCGTGCAGTTAGATTTGTTTATCCTCTTTTGTCGTACTGATGGTTGCTGGCACTCTTTGAGTTTCGTAAATATAAGAGGCAAATTCTTATCACAAAAATCGCCAGAAATACACATAAATTTACACAAAGCAACAGTGGATGCTTCCTTGATCAGATCGTCATCGAAAATTCCTTCTTCATTTGCAACAAGTCGAATTAATATTGGTCCATATGCACCTAGCAGATTTCTTTCGAACAATGAGAACGAGATTAACCAGGAAGGTCCCACCGGCCAACAAGCTCGTGCTGCGTTAGACTGTGCAAGAATTCATCTTCTTCTGCTTCAATCTCGGCATTCATACCCAATTCTTCTTCCATACTAGATGGCTTCTCAACATCATTTTTATCTTTTTGCGATTTATGCCGAGCTTCCTTGACCGAACTGGCTAAGGATTCCACATATACAGCCATTCGAATTGCAACGTGACCCAAGATAAAAACAAATTTCGACAGCTCAGAGGCAGAGCAAACAGCCTCCTCTTGATCTTCTTCATCAGTCGGGAACAATGCAGTTGACCAAGCCGCGATAATGTCTCCACATGGTTGTTCAGGATACTGGCATACATGAAAGAGAGCCTCAATTGCTTGTTGCGCCGCGTCAAACCATTCGAGGTTCGTCTCATCCATCAATGTCAAAAAGGATTGAATGCTGACAATGAGAGGTTCAATCCCGGCGGGGGTGAGAGTTTTATCCTTGAAATTCCAGTTTTGAAGTATGTTCGACGTAGCCCGGACACATAACCAATTGTGTTCTTGACGTACACGTTCTCCCAAGCCATGCTCAAGCAGTATTTCCAACTTTGGAGGTGTTTTCAACATTGAAAGTAGCCAAATAGCATGACCAATTGTATTGCAAGAAGAGTCGTATGAGCACAAGTCCCACAAGGCCGATATTACACGTTGAGGAACTAAATCCTTTGCCTTCATAATGCCAAGAAGCTGTTCCAAGCACGTTGCGTCGCTTACTGTACATCCATCAAGCAATGCTAAAAGTGTTTGGGCAGCCTGTTGCGGAGAAAGCAACAAGTCAGTTTGTGGCTTGAAGAATAAAATCGATTTGAATGTCTGCACGGCCAGCTCTTGAATTTTGGGGTCAGAACGCCAAACCAATATAAGCATAGCTCGAATTCCAACAGTTGCTTTGTTGAGACGAAATCCATGGGCTTTATGGAAGAAGCGGATAGCTTCCAAGACATCAGTTACAGCCGCACTGCCGAGTAATTGCACTAAAAGGGGAATTGCTTGCTCTTCCACAATTTCGATGAATTCAAGGGCTTGGGTGTGGAATAATAAAAGGCGTTCAATTTTCTGCAGCTCGACTTCGTTCTCCCCTTCTTCCTCCGCAACTTGGGATTCATTCACATTCAAGCCACTCAATCGTCGGTTCAACTGTTCTTCAACGTCTTTCATGACTTCTTGTTTCTTTGCAGTAAACTTCTCCATCAAGTTCGCCTTTTGATGCTCGTAGTATTCTCGGTCAAGGTTTTCTCGGAAGGGATTGTGTTCCAGCAATGTACACAATAATTCGATGCTGTACTTTCGAACACCACCCGTTCGATCTTGCATGCGCTCGACAGCGATAGCCGGCAATTTTTGGATATGACGCAATGGCACTGCACCTTCTTCACATAAATCTTTGTAGCATTTCAGAACGTGACTTCGGGCAAAAGAATTAACGTCATGGATTCGATCTTCCAGAACGCCAAAGAGAGTGTCGCGGCGTTGACGTGAAAGCGGGCGAAAATTATTTGAAGCTGGTTGATCTGCGTCCTGAGTAGTATCAATATCTTCAGGATTTTTGTCTCGAGCCCGGAAATCAGCCATTAAAATGAATGTCACAGCTGTTACAACAGCATTTCGGAGATAGTACGACTCAGCATCGAGGAGTGGCAACACTATACTCAAATTCGCCAAAACAGTAGATGGCATCAACGTCGAAAGATGTCCCTACGAAGCATTAGTAAATACTAAGGTCGCTTGACAGCATACCAAGAAGACGGAAATATTTTTTGTGCCCGACACATCACGGGAAGACTCGCGCTGTCGAATTTTCGATACCTCACTACATAATAAATCACGGGCTGCAAGAGCAGAATGATTTCAAACCTGATCAAATCAGCTGCAATCTTAATTGATCGATGTTTTCTTTGCAAGAAATGAACCATCTCTGCGACGGGAATTGCCAAGTGTTCGTGCGCGAATACAAGTTCCAACAATGACGTGTTTACAGTAACAAGAACTCGGGGAGCTCGCACCAAGCAATCGCCCACTAACTGTATGGAATGAGAAAATCTCAATGTGAGATTTGATATTACCTTGTAGATCAAAGACTTCAGGGGCTTTGAACGAAGTAATCCGGGGCTTTCAAGAAGTTGAAACACTGCAGAGCAATACAGCCCAATAAATTCCTGAAGAATGACGATTAAAGCACTTTAGCCGCACAATTCACCTCTTCTGGCATGTTCATGTTCCACATTGTCAACGTTTCGTCACACAATGAGTTCTGAAGAGATATGACACCTGTTTCGCAATGCTTTCCCCAGTTGACTTGTTTTGCTTTAGACGCCTGCAGGGCATGTCGTTGCATTTTCCAAAGGTTCAATGCCTACCTTGTCCTTTTTCTGCAGAATGTCCTTGTCTTCATCAACCTGGACACTCTTAATCTGCATGAGCGTTTGACACAGAACAAAGGCTGTAATCTTCAATGCACTTCTCGCTTGTCGAGATGCTACAAGAGGACAAAATTATCAAGTAGTTCAAGACAAAATTTGCTCACATTCATGTTGTTCTCGTTTGATAGCTTTCACAATATCATCGAGTGTAGAGCTTGCAAGGAGCAGCAGCACCACACGGGCTTCATCACTCAATTCTTTCAAAGCTCTACAATTTTAAATCCTAAACATTCAATCACAACGTGAGTGTACTTGACAAAGCTGTAGAGCAGATCGAACACATCGCTCTCAATGACGCCAAACGGGTCATTCTGTACTTGGCGTTGAAGTTCTACACACAGCAAGCATTCATATACCTCATGCCCCAAGGGATCTCACCCTTGAGTTGACGAATATGGTCGTCTTTAGATCCGTCAGTGAGATCTGTCACGTTCACCACAAATAAGCGATCTCGTTTGACAAGTTCCAAGTCCTGAACGTGCACTGGCACAATAAATTCCCTTCCCTCGTCTTCTTCATGATCCGAATGGTGGACATCATGTCTGCTCTCATCAATGTCGCTCATATTTGCGCCAAACTTGGTTGTGGGACGTTATCCGGAATTGTGTTCGGATAACTGCTCATTTCATCCGTAGTATTATCCGGATAAACATGTATCCGCATATTACTCGCCTTGTTATCCGGATGCATTTTCGCATTCGTCATGTCCAAGTCGATCGCGTTCACATTCCCTGAGCATTACAGCTTCCCTCCGTTCTTCACGTGAGTTGATTATCCTCGCATGCTTCAATGTATTCTAGCTCTGAATGTCTAGACTTCAGCCAGTTCGATCTACGCGAGAAAAGCAGTTGATTCTATGGAAATCGCTCGTACTTGACTACCACAAAGCAATGAACCAACCGGTGTTCACGCCAAATTCAACTCCGATCTTTGAGAACCCGCAGATCAATCGTACGTATCTGGAGTATATTGATATATTGATATAATGACCAGGAAAACTAACAATGGAAGCCCGCAGCGCAATTGTCACCTACCTCGTACGGTGCGGCAATGCTGAATGGGAAGATGATACCCACACCCGATTGCGAGTCTTCTGGAAGCCACCTGCCGAGTGGGCTGCTGAAATCTACACATTTGTACGACAGGAGAATCTTATGCTTATTCATATAACATCTTTGCAGGCCACCGATCGCGGGATGATCAACAATGTGTATACTCTGTACGAACTGCACTCGGGCGAAGAGACTAAAGGCGCAAGTACGGCATCTTATGATCAACCTGTCCTGATGAATTGCCTTCAATAGGTTTCTATGGTATGGAACCATGGCTTCTTCGTAAAGCTCTCGAAGTCTTGGAGCACGAAGCAAAAGTAAGTCTTCGTCTCAAATCGGATCGTTGACACTGCATTCAGGCTGCGATAATCCACGGCGACACGCCAGAAAACGATGGTGTCAAGTTCTTGGCGACGTCTTCGTAGGCAACGCATGGAGCTCAGTGGTATTTTATCCGTGCTTTAATCGCGCTTAACACTTTGGAATCAAATACCTCTTCACTCCACATTGTGTTCCCCTACTATCATCCAAGGGACAGTAGCAGAGCACAGCTCTTGCCGCGTTGCCATTGAAGAGAACCCCATCTACGCTTGATGTAAGATCATGAGTGGATCAATCGATGGCAGCGAAGGTTCCTCTCTTGTGGAGATTGAATAACTTCCTTACTTTCCCTGATCTGCTCCGGACAGCATTCTATCATGCGTTACACGACACCACGGAAAAAGTGTCTCTTCAAGATCCATGCTTCCGACAAGCTGCTTCGACTTTCCACTCCTACGCGACGACGTGACGACCATTGTCCAGGATGCAGTGCTCACATCACTTGAGGGGAAAGCATACGACCAAGCCAAGGTAACAATGCGGTATGCTACTGCCTGGATGAATGGATACATTCATTAGGTGAACGACTGGATCAACGTTATCACTATGTCATGCTTGGAAGACCTTAAGAAACTCTGCCAGGTAAAGGCGCTCGTGCTTCGAATCGTTCTTGACGTCCATACAGAACTTTAAGTACATCGTCACGTGTTGCATCAAGCAAAAGCGAGGCGGGGGCATGGATATGGAAAGGTTTGTTCTCCCCAATGTTTTGTGTGATTAATCGCAATACCCTGCTGCAGTGTGTGCTACTGGGACGAAAAATCGGACGGCGCTTGCTTTATTACATGGGAGAACAGTTCGATGCAAGTCATCATTACAATATACGGCCTGGCCATCTAGGGAGAAAAATGATCCATGGAGCGTAACGACAACGTTTGTTTGCGTCTATCCTATTCCCTTGAGTAATTCCCCGAGAACAGGGTGGTTTGCCCTCAGAACAGGGTAGTTCCACCCTGTTCTCGGCGATTCCGGATAACTTCCGGATAACCAAATAATTACCGTATCGGTCATATTATCTCACCACGAAATTTCGGCCTGGTGAGTGAACGAATGGCTCGCCTCTGGTGAATCATTTTGAACGATCCTCATTTGCCTGGTGACATATGAACGAATGCTGAGATGACCAATCAGATATTTCGAGCGATACTAAGCTAATGATGAACTATTTTGACTGAAATTGAGTTAGGCTATATTTTATAAAATACACTCCACTTCGACTAATTCACCGTGTCCGATGCGTTTGGCTTGCGGGTTCGAGTGCCGGGATGCGCATTTTTGATAAAATTTTGGATAATTCCATGTCTGTCCAAGTACCATTGATTGCTCCTACCTCACACCAGATTGATCTCATTCCTTCAATGTGAAAACTTGCATTCCAATGTATGCTGCAGCGTCATTAAGCACTGCCAGGCATCTCAAATCCTGTTTACAACAACAGTCTCTCAATGATTCTGTTGTTGAACACATACTGTGAGCTCCATGCCAATGCTCAATGATGCTATGGCATACCGCAGCTAGCAACCACAGAGCACGTATGTTTGCAAGCTCTGTGGTTGCGAATAGACTGTATTCCATAGCATCATTGAACTCTGGCATGGAGCTCAAAGTCTGTGTACAACAACAGTCTCTCGATACTTCTGTTGTTGTACACAGACTGTGAGCTCCATGCCAATGCTCAATGATGCTATGGCATACCGCAGCTAGCAACCACAGAGCACGTATGTTTGCAAGCTCTGTGGTTGCGAATAGACTGTATTCCATAGCATCATTGAACTCTGGCATGGAGCTCAAAGTCTGTGTACAACAACAGTCTCTCGATACTTCTGTTGTTGTACACAGACTGTGAGCTCCATGCCAATGCTCGATGATGCTATGGAATACAGTCAATTCGCAACTACAGAGCATGTATGTGAGAAAGCTCTGTGATTGTGCATAGCCTGTATGCCATAGCATCGTTGTGCACTGGCATGGAGCTCCCAGTCTGTGTACAGACTTTAGACTAGACGCCAATGCTCAAAAATGCCTTGGCATATGAACAATTGGGCATTGTTGCAGTATCTGTGAGAGTTATTTGGACAGACGTCGCTGACAGCGTTGATCAATTCTACACGCAAGTAAGACCGTAAACACTTTAACATACTAAAGCTCTAGACGTTCCAGAAGTTACACCAAAAGTTCTAGAAGTTTCGCAACTTCTGGAAGTTTGTTAACTTCGAAAAAATGAAAGCACTGCATAATTTCACACCTTAAAAACATTGTTGTACCTTTCATTCGATCTTAAACAATAACGATTCGCGAGTCCAATATGCCAGATTCTTGAAGGCATTTTACAAACCAACTCCAATGAAGACCACACTCAACAGGAACGACTGCAATCCCTGATTATATTGTCATACCAGAAGTCATTGTCTGCGTTACCTAAGATAATAAGATGGTTGTTTGGATCCTGCAAGTAATAACGTTCCATTTGCGTTCATCAAATCTTTCTTATGTGCACCTACAACAGATAAGAAAAATTCATTTTTAATGTGCACCGTCAAGAGCAATCAAGGGCTGACAATATGGAAATGCGTTGATGCAAAAGTTTGGTATAAGAATGCATCTGTAGAATAAACCATCCAGTGTTTCAACCTTGGCGTATGTTCCAGGGTTGTGGTTTACAATTATTTCGAAATAGCAGGCCAACTTCTCAAAAGCTATATTCACTGTTCCATACATATCTTCAACAAGCTTCCGCTTTGCTCAACTTGATGCCGATGTTGAAATTGTTTGACCACTTGACTCTCGAACACATTGGATTATGTACCTGCCACTTATATTCCGAGGATCATCAGCTACCACGCTCGTATTGAGCTTTGACAGTACAGAATCCAGTATCTACAAATGTTTTATAAAAATGGCACGTGGTCAAACGTCTAGAAGCTTCAGAGTTCTAGCAGCTTAGTTCTAGAAGTCCTGGAAGTCTTAGTGTTCTAGAAGTACTTGAAGTTAAACACTTCTAGAAGTTATGTAACTTCCAAGTTCTCGGAACATACTAGAAGTTTCTGGGAGTTGTACTTACCATGTCATGGGTTACGGAAGGGTGGGGTGAATTTGAATAGCTGTTGAAGCAGGTATGGTTATGCGTCAAGTCCATCGATGTGATTGAAATTGAGTCATCTTTCTTGCGGCTTGCGCAAACATAAAATGTGCAATTGGCTTTTGTGCATGTCCATTTCCCGGACTTTGTGTTTCGATACTTCTGTTGGACTCGGAAATCATGATGGAGGCTCAGCTCGTCCAAACAGCTCCGCAGGTAAACAAAATTCCCAAAGTCATTTTTCTTTACCACGTTGATCACACTTCCTGGAATGTAATTATGATCTTCACTTGGCTCTTCAGTAATGCTCAGCTTGACAGCTAGCGCCAGATAGTCTTGCGACACAAAGAACTCCATAGATCGACAGTTTCCAAGTCGAATTTTGTTGGTTCCATAACTTGTACTTATGCAGGGTAATTATTTGGTTATCCGGAAGTTATCCGGATTCCCCGAGAACAGGGTGGTACTACCCTGTTCTGAGGGCAAACCACCCTGTTCTCGGGGAATTACTCTATTCCCTTGGGTTTTATCCCCCCTGTCGTTTGTTTGGTCACACAAATCGACGAACAGATGGAGTCCAAACGAACGAATTTCGACGTTATCTCTGCAATTCCCACAGTACACTCGCCGTCTTTAGACCCCTTCATACATGACCGCCTATAGAAGCGTAGAGCGTCGTCGTTCTTGGCGCATTACGTGCTTGGAAGCATCGACTTGCCAGTTTCTGTCGGCACTGGACTCTATGAGGTAGAGAGAGATCCCACGGCAGTCGATGATGAAAATTTCACTTTTCCAGGCGTTTCACACGGTGAGTTTTAGCCAATCCAAATACTTCTTGGAAAATTATAGCGATTTTATTGGCTAATTTTACGCAATAGCCAGCCTGGTCTGTGTTTTTTGCACCCGCTTTGGTCAGTCTCAACTCACAATCGAACAATGGCAGGCGAAGTGTACAGCTCGGAGCAATTTCTCGACGAGCCGGTCCGCTCGAGGCGCCCAGGGTCGAGTGCTGCCTCGGCTGCGCAGGTATCAGACACGCGCGTCGAGAAGGAGGAGTCGTATGAACACACTATCCGACACAGCTGGCCTTTGATCTTTGGCAGTACGTGAACGTCCGTCACGACAGATTTCTCAAGTGTCGTCTTGTAGTTGCGTACTTGCTTGCGTTGTTTTATGGGTTTTTGACCATGGTCAAGACGTATGAGATTGACCCGACGTATGGAAATTGGACCTTGTTGCAATATCAGGAAGACAACCTCCTCGGGGAACGATGCCCGGCTGTCGATCACGGTGTAGCGTGGAAAGAATTGAAGCGAAAGCTCCTTCGATGCCGCCGTGGACAGTATTATGTACGTCAAATCGTGTATAACAGAGTAATGATGGGAGGAATTGTAGGATCCAGCCCACAACACTTGCTTTGACTGCCCAGCCGACACCCCCGACACCAAAGTGTTCAACGTGTTTTGGGAAACCCAAAGCAACTGCCAACATGTACATTGTATCAATTACCATGGATTGAGCTTCTGTACGTTTAGCTTGTTGGAAATGAAAACTTGCGATTCATCACGCATGTCATGTGGTCTTTTATCGAACTTGCGGACGACGGCTCGGTCCCACCTCGTTTCCAATACTGGAGCCAAGAACACATCAAGGATTGCATTTTGCAACTGCGCATGTATGTCACGACAGCATATATCACAAAATTTGATTATTTTCTCTAGGCGGTGCATCAAGAACTTGGTGGCACTTGGAGGGGCATCGAATCGTGACAAGTTTTTGGGCCTCAAGGATCCGGCTAATCTCCAACGATTCAAAGACAGTGCAATGAAAGTTGTCGAAGAGTACGATGCTGTGAGCATATTTGTTCTCACTGCTGTGCTAGATTTGGCTTTGATGGCATCGACGTTGACGATGAAACTGGTAACATGATTGGCACAAAACAAGACTGGCTCAAGAACCAAGCACCGACTGTCGTCACCTACTTACAAGCTCTGCGAACTGGTTTGTGACTTTCTCCACGAGCGTGTCTCTGACTGGCGCTGACTAGGTTTGGATACAATTCGCAAACCCGATGAGCCTCGCCTGGTCCTCTCCTGGGATGAATTTCCATCGTCGTGGGATCCCCCGGAGCCGAACAATACCAACTATCCAGGTTGTATTATTTACCAAGACGGCGAGGATGGTTGGCATCGATGCTATGAGCCAAAGATATCGGACATCGTGGATATGGTCAACGTCATGATATATAACGTCAATGGTGGTGATGTAAGCCCAGCCACGTCCAGAATATCGGACTGACCTTGTTGATTTTGTAGTGGGTGTACCAGACGATCATGCAGAAAACTCTTCCCGAGTGGGCATCGGCCGCGGTCCCAAAGAATAAATTGGTGCTTGGAGCGTGCTCTGGCATGGGTTGTGTCATGAGCCAGCCTGCTGGCCAAGAAGTCTTCAACGCCGGTAATGGCTCTGCATTCTACAGAGGTACAACCAAGCTGGAAACATGAACTCATGCATGGTCGTAGGAACGATGTTGTGGAGTGGCACGATTGATATTTTGTACGAAAATTCATCGTGCTTGAGTCGCATGGGCCGCGCGGGCAACTACGGCGTGAAGCTTCCCTTCCGACCAACTATCACATAGGAAGCGCAATTACATTCCCTCACGAGTAATCTCATTTTGATTTGGTTTTCTTGGCTGAAGCGTCCCATGACTCGTCGCTCTGATGAAAACCACATTGGCTACGAGAATTAATCGCGCGCTAGAGATAAAACTGCAGCGCACCGTCACCTCACAGTTCATTTTCACGAGCATGAGACCAACCCCGGCTAGGAAGAACTAAAGGACTTGTCGCTCAATTGCTTGGCATTGGCACTCCCCAGGAAGGTCGCATGACGATCACCGTATCCTCAGTGAAAAGTTGTTGCAGCTAGAGTTTGCTCTATCGACATCTACGACGCGTATGACGTTGGAAGCTATTCCACGGATGATTAAATTACTCAAAGCACAATCACGACATCTAAATGGAGTCCAAACGAGAGATTTTATGTTGGAGGGGATCGAAATGGCAGCTTGACGCCGTAGCTGCCCGCCCTGCCCATGCGATTGATGGCCGTGGCGTTTTCATACAAGATATCAATCGTTGCGCTCCACAACATGGTTCCTAGTCACCTCTTAGACGGCCGCTCTGTTATGAGCCCAAGCATACCTCCGTAGTGAGCCGACCCATTGCCAGCATTGTAGACGTCTTGTCCTTTTGGTTGTTCCTTGACACAACCCGAGCCAGCGCAGACGCCAAGGACAATCTTGTTGGTCGGGAGCATGGTAGTCACGACATTTGGCAACGTGGTGTTCATCATGCGCACGTAAAGTTCCTACATTGGAGTCAAATCCTTTCGATCTATACCCGGAAGGACGCGTACATCACTGGAGCCGTTAATGTTGTAAAACATTATGTTTACAAAATCAACGAGGGATGTAATGCGAGGCTCAAAGCAACGGTGCCAGCCCTCGTCGCCGTCGTAGTTTTCACAGCCGACGTCCCCTTCGTTGACGGCGATATCCCACGCAAAGGGAAACTCGTCCCATGAGAGGAGATACTTGGGCTCATCTGGCTTCTGAATCGTTTCAAACCCTGCAGCAAGCGTCAGATGAGTGAACTCTCATGTTGAACAGACCTTCCCGCAAGGCATGGAGATAGTTGAGCACGGTCGGAGCGTGGTTCTTGGTCCAGTTTTTATCGGTGGCTTTCATGTTGGCAGTCTCGTCGTCGATATCAATCCCGTCAAAGTCGTATCTGCGGTGTTTTCAATTTAGTCTCGAGGGGAAGAAAGTTACTCTTGGACGAGTTGCATGGCGCTCGTCTTGAAGCGAGCAAGGCTTGGAGGATCTTTCAAGGTAAGGAAGCGCTCGCGGAAACTGGCACCGCCAATGGCGACGATCTGTTTAATGCAGCGCCTAGTAAACAAGTGAGCTTCGTGACGATGTCAGGAGCATTTACATGCGAAGTTGGAGGATGCAGTCCTTGATGTGCTGGTCTCTCCAGAACTGCAGTTTCGGCTTGACAGTTCCATCTTCCAGCGGCTCTGCAAACGACCAAATGACATGGGTGATGTATCTGTTGCTCGCATCAGCTACAAGCTACAGCGTGTTGAATGACTGCTATCTGCCGTAGGTTGGGTTGCCGTACTCGTTGGCAGTTGGATTGCGACTCCCAGAACGCGGCAAAGATCTTGGTGTCAGGACCAGACGCTGGGCATGCTTGACAGTCGTTGTGCAGTGGATCCTAGTCGGCCATGATTCAAAAGAGGGGTCGAATCGTCACGCTTTACATAGTACTCGTGGCGTCGACACCTCTTGATTTTGCGGTGCAGCTCATGTCAGAGCACAGGACGTTCGACAGCTTTGCAGTCTTCATGGACGAGGTTGTCCTCTCTGTATTGCGCGAGCGTCCAATTGCCATAGCACGGATCAATCGCGTAGGTTTTGACGAGTGTTGCGATGGCCATTGAGACTCCACCGAGGAAGAGAACTACCACAGGCGGTGTTGGGCGCTTAACGTAGTCGTGACGTGAATATTACCTCCAATGACAAGCGGCCACATGTGCCGCAACGAAAGCAGCTCGTCGTCCTCGACTTGGGGCTCTCCTATCGGCTGCTGCGGTTGTTCTCGAACTTCAGGTCGTGGGGGCTCTGCTCCGAATTGAGATCCACGGTAGGCAAAGTCGATAGAGGACTCAAGGATGATCTTGTGCTGAAGAGGTTGTCCAAGAGAGCTCCGCATGACGAGAGGTGCTCTTGAAGTCACAATTCGAAATGACGCCAAGCATCACTAGTCAACTTTGCTCTCGCCGTGTGAGCAATGGCTTTGGCATACAACGACTGATACATTTGTTCCCGCACTGTTGCGAGTCGCGACAGCATGCTTGGACTCTGGTGGGTACTGGTAGTTCCATGAGCATTACGCACGGAACAAAGTCCAGCAGCACTTCAACAACATGAAATTAAGTCGAGACGGCTGTTGGTGCAGAATGCACTGGAGACGAGGCCAGCCATGGCGGCGCGACAACAAGCCCGCGCTCGTGGCGTTTTCATGGAAGAGTCAAAGCTACCATGAGAAGAATTTGATATCAAGCTTCATCTTGTCAGCACAGAACACAACATGGAGAGGCGATTCCTATGTGTAGGCATGCCAAAGTCTTCCATCCATATGTCGTAAGGAGGACTACGCCATTGATCAAGAAGACGTTGATGGAATTCACAGCACCTGCACGAGAAAGAACGCAACCATTTCATGGCTTCAGGACGTTCTTGCATCGTCAAAAGTCTTTCTGGGCGTGGGCGAACTCGCTGACGCTGAGGCAAGCAGGGTCTGAGTGTGTCGATCTTGGAAATGAACCGTTTGGTGAGTCAGCAAGCTGTTTCGGTCAGCAATGCCAACTCATCATACAGCTGTAGATCACCAACCCAGCTCCATCTCTCTTCTCCCATTCATACCTACGACACAAACCGTCTTCCCTTAATGCGCTTGGAGGAAACGTATAATGCAAAAGCGCTCCGACGTACGCTGTCCGACAATCAAGACACTATGAAGAACTCGTCGACTATCCGAGCGGCGATCTCGGAATGGAAGTCAAAATAGCTCTTCCAGTTCTCCACCCCGATGCGTATTACCAAGAATCTTCATGAGAGGTTGATCATCGTCCTTTGTGCGTATTTGACTTGCTCAATAGACCCTTGCAGCCTCTACCACAACATTCGTCGGCTTCAGCGATCGATCCAGTTGTCCAAGATATCCTTTGTCATGGACCCTGACGATAGATACAAGTAGTCATGTAAAGATTTTCATTATCGAGTTATATTACTATTATAGATTGTCATTCACCACCACTTCTTGCACGTCCATGCTGCAGAGTGACTCCTTCGAGCGCGTTTGCATCGTTGGATGCTTTGTCGATTCAACGATGGGACTAGCTTCTCCTTCACCACAGGATTGCTCGTGGGTGGTTTGACCTTTGACATCGCCCAAAACTGGGCAACCACTGCCATACCGCCACGGTCGTCGTGAACAACACAGCCAAGAGCTGCACAACCAACAGCATGTGAAAGTCCACCACGTTGCATATGTCTGGCCCGACAGCGGCAGCAGGACGACGACAATGGTTGACCACCTTGGGCGGGTCACGCTTCACGGCAGCAAGTCGAGGACATGCCTTGGATGGAAATTTGCACTGCAGAGCCAGGCCGAGCCAGTGGTCGCATATACGTCCACCATCAACACCGCACGAATGCGCGGCGCAGGCATATACACAAACTCGTGCACACGTTCGCCTTTTCGTCAGACGTCAGTACATCATCACACCAACGCATGACAAACGTACCACGTATCATACAGACTCGAAAAGACCTGTCGAGCTTCCACACGGACCAGCAAGAAATTGTCGTGGAGCGCTTCACGCACAAAATCCTTCAACAGCGAATACTCTGGCTCCAACTCTTCCTTCGTGCATGACTCGAGAGTGATGCCAAGCAGCTTCACAACAAGATGGCGCTTCCATCCTAAGAAGACGGCTAAGGGACGCAAACACAGACACTTTACCTCCTTCGGTGCGATGATTCCGGGTTGCACGCGCCGCCTTGTAATATCCATGGAGTGTCTTGACACTCAAAAGAGTCGTCTCAGCCAAGGCTTCCACACAATATGTGCTCGCCATGCAGATCGCTGCAGGGTCCTCAGCCGACATTCGACGCACACAAGCTGCGTCCAAGAGTGGCACGACCAAGACGTCCGCAAACGGCGCAAACGCTGCACCCAACTGACGCGCAAACGAAGCTACCACACCACACGTTGCTTGCACCACCGTCGCGTCCAAACTCGGCAGCAACTTGGCTCGCACGCTTGCCTAGTCCGAGTCAGGAGGGATCGTTTTCGACAATCCATACCGCGAGAGGCAGCATGTGCTCCACCACAGCATTTTTCGACTCGAGTTTCGCGCGTTTCAGACAACTTCGCAACTTCTTCAAGGCACCGGTCATAGTGCACTGGGCACTGTAGCCTTCAAGGGTCGCGCGGCAGGCGTCAATCTACATCGACTGAGACCGACCGAGAGGACACACGGCCTACGCACCTTACAAAACAGCGTGTTCATCGGAGCAAGGTCGAATTCGAAAATGAACTCGTGGTCGCGAGAACCTCGTGCGTTGAAATGGGGATTTTTCCCATGCGACAGAAGACGAACCACAAAGTCTCAGAGCGACGACACCACCGACGGATAGTACAAGGTGGCGATGTGTATCCTCGACTTCAATGCTGTATAGGACAACACATTGACGTCGGGGATACACATGGCCACCTTGTCCTGGAGAGCGCACGACAGACAACCAGGAGGCCACATGAGAAGTCGAGCACCATTCTATCGTCGTCTGCTTCATCCATATCATGCCATATCTACACACACCTGATCTCGGTCGCACTGTTTCTTGAGATGTGGGTCGTCCTTGGAGCCAACGGAGACGCTCCATCAAGCGGGGAGGATCTGGACGCTGGCGCCTTTCTTGCGCGCTTTTCCAACAGACAGGTTCTCCGGAAAGAAAGAAACCCTGTATCCGGATTGGTTATGTGAAGATTCAAGCGTGTACACTGACATGAAGTTCCCGCGGTGGATCAAAGTTCTCTCATGGATATGAAAACACCAACTCAGATCTTGGATCTTCTGTACGTCGCCTGTCGGATCCACTCTCGACTGCCTCTACAGCAAGGTCTCTTTCGGTGTCCAACGGCATCGATTCTCGTTCGTGTCTACAGAACCAGCGTCGTCTTCTCAGCGAGAGAGCCTTGCAGTATTTTGTGATGGACGCGTCGTCTGTTCGCTTCGAATCGACGACCGCTGGCAGATCTTTGTCTGATTGGCCGTGACGGTTGATGCATCATCCGGTTGATTCGAGGATATCCGGATAGCCTGCCGGTTGCAATCCGATACAAATTCCCAGTCAAGGGCAAACTTCATTGAGATATCGAGAGCATGGAAGTGGCACCGAGAGATTTGACGGCGTCCCGCGCACTGGCGGCTGGAGAACATCATTATTTATCAACAGAGCTTGAAGTGGCGATCCTTCGGACGTTTCTACGATGGACGGAAGGGCGAATTCAAGCGTCCTACGAGCGACTCAAGAGCTTGAACATTCCATTTCTCCCCACGTTGCTTGCTGCGACTGAATCTGTTGCGACGCGTATTGGAGTGCCTCAATGGTTCAATGCCTTGATTCAATTGAGCGACCCATGGACATCATCGATTGACAGCTTTGTTGGACGGCGTATCCTGAATACGATTGCATTCATCCTGCAGACATCTGGACATGTCCGAGTTGTAAAGTCTGACGGCGTCGTGTCCCCTTACCCACCAACTATCGAAGAATTGGAAAGTGAGCTCATGCGACTTCAGAGTCGTCTCGCAATGGAGCAACAGGAAAAAGACGAGCTGCAAGATACCGTTCGTCGGGTGCTTGCTATGGTTGCAAATGAAAACCAAGGGCTGCAAGCTTTGCTCAACCACGTGCAGGAACTCGAGCAAGCAAATGCTGATGCAGATGGAGTTTCCTTGCGAATAAAAGAATTGGAAACCGAGTTGGAAACTGCTCGATTGGTGGCCGAAGCAGCTAACAAAGAAAATGAAGAACTACGACGTGAGTTGGCCCAAGCGAGCCTCGAAACTCCAACTTCGTCATCGACAGAACTCGAGGAAGAAATGGAGCGCCTGCAAACCCTTGTTGATAAGGGTTTGCTGGAGAACTTTGCCGATGACAAAAGTGAAATCTCCAACAACAATGCAACCGACGAGATCGAGCAACTTTGTTCCCTTGTGGCCGAGATGTCGAAAGAAAAGGAAAGCCTCAAGCAAGAAATCATCGACATCCACACGTTTCGTGAATCGACTGCGGGACAGCAATTGCATGAAATGGAGTCGCGTCTGGCAGAAACCAACATCCAGAAAACAGCCTTAGAAGCTGAAAACAAAAAGTTGCGAGTTGCTCTTAAGAAGAAAGCGGCAGCATCGGGGAATCAACGTGTTGTGAGCAGAGCAGAAACTTGGGATGGCGTCAAGGCGTGAAGTTGGCTTGCTTCCAGCATTGATTGCAACTGAACAGGAGCCAAGTCGGTGTCGTGTAATATGGCCAATGCGTCGAGCAGCACAGTCGCTTTGTCCGAGTGCATATGGAGGACCATGCATGCTTCACGCAGTCTAAATATCGTTAAATGTAAATATGATCTTAAGATCCTGGAATACCTTCGGACATAGGCATCAGGACGACCAGTGTATGGCCGCAAGACACGAGCCAAGAAGTCCACGTCAGTGATCAACTGTTGGCGTCCACTTGGAGATATCTCCTACGTTCAATTAGAAAAGGAATGCAATGATGAATGAGGTCAACCTTGTGCTGCAATACAACAGAGAGAAGATAGCCATCCAATTCCTTGGCCACAGCTTTCCAAAAAGAGTCAAAGGAAGTCGTGTTCAGGCTCTTCTCGGCGCATGTCTACGAGATCTCGTCAACTTTCGTGAAGTACTTAGACCCAACCAAGTGATGGCTGAATAAGGTTAAGCCGTAGCCCAATTCTGGTGACACTTCGGGAACGATACGATCAATGTCAGCCGACGCTGTCCACATGGAGCTACACAAAGTTTATGCGAAGTAATTATCATTATGGCCCACCTGGCACCATAGGTTGCCCATTGAGCTCTAACAGCATGGAAAGATGAAGCAACGAGAGATTCTTCCATGGATCGTGTGGCATGTTGAAACCAAGTCCATTCGTTCTCGAACATAGAGCCTTCTAAAGTGTATTCGGCTTCAACACTTTCATCTTCGTCAACAGCGACAGTTTCTTCAGTAGTTTTGGTCGCTGCTTTGGGTGACGTTGGCCCTTGAAAATTGCGCAATAAGCTCTACAGGAAAGATTGAGGATAAATAGTCATTCATGAGCTTACCGAGCCGACCGAAAATGCTGCTGAGAGCGCCGCCGTTGGGAGAACTAATGAACCTTGCCCAAGCAGAGCATGCGTGACGTTTTTAGCTTCTTGTGTTTCAAGCAAAGGGTTCAGAACTGTCTTGGATAAGCCGGCGACTCTTTGTTTGAGCTTTAGCGGCACGATCGAAGGACGGTGGAGTGTCACTTTGGCAATCGGAAGTAACTCGACATAGACTTTCACTTCGTCATGCTCGTGAAGTAACTTGTGAACAAACACCCCAGAATTCACTGCAGCGCAGAATTTTGCCCTTGTTGGATGCATCTAAGTTGTTGCTGTAAGGATTATATATTGTATGTACTCCACCGAGGTTGACAAGTACATCGCTTGACCCATGTGCTGGGATCGACCGAAGCGCTCAATAGCCTAGGACCAGCAACATTTAATCAAGTATAAGTTTGAGACATCACGTACCACATGGCATTGGTAGAGCCATGGCTTCACAACGTTTGCAACATAAGCGTACCGATGGGTTGCATCGGAGAGGATTTGAAATCTACGTCCAAAGTCAATGTCTTGAAAAGCAAATTCGATTTTTTTGTACCGCCTCGTCAGTAAGTCAAATGTTGCAGCAATTGTATAAGCCGCATTGGTGACTTTTTGGTCATCGTTTCCTGCCAGGATGAGATCCCAGGCGTCGTTTTGTTCTTGGAAATATGACGATATGAAATTCTGCGTATTCTCCAAGTCGACTTGATGCCACAGCTCCGATGCTTTAGCATTCACAGCGAATTCATCCAAGGCGTGGCGGTATTTTTCATTTGGCATTTTGGGGGCTCGGTAGCCAAACTCATTGCGAAGAGCCTATCATGTTTAAATGCTTTAAGATTGAAACACAAGTATTCATGTATTTGTACCCATTCAAATGCAACAACTTCATCAATCGTGTGACAAAACAAAGATTTGTTCTATATACATGCAGAGAGATTTTTCAGATAAGTCTTACCAACAAGAGTAGAGGCATTGTATGCCTTAGCTTATGACGAACGGATTGCAAAAGTCCATGAATAAACAAAGTCATAGCACCAGCACCGCCAGCCTTAGTTTGAGCTGCGGAAAGAGCTGGCACAACATACGTCTCGAAGAAGCGTGCATGCCCTCTATGGCAGCGTTATGGAATGATAAAAATGGAATTGTTACCGCAGAATCTCAAGGACATGTGTCAAATACCACTCAGGCTTGGAGATGTCATTGGTTTTGTTGTCCTGTTCAAAATGGAAATGAAATCGTCGGAGTAAAGGTTGCAAAAGACGATCCATAGCCCATAAATTCGACAGCTAAAGGATCGTTAAGGCAGTAGTTAATGAAGTGCTACCTCCGAGTCACCAAAAGCAGGGCTCACTGAGGCCAAAGACAACTGAATCTGAACTAGCCGAGTAAATGTTTCCTGAAAGACAGCGAGACGATCTGACTACAAACTATTAGCTAAGGCGGGTATTGCTAACTATGTACCTTTTCTTTGAAATCAACTTCCGAAATGAACTGTGGCCACTGCAACTCTTGCAGGATTTTGTCAAGCGCGTTTGTATGGTAGCTCTTCATGTCGGCTTCGAGAAACGCCATGCGCTGCTTGATGAGAGTCTAAACGATAAATTAGCCACGAAACGTTCAATGTTGGTGATATTTACTCGAAGATTTAGTTGATATGATGCGTCAATACCAAACTTTGTTGCAAGTGATGTATTCAGGTCAGCAAGTGCCACCAAAGCATCAATATTCCCTAGTATTGTCAGCACTTTGTGGGTGTGATAGTACAATTCGCATACCTTTGGAATGCTCTCGAGCACGTGTACTAAGGGTCTCCACTTCCACGAGAACTTCTAGGTATTGGATCTGCGTTTGCAATTCTGTCAATCTTTTCGTCTGGGGCTCAATGACGGTACAAAGTTCGCCAGTGTGAGCGTGTAGTTGCTTCAACTTTTGCTCGATTTCACTTGTACTCGTCTCTACCTCTTTCATCTTTTGGACACGTTCCATTGCTTGATGCTGCTCTTTTTCCATCAAAGTCGGTAACCTCTCTTCAATTGTACGGTGCTCGAGCTCCAAAACTTTAATCGCCTCTTCAGCCGAGCGGCACAATTCCACAAAGTCATTCTTCTTGTAATCTTGGACATTTAATAGCTTTTCTTCGCATGCACGGAGTTTGGCAGTCATCTCGTCGAGCACTCCCGTCATGGTGATGCTTTTTTAGTTGTCGAGATACAAAATGCAAATACCTTTGATAACTAATAATAATCAATATAAATTTACAAGATACAAAACCCTTGAATATTGAATACTAATTATCAGAGTATTTCAGTTTGAATCTCATTTCGAGACATGTTTCGAGGCACTGGCGCCATACGTCTGGGATTGCCGCGCGCGATGCGCCGTTTCTCTTCGATGGTTAGCATGACTGTCAATGGAAATCCATGCCATGCAACGGTCTCGAAGTCCATGGAGAATAAGAAAGCCATCCTGTGCTTGCCTGGAGCGCTAGGTACTTTAAATCAACCTCCAGTCAACAATTGATTTCATTGAACGACAGGCACAGGAGCGACGGATTTTGCATCGCAATTGACTGCCTTGGCCGATAAATACTCTGTGATTGCGTTCCACCCTGATCCGAGCCACAACTCATCGATTGATTTCTTGGAGAAGAATGCTCATGATGCCGCAGCCTTCATGCATGGTCTCGGCTACGACAAGGTACGCATCATAATACATTGCACTTAACCTATGCCATGCCCTATGTATAGTACTCGGTCATAGGATGGAGCGACGGAGCCAACACAAGTGTCATGTTTGCAGCAGAATACCCCGAACGAATGGAACGTTTGGTCTTGTTGGCTGGCAACGTTGGATTGCGCATTGCTTGCTTTTGACGATCAAATGACTAGGCTTTTGTTACTGAAGAAGACATGGAGTTGTATGAATCAATTCGCGATGTGAACAAGTGGAATCCAAAGCGGCGTGAAGAATTGGCTGCTGTTCACGGTGGCACCGACGCTCTTCAGTCCAGGTGGTCAGGTACATGGAGAGATTTATCTGTCATTTACGCCTGGATGTAGAGTGGCTGGATACAATGGGTCGAATCTTCGAAGATAAACAAGGTGACATTTGCACTGCTTTTCTGCCTGATGTCAAGTGCAAGACGCTGGTCCTCCAAGGAGAAAAGGTTGGCTCCTCTCGGATAACATGATTCAAAATGCGTAGGATTCGCTTGTGCCACGTTTCCAAGCTGAATACTTGAGCGAGCGAATTCTCCACTCAAAGTTGATCATGCTTCCCGATGCGACGCACGCACTGCATATGGACGGCCGTTGGAAGATGCAAGTGAATGACATTATTCTCTCCTTCCTCGAAGAACCTGATGATAGCGCAACCCATAGTCGCGAGTTCGCCGCAATGCCTCCACGAGACCGCAAAAATGGTTCTCCAACAATTACGCACAGTGGCCCCCGCTGTTAGAACTTAAATGCAAACGACGTGGACTTGTCACCGTCCTCTTTTGCCATTTGCTTCCACGACGTCGTCTTGAAGTCTTCATTGTGGTCGATATCCCAATCAAACGCTGCAAAGTGCAAAGGATTGTCAAACTCCAACGACTGATCGTTGTGGAGAAAGATAAGTCGACGAGCATGCTCGGCTGTATGTACTTCGGCGTGATGTTGCATGCAGTCGTCGCTGCAATACACCATCGTTTTGCACAAAACACATCGCTTCAGGAGGCTGAGGTGGGTCGATTCGCACGCTGAACATTCAACAATATTGAGGGCAGCTTCATTGGCCTTGGCCTTGCGCTCCCAGACCGTCAGTTCATAAGCCGAGTCGCCCCAGTTGGGCAGATCGACTCGTTCCTTTAAGTTGAACGACTTCATCACGTCACATTCAAATTGTCGATCCCCTGTGGCGCCATGCCATTCACCAACTACGAGATCCGTCAGTGAATATATGTGGAAGAAAGACATTTACCGTGAATGAGGAATTTGCCTTTGTAATGGCGCAAGCAATCGCGTGCAAGGGTCGTTGTGGGTGGTGCACAAAGGAAGAGTGTGCGAGATTTTAATGCTGGAGTCGCCAAAATATCGGCGTTGCCTTGATATACCTACCATAAAGTGTGAGATTGACATTGCAAGATATTGTCGTACCTCACTCCATTTGGGAATGGCGTCAGACGACGCCGTCTCATCAACATCTCCGTCAGTTCCATCGGTATCAGGTGACCAAGCGACTGTGGCTGATGGATCGAAAGCCTTGGAGTCAATTTTATGGTGAGGAAACAGCGAATTCCAGTAGCCGAGTCCAGCACTCATCTCGACAATCGGCGAATACTTTGCAATAGTTTTCAAGGCCTTGGGGTTGGGAATAGCTTTGCCATAAAGTTTGTCGGTCCATGTCTTGCAAATATCACGCCACTGAGATAGCAAAGGGTAGGCAGGCCAAGTTGTCGACGCGATTGTCGTCGTTGATTCAGTAGGTTTCGTCTTTTGGAGGTTCATGCGTTGCTTCTTTGTCAGTTTTTTTGCAGATTCTTTCGTTTTGCGACCGAGATCAGAGAGTACTTTGTCCATTTCACCATTCATTCCCATGCTTGGCTCGTAGAAAAGCTGGACACCTAATCAATCTAATGAGCCTTGCCAGCCCTGCATTCGGCCTACCTTCTCGAAGTCGAGTGAGCAAGATGTCCAGGAGCTGGATTCCATGCTTGGGCTTGACTTCATAAGCGGCATGGTAGTCAGGAGGGATATCTCCATCAACGAGTGTCGAAACAAACAACTCGTAGTCGGTTTGCGACGTTTTCCGATGAGATTCAATGGTTCGTAGGTACTCATCAAGGGGAGGCACGGCGCCACATGAGCGGCCGTAGATTGCAAGTGTCGCGCTGTGCAAGCTAAAGTACATTTGGTCGAAATAGTAAGCTAGCTTGATGCGCATTTGAGGACGGCCAGTAGCAGCCACTGCTTGGATAGCTGCGACGACATGGGATTGCATCTCAGAGCTAAGGTTAGTCAGGACAGGGCGGTCGGCATCAGACGAATCTTGTTGCTGAGATCGCAAGAGTTGCTTCTTCAAGTAGAGCTGGACGGACGTCTGAAGGAGTTCCAAGCTGGCGTGTGTCCATGCATTCGAGCCCACCACTGTGGCAGCGAGTCGTCCAAGGACAACCAGTGAGTACATCATAGCAAGCAGGACTTGGCCGTGAATAGCCTTGGATTCATCGTCCGACTCAATTGAGAAGACGATCGAGTGGAGGAATTTCCCGTGGTCGCACTTGTGGCAGTCTTCGCCATTCTTCTTGTCGTGGACATATCCTCTGCAATTACAGCCTGGCGATTTGCACGGCCCAATCGTGCATTGCTTTGGCAAGAGTGCTTGTAGTGCTTTACTGTCCAGTGATGGCTTCGCCATGGTTGGCGTTGCTACGGCACCTTTCTTGTGCTTTTTCGTCGACGCTGCGGCTGCTTGGCGCGACTGGATGCTCTTGGCCACATCGTCGTCAATTTCAAGGCCGTACTCCATGGCAACCGCTGCAATTTCATCTTCAATGAATGCAATTTCGTTGGCACCCAGACCTACTAGGGCATTCTTGCGTTTCTTGGTGCGGTTGTGTGGCGGAGCCATGGCAGTCGAACCAACGATCTTGCGCTTCAACTGACAGACGACTGGTGTGGGTTGAACCCGTCGGACTTAATAAAATATATCCCAATAAAGTCCTAACCTTACACTAATTTTACAATATTACACTAATTTATTTCAATTCATATTAATGTTATTTATTCGGAAAGAAGACTGAAAACCAACGTTTTGGAAGAACTTATCTCAAAACATCATGCGTCTCTTCCTCGCATCAGGTTCAAACTCTTCAATCACACGTCCCTGGATCAGTTCCCTCTCTTTGTAGATTCATTGCCTTGCAATAGCTGCCTTAATTTCCTCGCAATTCAGTTGCCAAACATGTACAATGTGGACATTCTTTTCTCTCGTCGACAGTCAGACTCGGAGCGACGCAGCGCATTATTATGGACAGCGCGGGGAGGTAGAGGATCCCATGCTGGCGTATGAATTGCAGTGCTACTTTTTTCGGGATGCAATACGCAGCGAGTAAAGTGCGGTCGTTCATCTCGTCTTCTGTATGCATGTCGCTCAAATGTCCAGCCCCCTTCTTGCCTTTGTCTATATATAGACTCTCTTTGTTTATCTATGTCTATTTTGCAACGCTCGCCGTCTCTTCAAATTACTTGAGTTTTGTATAGACCTCGAAATTTTCAATGCATTTTAAGGACGTACCTGATAAAGTTTGGATTTTCGATACAAATTCTTTGTCAATTGGAGGAGGACTTTATCGAATTGACCACTGTACAACAATTTGTAATAATGGCCATATGATAGTAATTTTCGCACGAGAGAGCATTCAAAGCGCAAGACCATCTGGTGCATTTTTTTACGAACTGCGCGGTGGACACGATTTCAGTGAAAATTTGCGCTTTTTTCCACTCAGTATAGAAAAATCAAGTGAAAAATATCCCAAGATACTGATCGAAATTAGTGAAAATTATATTTTTCCTCCGACTGGCTCGTTGGCCGCTGACGACGTTACTTCTAAACCTGCCGCTTTGGAAGGAGATGTGGCAACAGCCTTCGCAGCGAGAGCTGCCGTCTGCGGCGCACAGGAACCAAGTGATTGAAGTCGCACCGCTCCTGGATACACGCATGACACCAGTATCTTCGTCGCACAGCAGGGAAACTTCCCGTTGTAGTATTCCTCCGCGGTGGTACAAACTGTCTCGATTCATGCTCAGTCTTGCGATTGCATCCGTGGCGACGTTTGCCGGCATCAAGATCTACTATATGTTGGCACCCTACCCTCGTGATGTTGTATGGAACCCAGCGCTCAACAATATCACCATGCCTGTTGATCGAGTGCCGGCGCTTTGGGGTCCAGATGATTTTCAATGCCTCGGCTGGCGCGCAGTGGAAGGTTGTGATCCAAACGGCGTCAGGAAACCTTGGTACGACAGAGGTTGCAACCACCCTATCAAGCGTGGAATGGCCGGCTATTGTGAAGTACGTAACCGCACCAGTGGGGAAGTCTTCCGCGTTATGGCCATGACTTGCCGTGGCATCGATGAACATCATGAATTCACATGCAACAACGCAACAGAGTTCACCGACTTCTCCATTAAAGCTACACGATACCACCATCACCAACCTCTACATGTCTCCCCCATGAGCAGTGCCCCTACCCGTGGCATTGTTATGTCCATCTACGACAAGGCTCTTGCCAGCGCGTATGCAGTCATCAGATCGGTGCGCACTTTGAAATGCACTCTGCCCATCGAACTCTTCTACCTCCCCGGTGAGCTTGACCTTACCAGTCCAGTTGTGGAAGACCTCGTGAACAAGTTCAACGCAGTCTTGCGCCCCATTGAGGACAAAGCTGCCAAGAAATACCGAGCCAAGCCATATGCAATGTATCACGCCTCATTCGATCAAGTCCTCTTCCTCGACTCGGACAACATACCCACTCGGGATCCAACTTTCCTCTTCGACTCAGCAGAATTCCAATCGACTGGTGCAATTTTCTGGCCCGACTTTTGGCAGGCCGACTACTCCATTTTCAACATGAACAAGCAAAGTCTTCTCTGGCAGGTGCTTGACATGCCATTCATGGGCGACTTCGAGCAAGAAAGCGGTCAACTGCTTGTGGACCGTCGTCGTTCTCAAGCTGCGTTGGAAAAGCTCATGTACTACACAATGGAAGGCCGTATCCTTGAGCGCTTGGGTCTTGTATGG
Source organism: Aphanomyces euteiches (assembly GCA_021527685.1). Taxonomy (NCBI): domain Eukaryota; phylum Oomycota; class Saprolegniomycetes; order Saprolegniales; family Verrucalvaceae; genus Aphanomyces; species Aphanomyces euteiches. The sequence goes on along the minus strand of JAJGMV010000093.1, from coordinate 1,546,309 downwards.
GGTGACAAAGATCTGTTCCGTTTTGCGTGGCACAACACAAGTACTCCATGTCACTTTATCAAGACTCCTCCTGCGTTGGGTGGCTTGTACGACCCGAAGGAGTCTCGTTTCTGCGGTGTCGCCATGCTTCAGTTTGACCCTCGTGGAAAGCTTATCTTTATTCACCGCAATTCGTACAAGTTGACAGGTCGTCAAGAACAAGTTCCCCTTGTAACCCACATGCAAAAGTTCAAGTATGGTCAAGAAACAACAGACAAGTATGCTGTACACCACACAGGTCCTGGTGTCGGCCTTGGTGGATGCTGGGCGATGAAGGACGAAGTTCCTTATGACATTGTCCCTCTCTCAGATACGCATGCCGCAAACTCTGAACTCCATGCTTTGCACTACGCTTTGGAAGCCGGTATTTCGATGGGCATTGAACCCGAGCTCGTGCAAATCGACCACAGCAACACCACGTGGTGGGAATCTGCGCTCAAGTGGCTGCTCTACATTCTCCTGTGGAGTGGCGCCATCGTCGTTGTCCTCGTAACGTTGCACTGGGTGGCGTTCCGATCTGTTTTTGGCGAAAAGAAACTCCACTGGTTCGACCGCTACTCTGGCAAGAAGCGAAAGTTGTCCGAGTACCCGATAGTGTAATCTAGCACGCCAACGATAGATCCCTTATTTAACTTGGAAAATTCATCTTTACTCCGTTTTTTGTGTGTGCTTAGCGATTTGTCTCCGAGTTCACGCTGCTACCACATCGCGGTAATCCTGAGGACGATTGGGAGTTGCAGTTGCTTCCTCGCAAATGAAACGGAGCTGTCAAGATAGATATATTAGACCTACTCTGGTGACGCCACCTCTCTGCGCAGGTAAAATAAAACGTACGCTTGAGATGTGACGGCGGCGTCAGCAGTCGTTTCACTAGCATAGCTGTCGTTGAAACTGTACCATTTGTCGTTGCGGGGGTTCTTGGCCTTGGCAGTGTAGTGACCACCTCCCAGACCTCCTGAATGCTCTGACACGGCGTAAAGATCGTAGATACTGGAGGACGGGGTGGGGCCAATGAGGTATTCACTCATGTCGAGGCCGGTGATAGGAAATGTCACGAGCGTGTTGATCTTGTCTCGGTGCATAAAATACGAGCTTTGTGCATACCGAAACCTCTTGAGATGGATTATCAAGATGTCGGGCAGCGAGAACAAGTCAAACTTTTTGTACGCGCGCACGTGATTCTTGCACTTGGGGCAATACCACGTGTCGTTTTCGCCAAGTTGTTCCTTCTCGGTAAATTTGGCTATGCACGTTCGCAAATCCAACGAAGGATTCTTGTTTCCATAAGCACCTTCACCAGTAGATGGGTGCATTCGGAGCGTCTCGTGATCTTTGTACGCGTCTCTGTACCTAGCCACACTCGTCAAGAGATGTTGAAATCCTTGAAATTACCCTAGATTCGTCCACTCGAGCGTAAATGTAAAACTTCCCCGGGTTACATCTGGTGACAGCGGCTCTCCTGAATCTTCAGGGAGATCTTTCTGCATAAATGTATCTGCGCGGGCGTTTGACACGTGCAGCTTGTACGGGGTGACAGAGACATCAGGCGCCACTAGATGGCTCACAGCATGCCGGATCTTCTCGTGTATGTCTGCACATGGAGCATCACGCGTAATAGACAATAAAAGTGGCATCCCAAAGAGCCGCCACTCCACTCGTCGATGCTTCGTCAAGTTGGTGTGGTGGCGATAGCTGTTGCTTGATCGCTCTCCGTTGACGTCGTTTTCCAATGGGTCAGATATTGCTTCTGCTGGCAATTGATGCTGCAGAGCTACCAAGCACAAAGCAACCTCGCCAGGGGAACATTGATTCAAGTCCAATGCTGACGTTGAGCTGAGAGTGTACAAATTGGACGAGCGAATTTCATATCGTGATATGGGAAATTCCAATTCATACGCAACAACGTTGTGGTCTCGATCTTGCACCAATTCATTGATGTCCATTGAACCTGAGTAGGATCGAATGATGCGGTGTTGCTTCACTTGAACGAGGAGCAATCGTTCAGAAGGAACGCCACTCAATGAACTCAACGCATTTTTCACATCTCCATACACCCCTTCTTTGGGAACGTGCATTCCATATTGCACTGGGTTTGATCCATCAATTCCGCACAAAGTTAGTTGGACCCACGCCTACCACAGATTTCATTTGAGCACAAAATCATGCACTACCTGGTTGGGCACTGGAACAGAGAGGCTCAAGTACGGATCGAATGTAATTGACTCATAGTGGCAGCTTGGGCAGGTAACGTGGCTTCGCAGTTGGGCCATAAAGTTGTCAGTGATAATACTATCATTTCTCGTCAAGTAATTCTCCCATTCTTCTCTTGCGACGACAACGTCTGGTCGGCCAGCATGTTCAATGGGCTTAGTATACGGCTTTTCCAAGACACGATTTAAGTCTTCGTGAATGCCGTCCAAAATAAAGCTCAGGACTTCTTGGCTATCCTGTTGGGCATATCCTGCAAATGCAGGTGCGTATTCTCCAATAACGTGCTTCAGTTCAGATGGAGTGACAACTTTGACTTCCCCTGACCACATTTGCTCTAGTAACTTGGCGAAGGCTTTGGCAATTTTGCCATTCATGCCAAGGGGATTCTGGCGATTGATTTCTTGCTTGTAATACTTATCACCATTGGAGTCGAGGCGGCAAAAGTACTCAAGTAGAGGCTTCGAGTTGCTGAGGCATTGAATGATACTGTTTAAAAAGCAAGTATTGCCGAGATTTTGCAGACCAACAACACCTTCAAATTCGGGGCGACTGTAGCGATTAGAGTATGATGAATATCCGTTGGATGTCGTTAGAGTGGTCTTGTTCGACTGCATGTACGAGCCAGAAGAGTACGAATAGCTTGAAGATGGTTGCTTGGCCACCACAGATACTGTTGATTCTGTTGAAATCCTTTTTCCCTTAATGTGCGTTCCAAATTTGCACAAGTTTTCGCTGTTGGCTTCGACAACGACAGTCTCTACTGATCGAACCTGAAGCTTTACACGGATAACTTTTCCCGTGTACAAGGCCCGTGGGTTGTGAGGAGGCCACTCTGAGCCATCATTGACGTCGTTTTCATCATCTTCCTCCAGTACTTGAATATCCACGATTTCAGCTTCTATCCAGTCTCCTTTCAAGCCCCGGATTGGACCATCGCAGTACTCGACCATCATGCCTTTGCTCAAGCGGGTACGCCATTCTTCGCATGTTGAGTGAAGAGGCTTGATCGTCGGTGACTCGCGGGATATCCACCAGTCCCATTTTTCGAACCAGCCCAGGAAATGAACTTTAACTTTGTCTTCGTCCGTATCTACGATTCGGCTCTCATACCTACTTACGTTTAGTGTTGTGTACAATTATTGTGTTTCCGTACCATGTATTGCTTGTGTCTTTTGCGTCAACAAAGTCACCCACCTTGAGGACAGCTCGCCAACCACCCTCTTCCACTTCGCTCATGAAGAACTTAGAGTTGCGAACGTCAGCAACATCTTTCGAGTTCTTGAAGGGACTCTCGATCAGCAATATGCAGTAATCTTCTTCGTCCATGCTTGTCACGCGGGATTTCAAATTGAGATCGTCCAAAACACGACTCTTTACTCCGTCCTCGTCATCGGAATCCGATGGCGTGGGAGGTGATTCATCTATCGTTTGCCACTCTTCATCGTCTTGGCGATTTTTAGATCGAATTCGGATATGACGCGTCCAGTTCGCTTGATTGTCAAGCTTGCATCCTGGCTTGTCTGCGCTTCGCGCAAAATCTGGAAACAAATCATGGTAGCTGGACGAGATATGGGTCCAAAGCACATCCTTCACAGACGAGACTTCAAGCAATCCACTCAGGAGTATGTGCAAGTCTACTCCTCTTTTAATTTGCACGGGTGATGGTTTGGACATGCCATTAGACCAATAGTATACCTAAATTCAGCTGAGGATGGATTTCCACGATGACAACGTACTTTTGCAAGCACTGGGTAGATTTCTACAAAGTTTTGTGCACGTGCACCTGTCCCTCGAGTTGCTACACGTCTTGGAATCTCCACTGCATTGGGCTCTCGTGTCTTCCATTCGATCCATTCCTCGTGCCCAAGGAGCTGATAATCATATCCTTCAATCAAACCAGGGCGAAGTCCAACGCCGCTTTCACCTAGAAGTTCTTCGTATATTCCGTTCTCGTCTTTCTTCGCTGGAACCACATAGAAAACCTGTCCTGTTTCCATGTCCACGCGCAGTTCCGCCGCTCTTTTTTCAAAGCTTTGTTGTGGGGTCAGTTATCCGGATAACTTTCCGGATAAATTTTCCGGACTGTTTGTAATTTATCCGGATTAGCTCGTTGTGATTTCAACAATGGCCGCGCAAACGTGGCCGGAGGTGCGATGGGATGCCATTGACAAGGATTTCGAGCTCCTAAAGAAGAATACGACCGTAAACAAAGAACCAGAAGATTTGATATCGAGAGGGAACGAAGAAGACGAGGCAGAAGCTAAGCTTCACGAGCTGGCACGCGATATCTTTCAAGTCCACAACTACATTGACAGCTCGATTCGTCGAGTGCAATGCGAAGCAGCACTTGTCCGCGTGATTCAAACGTTCTTGCTGCAGCAAGTATAGAGAAATCTAGTTTCAGTGCATTACTTGATTGGTCTAGGAGTTGCAATCGGATCCAAACGAGCAAAATCGAGCCAACGAGTGGCTTTCTTCCCAAGTGTCAGAGTGGTGCTTCACGCAAAACGACGACAAGGGTCTACTGGATTGCATTCGAGACGATATCCACAGCGCGAAGAGCAAGGAGGAGTTCCTTCAACAACTCGAGGCCGTGACGCATCCCACATTATCCTTTCCAGTTGCTACAGTTCTTCTTCGTGACGACTCGGCCACACATTTACTGGGCAATGTTCCTCAGGTGCGTCTTTCTTTCTCCACGGTGCATAACCTCCTTATCCCTCTAGATCTCCGAATCGGAGGCATTTCAAGACGCTAAAGACATCAAACGTGACCAGCTCTGTGTGAATGGGGTGCTCTATCCAGGCATGATCGGTTATGAAGCCTTGGTCAAAGCTCTCGCCCATGACATCAAGCAAGTCGCGAGCGAATATCGTGCGTCCTATGCTTCATTTGAATCCACATATGAGGAAATGGCCAAGCGCATCCTTCACGTATGGCTTCCTCGGACCACACATTTGCTAAATCTCTCTTGCTAGTCAATCAATCGCACTGAATCTGGCGGTGCATCGTACGAAATCCTCAGCGATCTCGTGGCCCCTCCACCGCAATCATCCCCTCTTGTACTATTGCGTCCAAATTCCAAGCAAGCGCAGCCTCTTCAGATCCGAATCGACATGGGGGCCTATGAAGAAGCAACCACTGGCTGGTGCTTTGGATTGCGTGTGGCCCTCGAAGCCCAGACCTCGTACGTTGTGTGCGACAGTGACGACCCCACCACAGAATGGTGCACAGTTCAGGCCGTTTATCGCAACCGTCTAGCTTTTAGTCTAGGCATGAGTCCGTTTACAGCTTTGACGCGTGGGGCGCGGCACGACAATGGCCGTGTTCACTTGTCGTTAAGTTAAAATTTGCCATATACCAACGTGTCGAGCCGCTGCACGTGAACGGCCAAGTCGCGGTTGCGATGGGTCAGCCTCAGTTGCTCGTTCGTGAGCAGTCGAATTTCATCTTTGGCGACTTGCAAATCGTCGCGCAGTTGAGTAAGTTCGTCTTGCTTGCGCCTCGCGATAGCTTTCCATTCCTCTCGCTCGGCCGTCACATCTCGCAGTTGAGTGAGCAATTCTACAAAGCCTTGTCAAACAGTCGCATGGAGACCTCTACCTTGCTTTTCCAAGTTGAGGAGGCGCATCGAGTCTTGGAGATTGACTAGTTCATGTCGGAGGGATGTTTCACGTTGCAAACTGAGCTTGTTCTCGACTTCAAGCTGCTTCAACGCGCCTTCAACTCGCACGAGGATGCCCAGTTGCTCTTCTGCCTCTGCTTCAGATGGCGTATACCGCCTTGCAGCTACACTAGCCTTGTTGCTCTCCTCGGAACATTCTGACGGTGAGGTTTCGGCATCTTTCCATGGCAAGAGCGGTTTGTCATGTTGGGGATCCATCAATGTGGTGTCATCGAGATGTCTAGCTTCATCTAGGGATATGTGGCCTTCCGACGGGGGAGATTTCTCCATGCTGTCTTTGCTGTCGTCCTGAAGATGCATGGATTTTATGGGGCTCGTCAACGGGGAGGGTATCTTTAATCTTGGCAAATCGTGTCGTAGCCGCGATGATTTCGAGTTTGCGATGGGAGATGTCGGTCTTGTGGTGTTCAGCGACGCTGCCACAGCTTGCTTCAGTTGCCGCATCCACAGCTGACAATGTTGTGGCGTTGGAGCCATAAACTCGTCCGTCTCGTGTCCATTTGAGGTTGCATGTGTGACTTCAAACCTGGACGCAGCCTTTGGATGAATTGCCAGGATGTTGGCGAGCAGAATCTCCATGCGCTTCACATTTGTGTTGCTCATCTCCTCACAGACAAAGTGTTCCTCCACGACGAGACAGCGGCATTTCGTCCATTCAAAGAGGTTTGTGCGAGCATTCTTTACTTTGCGCTTGAGGATTCTCTCCGTTTGAGCCTCGTCATCGAGATCCATCGATCGAGAGCCGTCGCAACGACTCCGCTTGCTGCTGGTTGACTGACGACGATTCGAACAACAATAACATATCTTTATCCGAACTAAAAACGGTCGATGGCCTATCAGTCTCTGTCTTGCGTCGAGATGGATCCTCCATGGGAACGCACTCCTTACTCACGAGAATGGCTGCTGTCTTCATGAACGGTCAAGTCTGGATGACCTTCTCCTACGCTGTTTGGTGTGGTCGAATGTACCGAGTCGAGATCCCTAGACCACAATAAGTTTGTCGCGCAAGGACATAACTCTTACACAGCATTGTACGACGGTGCCAAGGCGTGCGTGAGCCACGGCATTATGTAGAGCGCATCCCATTTCAGCAAGATATGTCGCCTTGAGCCATTGGTGTCAGCAGACTCGTCCACGTCTTCTTTCTACAAGCGTATCGTCAGTCTGGAGCAAGGAATGGCAGATTTACGGAGGGCATGCGTTTGATCTCGAGGATGTCCAGCATCTTGACTGTGAGGCTTCCCATGATAAGCACTGTTCCAACGACGACAACCATGGTGGCGGCGCGGACTTGCTAGCACAACACCATGAGCTTCTGAGTGATCAAGACGGAACAAACCTCACGGAATGGCTGTGGAAACGACAGCGAGAGTGAAAATGCGATCGCACCTCGCAAACCACTGAACCAAATCATATGCTGCTCATTCCGCGTAAGTCGACGATGCTCTTCGTGGCGGCTAATGCAGGCATTGCGGCAGGTAGACACGGGATACACATGAGCTGCTCTAGCTACGAGGCACGCTGCAAGAGCCCAAATCATAAAAGGAACGCTCAGTTCCTTCTCCATGTTGAAAAAGGAAAGACCAAGATCTACGACGACAACAACATCAGCTTGAACTCTTTTGAAAGGATGGAATCTTACTCAAAAAGACAACGAGCTCGCAAAGGAATGCAGCGACGTGAAACACATGCGATGTACTACAAAAACAGTGTCAATAGAGTCTCCTCTCGAGGTAAGTACATGTCCTTGGCGCTTGAGGATAAGTTGTTGAATGTGTAGTGCTTCATAAACATGCCAGCAAACAAAATGGAGACGATGCCAGACAGCTCAAGCACTTCAGCGACAACAAAAGGCATGTACGCGAGGAGAATAAAGAGACCGACTTCATGCATAAGCGTCGTTTGCGTCAAGTATTTGAATGTGATGGCAGAGAGGCACCCAAAGAGAATCCCGACCAAGATGGAGCCGACGCAAATGCCAAAGAAGTCCAGGATGGCATAACTCACAGCATGGGGCTGCATGTCGTAAACGCCAATGAATTTGGAAAACGTGTTGAAGAGGACGATCGAGATGGCATCGTTGAGCACACTTTCACCAAAGACGATGTAGAAAAGCTTGCGGTCCTACGAAAAGACATCAAATGCGCGAAGATGAAGACCGCTGTCGTACCACGTTGAGCTCGTCGAAAATGGCCAAAGTCGAGACGGGATCCGTGGAGCTGATAAGCGCTCCAAACGTTAAGCACTCAGCTAATGGCATATCAAGACTCCAGCCGATGGAGCCGAGAATATACAGAAATCCACCGACGAGCAACGTCGAGATGAACGTGCCGAGGATTGCAAAGACGAGAATACTCGACAAGTTTTCAAAAAAGTACCGCCGTTGCATCGTGTATCCTACATCTCCGTGAGATGAGAAGTCCAGATCGAACGAAACCCGAGTTGAAAATGATCGGCGGCAGCAAGCCGACAAAAAAGACATTGGGGTCGTATCCGACCAGCTATACATTCGAACAACATGAGACTCAAGTCCATGACATCTACAAGCTTACCCACTGCGCAACCACGTCAGATTGATCAAGGGCACAAAGCCCGCCCGCGACAAGGCCCACAATAATGATCACTACAGCCGAAGTGTCATGCACGCAAGCACGAGAGAGAAAGAGAGAAACATACCGCTGCATTCGGAGATGAAGTGAATTTGAAGCTTCCTCGTAATGACATGGCTGATCGCAATCGAGACCATGACGAGGAGCATAAATAGGAGAACAAACGAGGAGATCTTGTACTGCTTGGCCATGCCGAATGTCATGTCCACATCGGCGCTGGTGCTGTTGACTAGAAGCGCCGACGCGGCAAATGCCGTTGGGTCGTCGTTGTTCATGGTCGAACCTTTTTCTCGAATTTGGATAAACCACCTGGCGGTCCTCAACTTTGTCAAAATAGACATAAACTATTTTGAGCAATAACCGGATAAACAACAAATTTATCCGGTAATCCTTGTCATCCGGATAAATGTTGCATTCTCGAGAATTGATCGCCTCAATGCGGAAGATGAGCTCCGGAGACGAGAAATGTACTAGATGTACTTGTAGGCGATCTATCGTTCGACAAGAAGAGCATTAGCACCATACATTGCTGCAGCGTGTGGGCTGCTGGATTGACGGCGCCTTGCGCGGCAGAAACGAAGTCGGCCTTGACATCGAGACTTCAACTCGTTGCACCTTGAGCTCTTTGCACATGTGAGTCATATGCACAGAGAGCTCAGTTCATGCCTGTCGCTTTTGATACTTTTCGAAGCAGTCCCGGGCGATGAGTACCATCCAAATCTAGAGGACATGACTTCAACAATGACCGATGATGGAGTGTATGACTTGCCACACTGTACAACAAGGTGAATCAATGCACTAGCTTATATTTATCGATTATCATGCAATAGTAAACAGCTACGACCCAGTGGTCGTACCTGCAGCGACGCCTCCGCTTGCATGCAATAGGTTGACTTCAAAGTACATTTGCCAGTACTGGACAAAGACAACAATGCCAATGAGCAAGAGCGAGCCAAACACGTTGGCTGTGAACGTTGCTGATGTGTGATCCCAGCCAGCGTAGGTCGAAATACTCATCTTGACCATCGGGTACAAGTTACTCATAATCCAAAAGCCAAAGAACATTGCGGAGACGTAGTTCCAAGGAGAGGTGGCGTTTTCGTACTGGAAAAAGCGCACGAGGGCGACAAACTCGCTCACGACAAGCGTGAAGTACATGAGGACATTGGGGATTTCCGTCCACGACGTCTTCTGACCGGCACCAGTGTTGGCCCACGCCGAGATAACACCCGTCAAGCGCCATCGGACAGCTTCGCCAATAGCCAAAGCCGTGATGAACGAGTAGGAAAACCACGTTTGCTGGGCGCGCCACACGTCGTTTGCGTCGACGCTGCGGTTTGCCAGTAAGTTGAGCATCCAACGGCACATCATGACTGGAATGAACGTGTAGAGAAGCAAGTTGCCTTGGGTGTAGATCGGTGCATCGCCCGTGTTGAGGTAGTAGATGGCGATGAAGACGTAGCACAACGCTGGAATCGAGCCGAATGGATACAAGACCGAATCGTAGAAGAACATCTTGCGGGGAAACGTCAAGCTCGGCTTCGGGTCTGGCGCAGGCACGCGCGGAGGACGCCAGTCAGGGTCGACTTCCGATTCTCCCTTCATCAGCAAAATTTGCACGGCACCCATCGCCCATCGCTTGCGTTGACCGAGAGAAGCAGCCACCGTTTCAGGGATAGCGCCTTCGCAAAGACGGATGCGGTCCTTGGCATCGCCTTCGAAATCCTTGCGGAAGTAGACCGAGTCCCATCCGGCGGTGTGGAGAATGTTACCCGTGAAGGCATCCTCCGTCTGCGTACCATATTGAATGCCACCGATTGAGTCAAAGGCTTGGCGACGGAAGACGGCGTTCGTCCCGGCAAAAGCGGCAGAGTCAAAACCATCACGACCACATTGCACAGCGTCAAAGAAAATTGTGTTCTTGTGGCCACAAGGATCGCCCATCTCTGTCAACTGCGGCGTGTCTTCAAAGTACTGAGGAGTTTGCACATACGCGACTTGGTTCCATGAGATGTCATCCGAGTATTGGCGTCCACCACCGTCGACTGCTTCGCCTTCCGAAAAGAAGAAGGGAAGCACAGCGAGCAAGAACTTTGGGTGAGGCTTCATGTCGTTATCCAAAATGAGGATGTACTTGCCATCCGCGCCTTCGTTGAACAAAATGTTGTTGATGTTACCGGCCTTGGCATGATGCGTTTCAGGCTTCATGCGACCGACGAACGTCACACGAGGTAAGCCACGATCACGGTAGTCATAGTCATCACTCAATGAACCAACAGCGCAATCGCGGCGTTGGATACCGCGAGTGCCACCACCTTTGATTTCGCGGACGCTGGAATGCTGCCTGCGCCAAGCTTTGAGTGCATTGTCGTCCGTGACTGGACCCACAACGCGTTCGTGCATGAGGCGGGCCACGTCGCCGCGCAAGTCGCCGCAGAATTGAATATTCTTGGTATTGACGGTGACTTTGAAGTGGTTGTTGGCATCCCACGTCGACTTTGTGTACCCATCGTCGCAGAGCCAAATGCGGAGAAGTTCAGGGGGATATTGCATGGCGAGGCAGTTCTTGAGCGTCTTCATGGTATCGACGACAGGTTCAGAGTAGTGGCACAAGAAGATATCGACGGTCGGCCATTGTTCCTTGGGAAGCGGAGGCTTGAAGTCGTTCAAGTAGCGAGCACCACGGCGGATGGGACGCCACATTGAAAAGTTGAAAAGCAGACCAAGGAAGAAATTGAGGTACTCGGACCCGACAAAGATGATGTAGCAGAACCAAACACCACCTGGCGTCGGCTTGATGCAGTACGGCTCGTTCGTCGCCAAGTCGACGTTCTGGGCGACTGTGCTTGGGTAGCATTTGTTGGCAGTCTTGATGCTGTCTTCGATGAGCGAACAGCCCAAGTGAGGCTGCGTGTTGTTGCAAGGCGACTCGCGCGGGTAGAACGTGATCAAGAAGACAAGCCAGACGATGCCCGTGATGGCCGACAAGAAGTAAAAGATGTGGAAGAAGCCACCGCCAGACATTTTGTACTTGCGGATGTTTGGCGTCGCGACTGGTTCAGCCGCGCGGCCTGCAATCGAGAACGTGCTCATGGCGAACGACCGGAACGACGATTCGTATGGATTCTTGCCCGTGCCATCGCCTTGATCCAAGAAGCGGATCGACCGCGCCGCGTCGTTTTTCTCCGTCATCTTCTTGGGGTCGACAAACGACGTCGTCGTCATAAAGGCACGGTTGGGCATTTCTTGCCACCGCTGAGGCGTCTTTCCATCGGCGCCGGCAGCGACTGCAGGCGGCTGCGCACTCGAGATGGACACATTCGGGTCGCCCTTGCTATCGGCCGAGATGGCTTCACCACACTCTGTGCAGAACGCAGTAGCAGGTGGCACAGTCGCAAAGCAGTTCTCGCATACAATGCGGGCAGGAACAGCAGCCGAGGCAGACGCAGCTCCAACTGGAAGCTCAGGCAAATCCTCTTGCAAGACATTCTCGAGAGGAAGATGACCGCCAACTTTGTTGTAGCAGAAGAGACCCCAACGCATGGCCAACTGATTGATCATCCCGACTAAGGCAACGCCGCCCCAAATGACGAGCATGATCATGAGGTTGTCGCCAGAGAGATCAGGCAGGTCAGGCTTTTGACTGATGCCAATGATGCCGAAGAGTAGATTGGCAAGCGGCACGTTGGTCGGGAATGCCAGGCGAAGGATGCCGTCGGAGAACAACCAGCCGCCCAAAATGGCGCTCATGAGAAGGTATTTGAAGCGGTGGTTTTCGAGCTCAGCATTCTTGGAGCTGGTGACGAAGACGAGGAAGTAGATGATGACAAACGCGATCAAGAACTCTTGCTTGGCAAATCCAGGTTGGCCCACGAAGACTTGGCCAGTGTAGCGATCCAGAACCAAGAACCATGGAGCAATGATCGCACCAGAGAGAAGGATGAGGAGGTATGGTCCAAGCGAAGTGGCAAAGATAATGAGGAGCGCGACGCCAGCACCAACACCAGCAGAGACGGCGATTCGGAGCACGTCCGAGACTGAAGCTAAGTTGTCCATGATCATGTAGCTAGCAACAAAACTCATGCCAAAGCAAGCCAGCAGTTGTACTGAGATGAAGAGCGACTTGGCGCCCAAGGACATGCCGGACCAGCCGCCCAAGGCGAGGGCAAAGCCGCCGCACACGCCGACAGAGCCTGCGACTGCAGCTCCCAACGTGACCATCAAGCGACGGAATCGACTGTGGGCTGTGGGGTTGCGAGATGGATATAAATTCAAACTGTGAGCTCGATCCTTCGAAAGAATTGAAAGCCCCAGCGGCACGAAACCCCCCTGGCTTTAGTGGCCACTCCAGGCCCACGCAAAGGTGATTTCATTCTAAAACGCCCTTGCAAGTCGCTCGAGCGAGGGCGTTCGTTTCGCCAAACGTTCGTATCAAGCGCTCCATTTGTTCGAATTTCAGTCGAAGGTTTATGGATCTTTAAGGGACGTCGAGCGATCCGGATAATGTTCTCCACCGCCATTGTATAAAATGCCATACAATTCCCTGTAATAAAATAAAATCGCAAAATTGAATTATCCGGATGCGTGATTTTTGAAACTCCCGCAACGACCTGGCGAGATGCGACTCTGCGCGTCAATCGTCCATAGACCCATGATACGTTGCAGAGATCCAACTTTTGTATGTTGGAGACGCAATTGCAGAGTCTTTTGATTTCCTATGGCGAACCATTTGCGTGAATTTTACGAGCTGTCCAGCCGATGGATCCCGTTATTTGGTTTGTCTCGTATACTAGATTCAGATTATAACGCCTGAAAAGTCAAAACGATGAGCATGAACCACAGATGCTGCCATGTCACGAGCACGTTTGGCTTCTTATCAGGTCAACTTGCATGGATTCATTGAGGTCCAACGTCACGTCGTTGTCGGAGAAACCATTCAAGATTGCCTTGGTATTTGGTCCGTTTCAAAAATCGACCAATCATATTGTTAGAAAATTTAGCCAATCAATGTTCAGTTGGTTTCAAATTTCAACCAATCAAATTGCGATTCTATCCAGCCAATCAGTTTTGACCCGGTTTCCACTTGAAACGGCGGCGCGGTGCGCCTGAAGCACCATGGACGACGATCTGCAAAAGTTCATCCATAGCGTCGAGTCCAGTGCGAAGAAGATCCTGAAAGATCACTCCAAGCGCGTACACGACGAAGCTGCTAGGTACACCGCCTTCTCCAGGCCAACTTGAACTGACATGACGTAGAGAACGCGTCGAAAAGAACAGACCCGTTGAAGAGAAGACATCAATATCTCGCGATGAACTCAAATCCAAGTACGGTCACGCTGCGCTGATACTGCCAGCTCCAAAAGACAAACCTCCAGACACAGCCACGACATCTCTCGCCCCACTCGTGAAACCTTCGCCCCGTTCATCCCACCACGTCAATCAACCAGACTCTCCATCATCACCAACGACGTTGCCGAATCTCGCGACCAAACGCCACAAACAAGAACTCAAAGAACGTGCTGCATCCAAACTAGTCCAGTCACCATTATTTAAAGGACTCTCGTCATCCAAGTCCAGTCCAGGGGTCTTCAAATCCGCTCTGGCTCAGCTGAATGCCGTGGATGACCTTCGAACGCTCGGTTTAGGTGGCGACAAGCCAGGACCAGCGCACCACCGCCACGAACACAACGTAGAACGGCGAATGTGCAATGCTTGCTGGGCAGAACCAATCAAACCCACACGATGCGAACATCAATACCGTGCTGCTCCAGATGCCGTCGCGATTGAACTCCAGGTATATCCTTTCTTGCGCCTATGTCTCACGTACAATGGCTTCAGGGAGCAATGAGTTGGTCCATCGATGATCTTCATTACAAGTACCGCGCCGAGGCCGAGCGGGAGGCTGCATGGAGCGCGTCAATTCAGCTCCAAGCCACAGACGCACCAGTCGTTCCTGTCTTGGAGCGCCATCCACTGTATGCTTTGTTCATGCACACCGTCGACGCCGACAACACATACGTCAAGAACGTCTCTCGGGCCAAAAATCAAACCAAACAGTTCGTCCTCGATGTCAACCGCGTGTGGTTGACCAACCTCGATCACTTCAATGCACTGCTCGCGAATCCTCAAGCCACATTGAATCAGCGACGTTCCAAAGGTCTGCGTGGCCGGCACGATCTTGGCGCGATTCGACAAGGCTACAGTCAAATTCAGTCGGTGTCGACATCTTGCGCTCTCCAACATGCAATTCAAGAAACGCGATCGTTTTCCACAGAGGGAGCGGCCCTAGTGGAGCCAGCACCTCCTCCTGTGAAGATCCGTTCGCCTCTTGACGATATCGAAGCCCAAGGCACGCCGCTATCTATCCTGGCTTGCGGGCGCATTGATTTCCGAGGCAAAGTACCCGGCACGGTTGTTCTCGCCTCCCATGTCGGTCTCTGGTGGTGCCATGAAGAATGGACGCGTCCGACAGCCATGTACCTCCGCGACGCCAAAATCTCGTCCACAAATGCCATCCTCGCCCTCGTCGTTCTCGCCCTGGACTCTCCCGTGAAGGCCCCGACAGTGTTTGCATGGACACCAGGCTCTGTCTGCGCGCCGCACGAGTTGGACATTGTTCTGCCTGGACAATGGATCGTTCCAAGGCTGTGTGTTTCTCGATTTGGAGTGCTCCCAACTGTAGTTTCACCGCTCGACGACTACCTTCCTTCAGCGATATGCATCCCGAATGGATGCAGCGACCACATGCCAGACTTTGCCGAGGTGAATCCCATCAACTTTCGGCAGTGGCTTCGCTGGACGACGGTGCTTCCCAACTTTGACGTCGATGCAAAAGCGTATGGCCTCGTCCGTGGCTATCCAAACCAGACGGGACTCACGGGTCGATTCTCATGGCATTCGGACGAGGCTGTCGTCGCCCATGACTTGATTCGACCACGTCTAGAAGCGGTACATTTCATGCCAAGGCGATGGATGATCTTGACGTCGTAGGACTTTGCAATCCTTGCCTATAATCGCATGGTTCGTGGCGGCAATGATCCCAACATGTATACGCTCAACATGCGCCATGAAACCATCGACAAGCTCTCGACGAGTGGCCTTCATGTGTATCTCGCCGCACAAGAAAAGATTAAAGAAGAGGAGCGACTCCAAGCCCAACTCGCTGAAATTGAAACCAAACTTGCTGCAGGACGACTTGCCTTGGATGCCAAACGAGCCGAGAGACGACGGTGAGCCAACTTGTTGGAACGTTCGTGGCATGAATCATCAAGCAGACTCGAAGCGGAAGCACAAGTATGGCAAGAAAAGCGAGCCAAGCAACTGGAAGGCAGTCTCGCCATGCCGGTACGACATTGGAGCAGCCTTGGATGACAATCTTTTCCAGGAAAGCACGATCCAAGAGTGGCAGGATCGCATTTCGCGATCGCATGTCGTCCGTGAATGGAACGAGTGGGAAGAGAGAGAGCTCGACGAGTCGGGTGTGCTCTTTTATCGCCATATCAATCCTGAATTGACCCGAGCTGTTCAATGGACGCCGCCTGAAGGTTGGGCGTGCGAGAACGAGTCGACGCTGCCGCCGACAATTTCGCCACCGATGGCTTCCGACACGAGCTCGTCGAAAGCGTCGACACCGCGAGAACTCGATAATTCCATCGATGCCATGGCGAAAGCCCTCGTGGAGAACGAGATGTTTGTGAAAATGCTCGAGGAGAAGCTCGGCCTTGTGAAGAATGTCCATGGAAAGAAACCTTCAAAATCACAGCCACAGGACGAGAACAGCAGCTCCGACGAAGAGGACGTTAGCGACGACGACGACACAGTTGCAGGACGTGTACTCGGAATCCTTTCCAATGACGACACAACGCAAGACACCAACACAGCCACCGTCAAGCGTCTCACGAGGCTTGAGCTGGCTCACGAGTCAAGACAAGTAAATCCAGGCGAAGGCTGGAAGCGGCTCAAAGCCACGCGACTCCCCAAAACGTTTGCCAAGAAGGTCTATTCCACGGCAATTGCCGGCCCGACGGTACTTGACTAGCCTTGCGTCGCAGCGGCTACAATTGTGGATAGGCGTCGTTCATCAACCAGTCCAATATGCCGCTCATCCTCGGTCTCATTGACCCTGGAAAGATGGCGACGCACGAACAACCAGACCCTGTGCCAGACTTTCGAGAGCATTTCGTTCCTGTACGCTGCTGCACACTTGCCATCGTCTTCTCATATGCTTATCTAGAGCTTGGAATCTGAAATGGCGGCGATGAAGAAAGTCTTGGCGGCAACCGCCAAGAAGGCGAGGAAACCCACGATCGTTGAAGTATTCCAAGACGCCTTGCCCGACGAGGACGAAGAACAAGACGACAAGGCTGAAGTCACTGAAGCCGATCGCATTGCCAAGGCAGTTCTCTACACCCGCAACAACAATGTCAAAGAGGTGTCCCTCCACCGAACTTGCTCTCGTCTGACTGCTTGTAGCTTGAAAACATGCTCGACGAAGGCGTGAATATCAATGCCCGGGACGAAAACGGCAACACGCTGTTCATCCTCGCATGCCAGCAAGGCAACAAGAACATGTGCAAGTTTCTTATGCGCCGTCGAAGCGACATGGACTCCCAGGTACACTCTCTTACCCTTGGACTGGACGTGAGCCATGACGGCGCGTCTTCTAGAACTTTCGTGGCAACACGGGATTGCACTATTGCTACGAGTACAAATGGACCGACTTGGCCACGTATCTCAAGGACAAAGGGGCAAAGGACGACATTCCCAACGAGGAAGGTCTCATGTGCTACGAAGGCATCTCCGCCGCGAATCTGCAACAACTCTAACTTATCCAGTCGAATTTAGTTATAATATTATCCGATGATGTCCAAGAGTTAGTTGCGCAAAATAAAAACCATGGGAGGACGGGCAGCTAGTAGAGATCGCCTTCGAAGAGCACTTCGTCATCCTTCTTCTTGTAGATTTGATCTCCTTCGTGTAACGAGTGCTCGACGTGGTTAGGTCCGATAGATCGAGCCATCGACATGCCATGGGTCTTTTCGGCAGCAGTCAAAGGGGTCATCACTTCTTCGTAATCGTCGTTGGCTTCTTGTTCTCGCATGAGAGCAGTTTGCTGAGCACGACGGTGGACCTTGGCTCCGAAGTGCACCAAAGCCATCATAAGGGCGACACCACCAAAGACGATACCAGTGATTGCAGGGCCAGACAATTCAATGCCCGTCTTGGACACTTGGTTGTAAAGCTTGTAGTTTTCGATGTCCCACTTGCTTGCATCAATTGAGACAGCGTCTGTGCAGCATTCCAAGTTTCGCCCCCACAAGGCATTTGTGCGTGTGCACACTCCCGCCAAACCACGACACTTGGTCGCCAGTTTGTCCCAACTATAACTTGATGACTTGTCAAACTTGAGGTCCGCAGTCAAGCATCCTGCCAAAATGATGGCAGCACCGGTGCTCGAACCGTAGCAGCCACCGTTAATCTGTTTGGATCCGGTGATCTTGAGTCCGGGTGTCTTGCCTTCTTCCTTCACATACGTCTGTTGGACAGCCCAGAAGTTTTTACAATCAGTCGACGCCATCAAGATCGCACGAACAGGAGACTTTGTCGCAGGAGGGTTTTGGGTATCTGTGATATTCCACTTGAGAGTGGGGCCATACAAGAAGCCGCAGTCTTCACTCTCAGGGGGGCTTGCGGTCGCACTGCAAGAAGGCATGACTTTGCCTTTGGCATAGCAACATCCATTCGACTTGACTTGCGAATACACTGCAGGGAGGTTTTGCATCGCCGAGGCATTGGAAAAGTTCAAGGCCAACCCATCGGGGCCAGTCGACGGTCGAACACACGTGTACGGGCAAGTGACACAGCCACCGTTGATGGGAGAAAAGTTGCTCCATCCTAGCGTACGACACATGAGCCGGGAGTACTTTCAAAGATCAGGTACCCGTGAAGTCGACGGCAACGTTGTACCCGGCAGATTGGTTCCAGTACACAGCAGATACGCTCGAAGCCATGAGCGCCACGAGAGAGAGCACCTTCATCTTGCCGGTAGAGGACCAGGAAAACAAAAACTGACTGCTGGAGGAGGTCGGTACAAAGAATTCGATATTTTCCATACAAAGTTTCGATAATCCACCCTCTTTTGTCATAACAATTGCCAGCATTGGATTAAAGTATGTACATACAAACTACAAGATGAGAGCGTAACTCACAGCCGGTCAATATTCGTCGAGATAGAAGGATGGCTTGCCACCAGTTGCGAGACATGCCTCTACAACGCGAGAGACGACTGCCAGTGAGCGCCTTATCAAGCTCTCGCATTCAAACAACGACTCCAAGTTCGAGTAAACCTCATCGCCTCCATGCCGAGCATGGTGTCTGCGACGTGAGATTGTCTGCGCGATCACCTTTTTTGTCGTTGGTTGGAATTTTTCACTGCACGAATTACACCCATGGTCACGTTTGTGAGACAGTATGAGAGTGTGCTGAGGAGAGTCTTCCAGGGGTTTCATCGGCTTTGACTCTCTCTCATATCTCCGCCATGGAGTGTGCCTCTCCAACAAGAGCACAAAACGTCCAGCTGACATTGTGATACAAAACCCCGCACCCATGGGTGGTCGACACGATTTCAAGGTGGTGGGAAATCTTGCCGCTGACACACCGTGAGCAAGCAAGGATGCGACCTCCTTGCCAACGTGTCAAACGTGCAATGCATCCTCGGCTGTAGCGATCGAGGCCACGTAACACACTGGGTCATGTGGTTCTCCGCCCATCGTGGAATCATTGTGCAACGGCGGCAGTAATGGAGAGAGAGTGGCAGATGGAGAGTCAACTTGCCGTGGAGGTGGAAGTGAACGAGACTCGGCGAGATCTCCGATAAAGTGCGTAATTTCCCTAATTCGATCCATCTCACCTGTTGAAATCTTCAATTTACTTGATTTTCCCGGGTCAGACGGGACGGAGATACTTGAATAAGATAATTTTGCGGGCAAGAAGCCAAGCTGGCGCCATACAAAAAGCCATTACTTGCTCTGGCAAAGCCAATTATTTTAATTCTTTTCATAAAAATTTGGTCTCTCTGGTAGAGAGGGCAGAAAGCCAGCCAGCCCTCGAGTCATTCCGAGAAAAGCAGCCGAACGCCAAGATGGTTGTGCTGGGGAACCTCGTCTCGGGGATCATCGGCGTCGTGGGAGGGTTTTCCCTCTCACTAGCTGGGTGGTCCCCGTTATCGATCGGCTCCCGACCGCTCTTCATGGTGACACAATGTCTCTCTAGCTTTGCAATGTACGCTCGATGATGTTGTGATGTGTGGCTCACGTGATACGAATAGGTTGTACACATTGGTGTATGTATGCTTTGAATATGCCAGCTTGTCCACGGGTGAAACGACAAGATTGATCATTGCTCTCTGCGTTGGCGCTGCTGCTGCGATCGTGACTGCGTTCTTGTCTTCGATCGGCTGCATGCTCTTGACTATTTGCACGGGCTTAATCATTGCGCCTTGGCTCCTTACTCTTGACACCGTTGCAGGCAAGCTCTTCGTGGGAGAATCGTCGTTTGCCAAGCAAGAATTTGTCATTGGGTTTGGCCTCTTGTTCACGTTGTTGTTCCTGAGCAGCTCAAAGACGGGTGACCTTGAATGCCATCGCTTCAAGTACATACTCTTTAGCGCCGTCACAGGCGGCTTCATCTTCTCTGATGGTCTCTTCCGTATTGCATTTGACCCCACGCCACCCCCTTCTGAAGCCTCGTTTGGTATCATGGGATTCAAGACTGCAACTGGCGATGTCTTGTCAAATTTCAGCTCTGGTATTGCTAGCTCGGACCAACTTACTATGGTGGCAATTTGGGCTGGTGTTGCTGTTGTTGGCCTCCTCAACCAATTGAGCATGCGATGGGGCCTTATCTGCTACAACAAGGTTGGTTCCCACGCTGGTATGGGCATGACCTCAATGCATGAAGAAACTTTGGAATTGCCCAGTGGTGCTGCTGCGTCGGCCCCATTCATGCACGAACGTACCCGCCTTGTGTGCGAAAACTGTTTCGCCACTGTTCCAGCCGGTACAGCCTTCTGCACAGAGTGTGGTGAAGCCATGCCTGGCGATGACCACGTGCCAAGCGTATCGGTTTCTCAAGCTCAACCTCCCTCCATCGCAATGGGAGCTGATGGTAAAACTCCTGCCAACTGGCAACAAATCCCGAACCGTGCCTTCCTCTCGACGACGTCGTTTGTGGATCCCAAGAAAATGACTGAACACAATGCCGAATCCCGTTCGATTCGATTCATGGATCAAGGAGACAAGCCCTATGCCAGCAGCATGGGTGGTGGTCGCAACTATTACGAACCTTCTTTCCGCTCCTTTGCCATGTCTACTTACTCGATTGCCAACCGTGCTGCCGAACCTGTGGAAACTCCCAACATTCGCAAGTACAAGATGTCCGGTGGTGGATTTTTCCACGTGATTTACTTTTTGTCTGCGATTACTGGTGTCTTGTGGCTTGTCTTCTTGATTACATTCTACCCTCGTGAAACTCCTTGCAATGAAGCTCAGCCGTTGTTGCCTTGCTCTTTGATTGAAGAAAGCATCAAGACAGCCCGCAAGTGCTACACCAGTACAAATGAAATGTCCAAGGACACTGTCACGGGTAACTTCTACTGCATCAAGCCTACGCCTGGTGGAGTCTGGTTCTGCTACGCTATTTTTGTTGGCTCCGAATACCTCAATTTCTTCCTTGGTTTGCTTTTCAACTTTTCAATGTGGCGTCCCATCCGCCGTGGTGCTCGCTACCTGAACGATTTCAAGCCCCCTCTCCCAAAGGAGCAATGGCCGACTGTTGACGTATTTTTGTGCCATTATTCCGAACCCGTGGCTGATACCATGGCAACGATGAAGAATATCCTGGCAATGCAATACCCTCCAGAGCTCTTGCATGTGTGGGTGTGTGATGATGGTTACGCAAGCTCAAGCTGGGACGCTAACAATCACTTCAAGGTCACCGTCAACACCAAGAACATCAATTTCTGTGGTGACTTGCGTGGCGACTTGGCTCGTATGATGCATGAACGTGTCGTTGGCCCAGTAACTGATGACGCCTCTTTGAAGGCTTGGCGTCGTCAACACTCCAGTGTGCGTGAACTCCGCAAGGATGGCAGCAAGGGAGTCCAACGCCGTGACTGCGCTGTTGGTTCGTTGAGTGATGACTATGACTACCGTGACCGTGGCTTGCCTCGCGTGACGTTCGTCGGTCGCATGAAGCCTGAAACGCATCATGCCAAGGCCGGCAACATCAACAACATTTTGTTCAACGAAGGCGCGGATGGCAAGTACATCCTCATTTTGGATAACGACATGAAGCCTCACCCAAAGTTCTTGCTCGCTGTGCTTCCCTTCTTCTTTTCGGAAGGCGAAGCCGTCGACGGTGGTGGACGCCAATACTCGGATGACATCTCATGGAACCAAGTCGCGTATGTGCAAACTCCTCAGTACTTTGAAGATACGCCGCAGTTGACAGAGATGGGCGATCCTTGCGGCCACAAGAACACAATTTTCTTTGACGCTGTGCAATGTGGTCGTGATGGTTTTGACTCTGCCGCTTTTGCCGGTACGAATGCCGTCTTCCGTCGCCAAGCCTTTGACTCGATTGGTGGCATTCAATATGGTACCCAAACAGAAGATGCCTACACGGGTAATATTTTGCATCAAGCCGGTTGGGATTCGGTGTACTTCCGCAAGGATTTCGAAGGCGAAGCCAAGGACAGAATTCGTTTGTGTGAAGGTGCTATTCCCGAAACTGTTGCTACGTCTCTTGGTCAGAAGAAGCGTTGGGCGATGGGTGCCGTGCAAATTTTGTTGATGAAGGGTGATTCGGAAGTTGACCCTGACTGGCGTCCTCCGCGCGTGCCTACTCCTGACCCGAAGCCGAGCTTGACATTCCCCCGCAAGATGTTTTTCTACGATTCGGTCTTGTATCCATTCGGTTCTATTCCTGCTCTGTGCTACGTCTTCATCGCTATTTACTACTTGTGTACTGGTTCCGCTCCCATTTACACGCCTGGTAACCGAATGTTGTGGACTTTTTTGCCTGTCATGTTGGTCCGCTGGATGCTCAACTTGTTGGCCAACCGTACGGTTGATAACAACGATGTGTGGCGTGCTCAGCAAACCTGGTTTTCGTACTCCTTCATTACGGCTCTTGCTATTTTGGAAGCTATTCGTTGGCGCCTCACTGGTGTGATTTCTGCCTGGACGAACACTGGTGCCGGTCAAAAGACGTCGTGGACTGAAATCCCCAACGTGATGATCTTGTTCTCCTTGTTTGTGAGTCAGTTCGTTGCGTTGGCCCGCTTCTTTTCATACGAAAACGCCACCTCTCCATGGAACTACATTTCTGCGATGTTTTTCGGTTTCTGGATTATGTCCAACTTCTATCCGATGGCCAAGATGAGTATCTCCGAATATGCTGGGTGGGATCACACCAAGGCCACGTTTACTGCCAACGTGTTTGGTTCCTTGCTCTTGGTCGGCATTGTCGTCTTTGTCCAAGTCTGGCAATCGACTTACGTCAACAATCAATATGTAGCGCAAGGTACCATTGTTGGGTCGACATCGGGCAGCGGCAGTGGCGCTTAGAATTATCTCGTAATTTTTGCTTATAATAACCTCGAATATATTGATTCATCTCAACCTCCATCCTTACAACTACAATGCCACAGGAACACCAGAACTGGTGCTATCATGGTTAAAGTTTTAAGTTACAGCTTTGTACTTAGGTATGCCATGGACTGGAGCAAAATGACCTTTCCCTCGATTCGATTCGATCAACGGCAACACACGATGCCTTGAATTCCTGAGCAACCTTTCCATTACTTGGAAATCGACAACATTTTGATCCGTCGACTTGGAGAAATGAGTTGCCACAGGTTGCTCAAGAAATGATGAAGTCCAGAGAACATCAGATTGAGAGTCATAACCTAGCTAGGAATCGTCGCTGAGAGATAGCTCCTCGGGTGCATTCCAACGGAGCTGCTTGGTTGTTAAATGGTACCAAAATCTTGAATCTGTTTGCCGGTCATGAAGGTGCTGCCACGCGCCATGTGTCGACAATACCTATTCACATC
Source organism: Aphanomyces euteiches (assembly GCA_021527685.1). Lineage (NCBI taxonomy): Eukaryota > Oomycota > Saprolegniomycetes > Saprolegniales > Verrucalvaceae > Aphanomyces > Aphanomyces euteiches. Next base: position 1,522,650 of record JAJGMV010000093.1, on the reverse strand, counting down.
ATACTTAGGGTTGACATCATTCTTTTTGTTGTACGTAGGCCCTGTGATGCGCAACGCTCCCTGGCCCAGCAAACGCGTATAGACCCGACGGCCTTCGCTCTTGAACAAGGCGAGAATAGTTTTCTAGTGTAGCCTCATGATCAGGGGAAATCGCCAGCGATCGCCGATACAGTGCTTCTGCCTACAGTCCAATTACCCTCTAGAGATGAGGAAATTGTCAACTCTGTCAATATCGCGAACAATTTCTTCAATGAACACGGCGTATATAGCAAGTGTCTAGGCATAATCGATGTGAGAATCTACCTCGTTCATTAAAGTGTCTACCATTGCATTGGTGGGGGCGAGCATGGCTGCCCATCTGAAGCATGTGTCTTCGAGAGCTCGTGTGGCCGTCAAATCTGCGTCAAGTTGACGGGCTTTTTCCAGGAGGATATTAGCACGAATGAGATTCTTTTGACGTGGAGGACGCCCAGTTGCAACTAGCAGTATGGCCAAGCCTGCAGATGCTACTGGCTCATGGTCAGGACTAGCCTGTCAAGAATATTTAAATCCACCCTTTCCAAGTCACATTCACCTCCAGCAGAGTTTCGTATGAGTTGATTGCCTTGTCAAACTACATCATGTGAGGCAAAACACAAGAAGGCAAAACACTTTATGCGTGATCGTGTGGTGGTGAAGGGCTTGGCGTAAGAGTTCTTCTGGTGATGATAAGCGTGACGTCTACAAAACGTTTTCAGTCGCAATGAAACCTAATGTTTTCCCTACGAGGGTGTGGAAAGTGAGCGCATTTACAATGCACTTGAGATTTATCGTGCCAATTGCCCATTGCCGTCGCATTCGAAAAGCACGCTGAACTTTCAACGTTGCCTACATTTGGTTAGACAGAAGCTGCAACAAAAGCGTACTGAATCGAGATTAAACCAGCTTGTAACGCCACGGGCAGGATTGAAATAATAAATTGATGCGTGGTCGTATTGGGGCAGCCATTCATCTCGAGGCGGCAGGTACGCCACTCGCACGTAGCTTGTAAATGGTGGGCTTCGAAATCGATGGCCTGTTCGATGGCTATAATAGCACACATGGCCAGACTCCACATAGGCATCGAAATTTGACTACACCGAAACTGTGAGGGGATCATAAACATGAGACTAACAGGTAGCAACAAAGAAAAGAGATGTCGAGCGTTGTAGCCACGCCACATCTTCTGAATAGCAATAGCAGCAGGACTCATCTTAGGCTGACGAGGATCAACGGGGATTTCAACAACATAAGTGTGGCTCTCTTCGGTTGTGACTGCTGGAAATGTGGTGCCGTTTGTGGCCACACGAATAAGCGCATTTTGAAAATCTCCAACGTTGGTGTTAAAGGGACAGGACAATGCGTGTCCGACCACTCGTCGGCACTGCATGAGATCGCTGCAAGAGCTGTCGAAAGCAAGTCCACAGCATTGCCAAGTCAGGGAGGAAAGATTTGCTTGCAAGACACGGTACACGAATACGACATCCATTGTCGATTTGGTATAAACGCACGAGCTACATTAAGAGAATGAGGGGGTGAGCAAACTACTACACAGCTCACCTTGGTGTATATTTGACGAGCTCAATTTGATAAGAATTCAAAAATATTGAGGCAACCACATACTTGTTCGAGGTCCTGCATGCACGCCGGGAAAGCTCCTGCGAGGTCAATTAGCAAGCCATGAGATATGTTTGTTTGGTACCCGTCCATGAGCACTTCTAGTCTCGCTTGGGTGGATTTTAAATCTCCGGATGATATTGTTGAAATACACACGATGTAATACCGCAATGAGACGACTGCGAAGGTTTGTCATGTCGGCCTGAAAGCAACTGACAACAAAGCCGATGGGCATCGTGTTACCTCGTTGTGGTCAATCGAAGATGCGCAGATTTCTTGCATGGTGCTTTCGTGAACGTCAAGATCAAAAGTGGTGGAGTTGACGGGATTGTAGAGCTCCATATGGAACTTTGGATCCTTGGCTTGATCAATGTGGCTTCGGAAGACTGACACAAGCAGAAGGCGACCACCAACTTGACAAGCTAGGCGAGTCATGAAGAGTCTCTTCCGCGTACGCATGCGTTGTTTGTGGGCGAACCACTCAGGATAGAGGCGACAGACGCGCTGTTTTCGCCACATTTGATATCTCGCCCACACTTGGATGTTAACATGGCATCTCAATAGAAATAGTCGTTTCGCTTCTTCTTTTCGTCGTTTGGCCTCGCGTTCTGCCTCCAATGCTCGGGCAATTGCCTCGAGTCGTTTGAGTTCCTCAAGTCTTCGCATGCAATTGAGCATTTTAAAACAACTGATGATACACGTGGCAGCTCGGCGACGACGCCGTACCCACACCCAATGGTCTCTAAAATTCAAGTCAAATGAAGATGCTGACAGTTGGTACTTGAATTGAGAATAAATAACTGAACCTCTGTAGGTCGCTTGAATTCGAGTGACAGCACAAATCTTCATGGCGAGTGCATCTAGTGCTTTCATTTTTGCCGCCAACCTGTACGAGTCAATTGTCTACATTCTCTTCGTCACAACCATCGTAGATGCAGAAGCAACATACCTGCTCCCAAATTGAACGCATGCTTGGAGACATGATCATGTAAACGAGGAAAAATTCTAGACATGGGTCGTCAAATCGTGGTACCCTTGTCTTTTGATTTAAATGCTGCACGACGAGCAAAATAGCAGCACGAAAGCCTTCCAAGTCCATCTGGAATCGCATCATGGCGTGGCGATGGAAAACTCCATCGAGAGAGCCCATGGGCAAATTCTTTGCTGTGATGTTGCAATCTCGAATGAACTTCGAAAACTTGACCGAGTCTAGAACGAGATGTGAAAACGAATATCGAGAGCCAAACCGATATAATCTACAACTCTTCTGTCATTCCAATTTGATATTTATGATGTTTTTACCGCTAGCCGAGGGGAACGAGGCACACAAGTCGGCAAATCTGGCATCAATCATATCATTGCACTGTGTTTTCTCCACGTATGGTGTCCAATTGACGTGACGGCTCCATATTGTGGCCTCAAGAAGCTGTTCTGGTATGCTGTATGCCAATGGTACGCGAAAAAAATCATATTTGAGCGGCGACCATTTGAATTCAATAGTTAGATGGCGGACGTGCAATTGAATATCATGAAGCCACTGCGGCCGCTTGTCGAATTGCTAGAAATATCATTGAGCTCGAATTATACAGCCATAATTACCACGTCGACCACAGACCATACCATCGACCTGACGGAATGAACAATCCGCTTGCTTGTAGCTTCGAATGCGCACTTGGCCTTGATCCAAGGCGTTTCAACCTGCAACTCGTCTCCAGATTCCAACCGCAGTATAGTCCCAGGCTCAATATTGCCTAAGCCATCGTCGTCTTCAGGCAGAGGTTCGGCGAGACCGCATCTGTAGCGCACACCAGCAACTGACGCGTGGATTTGTTCAAGGGAAATGTAGGCGAAATGAGGAATGCAACGTCGTCGTTTCGAGCTCTACAGAATTTTTGTTTTACAATTGTAAATGTGTCATGAAGACCTGGTCCCCTGGTTGAGATGCACTCTACGAATTTATCAAGCAATTACAACCAATTTTTCGACGCGTACCTTCTCGGGAATGCTTAATTGCTTCATCTAGCATTCTTTTGTTTATTTCAATGACGATTAAGTTCTACCTTAGTCTCGTCAAGCTGAGTTTTCACAAAGTTGAGCTTGGGCAGCATATCTGTGTTGTAATACTTGCGCTCTTGATTTGTTCGCTTGAAAGGCTACACAGGCGTGATATCAGTTGCATTAGGATGCCCCATACGTCAATATATTGTGGAGGATCCAAGAGCTCCAAATCCAACTGCTTGACGAGGGTCTCACGACGCATTTCAAGGACACTCACGTAGCCTTTTGCAGTCCAGATCTGCAATAAAGATTGAAGTTGCACCTTTGTCGTCTCATCGTCAATGAGCATGTGCGGCAGCTCACAAAATTGGACAATTGGCAACTTCACAGTCGGCAGTGCACATTGAGTGGCTGCCTATGGGGGTAATGAAGTCAAATAAGAGCTGTCTGTATATCGGTACAAGGGAGCATTGGAGATGGAACAAGAGCTTCAGCGAGTCGCTTGAAAATGAGGATGATCGAGGATGTATCAGCACACCAATGGGCAAAATCCGTCTAGCATCAAGCTTTGTTTCCATGTGCCTTGGTACGCGCGTTCCTCTGTAATAAAAGACAGTATCGTGGATGCTTGAATGAGCTTGGAATGCCAAGCGACAAGCGCGGAGCGTCATGGTTGCATCCACAATCAAAAGGCCAAGGCCAATGACATGCGGTGGAGTAACTAGGACAAAGTAGAGCCGCACTGCAACTCGCGCTGGTAGTTGTATCCAGGGTTCGATGGCTAGTGAGTGCTGAAAGATTTGTTGCATCCATGACATGAAGGCGAGCCGTGGAAAGGATGCAACCGACGCAAAGAGTTCGTGAAATAACCGATCATCACTGCGTCGCAAAGTTATCGTAGGCAATGCCGCGCCTGCTGGAGACACGAGGGACACTATGACCTCCTAATACATTTAGTTTGTGACCAAAAAGCGATATTCATGCATCATGAAAAACGTACGTTGCTTGAGCATTGAATTCGAGCAAGACATAGCTCAAAAGGATGTGAATGCAGTCGAATTACCATGCGGCAGGATTGGGACACAGTCGACATTGACCGATGCCGGCTGTGACGTGAGAGTGGGGATGCTTGCCTCTTGATATGCGTGGTGAAGCACAAGATGACCCAACTGGCTAGAGCTGCTGCAATCACACTCACTCGTCTCAGAGCATCAATGCGGAATGCGGGCTCTTGAAGGTACAACAGGCACAGATGAACAACAACTGGCGACGTGACTTGAAAACGACGGTGGTGATGAACGTGGAGTTGCTGGAATAGCTGCTTTGACCGGGCCAAGAGGTTTTCTCTGAGGAACGCCCACGTGAGCATATAAAACGTTGTTGTACAGCCATCGTGGTTGTCATGGAGGATAAGATACACCATTGCGAGAAGCAAGTGGACGGTCCGATGAGGATGTGATGGGAAGCTTGCGAGGGCACAAAGGTCATCGAGAGTCAACGCATGGAAAAGCTCTTGCATAGTTGCCAAGGATTCACGAGCAAGGATGGCGTCGAGAGCGATCGCCGCCTTGCTCTCATCCATACTCGGCGTAACCGATTTGAAACCGTCTTGATATCACGTCTTGCTCAATGACAACTTCACCGAAGAAGGACATTTCAAATGAAGTTGCATAGCGGGGGAACACTTCACCTTGGCTGCCAATGTCTAATCAGAGCCTCTCGGGAGGCAGAAGTGGCAACATTTATCACAAATGGTCTGCAAAGACTCTCTTGTATAGAGTTTCCCGCCAGTTTCACGTAGTTCGGGGTCTATGAAGCCATTTTGGATCAATTGAGTTGCCATGGATATTGACCACCAGATTTACTGAGGGGAGTGTGTCGAGAATGATCTTGAGCAAAATTTGAGTCCAAACGCTGCTGAAATCACATATGATATCCCCCCGTGGAGTCTGATGCATAATCGCCATTGTCATTCCCTCGACACCATGGAAGGGTAGCAGAAAGCATCTGGAATATGTCTCCACCGACGTAATGATCATTAGGACACATTTTGAGGAACCCAAATCGAGTACTGTACTGAAATGCTCAAGTAGTTGCTGGCATCCTGAGCTCAGCGTGATAAGATTGAGCTTACTTGGACCTGGATTTGGCGTGTACAAGCAGCGCAGCACGAGCGCAAACAGGGTTTCTTCGCTTTAGACGGTCCATCTTGCATCGAATCTTTGGACAAATTGAATTCATGCTATCCGGATAACCACAATGAATGATGCAATAATCCGGATAGTCGGTGTTGCCGCCAACATGCTTGGACGCTCGCTGACCCTGGACGAAGAAATTGACGTCGTTTTGTCGCCCAAGAAGGCCGTGGAGTTCCTCACGCCACCACAACAGGCAGATACAAAGCTCAAGTTGCCCCAGGCGGTGGATTCGCTCATTTCTTTGTCGTTGTCGCTCTTGGACGGACAAAATTTGTCCGATCTCGTGACCGCCAAATTGACCATGATGACCGTTGTTTCTCCACTTCCGCTGTGGAGAGGCATTGCACTTGCCAAAGTAGACGCATGGGGTCCTGATCGAATCATACTGCAAGTAGAACAACTTCAGCAAACCGACCAAGTCCGCCTGACGCTCTTGAACGACCCTCATCATTCGTCTCAGACACGCGCTGCAGACCGAACAGTGCTCTATCGCATCATCCGATACATTCGGGAGATTCTCCAGCCTGAACAGAAGGTTCCCTTGCGACCACGACGCATGAACAGCACTTTCGACGAAGAAAATTCAGTTATGACCCAGCTAAACAGACTACACATCGATTCGGAGCTTGAGGAAAAAGAGGACAGCAGGAAAGCCACAATTTCGCCTGCGCCAATTGCACCAGTTCGAAAAGAAAAACCATCGACAGCACCTGCTCCTGCGATGCTTCCCCTGCAAATCCGTGCAGTCCCTGCAGCCAGCTCAGCTGAGGATGATGACACTGTGGAGACTCCATCCTTTGACGACATGCCGACACGAAAAAGATCAAATACGTTGCGATATCTCATTTACAAGGATACCCTCGGTGGAATCGCATTCGAAGGCTATTTGAGCAAGAAGGGCGACTTGCTTACGGCGTGGAAGAGCTGCTACTGTGTGCTGGAAGGCAAGACAATGGCGATATACGATTCCCGCGAAGATTTCATGGCCGATGTGGGGCTCAAAGTGCGCATTGTGCTCGTCGATGTGTCTGATGACAATGGCAAGCAGCATGGATTTGCTGTCAAGACTGAAGGCCACAAAACACAGCATCTTGCATCGCGGACGGCGTTTGAAAAGGAGCAATGGATGCGTGCGATTCGGGCAGGTTGCTCAGTCGTGGCTTTGCTCATTTTTCTATTTTGTAGATCCAACTCACGCAAAATCGGTCGTCGCTTGCTGACGAATACGTTGCATTTGGCTCTCAACCGATGGACGTTCCAGTGTTTTACACACTCTTGTCAGCGCTCTTGCGTGAAGAAATCTCCGACTTTCCATTGCTCTGTCGTAATATCCACCCTGACGTACTTGTGACGTCGAATTATCCCCCAATCGTGCCATTTTGGGGCCAATATCGTCGCTACGACGGTTTACTTCTCTTCATTTCTGCACTCCTTGAAACAGTCGATATTGAGTCATTTGAAATGGCCGACTGCGTTCAGCTTCTTTCAGATGATGCAAGGACACAACAAAGCGACGATACGCCTGCACCAAGTCCATTGATTCCCCACACAAAGCGACTTGTCGTCACTGGCAAGGAGACGCTCGCTATCAAGCAGACCGGCAACAGTGCAAGTGGCGACGTCAGGCGCATCACTCAACTTTTCGTCCATGAGTTGTGGCTTGATTACAAAGATCGACTGGTGCGCTGGCACGTCAACGGTGATTCTGTCGCGCTATCCGTCGCATTTGACGCTTGTGACAAGGTACAACTTGGTTGCAAACTGCATGTGAAGCGTACAAATTGTAGGGCAAAGGTTTGCGGCTCATTCTCCCCGGTGAGACGTCGGCAATTCACCAGTCTATCCCACCAGGAACATTTTATGTTCAATTGCTCAAAGCGCACTCGCTCGGTGTCGTGGATGAAAAGAACCGAGGCGTATACGTGCGCGCAATTCTGGATGAAGGCACTCATATTGAGCGGACACTGGATGGCCTAAATACAAAAGAAGTGGCCGATCCAAAGACGAGCACCCCTGGACCGGCTACGCGTCTTCTCCGGGGCATCCAGCGAGTCACAGGGACATCGGCAGGACGACCTTTTGCTCCATTTGGCGACAAGAGTGGCTGCGTCACGCACATTGTGTACAACAACACAGATTCCCCCGAGTGGAATTCAAATGTCCGCTTGACATTTCCAGGATGTCCTCGAGGCGGCCAATATTATCTTCGGATTGAAGTGTACCAGAGCCGATTCATGATGAGCGACGTCCTTATCGGCGTTTGCAAAGTGAATTTGAGTCCTCATATGGCCCTCATCGCTGGATCTGCCGAAGCTAAAGCCAATGGAGCGCTCTCTCGATGGTTTGTTCAGGTACATTATATCCAACTGACAGCGCTGTAGGTACAATCTGTGTGATATCTACAACGATTGCAAGGAATGGTGGGCGCCTCCGACGGTCTATCGAGGGAAAATTCACATGAGCATTGTGTTTGCACCACACGCACAAAAGACAAGCAGTGGTGGCGTCAGTCCCGTCTTCACCGCACCAGATCCCGATGCCACGGAGCGCGTGCGGGAATACTTTAGGTACGAACGCTCCCGAAAAACCATCATGAAACCTGGTCTTTGTAGTACTCAGGATCAAGCCACGACGTCGCTGCGATCCCCTGGAATGGAAGTCAACATGCCGTCATTACATCGATCTGTGAGCATTCCTGACATGTACAAGCGCGACAATTATGTCATCATGGGCAAGAAATCGCTCTTTGATATTCCCAAGCGGTATCAAGTGATCAAAGTGCTCGGCTCGGGCTCGTATGGCGAAGTCTTGGCAGCCAGTGATACCCTCTCGGGTGCGTCCGTCGCAATCAAGAAGATACCCCAAGCATTTCGCGAGCTCCTCGATACGAAGCGCATTCTCCGCGAAATGTGCCTCTTGCGTCAACTTCGCCATCCTCATTTGATTCGACTATGGGACGTCCTGAGGCCGTCGCGCTGCCACGAGATGGAGGATATTTATTTGGTGACCGACCTCATGGAGACTGACCTCCACCGTGTGATTCACTCGACTCAAACACTGAGCGACCAGCACGTGAGCTATTTCATGTTTCAAATGTTTCGAGCGCTCAAATATCTTCATTCCGCCAACATCTTCCACCGCGACTTGAAGCCCTCGAATATTTTGCTTACCACGCAGTGCGAAGTCAAGGTTCTCACGTGACTTGTCGACGCATCTGACAGTTCTGTAGGTCTGCGACTTGGGGTTGGCTCGCTCTCTTGACAAGTGGGAAGACATTCACACCGACTTGACTGAATATGTTGTCACGCGATGGTATCGTGCTCCTGAAGTACTCTTGGATGGTTCTCGCTACGGCGCTTCCATCGATATGTGGTCTGCCGGCTGCATCATGGTTCGTTTAGAATTCGAGGTTTCCGTCTGAAAGCTCCATGTAGGCTGAAATGCTCGGCCGTAAGCCTCTCTTTCCAGGCAACAGCACGGTGAATCAACTCGGCAAGATATTTAACGTCCTTGGAACACCGTCACCAGAGTTCGTGACGAAATTATTGAAACCTGCCGCCCAGCGATGGGTCCAGAAGCAAGCCTATCGACCAGCCCTGGCATTCTCTGAGTTGTACCCTCAGACAAACGTCCTGGCACTTGATCTGCTCTCGAAACTACTCACGTATGACCCGAAAGCACGACTAACAGCCGACCAAGCGCTGGCCCACCCTTATATTACAGCCCTTGGGATTGTTGCCGATCCCGCTGTCGATACGTTTGTTGGCACCGTCGATTCTTCCCACGAAAAAGTCCCAGAAGTGAAGGAAGACATGCAGCGTGCAGTGTTTGAGCAAGTGTGCATTTTCCACCCAGAGGCTCTTGAAGCCGAGAAGCGACTTGCTGCTGAGGATGTACCGCATACTGTAAGCCCAAGCGGACGCCTACGGCCGCTGCAATCATGAGCAGAACAGAGAGCAGATTGATGGTAGATAGTGGTCCACACTGCGTTGTGAGTTTGTGAGGATGAAACCTCGACGCGGAGTAAGAAGAAAAAAGAGATAAGATAACCAAATAGAGAGTCTACTTCAAGACTACGGATGGCTTTCCAGATTCGACCTTGGAGCTGCCGAGGTTGCCATAATTTGCTTCTTCAAGTGCGGCGTCACGCATTTTGCGTCGCTCAAGACCACCGGAGCGCAAGCAAAAGCAGAGCATCATGAGGTCGTAGCCAGTCATGAAAACAAAGCTGATAGAGCCGATCAAGCGGGTAAGATTGAACAAGGCAATGAACAAGAAAAGACTTGGGAGGAAGACGTTGGCTCCGACGAAGTAAATGCACGTCATGATGAGCAGAGCATTCGAGAGGAGCCAGAACGTAAGCATGTTGGAGCGGAACGCTTCAAAGTTCTTCTTCACCAAGTTGGCCTTAGCAGCGTGTTTCTTGTCCTCAGCTTCCTTAGCTTTGCGAGCAGCAACCAAGTCCTTGTAGCTTCCAGAACTCGCTTTGTCAACGCCTGAGCCACCGCTTGGGCCGTGTCCACCACCGTCGGTCAAACCCTTGGTACCCCAACTCAAGTCTTGCAAGTTACTGAAGGCGTAGATCATGAGGACGTTAATTGTCGTTGGAAGCAAGAGCATGTATTGCACGAACGTGAAGAGGACGTGGTGCAATTCGCAGTGGATGAGAGCAGCCACAAAATACACGCCAAGGGTCGAGATAATCAAGCAAATGTTGAAAAGCGAGATGTTGCCACCCGACGCAATCGACGCGAAGGAAAAGAAAACACCAGCCGCAACAATAATAGCATACACAACAGCGAGGAATGTGTAGAGGTTCTTGACATGCTGAGGCTTGTTACCGAGGCCAAAGATGAGCTGAATCATGATCAGGCCAGCGTAGACGACGTTGAAGAGGGACATGGCAATCGAGTGGTGATCATCATACCATTCTTCCGTCTGGGCAAAGCCGAGTTTGTTCTTCTTCAAACTTGTGAAGGCTGTGTAGTACACCGAGAGGTAAAATGTAGCGAGCATGAACCAACCGAACATGAATTGGACGATCAACTGGAAGTATTGGATCAAAAAGCCAATCTTGGTCAAAATACCGTGGTTCGTATGGGTGTAGAGGCGACCCCACTGCACGATCGAGTACAACATGGCAAAGAAACTGCCGTTCAACCAACGACGACGTTGATTCATCAAGTCCACCAAGGTAGATGGCACATCCGTTCGGGCAACAGCATCCTTAATGTACTTGAGCTTCCAGTTGCCGTTCGTACGTGCCAAGAGCTCAAAACACAAGATACGATCTTCGGCCAAGTACATGTTGCCGTAGAACGGACCAAGGTCGGCCATATCCGTCGTCAAACTCTTGAAGTAAGCGTTTAGGGGGGCGCCCTTGATGGCTGAGAAGCGGTAGGCAGAAAACGCACCGGGAAGCACTGATACAAAGCCAAAGCACGATTCAGTAGCCTTGTCAAGCAAGTTCGACACCTTGTACTCGAAGTGCTGTGTCGCAATGATGAAGTTCCACAAGTGGGGAATGGGTTGACTGACGGCAATTTCACCACAGACACCACCGACGTCACGCTTCATTTCCAAAGTCGAGAGCAACTTGTAGAAGGCAGATTTCGTCGGCAAGGTACCCACATCCAGGAGCAAGTTGTAGTCTGGGTCGACTTGGTTGCAAAAAGCGTTGAAGAACCATAAGTGCGAGTTCAACTTGCCAGCGTTCGATTCCTTCAATGCATACACAACTTGGAGAGGAGGGTAGCAGGAATCCGAATGCGAAGGATGGTACAACTTGACCTTCTTCTTGTCCTTGGCCAAGCGAAGGGTGCGTTCAAACAAGTGCATGGTTGTGTTAGCACCAGTGGAGAAAATCGTCATGACATCTTCGTTGAAGAGGCCGAATTCGCTCAGAAGGGCCAATGTCGATGGGTTCGCCTTGGTTCGGCCATCGCTCACAATGCACACAACAATGTTTTTCCAAGCATCATCATTCTTGTAACCTGGCAATGCGTTCTTTTGGATGTATGCGACGTTGTTGCACACCTTGCGGAGTGTCGTGGCCAATTCCTCGGCATCTTCGTTGTACATAGTAATGACGATCATCATTGTTGGTTTCCGACCACGCGCGACACACTGCATGCGGTACCCATCAGAGGTGAAGTTAATTGGGTTCACAGTCGCGACGGGGGTGTAGCTCATTTCAGTCGCTTCTTCGTAGTGATCGCCACCAGCATATTCTTTCGCAAAGGGGACTTGAATACCACGGCACTTGCGGGAAGGAAGTGGTCCCGCACGTCCTCCTTCGAGCCAGAGGGACAGATTTTCCGCCCATCCGATGACTTCTTGGGCCTTGGCGAGAAGCATGGGTGCAATATCATCTCCGTCGCGCTCTGACACAAGGAGGAGACATTCACCAGCATTGACGAAACAATTGATCGCTTCACTGTAAAACATATCCGCCTCGGCGCGGCAACCTCGTTCGATGTATCGGAACGCATCGAGAGTCGTCACGCATTCGTTCTCAAAGCGGACGTGACTGCCGACGCGGCTCGTTCGGACGGACGGTCGTCTGTTGTCTTGCTGCCCGACCATCTCTTTGTATGAGGGAACAAACCCAAAATGGCCCATTCCTTGCAGAGGTTTGGAAATTTTCGATTTCAGTCCGGAGGGGGAACATTTTAGTTTAAACTTGTCCCGTGGAGTGTTCGTTTGCTTAAACGCATACGTTTAAATACGTTAAACTTTTGTCACTGCGTTCTCGACATGGAGTTCAATGTGTGCCGTGGCGTCAGGAGCTTGAATAAAACGCGTTTAAAACCAGAGCCACGTCGGAGGAGCGACCACCGACCAGATCCTGTCACCCAAAATTCGATCATCGAATATCCTGCTCGCTTGCTGTCGCATTGAGAAGCGTGGAGCGTGGGTTTCGTCGCTCAAGAGATCAAACGTGGCAGTGAATATCAAGACGCGTCGTCCATGCATTTATCACCTCTTGGTCTCTGTGGATCCACGGTAAAGCCAGCACCACATGACTGGGTTACTCACTCTGGGTGCTAAAATTTGCCCACGACCTTCGTAACACACGCACTGAAATAAGGAAATATACACCATCGTCCGGGTGTCGCGTGTGCTTTTTCGGGTGAAAGTACCCAATTGTTTGGGATTTTCCATGCAGCGTGGGTTCAAATTGTCTTATAAAGTGTCATTGGTGTAACGTGGCAACTCAAAATGTCAGTTTTAATGGCATTGGACGCTTGAACCAGACTGTGTCGTCGCGAACTCAGAGGCTGGGCTGAACTCATTTTAAATCGATAACTTATGCGCTAACATTTTAAATGCTAGAGGAGTCGATCAAAGGGCATCGCAGTACCCTCGCACAGGAGTGGTGGAACCTATCGTCATCGCCTACAATGTCGCAACGGGTGCTGATGTTTGCAGGCGTTTTTATCCACTTGCCGATCACTCTTCATCAAGCCTGTCAGGCCAGGATGGTGCATTTAGCTCTGACATTTTATATTCCATATATTGTCGATTTCATTCGAATTTGTGAGGAGGGTCCGAAATGTATCGACTTTTCAAATCGATCTGCAAATCGCTCAGCCAATCAGAATCGAGTATTTACCAAATTACCCAGACACACGTGTAATTAATTGCCATACTTTCCATTTATACTTGACTTCAGTATGATCAAATCAATTTGGAATAGAATTTGATTTTGGTAAAAAATACAAATTTAGGTGAAAAAGACAATATTTTGCCCATATTTTGTTAGCTATATTGTCCATTTTGGAGTCATATTTGCCAAATTGGAAATTTTTTGAAGGAATTAGCTCGACAGTATATTGTCATTTTCAACCAAATTTGTGGTTTTGACCAAAATACGAATTCATTTCCAAATCGATTTCCTAATACTGAATGTGTGTGTGTCCGTGTGTGTTTTGCGTGACTCAGGTAGCTGATCGATTTTGATTGGCTGAATAATTTTAATTTTAATTTCAGCCAATCAGAGAAGCTCGTTCGATTCAGAATCGATTCGAAACCTCGGTCGATTCAAACGGTTCCTCACAATTTTGAATCAAAAGCACAATAATACACTGCCAAGCTAATTCCTTCAAAAAATTTCCAATGTTGACAAAAGAGATGCAGACAACAGACTGGACATCTGTTTATCCAAGTGCACTCAGGGTGAGAATCCATATTAAAATAATCCTTTTGGATAATCGCAAGCAATGGTAAGATCTTTGATATTTTCAGATTTCATACAGTACAGAGAGAGAGTGGAAAACATCTTAATTGCAATTATTGCATTTAACAGTATATTTTATCTCAGAGGCTATTATGACCATTCTGGTGGAGAAAAAACAGTTCTATTGAATTTGTGGGATGAATCCCCCAAATTTTCAATGAAAAGTTGGACCGATTCTCCCAGTTTTTCGAAAAGCGACGATTTAAAATTTTGGATGGCATTTGCAATTTGTATATATGTTTGGATTTCGAGGTTTCGTGCGAATTCGTCGGTCGGCTCATCCAACATCACATACTCAGATAATTCTTCCATATTTGTTGTTTAAGTGCGACTCTTCAAGACATAGCGCCCACATTCGAATCTGCCTCCCTCCGATCATGGACAACGGTACCATTGAGGAGGGCATTGCTCGTGTGCGGAGTAATACAATCGGGAGTAAGTCGAAAGACATTTACAAGCGCGGGCTTTTGCGGTTTCTTGCGTGGTTAGATCAAATGAACCCTGAACTCCTCCATCCCGACTGCCGTGGCCGTATTGACCAAACCTTTGTGAACTCGTGGCTATCGGCCATGCCACGTTTGATCCACCTATTGATTTATTAGCTCTCAAGCCCAACACTTTCGAAGCATTCCTAGTATCGCAAAAAAAGGCCGACGGTCAAAATCCGGGCAAATCAGTCTATCGCACCTTGCGCTCGAGCTTGATGTATCTTTATAGCACATATGGTGTTCCAATGACTGCTGAATTTGCTGCTGAGCTTACATTATTCTACAAGGGGCTTAAGCGTTCAGTGGCTCAGGCATCCCACGAAACCGGTGGCCGTCTTACTGAAGGCAAAGAGCCTTTACCCTTTTCGCTTTTTAAACTCATTTGCATGGAAATGCTTCGCACTGGCGGAAATGATATCATTTTTTGCCATTTGTTCTTGGTTCTTACTTGGAATCTAATGTGCCGGGCTGGTAATGGCGAAACGATCCACTTTGACCATATGGCTTGGCATGACCATATGGCTTGGCATGAAGACGCCTTGGCAATTCAGTTTGGTCACATGAAAAATGACCAAGAAGGCGAGCGGCCCAAGGATCCAAGACATGTGTACGCCAACCCAAAGTCACCTGATGTCTGCCCTATTCTTACGCTTGGTGTTTACTTTGCTGTGCTTGGCTTTTCTGACACGGGTCGTCTGTTTCCTGGCAGCAAACAGTATGATAGGTACTGCAAAGCTCTAAAAAGATTACTCGACACTCCTACAGTGCGACTTGAAATGAAAAAAGGGGCTTACTATCAAGCGATATCGGCTCCCACTCGGCAAGAAAGGGCTCAGGAACTTATGTGTCTTCGTGCTCGTCATCAGGGCCATCATCTGCATCAATATGTTTGCGAGCCGGTTGGAGCTTGCCTGGTGTGCAAGACACGTATGTTCGATACGAAGCCGCAGGTGACCAAGTTGTCGGTCGCTTTGTTGCTGGACTACCTTTTGAGTCACCCAATTTTGCTTTATCCTCTCCATTTTGGTGTGATTCGGATGGTTTAGTTTCAAAAGCTGTTATGGATGGTTTTCCGCTTTGCCCCCCTCGACTCTTGAAGATTTGTGAGTTTTGTCTGGCATCCATGGTTTATCACAGCGATTACTTGGAGAGTACACTTCCCAACAATCATCTCCTTTTCCAGACGGCACTCTTTCGCAATCCTGCTCTTTTGCATGAGCTCAAACGACTTGTGCTATGTCGACAAACAACACCTAGTGACAATTTTCGATGTACAGGAATTCCACCACACATCAGCATTCTTGTCCAGATGGAAGCTCAAACTACTGCTATTAATCAGTTACTGTCCTCGTTGTCTCAACTAGCTCCCTCTATTGTTGATCAAGTCGTCACATTGATGGATGAACGAGCAAACAACGTAAATGGTTTAAGCCGTGAAGCTCTGAAAAGTGTTATGGCTGAAGTGTTGGATAGCTCAGGAATACTCTCATCTGTTCAAAGTCAAACCTCGCAGGAGGTTGCTCAACAAAACATCCCCGTAGTGCCATCATCCGAGCCTGGGCCTACTCTATTCAACTGGAATGGTTCATTTCATAGGGTACCTTAAGCGTTTGAATTTCCTAGCGGGACTGTCGCAAACGCCTGGGAATACTGGTGTTGTGGGGACGCCAGGGTATGCTACCCACCATTGCGTCTTCTACAGCCAGCAGACATGCCATCGAAGCAGCATCGCAAACGTCTGTCTGATTTCCGGTTCTTGATGGGCGAAATCGAAAGGCGGGTCGTTCAAGCTGGCAGGATGATCCATTCGCCGTCCATCGCAGAGGCCGCAAGTATGCTTGATGCTGTGAAGCAAGACCTTCCAATCTATGACAACACAGACGTTAACAGGATTCGCCGTAAAGATCACCTCAAATGGACCAGTGCTGTTAACATAATGCGCAAGAGGCGTCGCATGACCTCCCAAGAATGACCAAGACGATAAAGCGAACGATAATGAAATGATTGTGTCCCACTAAATACTAAATTGGTGTTTGTCTTCGAACTTAAAAGGTGATCCAACGTCCGTCCAACTTTTTCTAACTACAACTAGATTTTTAGGAAAATGCTTTCAACTATTTTATTCTCTGACTTGCGGCGCCTGTCTCCTCTCTTGGCATGAGATTTGCGCTCATTTCGTTGCGCGCCGAGAAGCATGTCGGGATCGAACTGGGAGCCAAGGGTTTATGAGGTGCAGTTGACTGAAATTCTACATGGGGAAATCCGGATAATTACATGTCCGGATAATTGACCAATTTGGAGCCATGGAGGTGCGATACTTGACGAGGTCAACATCGATGGAAGTGCGAGCGCTATTAGTCGCAGAGAAGCTCAAGACATTCGTGGGTGGCTTACAGTATGTGAGCAAAGCAGGCAAAGAAATCAGCATCGAGTGCAACGCAGATACAATCGTACTGCGAGCTCTGAATGACTCGCACTCGGCTGCTGCTGAACTCACGTTTGCGTCGAGCTTTTTCCGAGAATATATCCTTCCGCATGAGCTGATTCAACACCAAAACCAGTCTTCACCGTTGGTGAAATGTACGACTTTAGCGAGCACATTTCTGTCGATCTTTCGGTCGACGAAGAATGTCATATCTGTCGAGATCACACTGGAGGTCGAAGGTCATCCCACGATCGATGAAACATGTGAGGCCAACCTTATCATCTTCCGATTCCACTGCGATCGCATGATCACCAAGACTCACCGAATTCGCTTGAGCGAGAACCAAACAATGCGCCCTGTCTTTGACAAGGAAGGGTCTCCTTCAAAGTCTAGTCCCCATGAAAATGAATCCTCACGTGTTTCAAATTATAGGATTAAGATGCGCCCGTATCATTTGATGACTCTTCTACAGCACATCTATGGAACTGACGAAGTCTGCATGTCATGCTCGCCAACTCAAAGTAAATTTGAGAGCTATTACACAAACCCCATAGACGGTATTCCATCCTCCTTGGAATTGGTTACTCATAATGTCAACAGTGAAAAATCATGTGCATACAGAGACGACGGTGGACAACACTGAGTTTATTTCGTACTCTTTCAAGGAAGCTGATGATAGTGAAATTGTGCAGCTCATTTTCTGTCTCAAAGAAATCAAGGTGATTGTGTATGACATGTCAAGTGATCCTCACTTGCTCCGTGTTGAATTTGGTAGGCCTTACTGTCATTTTGTGTTGCAAGTGCCTTACCAGAGCTCACATTTTATTTCAGTCGTGGTGGCAGGTATGGACTTGGATGTTGCTTGTCAATTTTAGATTTTTCATTTAGTCCCATTCTCCTGGCTACGGAGTCGTTAGATGGATCGACGTTCTCTGCTGAAATTGTACTCTCAACTGTGACTACATTCATCACTGGGCCATCTCAAGGGTAAGAATTATCCAGGTGTTTGATTTACTCTCACAATCTTGACGTAGATCTCAGGAAGCAGAGTATTCGCAAAAGAGACAACGACAAGAATAATGTACTTGCATACTTTTATGATCTTTCTTGCGCTTGGAGCGAGCTGGCACAAATTGTAAAGTCACGATTACACAGTTTGAGGTGTTGCTCTCAATGGATATGCGCGCTTGGCGAGGTTTTGTGATCCATCAGGATGGAGAAGCATGATGTGCATCGGCTCATCTTGCCTCTACATTTGATTGAATTTCTTCGGACGAGAACCTTATACTTACCACGATGTCAACGGGACGGGCTGTCCTTCGTTCGACAAAGACGAAGTGCCGACATCGAAATGTCCAACCCAATGCAATGAAGAAGGCGGTCATCATTACCTCGTGGATGCCTTCAAGAAGAAGTTCATGTGCCTTCCACTTATAGTATGCAGTCAGATCCAAGGTGAACTTGCCGACAAAGTATATGGACGAGATGAAGACAAGTCTTCGAAGCAGAGTGAGTTTGGTCATGACAGGAGTCGTCACAGGATCAACACCAGACTCTTGAAGAAGCTGGCAAGAGTAAAGAAGCCGCCGAACGCGCTTCGATGCAAGCGAATGCAACCTGGAACAATATTGTCAATATTCACAAGAATTGGCGCCAACGACACGTACAAAAGCAAAATTGCAGCAACATTGCAGCCAGCAAGCATTGGATTCCAAGTTTGCCACGCATCAACGATGGGATAGCCACTGAATGGCACAGCAAAGATGCAACTAAAGCCACGTATGAATTACCTCTGTAGTTGACGCTTGCTTACCCTCGTGGATTGTGCCACAGTAGGTTCCATCCATCGGCAAGACCAAACAACCACGCTAGTAAGACCAAAGCTACTGTTCTTCGTGCCCATTCTGCGGCAATCAGCATGGTAGGAGATGCTAGCTCGACAATCAATTGAGAAGACCGTGTTGCCAAGCACAAAGAGATCATTTGGATCACCTACAATTTGTTGACGGAAGATGCAATCTGCAGGAATACCTTCGCCGCAAGAATTCCAAGAAATACAACATGGAGCCAATGCCGAAGGTCTTTCTTCTGTCGGAGGTGGAGAATCCACGTCAGCAAAAGTACACCCCATCCCGCACAAAGTGCTCCATGATATGACGCCAGGTACGCTGCGATTTCACCAGTGCAATGACCAAGGCCGTCGCACATGGCAAAGTCAATTCGTATCGGAAGGGTCCGAGTGTCACTTGAAAGAAGAGGGCAAGCATCCAGAAGAAACACTTTGGTGCCAGTGAATGAAGTGTTGCTGTACCGAATGACTTGGAAGATCGTCCCAAACTTGTCGAAGGAGCAGCATCTGCGTGCATTTGTCAACTCCATCATTTCAAAAGTCCTACGCTGATGACGGAGCTGTCTTGTTGATTTTGAAGACAAGAGGACAGTCGTCTGGCCTCCACGTTGTCCCGCCACACGTACTGACATTGAATTTGTCAAGCTGAAGATTGTGAAGGACGGTCTCTTCGCATACGAGGACTGTCAAAGATGGTGAATCTTGTCGGCCGAGGTATGCGAGTGACGCTACGGAGATGACAAAAGCGCCGCCTTGAGTGAATGAAAAGTTTGCAAACACTTGGACAGGACTTGCGCTTGCATCGTACACACCCCTCGCCTGCAGCGATAGCTCCTGCGCTTGGCACCCCATGAGCATGATCACGATGAGCTTTCCCAGCATGGCTGAAACGTTGCCACTCCTGGTGTGTGCGTCCGTGCTTCCAAGTCTATTCTTAGCGGCTTTGGATAGGTCCTTCAGCGATTCACGTTGCGATCTTCGTCAACCCCAATGCAAAACAAATTTCAGGCTCCTTATGCTGCATCGACTCCATCATATTCTCAACACCGATGCGAAGATGGATGCAAGTGAGGGACGAATGAGACTATCATATTCTACTAACATTACCGCAGAGACTACCAAAAGCCCGTGAGCCATCGGGATGAGTGAACACTTTTGGTGGCCGTGCTTGGGTTTGTCTTGGAAGAATGACGACGATCGGAAGAATCTACAAGTTTGGCCGATGAATGAGGCGACGCCACCGTCATGCGTACTCTGGACGAGCGTGGAGATGGCATCGACTCGTTCACGGCGTATTCAAAGTGGCGGCAGCGAAATGTATAGCCCATCGCGACAAAGAAGAGAAAGGTAATGCTCTCTAGGAGAGTAAACGACATCCATCCACTCGAGTCTGGAATGCAAAAGAAGATCTAAAGATGCCAAGGATGAATGCAACAAACACGGAATCATCAAGCGTACGACTCGGACAAAATACGTCTCGAGAAAGAAGAGGAACGAGTACATGCGAATCGCACGGAAGAAACGGACCTTGGTGCCCACCGCTGTCGCGTCTGGATTTACTCCCGCTCGCTGAATCGAATATGCATATTCGTGGAGCTCCCCAAGGCGTCGGCCAGTCAGTTTGGTCAGCCTACACCCCGTCAGAGCACAAGGGCACGAACGACGTGCTGACATGAACAAGACGCAGACAACCATGATGGCCGAGAGGATGGGGTTCCAGTTGTTGGCGTTTTCAATGAGCGGATAGCCAAAGTAGAGGATGGCTAGCATGTATCTACGCATGCAAAGTCATCCAAATTTCCAACAGAGCGCTCCTACCCGCGGTCATGGCGGCCAACAATTCCACAGCCGTCGGCGAGACCAAAGAGAACAATCATCATGAGGCAGCCGACGCCAAGAGCTAACGACGCTGCGAGGTGAAGGCAGGAAAGAGCGACGTCGATTGCAGCGACGTGGAAGGATGCTAGCATGGAGAGAGCTTGAGCCACCTTGGCCACGAGTGTCAAAGTCATGAACGCTTGCAGTTTGTAGATGGGCCCAGTGCGACGACGCAAATGTGTCGCCCACGCGACCGCAGCAGCCACCCAAGCAAGTCCAAAGGCAGCGCAGACATCGCCGAGGGCGAAGACGTTGACGCCAGTGCAGCGTCGTGGACTGCCAGCGTCGCACATGGCGAAGAGGAGCGTTGCAGCCACTCGAATCGTCGATAAGTCGTTGATGCAGTCGTCAGACGCACAGGCAACTTGACAGACGTCGAGGAGGAAATGCTGCATGCCGCTCTCGATCACCCTGGCGTCCAGGTCAATTTGCGCGCTGACGGCATTGCTTGTGAAGTAATCGCCGCCCGTCAGTGCGTTGGCAGAGTTCAAGGCGACTTGCGACGACGAGTGTGCGTCGACAGGATACACGGAGCAGAGCGATTCGAGCATGGATTCTGTCTGGTCTGGCGGGTACCGAGCGCACAACGAGTGGCTGTGGCGTGGATATCCTCGCGATTGCATCGCAGCGAACGCAGCGGCGTCACAGACGACCAAGTTGACTTCAGAACCGTACAAAGACCAGCCACCGACCGTGGCGTCGAGTCGGAAGGCGTACGACCCGCCATTGGTAAAGTTAAAGCTCGCCAAGTGCACGATGGGCTGCCCCGTGATGTTGAACGCGACGCTCTCCCATATCGACAAGACGTTCGTCCAACTGGTCGACGCGGCAAGGACGGCCGTGCGGAGTCCGAGCATCGTTGCCAGCTCTAATTTTAGGGTGCCACGCACTTTCCAGAGCTATTTTGACTGTCAAATCTTCTGGAGGACATGTCGCTGTACTCGCCGGCAGTCCGCCACGACGCGATTCCACCGAGAGACTATCCTCCAGCATGGAGTGTCGTCAAGACCGTCCAGGGATTCGTCACTCTCAACGTCGCTGCGGCAGCTTGGCACGCCTTCCTCGCCGAGACAAGGCTCATGGACCTGCAACCCATTGCATCCGCCGTCGCCATCTTGCCGATTCTCTTCCTATCTGGGTATTTCTACGTGTCGAGCATCGTTCTTGGACGAACGCCAGCTTTGTCGAGCCGCTACTCTCCAGCGTCAGTGTCGGCCGAGTGCATGAAACTTGTCGTGTCGTCTGGTCCCATCGCTGCGCTTGGACCAATGTGGCTCCATCCGTCGTCCCCAGCGTCTCAAGTCCAAGTCCTGCCGCCAATATTCGTCGCTCACTGGTGGTCCTTCGCAGCGTACTATGTCCTGCCGTACTTTGTCGGCCTCCATTTCATCTTCCTCGACACAAATCCGCTCTTCCAGTCGTTCGGATGCAAGTTTCCCATCCCAAATCGCTGGCCGACATTCGTACGTCTCCTCCTTGCCACTCGTTGCTTCACGTGTCCGTAGACTATCCCTGAGCTGGTCATTCTCGTCGTTTTGCTTGTGGCGGTCGCAGCGATCTTTCCATACTACGCCACTCTCGTCGCTGCGTTTCCATCAAGATGGCCAGTCCTTGGATTGTTCTACGCCATCTCGATCCTCGCGCTTGTCCTGTGCGCATATTTGTGGCGGAAGACACACAATGTCCACTTCCACCACTACCTCATGGGCGCCGTTCTCTTGCCCCTCACGGCATTTCCAACGCCGACTTGTGCCGTTCTCCAAGCGATTTGTCTCGGCATCTACACAGAAGGCATTGCGACGTGGGGGATGGATCCCATCTTTGTCAAGACGAAAGATTGACCAAAATGAAAAACAACTTTGTTCAAGCTGTCTTCCACTCGACTTGGAGCAGCGTCCCGCACTCGCTCTCGACTCGGCTGACGCTCACAAACGACAGCAAAGTCTGCAGAGCTGCTTGTACTTGTGCCTTGTCCGTCCACATGGAGGGTTCTGTGGCCACCAGAGTCTTGAGCAACGGTTTGGGCACGTCCAGAAAAGTTGACAGACTCGACGATGGCTGGTAGAAATCAATGCGTAGCGGCAAATCTGGCGTCGCAGCAGAGGTGTCGCGGATGCTCATGAGGACCTTTTCGCCACCGACAGTGCGGAATGTCTTGAATAAACAAGGAGGTGAAGTTCTCGGCGTTGTTCGATGTCGTGGGCTGTCGTTCTCACTAGAAATCGCGGACGGCGCAACAACAATTTCCTTGACGAAGAGGCGCTCAACAGTCGTGTTGTCCACAGCCATTTCCAAGTCCATGAGGTCAATCAAATGCTGCGCCAACGCTTGTTCGTTGCCTGCCTCCAGCAGCTCGACCTAGCAGTCCACCATTAGCCCGACAAGCAGTCGATTCGATGTACGTGAGATCCAACGGCTTCGACGAGCACAGCATCGCGCACCCAAATCGATAGCTTTTGACTTGTCGCCGCAATGTACCCATCCAGACGCAGATGCACATGAAGAGCACGCCTTGCCGCGTCTTCTGGGGCCTCTGTGAGATCAAAGACGGTGAAAATGACAGCATGGCCACGAATATGTTTGGCTTTGGACAACAATTTGACGCCACGTTTGTGCCCTAGTGAGAAAGGTTAGGACACGGTCAAGAGCATTGGCCGCTAGTACGTTGGTCGATGAGGAGATGGTCGTTTTGTACCGCGTTTTCCTCCATCACGGTATTGACTGGCGTTGCTTTGTATTGGGAGTATAACCGAGAACGGACGAGCGAGACGGTGAAAGTGCCGTCGTCCGAAATGCTTCTGTCCAAGCGATTTGTCATGATGTGATGGAGCCACTCGTGGAAAGTGTTGGAGCCGATCAAATGCGCTTGGTCTGGGCCTGTAACCTACGACTCCGTTCAGACTCTGCGGTGGAAGTCGCTGCTTACTTCTCGAAGATCTTGCATGCCATCAATGTGAACGACGCAGTGGCGGCTGATCTCGGGGTGATAAATCTCGAGCGCCAAATCGAAGCAATCGATCGATCGATGAATATCGGGCAATCCTGATGATAAAAGAGTAAGAGATTGACGCAAAGCGGCTATTCCATCGCACCTGGTTTGTTGGGCTCGACAATGTGCTTCAAGTACGCCGTCATGGTTGCCGTGACGACCAAAAGAGTTCCGTTGCATTTGTATGAACCAGAATGCAATTGTTTGGCGATGTCGTAGAGCAGGACCAACTTGTCGACTCCATCCAGAAGCAGGACAGTGTTATGGAGCAGGTCCAGATCGGCAGGAGTAAGAGGACGAACTTCCGGAGGAGGTTCATCTTCTTGCGGTGCCTGGGGTGAAGCAGGCGCCACTTGGATGACTGGCGAGACCAAAGTCGAGTATTTGACAAAGCACGCGGCGTTTTCAAGGCGAACGAGCTTCTCATTTGTATCGTAGACACAACAAGGAAGAAGAGCACGGATAGCGCGCTGCCGTGTCTCGAACAAAGTGCATGGCCATGGTATATCCACGATCGATTGGACTTCCGAGTCACTCAGGACTAGCAAATGCGTGGCGCTGATGCGTGGCAAGTATATGAATAAATGCAAGCCAACGTCTTCGTCGTTCGTGAGATGGACGAGCACGACTCGAAAGATGATGCGCACGGAGCGATTGACTTTTGGTTCGGTCTAGACAATCATGAGGCATGCAACCATTGTCAAGCACGAGTACGCTTGAATAAATATCAGGAAAATAGCAGAGTTGGAACACTCCCGAGTCGAGCTCTGTGTCCAACTTGATGGCGTCGTTTGCAATCGTCACGCGATTGAGAATGCATTGTAGCCACAGCGGGGATGAAATGGCGGCAGGTCGAGGCCGCTTCTTTTGGCGTTTGAACGAAGAGAGAAGGAGTTCTTCGCGTTCTCGATACGTAATGTTGAGCTTCATGGCTTCACTCGTGTCTGGTCGATACGCTTCTAGTCGCAACGCCCTCGTCCATGTTATTTCAAACACAGACACCACCCAAGTGACCTAAGAGCTCGTACAATTAAAGCTGGATTCTCATCAAGGTGCACACCTTCGTCAGTGGCGAGACGACAACTTGGCGGAGAAGAAACCGCCCGGAACCTCCATGCTTGCGAACTCGCACTCGCATGGCCGCTGGGGCTTCAGTCGTGTGTGGTGGCTTTGCTGTTTGTCGGTGTATAAATGGCAGAGTGAGGCAGCTATGTTCGACTTGCAAGCGATCAAGAACGTATCGATGCATGATCTAATATCTATAAGACATCCTTGATGAAAGCAATACTACCTCGACGTCCATTTCGTCATACGCTTTCCATTCAATGGGGTCGGTAGCATTCATTTTGAGGTACTGGAGCTCGTCGTCGTTGACATGGACAGCCCAGGATGAAGTCCAAGCGCTGTACGTATCGTGGACATGGACATCAAGGCGGAGGTGTCCCAGGGACATTTCCGACACGGTGATCTAAAAGCATCGTCGACTCGAATGTTGGCATGGAGACGTACCGTGGCAAAATGGCCATGAATTTTACGCGCATGGCGGCAAAGGCGTCGTGCGCGTGGTCGTAGCTCCAACTGCACAGTCGGATCTTTGCCTTTGGGCTTGGATAATGCGCAGTAGCCGACGATTTGTTTGTAGAGCTCTTTGGGATTTTTAGGAGGTTTCTTGTTTTGCAACACTTCGATCGAGTTTGGAGCCAAGAGCGCGTTCATCTAAGTAGTCATTCACGGTGAGCACTCTTTCATCAAGACGACGTACGTCCGTCTCGGGAATGTCGGCTTTCCACAGATTGGACGTGAGTGGATCGTAGCAGCTCACATAAACTCGATGGCAGTCACGATACAGAGTGATGATGTGATATCTGTCGCAAGAAATGAAACAAACATACAAACTCTCTGCAAACCTGTCGTTGATTTTCTTGGATTCGCGGTACACGCGGACGTCTTCGAGGATAGCACATGCGAGCTTGGCAGTGATAACTTTGTACTGCGGATCATCTAGACGATGGTGTCAAGCAAGTTGACTGGTCAGCCGTACATGACGTGGGGTCTGTCACGGTGATGACACTACTGAAGAGTCCAGGGAGAGGTTTCGAGCGTGAAATTGGCATGGCACAACCTCCATGACGATGCGTGTGGATTGCAAAACTTATAATGGCATGTGTGTAGAGCGCCAGACGGTACATGAGGCTGCCATGGCTGGTGTTTACGACCGGCCATTCACCATGCTCAATGTATCTATGCCACTGGGTTAACTCGGTGAGATTACAAATGAAACATACTCTTTCAGGACCATTGTGTTGTCCGCTGGGATCTGCCGCAGGTCTAATGCGAGCAATTTGTCAGCGAAGAGCTGAGGAGCAGCAAGAAGTCGTCGACTGAGTCGCCTGGTTTTAATGAGTCAATTATTACTGAAGATGTGTTAATTACCATGTGACCGCGGATGTAGCGGATTCAGGCGATGTGTAGCGTTGAGTTGGCGTCAGCAAGATGAGGATTGCCTCCATGACAAGCACTAGACCAATGTGTGGGCAATCTTCTTGACTCGTTCGAATCATTTCATCAAACATGCTTCCGTCTGTAAGAGCTAGGAGTCCGTTTGCCGCCAACTAGAACTCTGTCAGCCATCGTGAAGATCATAAGTAAGCGTACTTGAGCGTGTCGCTTTGCCTCGCCATCAAATAGCAACCGCAAGTCGAGGTCTGAGACTCCAAGCGTGCCTTGCGGTCCGACACGATTGCCAAGGGATCCTTGGATCATGATGCTAAGTGGTGTCGGTCGTAGCGCTTTGGAAACGATGGAAAATTGACCGAGGAATTTCCGCTGTTGACCGATGCTGAGCCCAATGTCGGCATCAAACAAGACGCTAAGGAGAATTTGTGCATTCTCAACAACGTGGACACGAACCTGTAGCCAGCATTGAACGTCTGCTGAATCGTGTCAATGTGAATGCTAGAAGGCGTGTTGATACGAAGAAAGAGTCCTGGAAACGTGGTCATCATGTTATTCACCAGCAATTCCTTGGCATAGCCTACAAGAATCGTTTCATTGATTCCCAGCCGCGACAGATAAATAACCTGGGACGTCACGGGATAGGACGATAAGCAGAGGTCGTGGTCGCGACGGACAGTCTTGTATAAGTGCTAGCGGAACGAACTGTCGATCGCTGTGATGGTCTTCCAAGTCGCACTACCAAGTTCAATCCATCGCAGACATAACGCTCTAAATGTACCTTGTTGGACTCGGCGCGATCATCGTCGGCGTACTCTGCTAGAGAAACAGCGAGAAAAGGTTTCGGGGGGAGGAAAATATGCTGAGCTTCGCTGATGGTGTTGAGCGCTTGGATCATTTGAAAAAGCGTCGATGTTGTCTTGGCAATCACTCCTAATGCTCTCACAGTTAGAGTTGGAGTTCCTTTTTTTCATACCTTGCATTGAAAAATGCTCGAGGGTGAACTCGCAGTCATGCTTGTAAGCTCGCATGAGCGCCAGAGTTTCAGCGGATAGAGGGAGCAGAAGACGGCCAGCGCTTGTCTGGCTTGAGTAGTTAGAGAATTTCAAGTGTGTAGGAAGAAATTACAGCGATTGTGTGCAGCGTTCGCAGTAATGCCCTCGCTCGACGCAAATATTGTCCACCTTCCATCCATCGAACTTCATGGATCGGTAGACTCAGTCTCTGTTGATCTTC
This sequence comes from Aphanomyces euteiches, assembly GCA_021527685.1. Classification (NCBI taxonomy): domain Eukaryota; phylum Oomycota; class Saprolegniomycetes; order Saprolegniales; family Verrucalvaceae; genus Aphanomyces; species Aphanomyces euteiches. Next base: position 1,495,261 of record JAJGMV010000093.1, on the reverse strand, counting down.
GTTGCACAGACAGCTTTCACAGCTGCTCTTGAGGATGCGAACGAGTCCCAGCACGACATGCGACGGCTTGATTGTATATTTGCTCTCGGGGTGTTTGGCATACGCACAGAGCAGTCGGCCCATCTCGGCCAGTTCCTCCGAGGACAAATGTTCCGTGAGGTAAATGAATTTCAACTTGGCGGAAATGAGCGCGCGGTAATTCTTCATGCGTTTGCGACCGAGTCGACCACGGTACATCTTTTGAATCACAACAGAAGCTCGTCGTTGCTTCTGGGCGAGGCGTTCCAGTCGTGTCGCGTTACGAGCGAGCAAGCCCCGGACCATCCGCTGGATTTGAATCGCTGCCTTCCGTCGTGCAAACAACTAGCAAGGACTTGAGATACGAGGATGTCAATGCTATCGCTTACTTTGTAGACACGACGTCGAGCTAGAAATCCTCGGACGACAGCTTCAATGTAAGTGCTAGCTATCGTGTATCGAATGCGAATCGTCTTGTACTCGCGGCGAGCGATCACGCCGCGCACGATCTTTTGGATCTTCGTTGCCATGTGAATCTGAACGAGTTTGGTCTTCTCCGCCAAGATCTGAGCTTCGTCCATTTGTTTCCTTCGGAGCAATTCGGCCATGCGCTAGAGACATCCGTCAAGCCATGAGGAGCCGATTGGGCATACAGCATTCTCCACCGCGGTCATTTGGGCATTTTTGAACGCCTCCATGGCTTCTTGCTTGCGGAAGATCTCGCGTTTCTTGCGCTCAAACTGGTCGACTTGACTGGCGAGGTCACATTTGAGCTTTTCAAGCGCTGCGTCGCTGTCGATTGCTCTTGGGGAATCGGATGCCTCTGTCGACGGAACCTCGGCTTTCGAAATGGCATCTCGAAGTGCGGCAATACGTTCCCTATCATAAAATGATCACAAAGGGCATGCAATGCAATTCCAACTCGAGTTGTTTATTGGCAATGATGGACTTTTCCAAGTCTTCCTCCATTTTAGCTCCTCGGGAACGATGCATCGGCATACGAAGACGTCCTTGCATCGCTAGGAGGTGGCTTGAACTCCCGCTTTTTGAAACGAGACGTACATAGTTTGGTAGGCGGTGCGAGCATGCCAGCTTGTTTTATGTTGCCTGTGAGTTTTTCATTTCCTTTGGATGGGATGATGGCATCGTTCGCTGAAGATGATCGCTAGAACCGTCATGGCACTAGTTCAGACCTCTTCATTGTTACCACCACGGGGATAACTGGAGGTTGATTCGGCTCGATAGCCGAAGGAGGGGCAGTCGCAACGTGATGGTGCCGAATGCTCGCTGTCTTCGCTTGTTGGTTCGCTACGGCCTCTATACATCCGTGGTGAGTCTTTTTTCATGGACGTCGGTGAAGTACCGGGGACAACGCGACCGTCCAAGTCTCGCTTGTATCGTCCACAGAGCGCTTCTTCTTCCAAGAGCAATTTTTCAGCTTCTCGTATACGCAGGACGTCCAAGTCGCCAATTTGCGACGGCAGGACAAATGTTGTCTTTGGCTTGGGCTGTCCTTGGATTGTTGTCTGGGCTGCGACTGGCTTTGGTCGTGGAACGAGCTCGTCGTCGTTGATTATTCGCGTTTCGTACGCTGTCTTCTGCCTAGGTGGAGATCGAGTCGACGCCGAGGGGGTGGACACTGCGGGAGCCACGGGAATGCCGCCAATGGCCATGAACGGATCGCTGTCGACTGATGGGGAAGTCGGTCGGCCTGGTTCAAATACAACGCTGCGTGCGTCCAAGTTTTCTGGCATTACGAACGGGTTCCGTGTCATGGAAAATCCAAGCCATCGTCGCATGACATCGCACTACAAATTTGTTTATTCAAGCCCAAGAAGCATGCAGAAGAGTCACCTCCTCCAAGAAATCCAAATCGGATGGGATCTTGACGAGATAGTTGATGCCATTCCACTTGAACGGCATGTGCTTGGTCTGCCGCTTCCGCCAAGTTGCGATGGCCTCGACGACTTCAACCGTTGTGAGCCGAATGAGGTCGAGCGTGTTGGCCATTGAGCCCACAACTGCGTACGGAGACTCGCTGCGACTCAGTTCTGCAAGTCGAGAAATGTAGTCTTCGCGGAGGATAATGGCTTTGAGCACGTCGAGTTCCTAACTGAGATGACAACCTGCGATCACTCTTTCTGACTTACCATCCCTCCGTTGCCAGGCATGTCGGCTTCGTATGTTATGTTGCCTCGGTGGGCTGGAGCTTTCACAATAGAACCATGACTATCCTGTCGCTTCTACAGTGATAGCTCAAGTCCACAACCCCGTAGAGCTCGAGACACTGACCGCAGATGCGCGTTGCTGTTCTTGTGTTGGTGATGTGGTCGTGGGTCGCGTTTTCTTTGTTGAGCTTGTGTATTTCGGCGGTCTAATCGCATGAAGAAGCGTAAGAGTGTGTCAATTCGAATCATGTACGAGATTTTCGGCGCCAGTCCGCCATGTTTATCTTTCAGACCATCGTACTGCGGTATTCTCGACTCGGTGACATTGTCATTCCAGCCGCGGGGGAGGGTTGTTTGATCGTTCTTGTTGGATTTAGGACGATGAGGTGGCGACCGCGGCATCTGTCGTTATTGAGCGTTACACGCTCAAGGAAGAGCCCTTGAAACCGTCCAAGTCCAAGGGAGAAAGTCCATCACTTCAGGCACCATTGTCAATTCCTTTCTATCTTTGCCGCCTTTCTCCTCCATGCCGATCTAACGTATCTTTCAATCTGTAGTGGATTATCTAGACCAGACCAGCAAATGCTACAATAATAGTGCAGCAATCACAGCTTTAGGTCGTAATGATTCCAAACCTGCCCTGGGTTATCCTTTGCGTCTACAATGTGGATGAAGAAGGCACCCATCGATGTCCATCCGATCTGGCGCAACTTCATCTTTTGCCGCAAATCGTACGGTAGGCCGCATTATCCGGATACGATCCTACGACCCTGTTGAAAGGTATACTGAAGTTCATATCATTGACGTCTTTATCCGGATAAATTCGAACGTTTTTCAATGTCGAAGGTACGTGCAGACAGTTTGGAATTTGCGCCGTCCTGTCCGTACGTTACATGGCGTCGCCTCGTCTGACGGCACTTCTAGGCTCGATTACGATGGGAAAGACGGATATTCAAGCGATCAAGCTCCAAATCAACGAACCGAAGGACCCGTTTGAGGTCAAGCATGGCTACAATTACGACTATGTGTTTGTGTTCAAAGTCCACGACGAAACCGAGGAATTGACGCAAATTCAAAAGGATTTGTCCATGCGCACGATTCTCCAACGCCTTGCGAATGCCGGTCTCGAAACCAAGATGTATTACTCGACCAATCGTGAAATGGTCTTTTGCAAGGTATTGTCGCGATGGGGAATGGGAAATTATGAAGAGTGTAGATTCGCGCGTCCTTGGAACGTCTGTGCAAAGAAGCTGATCGTATTGACCTGAAGCTTGAATTCGACCCTGATGAGCTCAAGCGTGTGGCCGAAGCTGGCTTTCCTGAACGCAACATTGCCCCCATTCGTATCAAGGATGACTTTTCCGTCACCAAACGCAAGGCCTTTGAAAATATTTTTGGTAAATACGACATGGAACCTCGTCTGCAAACGGTCTATAAAAAGTACGGACCAAAGAAAATTCCTTTCCGTGGCGTGGATCGCATCAAGCTCATCTTGAGCATTATTGGTGCCTCCACCAACGACGGTGGTTGCCACTTGAACACTACGACGCTTGAACTCAAGAAATGCCTCGTGACATCGTTTGCCTTGCACAACGAAGTAGAACAAGAAGCCCTCACGAGCAAGTGGATCAACTGGTCTAGTCTGCCCTGGCAACAACCTTACTCGGACATCAAGGACTACTATGGTGAAAAAGTGGGTCTCTACTTTGTTTGGCTTGGACACTACACGACGTGGCTCATCGGGCCATCCGTTGTGGGTATTGCTATGCTCGCTGACATTATCATCGAAAGAACTGTGGATGCGCGATTGATTTCGCTTTTCGGTCTCTTCATGGCAATATGGGGTACCGTGTACTTGGAGAACTGGAAGCGCCGCAATTCGGTCATCAAACTTGAATGGGGCACGGAAGGCTTTGAAGAGGAAGAAGGCGATCGTGCCGAATTTGACGGCGACGAAGTGGAATCTCCTGTTGATGGTCGGCCGATGCGCTACTTCAGCCCAAAGCAAAAATTCAACCGTGTGTGTGCCTCTTTTGTAAGCCTTTCTCACTTCAACGTGACGGCTTATGGTTTTGTAGGTGTTTATCTTTATCTTGATTCTCATGGTTCTTGCTGCAGTTGCGGCTATTTTCATTTTCCGATACTTTGCCCGTGAAAATTATGCCCTTGCACCTTACGTGACAATCAGCGGACACAACTTGGCAGTACCTATCGGCGCTACGTTGAATGCCAGTAAGTTCTGGGTATTGTGGCCTATATCATCCTGTGTTTTTAGTTCAAATTCAAGTCATGAATGGAATTTACTCGACGATTGCTATCCGTCTGAACAACTACGGTTTGTACTTGGCTTTTATGGATTGTATCTGATGAAACTGGGTTAGAGAACCACCGAACCGAAACGGAGTACGAAGACAACTTGATTGCCAAGACCTTTTTGTTCCAATTTGTCAACTCGTACGCCAGTTTGTTCTACATTGCCTTCATCAAGACGTTGATTCCTAACAACGAGTGTACGGCCCCAGAAAAGGGCGGCTGCATCTTTGACTTGATGTTTTCGCTCGGCATCATTTTCGGTCTCCGTCTTACGTCTGGCAACTTCTTTGAAGCTATCTTGCCCTGGATCAAGCGCAAGTTGGCCAACAAGTTCCGCAAGCCTGAAACTGCTGGTGACGGATCTACGCGTGTGCTCTCGGCTGCTGAAGAACAAATGCATCTTGGCGTGTACGACAACATGGGTGTCTTTGCCGACTACAACGAGATGATCATCCAATTTGGCTATGTCACGTTGTTTGTTGTGTCCTTCCCACTGGCTCCGTTCTTGGCATTGTTGAACAACTACTTTGAAATCCGCATTGATGCCTTCAAGCTCGCCAAGGAATCTCGCCGTCCCAACCCTCATGGTGCCGAAGATATTGGTACTTGGGGCACAATTTTGGAAATCATGAGCACGATCTCTGTCATGACCAACGTGGCTGCTGTCATCTTTGTGTCCAACCACACCTTCTCGGGTGTTTCTCAAGAAACCAAGCTCTGGGCCTTTATCGTCTTTGAGCACGCCATCCTTCTCTTCAAGTACTTCCTCTCGATCGTGATCGACGATGTGCCTGAAGATGTCAAGCTCCAACTTGACCGTACCAAGTTCTTGGTCGGCAAGGTTGTTCACCTCATCCAAGACGACGACGATGCCGACTTGGCCAAGGGCAACAAGCTCAAGGTTGATTTGACTGTGTTTGATGACGACGCGTAAATGCCTCCTGTAATGAACAATCTGTGCATATATGTTACGGTGTGTATTCTATGGCATCTAAGATAGCAGCATGGAGAGCGATATCACAAGGCTGTCATCGCGTGCTCCTAGTTCTTCCAGGTCGAGCGCATTGTTCATGGAAATCATCACGACTGGGATCTTCACCTTGTGACCAGAGCCGTCATCCTACAAATCCACGGGTCATGCGTGTCTAGAGGCAGCTTTGCGTACTGATAGACTGTACAGTCGTTGGTACGATGGTTTGGGTGTCTGCGCCTTGTTATTGACTGCGATCATGCCAATGCCGCCCATGTCTTGCACGTGCATCGCTTTCCGAGTGAATGAGCAGTTGCCACGCTTGACGAGGACAATTTTTCCACGAATGCTATCTCCCTGTCGATGTCTTTAAGTTACATTCATGATGATCAAAGTGTACCCAAGCACTCAATTCTTTGCAGGCGGTCTGGATATCATTCAAGGAGGCAAACAAGGAGCCATCAATGCGTCCAGACTAGTTCCCACACGTCAGCTTGGACAGCAAGCGATCGACGTACCGCAAGAGAATATCCAAATTCTGCTGGGGATGCTGCTAGGGTCTTGACGTGAGAATTGCCGATGCGGATGGTCACGGCAGCATCCAAATGTGTACTCTACATCAGCAGGTGAGTCATTTCGAACGGGGCGACAGTACTTTGGACGCGACGGTGATGTTCTTTGGGGCTTGACATGTGCGATGGGCATGCTTAAACTTGCGTTTGTTGGCTGTGGAAGTTGTGTCTTGATACAAGGAAGGGACGAGGGGGAAGAGGTGTCCCTCGGTGGTAAATAAAACCTAGAGAACAAGGTCAGCGCTCTATCGAGAATCGGCCATGGATTGTACATGTGATGCAGGAAGAGCAACGCTGTTGTCAGGCTGCTTGGGAATGAGGACGCTCGTGTCGTTGCTAAAGAGCAAGTACAAATACTTGACCGTCTCGCTGAGGAAGAAGCTGTCCATGCGGTCTTCTAGCTGCTTGTCGTGGACGTTAGCGACCGCCGCGTAACCACACGAGACGCGAGACGTGTCTTCGATGTCTTGGAGCAGTTTCCGACCGATCTTTAAGTACTTTTCGTCCTTGGTCGCCGCGTACAAGTGATACGTGCTCTCGGCTAGCTCTGGTCGAAGCGGGTAATGCTGAGCCCAATGGATGACTGCTCCTGGTGCAGACATGTCGTACAACTCGGGCAGCGCGCCTGTCGTCGTCATAATTACCGATGGAGCTCCAACATCGTACCGAATTCGTTCCACAGGTCAAAGAGCTGCTGATGGGAACGCACTGCTGCTGGGATGTCACCTGCTAAGACCTGAAGACCAGGCCAGAAAGCTTGGAGCGCCGACACGCGGTTCGAATGGACGAATTGGTTGCCAAGTGTCATATCCACTTCGAGATGATAGCCGCCGCGATGGAGCAAATGCCTCTCAATGCTCACGTAGCTCCGATTGAACATGTCTAGGAATTCGCCATCGCCAGACATGATGTAGTACTTCATGAGGTATTCGTAGAAGGAATCGAGTCCAGCGCCGATGCCAGTGTGCGTATGGACCCACTCGCCCGTATTCACATTGATCGTACTTCCGAGCAAGTCGAGAGGCGAGCGGCGTTCCCAGAGCGCCGTCACGGCATCTTTTGCCGCTTCTTCAAAGTCAGGAATGTCCGACAACCTGCGCAAGATGGATGGAAAAGTTGCGACGACAAGGCGTACCTGGAAAGCACAGAGAGTTCGAGAAGAAGCGAGCCGGCCGCAGCAGGACACGTCAAGGCTGGCGCATTCTTCATCAATCCGTGCTGTCGTGAGCATGAGGAAGGAGATGACGAAGCGAAGCCTTACCTTGAGATTGATGCGATGCACTGGAATGCCAGTCTTGGTGGCGAACGCAGGCAAAAGCCGCGTGCCGACATCGACGGCCAAGTCCAAGAGTTCGCCATTGTAGGTCTTGTGCATCGAGCCGACAGCGCTAGAGAATCACGAAAAGTCATGCAGCGTGAGCGAGAGAACGGACCCTGACGTGGCAAGCATGTGCGCCGATAGCAATCCGCCGACGACGCGGATCGTCGTCTCAAAGACGGAGACGGTCACGTCGCGATCAAAGGACACCTAAAGCAACACCACATCATGAGAGAAACGCTCCAAGTCGCGGGGTTTACAGTATGGATGACGCGTTGCACGGCGGCTTCAAACTCGACGGGATCGACGAGAGCCAGCATGGACAACGAATCGATGAGCTACAGGATCGATAAGACGACTCAAAGATCGCGGCGTGATACCGTCAAGGCAAACCCACCGAGCGCGTCGTCGAGATCTCCCCGTTCCTTGCGATCCCAGCGCCTGCCTTCACAACTGAGCGGCTTGAGTTCGTCCCACGGATAAGCGTGTTTCATGTACGCGTCGTATCCGTGGAAGAACATTTCTTTGGCTTTGCTCTGGAGGTACTGCGTCTCCGTCCAGTGCATCGCTCCGACGCCCCAGAGCGTCGTGACGACCGCGCCGACGACAAGGCATCGCTTCTTCATCGAACGACGGACTTGGTTGTTGTGATGTCACGAAGTTGGACAAGATTGACAAGCCAATCGCATTACCAACAGCAGGATGAGGGCCAGGGGACGCCAGATGATGGAAGACATACATTGACACGAAGCAGTTAAAGAAGAACAACGAGGAGGAGAACACTCGCGACGAGGACCTCCACTAGACTCTTATGCAGTGTGTGGCCGTCGCTCTTTGTCGGCGCGGGCGATGTCGTCGCTGGTGCCGCCGTCGTTTCGGGTGTTGCAGTCGTTGGGTCGACAGATCCTGGTGTTGCCGTCGTCGGGAGCGGCGTCGTGATCGTTGTGTCGCTTGAGCTCGTTGAGTTCCCAGCTGAAGATGTCGGTGGCTTTGGTGTGGACACGGTTGGAGCTATTGAGGAAGAAGAGGAAGGTGAAGGAATGAGCACGACGTTTGGCGGACTTGAAGCGCGCGACGAATTCGACGACGAGGAAGACGTTGACGAGTTGGTTGGCACTGGCGTCTGTGCTGCTGATGTCGTTGGAGTCGCTCCAGAGGATGGCGTTGTCGGACTCGGTGTCGGCGACGTGGTGGACGCACTGGTCGGCGTTGGCGTTGGCGACGACGTTGTAGCTGATGTTGTCGTCGGCGTGGACGTTGTGGTTGGAGCTGCTGTCGTTGGAGCTGGTGTCGTTGTCGTTGGTGCGGGCGTCGAAGCAGCGCTGCAGTCGGCGCCAGTGTAGCCAGCGTTGCACGTGCACACACCGTCCGTACACACGCCTTGATACGAGCATTGATTCAGACACGTCGTCGCGCATGTTGAGCCCGAGAAGCCACAACGGCAGAGACATTGCGCCGATTGAGCGGTCATGTTGTAGACGCAAATACTCGAATTCGTGGCACAGGCGGGGCTGCAAGCTGCCGTCGTCGTCGCGGCCGCGGCACTTGCACGCTGAATGGGAAAGTAAGTGCCGTTCTGTGTCGGTGCAAAGCAAAGCTGGTCGCTCGTCGATGGCAGAAACGATAGCAAATTCAGTGGCGCGAACACGCCGCCTTGGTACGACGCAACGTCGACCGTGTCAAAGAGAGAGCTCCAGTTGTGGACATTTGCCGACAACGAAAGACAAAGCTGCACACTTGTCGCTTGACCAGACGTGACGTTGAAGCCTTGCCCTGGGCCTAGAAGCTGGCCGTAGACGACTCCTTGGGCCGACGTGACGACCAGCGGGCTCAGCTCCGACGATCCACAGACTGGAGATAATGGAAACACCGTGAACGACGCTACAACGCCGCTCTGTTGAGGCTTGGAAGCTTTGTGGAATGACGTACCAAGAGGAAAGACGCTCCATGCGACGGTGGATGTATCGGACGTGGAATCAACGAGGCGACGGCGGCGGCGGATGCTGGAGACTGGCGCGGGGCACGAATTCGCCACGATGGCTGATGCAAATCCAGTGTCGACCGTCGAGTTGAGCCCACAGAAGATTTTGGATTCCGCCACGAGCGTTCCAGTGGTTGTCGCATTGAAGCAAGCCGTGGATGCACCAGAGCCACAAGCGCAGGCTAATGTCGCCAAGACATCGGACATCGCATTGTACCTAGAGAGAAGAGCGTCACGGAGGACGGAGCGCGATCGACGTACATGAGCAGCGCTTTCTGGGCCTCCATGTTGGACTTGCGGCGTGCAATCGGTCGAGCCAACGCCGCAGCAAGTTTGGCGTCGGAGATTGTTGTTCGCCACCTACAACGTTGTCAGTTTGGCGACCACCGACGTTCGCTGTGTACTGGTTGACGCTGCTCAGCTGCGCGCCGCTTGGATTCCACACGTACGACTCGACGTAAGGGCCTTTCCATTGACCAGGCGTCCAAGTGTAGAGTGGTTTGAGCACTCCATTGCACTTGGAACACTCTGTTGCATTTTTGTGACTTGTGCGATCGAGGCCAGGCTCGTTGCAGACTTTGATCGCGACGCATTGGGCTGCAGAGGTCGCTCGAGTGTACCAAGAGCCGCCTCGCAACGAACAGACCGTCGCGTCAGTGACGCCCGACACGCGGCAGCCCATCGGATGCGACCTAGTTTCAAGTTTTAGTGAGAGAAAATTGTAAATTGAAAGTACAAGGCGGCATTGCAAGGATTCGACGCGACGACAGGAGCGACACAAACGCCATTGATGCGATTGCAAGTATTGCAAACCATCGTCTTCGTCGTCGTTCTCGTGACACTGCTGCTGTCCGTGTAGTTGACGGCAACGTTGATGGAGCACGTGTCGCCGTACGTCCATCCGCTGTCCAAACACTGCATGCGCATGTTGTCCTGGTCGTTGCACGTGCCTTGAGCGACACATTGAGCCTGCGTTGGACACTGCTGCGTGCTCCATGTACAATTCAACGTCGAAGCGATCAAATCGGACGCGTTTGTGCACGTAGTCGACGACGCAAATTGATCGCAACTCTGCCAAGTTGTCGACGTGAGGGCGAGACACGCTGACGATGTCGTCGCGTCCGACACCAAGCACTAGAAACACAACTTTGGTCAGCACGATAAGCCAACAAGACGACGCTTACCGGTGTCGTTGAGGCATTCACACTGGAGCAGTAACTAGCATCGACAGAGAAGCAGCCACTCGAGTTCTGCAACGAAAACGGTGAAGTGCGGCTTGTGCACGAGCTGCACTGGGCCGAGCATGTGCCAAAGGTTAGATTGAGACACTGCGACGTGTTCCATCCGTCCGTAAACGGAGCGCCCATGCAGCCTCCTTGGCTACACTGCTCTTGCGTCGTAAATGCTCCTGGGAAGTATGTTCTCGTCGCGTTGAGAAAGACGCCGTTTTCGCTGCTGCAGGCCGATGCCGTCTTGATCACATTGCGCCGTCCGACGCAAATGCCACTGCCGTTGCCATGCGTGGAATCCCACATGTACTTGGAATTGGCCACGCATGTGCTTTGAGTGACGGAAGGGAGATAGCAGCCAGACAAGCATCGAGTCGAGCGACGTGGATATCGAGGAACGATCGAATAGAATGCACTCATGTTGGTCGTGCTTGGGCAAAGGTCCGTTCGGAAACAATCAGAAGCACTGGTGGGAGATCCCGAGACGGCGGCGCATTGTCGAAGATTTGAATTCCACGTTCCGCCCGCCGTGACGCAGTCAGAGGCTCTGCTTGCATCAATGAGGCAGGTCGGAGACTGTGTGACGCTCTTGCACGAATTGCCCGTGCATTTCGAGCAGAACGGCGTCGGATCATCGCAGTTGGAAGTGGAGAGAAGGTTGTTGCTGCACGCCTGCTTGGCCAGACATGCCGTTTCGTTGGCAGAGACGGTTTGGTAGCTGCAACAAACTCCCGACGCGCTCTTGGCCTTGCAGGCGTTGCACGATTGTTGATACGAAGCGCAGGAGTTCAAACACGTGGCGACATCCCATCCCGTGATGGTGGTTTGGCACGCAAGTTGGTCCACGCCATTGTTTTGAATGGTAATAATGCGTCCAAAGCAACATTGTCCATTCGTGGCGTCTGTCATAAACCACGTGCCGTTGTTGGCAGCGCAGCATGTTGGATCTGTGATCTGGTAGGCTAATGCAGGCGTATTTGGTTGCTTGTAGGTACAAAGCGCTGGAGAGGAACCTGAAGCCGCGATGAATCTTGCATCCTAACCACAACATGAGCTTTCACTTTACACGAAATGAGTACTGGAGGACAACAGCGGCCAAAGTTGGATGCATCGGTATACCATGAACCACCGAGGACGACACAACCTCCTTGGGTTACAGGGAGCTGGCACTTGTCCATGCAAGTGTTTCTAGTCTTGCAGTCGCTTTGGATGAAATCAAACGTGCACTTGTACGAGTTGCAAGTGCCGCTGTTGTCGTAGCCATTGCAAACTCGCGTGCCGTTGTAGTTGGAACATGTCGACGCGCTTGTAAAGTCCAATTGTTGATTGTTCAAATTGTTGCGGAGGTAGAATTGGTACTCGACGTCGTCGCAAATGTTTGCCATTTCACAAGTCGAGTTGCAAGTGAAGACCGACTTTGTCTTGCCAATGTCTGGCAAATGAGCCAGTGGACCTGGATAGAGTCATTTTCAGTCGAGAGATGGAGAGCGTACCAGTGCATTCGACTTCAGTGGCGACTCGGATGAAAGCGTTGGTGAAATCCAGCGCTGAATTCGCCGACGTCAAATTCCAGTCGTCTTTGAGGTACCGCAAAAGAAGAGGATCCATGTTGGCACTCAAACATTCGATCGTACAGCCGATCATGTTGTCCCAAGGCACGGAGCATGTGCCAAGAAGAGTGAGCGGATCCACTTGGCATTGACTTTGAGAGCAAATGTTGCAATCAGCGTCGGTCTGGCATGCCATGGACGTCGCATTCAAGATCGTTGCCCTGCATTGAGCTTGAATGGCGCTGATTGTCGACAAAGCAGTGGCAGAGTTGTCGAGTGCATTGACGCCATTTTGCGCCGTCGTGAGTCCGACATAAGCGCCATTGAGGAAGGAGAGCATGGTGTCGGTATTCAGTGGACAGTATGCGTTCACAACGGAGCTCTTGATGCCAGTAATGACGCTGATACTGCCTGAAGGTACATCCCGCGGTAAACAGCACATAAAGTCCGACAAAGCGCTGTTGCAGCAAGGGTTCGAGAGCCAAGTCGAGTTCCTACAGCAGCTCTTAGAAACAATTTCGAGCACATGTACGTTGAGCCATCGGCGTTGTATTTTGAAATGCCGCAATAGTTGGGAACGTTTTTCAAGATTTTAGGTTGTGTGCCAGTCGTGACAGCAGACCAAAAGAGATGGATCGTGTCGCTAAAGACGTCGTTCGACGCTGTCATGGCGACTTGGAGAAAGCCTTGCGTGACATCGGAAGCGGAGACACTATCGCTGACTTGTTTGATATTCGCCACAAGTGTCGATGCCGTCGTTCGAACAAGAGCTTTATCAAGGTTGTAAGCCTTTGGAGCGAGAGGAACATTGCGGCATTTGTCGACTTGATACGTGCAGCTTGTGTCTGCGTCGTCACAAAAGTTCTACTCCAACCTTTAGCCTCTTTATTGGGAAACATTGAGCTTTACATCAAAGAGGCGATTCTTCACATGAATTCGGGCCATGCCGCCCGTGATTGCATTTTCAATACTGACGCACTGCTAGATCAATGGTAAGCTCCTGTTAGGATGAGAGCTCATAGCGTACACTTGATCCAGTGGAATAGCACGGGGATGTTGGATTTTCAAGGATGTTGTTGTTCGAGTCTTTCACTGAAGTACTGAGGAGACAGGCAAACTGCAATGTCGAATTGATTCGAGTCGTATCGACTGCTAAGACATCAGGAGAGAGCGACGAGAAATCCGACAACGTTTCGTCGTTGCTGTTGATCGCAGTGTATTTCAATCGCATTCTATCGATCGACTGGTCAAGCGTGGTTTGTGTCAACCATCATGTTTACAAGGTGGCTTTCAGAGCCCACTGCAGAGGGTTCTTTGTCGGAGGAAGCGCAATGAGAGGTAGACTGAATGGCGTGGAGTCGCAATCGTAATTTGAGACGCTGGAGCCGTTCGGAAAGATTGAAAGATGACCCAACGACTCACTCATCGTCATTGTTCCACCATTCTACGAAAGACGCGTCAGATAGTTCTATCCATTTCATCAGCGTGTGGGCATACCAAACCAACTAAATTCGAGTTCACGTAGGGAAAAAAGTCACTGAGCTGCAAATCACGCAGAGAATACTATCAAATCGTCGTCAGGAGAGCTCCATGTTGTCGTCCGTCGTACCAATTTGGTCGTACGATTGCTGTAGAGGCTATTCAACGCAGCAAGAGATGATGTCAGTAATTGAGCTTTTGTCGAACTCGACAACGAATCAAGAGGCGATTGAAAGTAAAATTTCGGCGTCACATCAGTGCGTTGGCCAAGAGGATCGACAAAACGACAGTTGAAGATTGCAAACTAAAAGCGTTGGCAATTTCAGCAGCTTCAAGGCAGACGTACTCGTAGAGAGTATAACTGAGGCGTGTTTATCGTGACATTCTTGATGATATAACCGCAAGCATTGCCAATGGATGGAAGCGAGAAAGCGCGGGTCTGGTTGATGTACTTTGCGCAACCAGGATCGATCAGCGTGCCTGGACAGAGTTCAAATCAAATGCTGATATCAAAGTGTTTTACCGTTTGCGATAATGGCATGGCAGTAGGCTGCAGCGTAGTCGTCCGAAGAGATGGCTTGCTCCAGCGTCGTTGCAGCGGCGGTGAAATTCGAAGCGCGACATGGCCACGTGAAGCCCCTAATCAAACCAGAGCAGAATGGACACTTGGTCGATGGGTTGACGCCATCCACGACGTAGCCAGTTTCATGAATACAGCGTCGGCACGGCGTTCCTTGTTGGTAGCATTCCCATCGCGCAGCTGTGCGGCATTTGGAATCGCAGCCGCCGGTGGCAGTGATGCTGCCTTCGTCGCAGGATTCCAACCACGACACATAGCCATCTCCACAGGTGCTCAAATCATTTGAGCAACCCTATTAAATCCTGTGTATGGTTTACTCGTTCATAATGTGTCTTACCGCTTGCCATGGATTTGCATTGCAAAATGAAAACGATGTCTGAACACATGCTGCAATTTTGTCGCCAAGACCAGCCACAACGGCATTGCAAGCAGCTTTTGAAGTGTTGAGAGCATCTGTCCATGTGAAAGGACCCGACGGTGGACCAAAATTGTTCTTGGCATAGGCCAAGTTGGACGACTTGGGCTGAAAGAAGCGCTGGCGAAACATTTCCGTCTTGAAAGCAGCTTTGAAATTGGCACAAGCGCCAGATTTCATCACACAAATTGGAGCCTGGTACACGGCAGCACAGTCTGCACTGCGGCACGGACAGTTTGGCTGAGCGTTGCACGAGTATGGACACACTTGAGTGCATCCCGGATCCGTCGAGTTGTTCGTGCAGTAGTCAACGATGCGGTTGGTGCAAGCGAGTTTGTCTGCAGTAGACGTCGATGTCACATTTGGACCGTTTTGACACACAGTTGGGAGCTATAACTCGTATGAGTCGGATTGTTGCAAGGCAGTTGAGACTTACAAAGTCGGTAATGCATTGACTTCCCGAGCAACCCTGGTTGGCTGCAAACGTGTTGACAATGTCTTGGTAGATGAACGTGTTGTTGCACTCAGGGTTCGAGCACGTGTAGCTGGCATTAGCAAAAGGACAAGCAGTGCGGGAATAGTCGACTGTGCCAGCTTGAGCAGTCATGAAACTACTGCAGCCACTGGGAGTGCATGTGGTAGATCCTGTATTGGTGCAGTTGGCAGTGCCAGGGGCGCAACAGAATTGATACACCTGATGGACAGGTTATGAGGCTGCAGTAGAGTTAGACGGCACCTGGCTGGAGCACTGGGGGCTGTTCTTGTTCAGTTGACAAGCAACATTGAGGCAAGGATGGGACGACGGCAACGCTGCCTTTTGAGCATCCGTCAAGTAATCACACAAAAACAAGGAATCTACGATGTGAAATCACAATCTCAACGTCATGGGGTAGAGTACCTTGGCATTCGCCAGCATTGTAGCAGTTCTGGCCTTGAGCAGTACAATCACGACATGGCGAGACTGTGGACGAGTCTGTGCAGAATGTCTTCATGCCCGTAGGTAGCTGGTTGGAATCGAGCGCGCAGGCGGCGTTGACATCGCATGTCTGGGAAGAATCAGTGCATACATCTACGGCCATGATGAGTTCAAAGAGATTCAAGAGGGGGGCAGTAGACCATTTTGAGCCAGACAAAGCAGCGCCGAGCTCAACAAGAGAGCTCCGAACCGTCTCATGATGAATGATGCAAATCAGAGACTGCGCCTTCCATGCAAAGCAAGTGCCAAATATAGTCGACGGATGTGCTGAAAAAAACTTCCGTCAAGTAACTTCGTGGCTGCAGTCGTGGAATGAGCAATCGTCTGAGAGGATGGAAACACCTGAACTTGTAGCAGCAGCGAGCATATTCATGGACACTGCTCACTTCTTTATCAGCTAGCATTAAACTCGCCGCATTCTCAAAAAAACCACAGCCACCCAAGTCGATTAGATCATGGACACCTCATGGAAAAAATATAAATGCATTGATGTGGATCGGTTAAAGAAGACCTACGAGGAGAATACTTGACATGACCACCACCAGTAAACTCAGGTGCATGGTGTCGCCGGGGCTTTTTGTCGGTGTTGGAGATGGTGTCGCTGGGTCTGCAGACACTGTTGGCACATTGGTCGGGCTTGGTGTCGTCACCGTTGCGACCGACGAAGTTGTTGGTGTTGGGACAGTGCTTGGAGTTGCTGTTGGTGCTGGTGTTACTAAAATGCTGCAGTCGTCTCCTGTGTAGCCAGAATTGCAAGTGCAAACATTGTTCGAACACATGCCTTGATACGAGCATTGATTCAGGCACGACGCCCCGCACGTTGAGCCCGTGAAGCCGCAACGACACAAACATTGGGCCGATTGAGCGGTCATGTTGTAGACGCAAATACTCGAATTCGTTGCACAGGCGGGGCTGCAAGACGACGTCGTCGCGGCCGCGGCACTTGCACGCTGGATGGGAAAGTAAGTGCCGTTCTGTGTTGGAGCAAAGCAAAGCTGGTCGCTCGTCGATGGAAGAAACGATAGCAAATTCAGTGGCGTGAACACACCGCCTTGGTACGACGCAATGTCGACCGTGTCAAAGAGAGAGCTCCAGTTGTGGACATTTGCTGACAACGAAAGACAAAGCTGCACACTTGTCGCTTGACCAGACGTGACGTTGAAGCCTTGACCTGGGCCTAGGAGCTGGCCGTAGACGACTCCTTGGGCCGACGTGACGACCAGCGGGCTCAGCTCCGATGATCCACAGACTGGAGATAATGGAAACATCGTGAACGATGCTACAACAGTGCAGTAGTCAGGCGAGGAATTTCTGAGGGTTGTACCAAGTGGGTAAATGGTCCAAGCGACAGTAGACGTATCGGACGTGGAAACCGCAAGGCGTCGGCGACTGCTTGGTACTGGTGCAGGACAAGCGTTTGATACGACAGCCGATGCAAATCCAGTGTCAATTGTCGAGTTGAGCCCACAAAATACTGTCGTTTCAGCAACGAGAGTCCCAGTTGTTGTCGAATTGAAGCAAGCAGTGGACGCACCAGATCCACAAGCGCATGCTAATGTCGCCAAGACATCTGACATCGCATTATACCTAGGTAAAGCAAATTAAGCTTGGTCAAGAAATATTGCAGTCGTACATGAGCAGCGCTTTTTGGGCCTCCATGTTGGACTTGCGGCGTGCAATCGGTCGAGCCAACGCCGCAGCAAGTTTGGTGTCTGAGATTGTTGTTCTCCACCTACAACGTTGTTAGATTGGTGACGAGTGAGTTTAACAGTACTGGTTGACGCTGCTCAACTGCGCGCCGTTCGGATTCCACACGTACGACTCGACGTAAGGGCTTTTCCATTGTCCAGGCGTCCATGTGTAGAGCGATTTGGGCACTCCGTTGCACTTGGCACATTCCGTGGCATTCTTGTGACTTATACGATTTACGCCAGGCTCTTTGCATGCCTTAATTGCAAGGCAGTCGGCTTGAGTGGTCGCACGCGTGTACCAAGTACCGCCTTGCAAAAAGCACGAAGTCGCGTCGGCGACGCCCGACATGCGGCAGCCCATCGGGTGTGACCTATCTCATGGTTTAGTGCCAAGTGGAAATTGCAATATGAAGGTACAATGCAGAATTGCAAGGGTTCATAGGATCAACTGGCGCGACGCAAACTCCATTGATGCGATTGCAAGTATTGCAAACCGCAGTTTTCATCGATGTCCTGGTAACATTGCTGCCGTCTGTGAAGCTGACAGCGACATTCACTGAGCATGTGTCGCCATACGTCCATCCGCTGTCCAAACACTGCATGCGCATGTTGTCCTGGTCGTTGCACGTGCCTTGAGCGACACATTGAGCCTGCGTTGGACACTGCTGCGTGCTCCATGTACAATTCAACGTCGAAGCGATCAAATCGGACGCGTTTGTGCACGTAGTCGACGACGCAAATTGATCGCAACTCTGCCAAGTTGTCGACGTGAGGGCGAGACACGCTGACGATGTCGTCGCGTCCGACACCAAGCACTAGAAACACAACTTTGGTCAGCACGATAAGCCAACAAGACGACGCTTACCGGTGTCGTTGAGGCATTCACACTGGAGCAGTAACTAGCATCGACAGAGAAGCAGCCACTCGAGTTCTGCAACGAAAACGGTGAAGTGCGGCTTGTGCACGAGCTGCACTGGGCCGAGCATGTGCCAAAGGTTAGATTGAGACACTGCGACGTGTTCCATCCGTCCGTAAACGGAGCGCCCATGCAGCCTCCTTGGCTACACTGCTCTTGCGTCGTAAATGCTCCTGGGAAGTATGTTCTCGTCGCGTTGAGAAAGACGCCGTTTTCGCTGCTGCAGGCCGATGCCGTCTTGATCACATTGCGCCGTCCGACGCAAATGCCACTGCCGTTGCCATGCGTGGAATCCCACATGTACTTGGAATTGGCCACGCATGTGCTTTGAGTGACGGAAGGGAGATAGCAGCCAGACAAGCATCGAGTCGAGCGACGTGGATATCGAGGAACGATCGAATAGAATGCACTCATGTTGGTCGTGCTTGGGCAAAGGTCCGTTCGGAAACAATCAGAAGCACTGGTGGGAGATCCCGAGACGGCGGCGCATTGTCGAAGATTTGAATTCCACGTTCCGCCCGCCGTGACGCAGTCAGAGGCTCTGCTTGCATCAATGAGGCAGGTCGGAGACTGTGTGACGCTCTTGCACGAATTGCCCGTGCATTTCGAGCAGAACGGCGTCGGATCATCGCAGTTGGAAGTGGAGAGAAGGTTGTTGCTGCACGCCTGCTTGGCCAGACATGCCGTTTGGTTGGCAGAGACGGTTTGGTAGCTGCAACAAACTCCCGACGCGCTCTTGGCCTTGCAGGCGTTGCACGATTGTTGATACGAAGCGCAGGAGTTCAAACACGTGGCGACATCCCATCCCGTGATGGTGGTTTGGCACGCAAGTTGGTCCACGCCATTGTTTTGAATGGTAATAATGCGTCCAAAGCAACATTGTCCATTCGTGGCGTCTGTCATAAACCACGTGCCGTTGTTGGCAGCGCAGCATGTTGGATCTGTGATCTGGTAGGCTAATGCAGGCGTATTTGGTTGCTTGTAGGTACAAAGCGCTGGAGAGGAACCTGAAGCCGCGATGAATCTTGCATCCTAACCACAACATGAGCTTTCACTTTACACGAAATGAGTACTGGAGGACAACAGCGGCCAGCACCAGAGCCATCGGAATACCATGTCCCGTTGACTGTACCACAACCTCCTTGGGTCAACGGTAACTGGCACTTGTTCATGCAAGAGTTGCGGTCTTTGCACGCACTCTGGATGAAATCAAACTTGCACGTGTACGTTTTGCAAGCGCCATTGTCCTCGAAACTATCGCAGACTCTCGTGCCGTTGTAGCTGGCGCAAGTGGAAGCCTTTGAGAAATCCAAATCTTGATTGTTCAAGCTGTTGCGGAGATAGAATTGGTACTCAACGTCGTCGCATATGTTTGCAATTGCACAAGAGCTGTTGCACGTATATATCGATCTTTTCTTGCCGATATCAGGCGTGTTGGCGAGTGGACCTGGCCAATATCATGCAAAAAAGAAGTCTAGTGCTTACCAGTGCAGTCGACATCTGTAGCAACTCGGATGAAAGCGTTGGTGAAATCTTGAGCTGAGTTGGCTGACGTCAAATTCCAGTCGTACTTTAGGTATCGCAATAGAAGAGGGTCCATGTTGGTACTCAAACATTCGATCGTACAACCAATAATGTTGTCCCATGGTACAGAGCACGTGCCGGCCAGCGTCACAGGGTTCACTTGGCATTTGCTTTGGGAGCAAATGTTGCAATCTGCGTCGGTCTGGCATTGCAATGACGTCGCGTTCAAGATCGATGCGCTGCATTGTGCTTGAATGTCCCCGACCGTGGACAATGCATTGACGCTAGCAGAGTTGTCGAGAGCATTGACTCCATTTTGGGCCGTCGTCAGTCCGACATAAGCGCCATTCAGGAATGAGAGCATTGTGTCAGGGTTGAGTGGACAGAAGGTATTGACGACTGAGCTCTTGATCCCTGTAATGACGCTAATACTGCCAAAAGGCACATTTCGTGGCATGCAGCACATAAAGTCCGACAAGGCATTGTTACAGCATGGGTTTGAGAGCCAAGATGAGCTCCTACAGAATTTACATAAATAAGAGAATTTTGTCCAGACATACATTGAGCCATCAGGATTGTACTTCGGAAAGCTGCAGTAGTTGGCAACATTTTTCAGAATCTTGGGTTGTGTGCCAGTGGTCACAGCAGACCAAAAGAGATTGATCGTGTCGCTGAACACTTCGTTTGAAGCTGTCATGGCGACTTGGAGAAATCCTTGTGTGGTGTCTGACGCTGAGACTGCATTACTTGTTTGTTTGATATTCGCCTCAAGTGCTGACGCAGTAGTGCGGACAATATTTTTGTCAAGGTTGTACGCCTTTGGAACGAGAGGAACGTTGCGGCACTTGTCGACTTGATATATGCAACTTGTGTCGGTGTCGTCACAAAAGTTCTACCGACAATTTTAGTCTGTCGTACAGAAGATCAAGCCTTACATCGAAGAGGCGATTTTTCAAACGAATCCTGGCCATGCCACTGGTGATAGCACTTTCAATACTGGTGCAAGGCTATGTCACAAAGTTAAAAACTCTGCTGCCAAATTAGAGTGGCGTACTTTCGATCCTGACGAGAAACACGACGTTGGATTTTCTTGGACATTGCCATTTGCGTCTTTCACTGAGCGACTGATGAGGTATGCAAATTGTAACGTAGAATTGATTGGAGTCGTGTCAACCGCAAACAAATCTGGAGAGAGCGAGGAGAAATCCGACAGACTTTGGTCGTTGTTGTTGATGGCAGTGTATTTCAAACGCATCCTAGGGAAAGTCAGATGCGCCCCAACTTGGCATAGTACAATGTCGCTTTAAGAGCCCACTGGAGAGGATTATTTGTCGGAGGAAGCGTGATCAATGGTTGAGTAAATGGTGATGATCCACAGTCATAGCTGGAAATATTGGCACCATTGGGGAAAACAGAGAGGTCCGCCAAGGATGGACTCATGGAAATGGTTCCACCATTCTAGTTCACGTCGATGAGATTCATTAAAGTCAGCGTTGTGTCCATACCATGCCCACTAGGTTTGGGTTCACGTAGGGAAAGAAGTCGCTGAGCTGCAAATCCCGAAGAGAGTACTACGAGTATGTTAGTTAGGTTTAGAGGATCATTTGGTACCAGTTTAGAAGTACGATTGTTGTACAGGCTGTTCAAAGCAGCAAGAGATTGAGTCAATAGTTGTGCTTTGGTGGAGCTCGATAAGAGGTCGAGAGGAGATTGAAAGTAATACTTCGGCGTCACATCAGTGCGTTGACAAAGGGGGTCGACGAAGCGACAATTGAAGATGGCAAACTATATCAAAGAGTGAAGAAGTTCCAGTGTCCACAGGGACATACTCGAAGCGAGTACACTTGAGGCGTGTTAAGAGTGACGTTTTTGATAATGTAGTCGCAACCATTGGCAATAGAAGGAAGAGAGAACGCACGGGTCTGATTGACATACTTTGCGCAACCAGGATCAATTAGAGTGCCTGCAAGAAGTTAAGAGTGCGCTAGCTTTCATCGCCTTACCATTAGCAGCGATAGCGTTGCAATAGGTTGCCGCGTAGTTGTCCGAAGATATGGCTTGGGTAAGGTTGGTCGCCCCAGCAGATGTGAAATTAGGAGATCGACATGGCCACGTAAAGTTGCTGATCAATCCAGAGCAAAATGGACACTTGGTCGATGGGTTGACGCCATCCACGACGTAGCCAGTTTCATGAATACAGCGTCGGCACGGCGTTCCTTGTTGGTAGCATTCCCATCGCGCAGCTGTGCGGCATTTGGAATCGCAGCCGCCGGTGGCAGTGATGCTGCCTTCGTCGCAGGATTCCAACCACGACACATAGCCATCTCCACAGGTGCTCAAATCATTTGAGCAACCCTATTAAATCCTGTGTATGGTTTACTCGTTCATAATGTGTCTTACCGCTTGCCATGGATTTGCATTGCAAAATGAAAACGATGTCTGAACACATGCTGCAATTTTGTCGCCAAGACCAGCCACAACGGCATTGCAAGCAGCTTTTGAAGTGTTGAGAGCATCTGTCCATGTGAAAGGACCCGACGGTGGACCAAAATTGTTCTTGGCATAGGCCAAGTTGGACGACTTGGGCTGAAAGAAGCGCTGGCGAAACATTTCCGTCTTGAAAGCAGCTTTGAAATTGGCACAAGCGCCAGATTTCATCACACAAATTGGAGCCTGGTACACGGCAGCACAGTCTGCACTGCGGCACGGACAGTTTGGCTGAGCGTTGCACGAGTATGGACACACTTGAGTGCATCCCGGATCCGTCGAGTTGTTCGTGCAGTAGTCAACGATGCGGTTGGTGCAAGCGAGTTTGTCTGCAGTAGACGTCGATGTCACATTTGGACCGTTTTGACACACAGTTGGGAGCTATAACTCGTATGAGTCGGATTGTTGCAAGGCAGTTGAGACTTACAAAGTCGGTAATGCATTGACTTCCCGAGCAACCCTGGTTGGCTGCAAACGTGTTGACAATGTCTTGGTAGATGAACGTGTTGTTGCACTCAGGGTTCGAGCACGTGTAGCTGGCATTAGCAAAAGGACAAGCAGTGCGGGAATAGTCGACTGTGCCAGCTTGAGCAGTCATGAAACTACTGCAGCCACTGGGAGTGCATGTGGTAGATCCTGTATTGGTGCAGTTGGCAGTGCCAGGGGCGCAACAGAATTGATACACCTGATGGACAGGTTATGAGGCTGCAGTAGAGTTAGACGGCACCTGGCTGGAGCACTGGGGGCTGTTCTTGTTCAGTTGACAAGCAACATTGAGGCAAGGATGGGACGACGGCAACGCTGCCTTTTGAGCATCCGTCAAGTAATCACACAAAAACAAGGAATCTACGATGTGAAATCACAATCTCAACGTCATGGGGTAGAGTACCTTGGCATTCGCCAGCATTGTAGCAGCTCTGACCTCGATTCTTGCAGTCACGACATGGTGAGACAGTGGACGGGTTCATGCAAAAAGTTCGCATGCCCGTGGATAGCTGGCTGGAATTCAGCGCACAGGCGGCATTTATGTCGCAAGTCAGCGAGGAGTCGGTGCAAACATCTATACACATACGCGATCCTGGATAGATTCAAAAGGGGAAACGTACCGGCTTGGGCTAGCCACAGTAATCCTGAGCTCAAGACGAGGTCTCCGAACCGTCTCATGATAAACGATGCAAATCAGAGACTGTGTCATTCATGCATGATAGTCATTGCAAAGCAAACGCCAAATATAGCATTGGGATGTGCTGGAAGAAACGATCGTTCCAACCATGTTGAGCTTGCAGTCCCCGTTTTAGTACTCTTTCTTCCATGCTATTGGAAAAGCTTCAATTGTAACTGCAGTGAGCATATTCACAGCCACTTCGCTCAACCAATACTATCGCGCTTGGAGCCGCTTTTGAATCGACGACGACTTGAGAGGTAAAGATCTAGAAATCTTGGAAGTCACATCGCTCTGCCCGAGGGCAAATCAAGGAGATATAACTTCGTCAGAACGTGGATATGTGGAGCTGCTTTCTTTGCATCCATCGTGTATCGTAAAAGCCGCTTCCAGATTTCTTTATGCACGAACAACAACGGAACAGACGAGACATGCGACGGTTGCGCCCTTTATGAAAGCTTCCAAGTCACAATGGTTGGGGGTGTAGGGGTTTTAAAGAGAGAGGACTCAATAAGGGGTGTAGGTGTTATGGACTTTCTTCGAAGTGGCACAAAATTGATCATTCTCGTAATTTGTTTCCACAAGTACTCGATCATGCGAAGATTTCAGTCGTATTAGTGCCAGATTCGTGTTGTCAAAAGAAGAAATTCACCGAT
Source organism: Aphanomyces euteiches (assembly GCA_021527685.1). NCBI lineage: Eukaryota > Oomycota > Saprolegniomycetes > Saprolegniales > Verrucalvaceae > Aphanomyces > Aphanomyces euteiches. The sequence continues at coordinate 1,471,256 of JAJGMV010000093.1, read as the reverse complement.
TTACAGCCAAGGGGAGAGAGTGATAGAAAGCCATACATACTGCCATACGAAGAGATGTTCAATCGCTTCAAGAGCGCCGTCGCGACAGCGGCATTCGATGTTGGCGTGTCTGTCTCTGGAGTGGTGTCCCAAGCAGTTCTTGGGGAGGAATATGAAAAGGGATATGAGATGCCTCGCGACAGCACTGCGAGCGGAGGCCACGAGCTTATGTGGAAAATCTACCCGGCGATTTCACGCAAGACGGGTGCTGAAGTGAGTGTCTTCATCTTCGACAAGAAAGACTTGGACAAAGTGCAAAACAAAGAACGTGTGCTCGATGTCTTACGACAAGATATGAAGACGCTTCGTGTCCTGCGCCATCCCCAGATTCTCAAGATTGAAGAAGTCTTCGAGGAAACGCGCAAGACATTGTCTTTTGTCACGGAACGCGTCACCTGCTCGCTCGCAAACGCGTGCAAAAACTTCACCAATATTGGCAACGTCACACCTGAAGTACTTGAGATCGGTCTGTCTGAATTCGAAGTCGCATGTGGCTTGATGCACGTCGGAGAAGCGCTGTCGTTCCTTCATCGTGAGGGTCGACGTGTCCATCTCAATCTTAACCCTGCGTCTGTCTTTATTACACCCAAAGGTGAATGGAAACTCGGTGGATTTGGTTTCTGCAGAGTCGTTGAGCCTGGTCAGACGTCAAGAAGCGAGTACTATGCTGGTGGTGCAGCAGAACCTTTGAAGAAAGGCATGACGTTGCTCAACTACGAACCCCAGCTCGAATATTGTGCGCCAGAATTAGTGACAGAGCCACGAACGTTCAACTCAAGCGCAGACATGTTTTCCTTGGGGCTCCTAGTGCTTGAACTCTTTTCGCCACCGAAGGCAGATGGGTCGCATGAACCAGCCCTTGGTTTCCTTGAAGGCAAGGTTATGACCCATGGATACAAGACACAGTCGCTTCACCCCATGACATTCAATTCGCTCGTGCCAGTCACTCTTCACAACACGATCCGCTCCCTTCTTTCGCTGACGCCATCAGGACGTCCAGAAGCACGAGCCTTTCTGTCGTCGCCATTTTTCGACTCTGGTCTTGTTAAAACTCTGCGCACGCTTCAAACTCTCGTCGAACAAGATCCTGCATCACAAGCCAAGTTTCTCCAGGCTTTGCCAGACCTCTTGACTGGCTTTTCACCTCGTGTACTCCGAGACATGGTCCTCCCTGGTCTTCAAAGTGTCGTGATCAACCCACCCGTCGCACCGTTTGTCATCACGCCGTTGCTGAAAATTGTGTCAATGGTGGACAAGACCACCTTTTCACGCAGCATTGCGCCCATGCTTATCCCGCTCCTCCAGATTACTGAGCCGGTTCAGTGCATGCTCATGTTTGTATCAAACCTTGAGACTCTCATTCCAAAGGCTGAAGACGGATACATCCGCGACCACATCGTGCCAATGCTTTGTCGGTCATTGGACAGCACTGTGCCAGAAATCCTCGACACTGTGCTCAACAAGATCGTTGATCAAGCGAGCTTGTTTGAATACCGCATTCTCAAGCAAGTCATATTGCCTCGAGTGACGCGGCTCATACTTGATCCCCCACAGCTTTCCGTGCGCGTGAATGCATTGTTGTGGTTGGCCAAGTCGTTCCACGTATTTGACAAAGATTTGCTCATCGATTCGGTCCTTCCATGCTTGGCTGAATGCCTCGTCAAGGACAAAACCCCTGCTGTGTGCATGTGCATCTTGGGTTGCTACGACAATTTGGGCAAACATCTTGGGCCCGAGTACATGGCCAAGCTCATATTGCCCGCTGTGACTCCTCTCTTGTGGGAGAAAAATCTCAACGGCACTCAATTCGACATGGTTTGCGAACGTGTGAACGCAATGCTCAAGGAAATCATTGCCGAACGCGAGAAGGCGTTTATGGCTGAAGGTGGTCTCGCCAGCCAAAGGTATTACATTCCAATTATCTCGGCTTGCTGAGGTTTCAATAGCTTGGCAAGTTCTGGCTTCCAAGAGCAAGCACGTGCTCTTGAAGCCGCCAAGGAGCGTCAAACAGGTTTGGCATCTGTAAACAAGATGCTTGCCGAAGAGTATGTTGTAAAGAAAGAACCCGAACAACCAGCTCAATCTGGGCCCCCTGAACCTTATTCGGATCGACGTCCCCATGCGTACTCTGATCGCCCAGCTGCCCCCTCTGCCAACTCTGATCCCTTCATGCTCAACAAGTCGGGAGGGTCTCCCCAGCGCACTTCTGAAAGCGGAAGTTCAACAACTGAGAGCTATGCAGCAAAGCGCAAAGCAAAGAAAGCCAACCGCGAAGCGAGGACATCCAACTCGGACTTGCTCGATTTGCCGGTAAGACTGTCACCATTCCATCCATCACAGGATACATTTTAGGGCCAACAACCCAAAGCCAATTCATCATCCTTTGGTGTTGACAGTCTGCTCACGAGCCTACCACCTCAACCAGCCGCAGCTCCTGCAACCTCCAACTTGTTCTCTGGCATGAGCATGAGTTCGTCAACGGCCTCCTTCGCTACTCAACCAGCGACGTCATCCATGGACTTTGGTAATCCACCGCTGAATGCGCCGAGCCCCCTTGCTCCCCCAATGACCTCGATGAATACTATGGGTGGCGGCATGGCTCCTCCAGTCAACAATTATGGCTTCCCACCTCAGCAACTGAATTTTGCATCGCAGCCGTCTCAATACGGCCAGCAGCAGCCCATGTATGGAGGCCAATTCAACGCTGCACCGCCGTCCCAACCCCAGTACGGTGGTCAGCAGTACAACCAAACCAGCAACTTCCATTCGACTCCAGCGTACCCTCAGCAGCAGTTTCAAATTGGATATGGAGGACAAGTGCCACAGCAGCAGTCGGACAACAAATTTAGCGCATTCGATAACTTGTAATTTCATGTCAAGACTTAGATGATTGAACAATCGTGGTATTCATCGAGGGTTCATAAAATGAACCTTAATGGTGCGAAGATGCCTTTTAGGTGACAACTTAGAGCGTCAAGCCAAACTTTTCCAAAGTAGGGCGAAGTTCCTTGTGTTCGGCGGCAACCTTGGCAGTGGCGGCAGCCACAGCCTTGCCTTGTTCCAACTTCTTCTTGTAGTAGGCTTCGGAGCGGACGATACGCTTGGCTTCCAAGCGGGCGACCAAAGCCTTGTGGCGCCAGCCGACTTCGGACGAGAGTTGGCCGAGGTTGGTGTAGCGGCGGTTGGCCTTCAAGCGAAGGACGCGAAGGGCATCAGGGACGACCATGCGCTTGACCTTGTCGTAAGGAGCTGGCACACCATCGAACACCTAGAACTGGTCTAACCGAACTCGAACACGCACGGTATATACCTTCAAGCGTTGAAGGGCGGCGGTACCGCGAGCGGTCTTGTGGGGCAACATGCCACGCACAGTGCGCCAGAACATGCGAGAAGGAGCACGGTAATGGATAGGACCCTTCTTGGGGTTCGTGCAGGACTTCTTGTTCAAGAATTGCAAGAACTTGACCTTGTTGCGCACGACTACATTCATAACATCGACATGAGTCTCATGTTGTGTAGGCGGCATGGCAATCCATGACAGAAGTCAGAGGGAAAGCCTGCACACAGCGACTTTTGCATGTTTGAGTTGGGAGGTTTCCCAGAGGGAAACCACCGTGGGGACGACGTCGCCCACTACACCCGCAGCTTGAGCCGCATTCCATTATCTTGTAGGCATAGCGGGATACGCCGCTCGCACAGCCAACGCCGCCATCATTACACGACAACGCTGCCCCAACGCAATCTAGCAAAAGTCCATATACAATAGATACGTCACTTACGCGAGCCGGAGATGTTGAGTTCTTCGCAGCGGACGGCGACAACGTGTTGTCCGAGGAGGAGTTCCTTGGCAACCAAAGAGGCCAAGCGACCCAACAAGTGAGCGCGGCAGTCAATCACAACAGGCTTTTCGAAAGGCATCTCTCTTCAGTGACCACGATGAGGAAATGAATTCCATGTTACCATCCTCCTCCAAGCCAATGGTTTCCAAGACGAAATGGCTGGTGGAAATTTTCTTTTATTCGATTGGTTGAAATAGAAAATTTAATAGCCATTTAATTGGTTGAAACTAAAATTAATAAGCCAATCAGAGACCTTTTTTAAATAAGAACATAAGTTGTTAAAGCCAGGTTTTGTCAAATAAAGACTGGAAATAAGCCCCAATTGCATTGGAGGTGAAGAACCTGATGTCACTAAAACGAGGATTAGTCCGAATCAGGTGGTTGTTCTCATATGCTTGCGCAAAGATACATTCCGTCATTTTGAAAGTGTCATGCGCTTGACGCCGCGTGAAGTAGATCATCTTGTGCTGCACCAAGCAGGTTTCCTGGCCCAGAAGCGCCTCGCCCGTGGCCTTCGACTCAACTACGTCGAGACTGTTGCTTTGATTGCGTCGCAATGCTTGGAACTCATCCGGAATGGGGATTCCGTCGCGCAAGTCATGTCGTCTGGAAAAACCATGCTTGGATTCCGTCAAGTGATGGATAATGTCCCTGCTATGCTCCACGATGTCCAAGTTGAAGGCACTTTTCCAGACGGCACGAAGCTTGTCACGGTACATAACCCCATTTGTCGAGTTGATGGAGACTTGGAACTTGCCCTCTTTGGGTCGTTTTTGCCAATTCCATCACTTGATGTGTTTGGACCGAGGGAAACGACAGTCGCCCAAACAGAGCAGATCATCCCCCTGGATGGTGAAATTACTTTGAATGCTGGAAGACCTATCAAAAGACTGCAAGTCAAGAACATGGGTGATCGCCCAATTCAAGTTGGCAGTCATTATCACCTTATTGAAACCAATCCGATTTTGGACTTTGATCGCCGTCTCGCGTACGGATGTCGGCTCAACATTCCCGCTGGTACAGCCGTTCGTTTTGAAGTATGTGTCTTCTTTACATACTCTGTCTCATTTGCTTGTAGCCTGGTGATGTTAAGACTGTATCGATCGTTCCAATTGCTGGCCATCGCGTTATCACTGGTGGCAATAATCTCTGCAACGGCGCCGTTGATCCATCCAAAGTCGACGAAATTGTCTCGAAATTAGTCGCACAGGGTTTCCTTCACACCTCATCACCACCTAGCGTTCTGGCTGAAGTTCCAACTCCTTGCACCATCTCGCGTCGCACTTACGCCCGAACTTATGGTCCCACGACGGGGGATCTTGTTCGTCTCGGGGACACTGAGCTCATTGTGCGCGTCGAACGTGACTTGACTGTTTACGGTGACGAATGTACTTCAAACTCCATTGCCGTCCAGTCTAAATTACGTTTTGTAGGCAAGTTTGGTGGCGGGAAAGTTCTACGAGAAGGCATGGGTCAAGCCACGGGTCGAAATGCGGCCGAAGTCCTCGATACTGTCATCACGAATGCACTCATCATCGACTACACTGGCATCTACAAAGCAGACGTCGGTCTCAAGAACGGCCTCGTATGGGCGATTGGGAAGGCTGGAAATCCCGACGTGATGGCTGGTGTCCACGACGACATGATTGTTGGAGTCAACACTGAAGTGATTGCTGGCGAAGGGCTCATTCTTACGGCTGGTGGCGTTGACACGCATGTGCACTTTATCTGTCCTCAACTCTGTGAAGAAGCGCTTGCAAGGTGCTCAACATCTACCTCCTCGTGCTCACACGGTTCATCTGTCTAGTGGTTTGACGTGCTTGGTGGGTGGCGGTACTGGTCCTGCTCATGGAACCAAGGCGACAACGTGTACACCACATCCAAATCATGTCAAGATGATGCTTCAAGCGACTGATGGAGTTCCAATGAACATTGGCTTCACTGGCAAGGGTAATACATCGGCAGTGGATGGGCTGCAAGATGTCATCGACAGTGGTGTGGTTGGCTTAAAGTTGCATGAAGATTGGGGCACGACACCAGCGACAATCCACCAGGCTCTTGATGCTGCTGATGCTAATGATATCCAAGTCACGATCCACACTGACACTTTGAACGAGTCGAGCTGCGTGGAGCACACGATCGCTGCATTTGGTGGCCGAACTATTCACACTTATCACAGTGAAGGTGCCGGCGGTGGCCATGCTCCAGACATTATCACAGTTTGTGGAGAATTGCATGTGTTACCGTCATCTACTAACCCCACAAGGCCCTTCACGACAAATACGATTGAAGAACATGTTGATATGCTGGTGGATGAACATGCAGTTGGATGGATAACCTTACAAACTTGTAGATGGTGTGCCACCACTTGGACAATAACATCGCAGAAGATGTTGCGTTCGCTGAATCGCGTATTCGTGAAGAAACAATTGCGGCAGAAGATATTCTGCACGACATGGGCGCCATCAGGTACAGCGACTGCCCCTCCTTCCTTCAAGTTACGAGGCTTGCAGCATCATTTCGTCCGACTCGCAAGCAATGGGTCGCATTGGTGAAGTTATCACGCGAACTTGGCAGACAGCCGACAAGATGAAGAAACAGCGCGGCTTTCTTCCTCAAGATAACGACGACAAGACGGACAACTTCCGCGTGAAGCGATACATTGCCAAGTACACAATCAATCCTGCGATTGCCCACGGAATGGCCGACTGGATTGGGTCTGTGGAAGTGAAGAAGCTTGCCGACTTGTGTCTGTGGCAACCTGACCACTTCGGAGCGAAGCCAGAGGTCGTCATCAAAGGCGGTGTGATTGCATATGCCCAAATGGGCGATCCAAATGCATCGATCCCGACGCCACAGCCTGTCAAGATGCGTCCGATGTTTGGAGCGTTCGGTGCAGCTGTCGGTGCGACATCGATTGCTTTTGTCAGTCGTTCGTGCAAGGAAAAGAAGATCGCCACGACGTATGGCCTCGGCAAGCGCATTGAAGCCGTGACCAAGTGCCGCAATCTCACGAAGAAGCACATGAAGCTCAATGACGCGTTGCCCAAGATTGTCGTCGATCCCGAGACGTACCAAGTGACTGCCGACGGGGAAATCCTCACGTGCAAGCCGTCTGACGTGCTGCCCCTCGCTCAAAAGTACTTTTTGTTTTAAGCCATCGTCTATACAAGTGTGTGTATCCTTTCTCCACGACGGACGGAGTCGATGGATCTTGTTGCATAACTGTCTCTTGTGACCTTTCACGACGACATTTTCGAAAGATGGCGTCAACTTCAATGGACCCGCGCGTCTTGATCAACTACTACATCCGCAAGGGATGGTACGACCACGTCCAGCGTCTCTGCGAGAGCATCTTGGACAAGAAGGGAAGCGATGCCGTCGTGACGTTCTGGCGATGCTTTGGGATCGTCATGGAAGGGAGCAACTCATCCGGCATTCGTGAGCTCGAGAGCTTGAAGAAGAAGAAGGAAGTCGAACTGCCGTGCATCCATGCGCTCATTTATGCCCACAGCAAGTGCAAGCACATCGACCATGAGGAAATCGCACAATTGGAGATGCAAGTCGTGATCGCTGAAGAGAGTGCTGGTGATTCCGCGCAACTCCTAGTACGTGATCTTGCTCTTGCGTCGTTCTAAGCGCGGACAACTAGTGCGCCAACTTCTTTTGGCATATCAAAGAGTACACAAAGGCACGCAAGATCCTCGAAGCGCTCATGGGCGGTCGCATCTCCCCTGAAACGCCGATTCAAGTCAAAGCGACGATTCTCCGAGGTTGGGTCGACTTGACATGCGAACCCAAGACAAAACGCGACTCGGAACTGCGCGACAACAGTATTTCCTTCTTTGTCGAGGTCAAGAGGTAGTCGCGTCTTCTGTTGAGCGTCCGTGAGTGAAGTGACGTAGTGCAAACGATCCCGAGCAGCTCCTGGGAGTCGCAAAGTACCACGACATGAAGCGAGCATATGCAAAGTCTCTCGAGTGTTACGACGAAGTACGTGACCTTGAACTCTTGAGGGAGTTGAGGAACATCTTCATGGCGTAGATCATCGTCAAGTACACGTGGTTCAAGCAAGCATTGAGTGAGAAAGCTCTCGTTCTCCTAAAGACGGGCGAATGGGATCAATGTGTGGACAGCGCAGAGCGAGCGCTTTCCAACAGCGCGTACGTTCCCCACGCCCCTGGATGACTTCATTAAGCTTCTTCTTGCTGTAGAGACGACATTGACGCGCTGCGCTTGCTCATCTTGTACCTCTTGACGCGGGAAGGCAAGCCGAAAGAAGCAGCGAGTCGCATTCGGTAGATGCTAGGCCGTCGCTGCGGGGATTCTGACCGCGTGCGTCTTGTAGCGAGCTCATGAAAGCGCTCACCGCGACCGAATCGTCGAATCCCCAACTCTTTTATGACATCGGCCGCTGCATTGCGCGGATTTCCGATCGGAACCATGAAGTCTTGTCGTGCAACATGGGTTTCATCGACCAAGCTGTCAAGATCTTGCCTGACAATGGGTAATCCGCCGCGTTCTCAAGGATGGCATGCGCTGACGGTGTTGCTTTGTAGGACGTATCGCGCCGAGCGCGGCTATCAGCGGTCTTTGATCGGCGATTTCCCTGAGGCGGTGGAATCGTACAAGGAAGCACTCAAGCTGGACGAGTCGAACGAAGCGGCGCTCCATGGACTTATCTACTGCCAGATCAAGATGGGCCAGATTGACGACGCTGCGCAGCAGATGGAGTTCTTGGCTGTGATTCAAGAAAGCATTGGAGCGAGCGCCGATTTCATGCTCCTCCAGGCGATGCTCAGTCGCCACAAGGACTCCGATCGCTCCAAGCAAGTCAAACTTCTCCAGAAGGCAGTGCAGTTTCACATGGACAAGCTCAAAGACTGCGTCCAGGTACGTCAACCACGAGACGGACAGCATGGCGGCACTGAGGGACGTCTCGTAGACGGGAGATTTGTCAACTTATGACATGATGACGGTGCTCAATCCTCAGTTTTTGGTTGAAATCGCGACGGAATTCATCAAACTCGACGGCATGGAAGACAACAAGAGCATCGCAGCGCGCGGCGTCGCGATTCTCGAGAAGCTCGTCAACAAATCGCCAGGCTTTGTCGAAATTCAATTCCTCCTCGCCAACACAAAGTTCTGCGCCAACGAGTTTGACGACGCATACCGTATTTGCAACTTGATCCTCAAGATGAATCCCGTCCATTCCCAAGCGCACTTGCTTGTCGCGCGGATCTGCCTCGAACGCGATCATTTCAAAGCAGCGTCGAGCAGCTTGGATCAAGCGCTCAGCCACGACTTTAGTGTGCGCCAGACGCCGTCGTTCCATATCATCAAGGCCAAACTCATGGAAAACGACGGCAATCTCAAGGAAGCGCTCAATATCCTTCAAAATGCAATGAAAGCTACGAGTGGAGGAGGAGCAGCAGCAGCGCCATCCACGAGTAAAGGCAAACGCGGCAGCGTCCCATCCGCGGCGACGACGAGCGGCCCTGACATGTCGCTCTTTGACAAAGCGTCCATTTATATTCAAATGGCCGCCGTCCAAGCCCAGCTCAACAACGTCGGCGAGGCGACGCGGCTTGTCAAGGAAGCATTGCAAGCATTCAAGTGAGTTCCCAAGGCGATATCTCCACGGACGGCTCATGCAATCGCGTAGGGGAACGTCGCAGGAAGTCCGCGTTCTCGTCGCCAACAGCGAGCTCGCGATCAAACGCGGCGACTTTGACAATGCAATCATCATGCTCAACAACGTGCCGCAGGAATCGCCCGCGTACATCAAAGCGCAGATGATCAAGGCGGACATTTATCTCCAGCATCGCAAGGAGAAGAAATTGTACGCCGAGTGCTACAAGGTAGAGAGCATCGTCATCCTCAGGACGGCTTTGATCGACTTTGCAGGAACTCGTGCGGCTCAATCCAACGCCAGACACCCTCGTCCGCTTGGCGGAAGCGTACATCCGCATTCAGCAGCTGGACGACGCGATCGAGTCGTACCGATCGGCGCTTGTCCTGAGTCCAAACGACGCGTCGCTCGCCAGCCGCATTGGACACATTCTAGTCAAGAAGCACGACTACATTTCAGCGATCGAGTACTACGAGACGGCGCTGCGATCCGCTCCAAGTCAAACGCCGCTCCGCCGCGACTTGGCGAGTCTTCTCACACGTCTGAGCCACTTTGACCAGGCGCTGCGTGTTGTCAGTGCAGCGCCGTCGACGGCAGCGCGCACGGAAATCAAAGACATGCTCGAAGACATTGATCTCCAATTGATTCTGCCTGAGATCTACAAGGGCTTGGACCGCAACGACGAGTGCATTGAGTGTCTCCAGAAGGTCATCGAGAAGCAAAAGGCCGTCTTGGACAAGCTCCGCGACGAACAGCCCGACGAAATCCAGCGGCAGACGCACAACCTCGCCAGCACAAAGTTTAAACTCGCTCAAATCTACATGGAGAAGAAAGATTGGTACGTCCGGCATCATGTTGCCGTGGGTGTGTCGTGAAGCTTTGGAAACTTTTTAGGGACAACGTCATGAAGTTCTGCACGATGGCGCTCCGAGCGAACGAAGCGCATGAAGAAGCGATCTTGTGCCTTGCTCGCATTTACAACCAGCAGCAAAACCCAGAGCAGTGTCAAATCAAGTGCTCGACGCTCTTGCGTCTCAATCCGTCGCATGAAGAAGCGGCGATGATGCTGGCCGACATCATGCTCCAAAAAGACGACAACGAGTCGGCGATTTTCCATTTTCAAAATGTATGCCGCCGCCGCCCATTTCATCCTGCTCGACGCTTGTTTGTAGCTCCTCGAGAACAAACCCGACAACTTTACCGTCCTGAGTCGATTTATTGTCATACTGCGCCAAGCCGGCAAGTTGGAACGCGCGCCGCGGTACTTAAAACTCGCCGAACGCAGTGGCCCACGCGTGGCGCACTCGGCAGGACTCCACTACTGCAATGGACTCTACAATCGCTTCCAGAACAACATCCACGACGCAATTGAAGAGTTTAACTTTGCAAGAAAGGATGGCGAGTGGGGCCAACGCGCGCTCATCCACATGATTGAGATCTACATCAATCCCGACAGCGAGAATATGTGGGATAACCCAGACGTAAGCCCTCTCTCTCTCTCCATCGAGAATGCTCATGAAGATGGTAGAATGCGACCAAGGAACAGAACGAAAACATTCGCATTGCCCACGCGCTACTGGATGAATTGTCTCCTGAAAAGAGCGTGCGCATCCGCGTCTTGGAATGCTATGCGATCATGGCGGCCAAGACCAAACCAATGGTCGAGAAAGCCACGACGTTGCTGCTGGAAATTCTCGAGGAAGACCGCGACAATGTTCCAGCGCTCCTTGGTAATCCATGGCTTGAAAGGTTCTCTAAAGAGTGTCATGCGTAGCCCTGGCGACGGCATACATGCTGGCGAAGCAACAGCCCAAAGCAAGGAATCAACTCAAGCGCATTGCAAAGATGAACTACGATCCAGCGATCCCAGATGAGTTTGAGCGCAGCTATATCCTCCTCGCCGACATTTACGTCAGTCGTTCCAAGTACGACTTGGCGCAGGAGCTCTGCAAGAAGGCGCTGCAGCACAACAAGAGTTCGGGCAAAGCGTGGGAGTTGCTTGGCCTCATCATGGAGAAAGAGCAGTCGTACCAAGACGCGTCGGATTGCTACCACGAGGCGTGGAAATGCGGCGGCGAAGCGTCGGCGCCGATTGGATTCAAGTTGGCCTTCAACTACCTCAAAGCCAAGCGGTACGTCGAAGCCATCGACGTGAGCCAGAAAGTGCTCGACAAGTTTCCCGACTACCCGAAAATTCGCAAGGAGATCCGTGAAAAGGCCCAAGCAGGTCTTCGTCCGTAGCTCCTCTTTTTGCGCCGACTCTGCATGTTAAATACGACAAATGTTCACCTCGTTAGCTTGCAATAGCGTACGTCTTTGCGATCCGCTTGGGTTTGTTTTCAACATGTTGGCAAATTTCAATGTGCTGCTGCGCCCCCGACGGCGCAAATTTGCGCTGACAGCTTGGGCATGTCACGAGAGACGCCTGGTATTCCAAGTAGGAACCTTCAAGACCGATTCCTTTGGCCATGGAGGATTTCTTGATGGAATGCCGCGGGACGTGGGGCTTCACCTCCTTCTTTGACTGGATTTGATTGTTCCATGTCATCTCCGTGCCAAAGACGCGAGGGCAGACGGCTTCGTGCTTGCTCAGTCGACCCTAGAGACGTTCCTTTAGCTGAAAAGCATGCCGACAAGTCGCTCTACCTCGGCAAAACTGCGATGGCAGTAGCGGCATTGCTCTGAGATTGCTTGCCTCGATTGGGCTGTTTCTACCGTCCGCTTCAGCTTGAGGAGACTGAGCTTCGTTTCCAAGTCGGCATTCATTTGATGGACGTCGAAAGTCGTCGATGGCACACTTGCATGCCTTCGCCGCTTTAGAAGTGCCAAAGGATCGGACGGTTGTGGAGCTCGGTCGTCTGTGTCAGAGTGCACAGCGTATACTGAGGCGTAGTGGAGGAATTTGTCACTTGTTTGTGTTTCCGTGGTTCGTGTCTGCTTGGAGAAGAGTTCGCTCGTTATGTCGACGGCTTCTTCGTACATCGCAGTGCGTTCGTCTTTGTTGGTTAGCAGAATTGTACAAGTACTCATGTGCTGCATGAGCTCCCAAACGCGGCACTGCGCACCACAAAACATGCAGTACATGAATTTGTTTGTCTGCGTCAGTGAAATTTGAGTCTCCGAGTGTTCTGTTGATGAAAGGACAGGCGAAGCAGCAACGGTTGATTCAAGGGGGATATCTGTGCTCCTGTTGACGAGGATTGCATTCTCGGGACTACTCACAACCAAGCGATGAGGATATCCATATGAGCATGTCGTCTTACCATGTCCAGGAAGATTCGCGCGTCCGTCGATTGTAATAATACTTTTTCCCATCAGCAGTGAATGCTTCCTTCCACTCATCAGCCACAGGCTCTCGATGGGTAAGAATGCCAGTCGCGGAGTCTATCGATTTCGCAGTAGCAACGGAGGATTTGGACGATTCCAGGCTATTCGTCTTGGATTGTCGCGTAAAGCTCACCATCGATTGTTGCATTTCTTCTTCATGCGCTTTTCGTCTTTGAATCCGTTCGTTGATCTTGTCCGAGTCAAGGATGAGCTTCTTGTCCATCTCTCGCTCGAGTCTTCTCAACCACGACATATCAGCGTCGTGGAGCTTCGGCGACATGGACGCCGAGAGTCTCGTCGCTTCAACCACGTCTTCTTGATTGTTTTCCATCTCAACTAACGCGTCAGGAAGCGCCACAGAGCCGTCCATTCTGGCCATTTCGTCGATGTACGATGGCTCCATTGCCCTCGCTCTCTCTTATTCCAAATTCGAACTCAAAATCAAAAATGGACCAATCACAGCCAATTTCATATCTGAAATGCCAAGTCAAGACGAGCCAACCTGGTCCAGGCGGCGATTTTGCGCGATCGACGCGGAAAGAAGGATCTATGGACAGTCCATTGAACAGATTTGACTGCTGCTTCGACTATACGAGAGAAAATCCTCGTTTTTTCATGCCAAATCGACAATTTTACTGGAACCAACTGCAGAACAGCCTCTCGGGAATGCTTTCCAACAGGTAAACGGGATGCATCAAGAGGGATGGCCGATGCCGCGAACGATGAGAGAGTGTGAATCATGTTGTTCCTGAGGTTATTGGGGGTATGAACTCAACAGAACGATATTCGGGACGACGATCTTCTTCGAATGCTTAGCGATGAAATAGCGGGGGATTCCTGCTGGAGTGTCTGAGGAATGTGTGGATGACGCTACGTGAAAGGACATGGCCATTGAGAGTAAGAACGGCTATTCGATGGGCGTCGACTTGTTTCTCTTCATGAAACTCTTCGAGCTTCAAAGCGGTTTAGCGTCGACATCGATATCATTGCAGACATGGCTCCACTTGCACCTCCGGAGTGACCCAACCTGGTCAAAAAACCAAGAAAAACATGCACTAACGAAGAAACGACGCGACGTCTCACCTCTTTGCTCCTTTGGACGTCGCGAGTTTTCCATGTCGATCTTCTGCGGGGCGGGAAACCATACATTCCCTTGAAGGCGGGATCTATGAAGCTTCTTGCAGCCTCATGGGGCAGCGAGTCCTCATGGGGATGTGAACACTTCTCGTCCACACATTTCCACAACCCCCCCCCGACTCCATTTCCAGACTCCACCATCCATCCGATAGCGGAAACACCACTGCAAGTACAACATGAAGCCTGAGAGTTTCCTTGTGTCATGAGCGGCCAGGACGGACATGGAAGGATGGAGAGACTTGAGGATGTTTTGAGGATCATTCGCTCCAGACGACGACGCTGCATTCACGAGCGACGCCGGTACGAACGAACGTGGATCAAGGGCAAGCCTCGGAAGATTCCATCCATCCTCCATCGACGAATCTCATGGCGAGATTCAAAGTGGGACGATCGACGCGATGGACATTTCGGCTGTACTTTTGCACACATCATGGCGATCGAAGCGATCATCTCGAGCATCATCGGCGCTTTTGTAGTCGGCGGCACTCTCTTTGACGCTGAGCTCAACACGCTAAGCTGCCGCCTCTATTCCCGCTCCTTTCGGTACTTTCATCCATTGCTCCATCTTTCCATCTTGTTTATCATGTAGATGGCGCCGTGTGGCCAACTGGTTGCCGCTCGGGATCGCGTACGCTGCGTTCTACATGGCGCGCTACAATGTCTGCTCGTCTCTTGATCCTCTCCATCTGACGGCGTCAAGTAGATTGCCGCCGGCAACATTGACAGTGTTCGCAAGGAGTTGCAGTTCTCCGTCACAGACATGGGCTGGTAGCAGCTCCGTCCATCCTGTGGAGTCTCACATGTGCTTAGGATCATCTCGTCGGGCTCGTGGGCATATGCGCTCAGTGCGCCATTCACAGGGCAAATCACAGACGGCATTGGCGGCCAGCGCGGCATGGTTCTCGCTTGTTTCCTAGCGGCAGTCTGCAATTTGGCCCTCGGTGGTCTCTTCATCACCGACTCGTACTCGAGGCTCAACGTCATGGCCGTCTACGCTCTCAATGTGCTCAGCCAAGGCTCTGGCACCAGCGCAGTCGTCAAGATCAATGCTTCCTGGTACACGCCGACAGAGCGCGGCGTTTTCTCTGGCACGTCTTCCTTCTTGCCTGTCCTGACGGCCGTCTACTAGGCGTCTTCAACATCTTTGTCGCGAGCGGCTATTACCTTGCGCTCGGCTCTGGCCATTCCATCATCATGGCGCTCGGGTGGCCGTACTTGTTCTTCATTCCCAGCCTCTCTTGCTCATCATGACGGGTGTTGTCGCTGGCGTCATCGCCAACGAGCCACCGACTGCCGCGCTTCACCCTCAACATGCCACGGCCGAGAAAGTCCCGCCGACGCAGTTTTCGCGTCTCCTTGCTAACAAGACGCTCTGGGGATACCTCGCAGCCGTCTTCTGCCTCAGTTGGACCCGCGACGGTCTTCTCAATTGGATGTACGCGTACTTTGACAGCGTGCGACTCGAGCATCTGTCGGCAGACGAGCATGCCATCCTCGGCGGCGCTTGGACGCTCGGTGGTTTTGTCGGTGGCGTTCTTTGTGGCTGGATCTCCGACTGTGTCTTTCACTCCAAGCGCATGCCGCCTGTGATCCTCTTCTCGGTCGTCCTTGCTGCTTGCTTCATCTTGTTGTACACGTTGGCAGCGACCTTGTCCATCGTTTTCCTCGGCTGGCTTGTCTTCACTGTCAGCGTCTTCTTGCTTGGAAACTACACGCTCCTGAGCTACACAGTGCCAGCGGATCTGCCCGTTGATGTTGCTGCTGGTGCGTCGGGTCTCTTCACAGCCGTCGGGTACGACTGCAATCCTGCAATGGAGCCATCATCGTTGACTGTCTTGTAGTTACTTTGCGACGGGCTTGGCGGGCATCGCCATGGGCTCTTGCATTCAAGCTTGGGGCTACCAGTTTTGGATCGCATCGCTCATCGCGACATCGCTAGCCACGGCGCTGTGCACAATCGTTGGGTCGTACTGGGCTCACCTTGAAGCCGACTCTTTCAATGAAGAAGCACTGCCATTGAATGCTGCTCGCCGTCGATCTGCACCCATTGTCCATATCGAAGGGGATTTCGTCGCGGTGCCGAACGAGGACGCGAAAACGACCATCCTCTAGAGCCATCTTTCATCTCGAAGGAACTCTTTTCTGTCGAGAAGAACAAGTTGCGTCCTCTTGATTCCCTCGTCCGTGTTCCAACGACTCCTTCGGCAAGTCGCCACACGAACCACACTCAACCTGGGGAGATGCTTCTTTGAGCTCAGCATTGACACGATCCAGCACGGTTGTCATGACGTGGCACTTTCGGCAGCCCGTTCATGCGCCAACAACGAAAGGACAAAGACGGAGGATGCATCGACAGCACTCTAGAAGCAGCGGTGACTCTTGCGTCGAAACACCGCTGCTTCCAGTGTGTCCTCCGTCTTTGTCCTTTCGTTGTTGGCGCCATTCCTGGGATTGGTCACTTATCCGGACTTCGCATCTTGTGACCGACAAGACGATGTCGCCTCGAGCAGACTCTGAGCTCGATGACGAGGTCGAACTGGCTAAGATGCTCGAGGAATTGCAGCTGGACACTGGAGACGTCGTGCTTTTCGACCGCAAGTGCAACCTGATGAGTGTGTATGGAGCTGTGATTTGCCATGGGGCCAAACTCGTCGGCCAGACGAGATGGGATCACAATGGCGTGATCTACAAGACGGACGACGGTACTCATTGGACCCGTGAAATGAAATCCTCTAACTTATGAAAACACGGTAGGCAAGCTCATGTTTCTCGAAGCTGCCATGACTGGCGTGAAGTTGCGGCCTCTAATTGATCGCATTCGTCACAGCCGCTCGTTTGAAGTGCGAATCCAAAAGGTTGAAGTGAACCGCACGCCTGAATTTCGGCGGCGAGCGCTTGAATTCATCCAGCGAGTGATCGCGCAAGATATTCCATACGAAGATCGTGTCCAGGGTACGTCCATCGCTTGCATCTTCTGTCTTGATGTGTGAAAACTAGTTCTCATCAATGCTGGTGCGTCCTTTGTGCCATCACGCGTTGCGCGCGAGCAATTTTATAACGAAATAGCACGTTCTTCTCCGCCAACCAGCGCTTACATGATCTTTCCTGTAGGTGGAGCTCAAGCGACGAATGAAAACGATTGAAGATGACTTTCGCCAGCGCACACAAATGACTCCATTCGAACAAAACACGCTGCGATCGGAGCTCCAGAGTTTGAGAGAACGCCACGATGCTCTCGTGGACGAGCTCGACAAGACAGAGCGGTATGTTCTCCATCCCTTCCACCGAAAGCATTCATCATTTCTAGCTCGATCTTTGAGAACCAAGCGACGAAGGCAGAGCCGACACGGTATTTCTGCTCGCAGCTCGTCGCAGCGTTGTACCAGCATGTCGGCTTGCTTCTGCCATATCCCGCCGCGAATTCGTATCGACCACACAATTTCTCGGAGACGAGCGACTACATCAAGCTGCAAAGTATGCCAGCTCCCCCTCTCGAATGCTTATCTTCATGGCGTGTAGATGCCTCTTGGTTGCCGCAAATTTCTCTCCGAGAGCATATTGAAGCGACGCGCGCTCGTTTACAAGATGCTACGAACGAAGCGGCCCCGACACCAGAAGTAGAAGATAAAATCGTCAAGACTTTGAAGCGCCACGCGTTGTTCCATGCATGTTCAGACGCCGAGCTGCGCAATGTTGTTAAGTCCTTTCGGAGGAAAACGTACGCGCTACCCTGAGCCCATGGCGCTGACGATGACCGTTGACGTAGATTCGAGCCTGGCCAAGTCGTGTTTTACCAAGGCATGGCTGGAGATTTCTTCTACGTGATCGACTCGGGCACCGTCGACGTCCTGGTCAACTACGACGCGTATGTTACAGAGCAGCCCAAGAATTCCATCGCCTCTTCGTTGCGGCGAAATGTTTCCGCCTCGTTCGACGACGCCGTCGCCGCTAATACCTTTGTCCATGTGGCAACAAATGGCCCTGGGTATGCATTTGGCGACTCGGCACTGATGTACGGCACGCCACGCCGCGCGACTGTGAAATGCTCCAAGCCGATGACTGCTTATGCCTTGGACAAGGAGACGTTTGCATCAGTCGTGGCGGCGCATCCCGCGGCAATACAATCGCTCAGTGAGAGAAAATTCCTTCTTCAAACGCTGGCGACGCATCCACTATTTGCCAACGTGAGCGAGCAAGCGCAAGCCGCCGCTGTACGTGGATCTCATGCAATGGAGTTGCTCATGTCGATTCTTAGGTCCGCCAATGCTTCTCGCTCCAGTTTAAACCAGGAGATGTCGTGCTCGAGCAAGGCAACTTTGGCGACTACTTTTATGTTGTCGAGAAAGGAACTTGCGCCATTACGCGGCATCACAAAGGTTATCTCCAAGGCATTGCATCATTTTAAATCAAAATTGCAAGCTGTAGATGGAAAAGAATTCCTCGATCGCGTGGTCGGCCGTGGCGATGCGTTTGGAGAAGCGGCGCTTTTGTACAACAGTCGCCGTGGAGCTAGCGTCCATGCTTTGGACGAGTGCAAGATCTGGTGCATGGTACTGGAGCTTCTGGTGCCAGTGGGAATATTCATTGCGCTCTGTAGGATCGAAGTATTTTACTCTCCACGACGCGCAGTGGCTCCACGGCGCTCCTTGACATTTTCAATAAAGTGGCGAGCATGCACGAAGATGGCGAGTCGTTCTTGACGAAAGACGACGTTGTGCATTTACTAGACGACGAGAAAAATGAAGGCGGAGTCCTCCAGACGGCACAGACCTTGCTGTTCCCCGATACGTTGTCCAAGATCAACTTTTCCCAATTTGCGCATTTTCACATGTGCTTGGAAGCGTATTCGTCGCGGCCATTCAATCCGCTTCTTGCCGAAGCCATGTACCGAGTAATTCTCAATGCTTCGACGGCTGCATGGATATTCAAAATGCGTTGTAGACACTTGTGCACCGTCAAGGACTCACAAGCGATTCGCTGCTTTCGCCAGCGTACGATGGAACCTCTCATGGGATGCATCACTGACTCAATGTTCACTAGAGAGACGCGAGAAGTTCAAATGTTTTTCGGCAAGGACAAACCGACAGACTTGATCACGTACCACGATTGCGTCGCGGCATGCCAGGCGTGGGTGGAATCGCCAGGGAAAACGCCTCAAGGCATTGCAAACTTGCTCACGGGACTGCATGGAGATCTCAAAATCCTCGAGCAGAAATGGAAGCATACGGCCTTTGACGTAAGTTGCGTCTTGATGGAAATGGAAATTTTGACCACGGTGTGTAGTCGGCGACAAAGGTGCTCCCATCAGGGCTTTCGTCCGAAGCGCCAGTTCCATTCCGTTCGCTCTTTTCGTTCCAAGACGTGCTGGCGGCAATTTTTTCAGGCATGTTTGCACGAACTGCGACGGCTCCACTGGAACGACTCAAGCTCGCTCGTCAAGTCGAGCTGCTGCCGTCGAGTTTGAACATGCTGCGAAGTTTACAGCAGATGGCTGGCGTCGGTGGAGTGAAAAGTACGTTAGTGCAATGGCATGAAGCGGTCACGAGCGTGTGTAGGCTTGTTTGCGGGCAATTTCGTTCACTGCATCAAGATCATCCCGTCATTTCCATTGAAATTGGTTGCTTGCGATGCCTTTCGCCAGCATTTTCACGCTTTGGGTACGACTGCCGACGTCGCAATCCCCATGAGACTTTTTCCGTAGGTTTCAATGCTGAAATTAAAAATGCCTTGGCTGGCGGTTGCGCTGGTGTCGCAGTCCAAGCCGTTTTGTATCCGCTTGATGTCGTTCGTGGTCGCATGGCCCTCCAAGAAGTCGTTGCCCCTCGTCGGATCTACCCAAGTGTGGCTTCGTGCGTCCAAAACATGGTTGGACTCTGTCGCGACCGTCCATGTCTTATCTCCACCTTTGTAGTATGCACGGGAAGGTCTTGGTGCATTTTATCGTGGATTTACCGCCGGCATCATTGGCGTCTTTCCCTACATTGGCATCAACTTTGCCATGTACGAGTTTCTTCGGCCATGGCTCGTTGTTCAGCATCGATTCGAGTACGACAAGTCTGTGGAGTCCATCTTTAATCGCTGACGTTTGTAGTGGTGACCACGCTGCTGGCCAAATCGCCTGTGCGATGGGAGCATCCGTGACAGCCCAAGTCGCAACGTTTCCTTTGGACGTCATTCGTCGCAAGATGCAAATGCAAGGCGACTGGCTTGCTCCACATGTGTGGCCGAGGTGCCTCGACTCGGACGTCCTTGTGTTTAATGTGTGCTGTAGGTATTCGTCGACTTGGGATTGCATGACGCAAACTTACCGAGATGCGAAAATGGCCGGATTTTATCGTGGTCTGGCCCCGAATGTCGCCAAAGCATTGCCGTCTTCAGTGCTTGCATTCATGGCGTATGAAGCCTTCCGTCAAGGAGAATAGAGAAAAGTCGATGACAAGTCGACAAACCCGTAGAGTTCATGCACAACTTGTATCAAGATATGGATTAAAAAGTGTCCGGGGCTAGTGCACGGCGTCGTAAAAGAGGCTGCTCAGGCCATAGCGCACACCAAAGGCGAGAACGCAACAGACGACTTGGAACACAAGAAGGAGCTGCACCAGGCGTTTCTCGGGCATTGGACCAAAGATGACGAGGAAAAGATTAAGGATGGTCATATTGCTACGCGTGGAATCCGGCGAGATCTACATCACAGCGACGTCAACTCAAGATGGAAACGAGCAGGAAGTACTGTCGAGGGCTCCAAGTTGCCAGTCTTGGGATTGAATTTGGGCAGTCGATGACGCGGGCATGGCACAAATTTGAACAACTGCGGAATGGAGTACAAGAAATTGAGGATTTGAGGCGTAAAGAAGAGCAAGAGCGTCTTGGAGAAGTGGCCAAGGATGCCCGCGACTGCAATCGTCATGCCGGCGTAGTAGCAGAAAGTATCCCCAACAAAGACGCGAGAAGGGTACCTAGAAGACATCCGTCATGGAGGATATCGTCGGCGGAGGAGTACCAGTTGTGGTGGAGGAGACCCAGAGTTGTCATGAGGAAAGGGATCATAATGACGAGTGCGAAGAGATGATAGTGCTGGAAGTCGAGGCCGCGAATGATTTGCGTCAAATTGAGCGTGACGACAGCCAGACCGATCACGAAGGACTACATGGTTGGTCAACTGCAACAGAGGAGACCAGCAACGGACCTGTCCAGCTTCGAGGCCGTTGCAACCAGCGTAGATGTTGATCGCATTCGTACAGAAGACTGCCATCATGCCCATGTAGAGATAGTAGACGTAGCCCAAGTCGACGATTCCGCCGTCTGGAGACACTTGGAAGACAGTCGAAAGGAGAGGATGGAGAACACCGCCATCGCCGATGAGACCTCGCACTGGAGTTGGCATGACGACTGCAGTCACACCCGAGTAGTGCAGTAAGACAGGGATTATTGCAAGCGGTGGGAAGAGAATCTTGTGGCGCCATTTGAGGTCGAACAAGTCGTCGGTGAACCTAGCAAACTTTTGTCAACACCAGGAAAGAGACATCGGGTCGAGCATGTACCCCAATGTAATCATTGCCGCGATCGACACAATGCCCCAACGCATGCTGGCCTGATGAAACTCGACATAGTAGCTCAAGACCAGCAAGACCAGAACAAACACCGAGCCGGACACGATTCCGAGAGCTTCAGGACTAGACATGGACGATGAGTTGAGTCAACGTCGTTTGCAGCAGACGTACATGGGAATATCTCCAGCCGGCGTTCCTTTCTTGCATAAATCTTTGCCTGTTAACTTCGGTGGTAAATGGTTCTTGACAATGCCTATGAGAAACACCACGGCGACATATCCCGCCACAGAGGCGCCGCCCAGGATCGACCACATGACTATCGACAAAGCAAGTCTGGATTGGTCAAAAGTCCGATCGATTTGAACAAATCGGCAGTTCCTTGCGGTGGACAGGACAAAGGAGAGGACCTTCTCAAGGTGGAGAAAGAAGAGCAATGAGGCGCGTCTGTCTCGTTCAAGGACAGACAATGCGCTCGAAAAGTTCAGAGGGGCTGACGTGGCATGTCCAAGAGTGTTTGACGCGTGCATTCATTGTCAAACGGTGCCATGAGTTTCTTCCACATGACGTGGCAAAACGAAGAGCCGATTGCAGTTACTGTATTGTCCTTGAGATGCACTCTACGCGTTCACCGAGTCGTTCATGAGATCCTTGGCTTGATTCATCCACTGGAACAAGAGAGCAGCGGCCATGTTGTGCTGCTTGCGGTCATGGTTCTCAACAAAAGTTCAAACTTCGTCATTCCCAATGCCAATAGAGCCACAGATTAAAATACTCTGAAGCCGCGATTCAGCACATGCTCCTTGGTGACTGGTTTGACGTATTGGGGAGCTTTAAGGGCTAGAATTCTTTGCTCTTCCACCTCGATCATCATCATGTTGTCAAGGGTCTGGCGGCGGACTGCTCTTGACCCTTGATGTCATTGATATGTTCAATTTAATTGGTTGAAACTAAATTCTTATTTCATTTTGATTGGCTTAAATATAAGAAAAGTTGAAATTATGATATTGCGATTCTGACTCGAAATTGTGGAAGGCAACGCCAATCGGTCGGAAAAAAAACCGGGCAAAATGTCGGAACACCAATCAGAGACGAGTATTTCTGATGACGTAATCACTGTTTTCGAATCGGGCAGCCAATGAAATTGAATCTCTGTCCTTTCCGAAGACAGAATGACGATTTCTGCTCATTCATTGGCTGAAAATTTCAATTTTTCCGGAAGAAGCATTTTGGCTTTTCCTTCAAAACTCCCAAGTTTTGGCAAAAAAGACAATATATGATTGGTCGAAAAGGATAGGAGGGCTTTCGAGACATTCATTGGCGTTCGACTACCAAATGACTTGGTTTCAGTATACAATATTTTATTCTCGAAGTACCGCCAGTTGAACAAGAGCAGCAGCAGGGGTGCAAGATGAGCGAGTGTAAGAACTACGTTGTGACCGCGCAGAAGCCGACGAGCGTGACGCATTCTTGTGTCGGACACTTCACAGGCGCAGCCGATACGAATCTCATCTTGGGAAAGAGCACGCGTGTCGAGATCCATTTACTCACGCCGGAAGGATTGACGCCTGTCCATGATGTTGCAATCTATGGCCGCATCACGATCTTGGAGCTCTTTCGTCCGCCGACGTCGTCAGTCGATCTTTTGTTCTTGTGCACACAACGGTTATGATATTGCTACCGAGATTGCGCCACATGCTGATCGAATCTTTGTAGATATCAATTTTGCATCTTGGGATATGATCCAGCGACGAAGACTGTTGTTACGAAAGCCCATGGAAACATTCGTGATAGTATTGGTCGCATGAGCGAGGTTGTCACAGGAGGCAATATTGATCCAGAAGGTCGTCTCCTCGGCATGAATCTCTACGAAGGTACCCAGATTCATGTTTGTGGTTGCTGACGAGATTTTGCCTAGGCTATTTCAAAGTCATTCCCATGGATGGAAGTGGAAAGCTCTCGGATATGTTCAACATCCGCTTGGATGAATTGCGTGTGATCGATGTCAAGTTTTTGTATGGCTGTGCAAAACCTACCATTTGTGTCTTGTATGAGGACTATCGAGCAGCTCGCCATGTCAAGACGTATGTGATCCTCGTCAAGGAAAAGGAGTTTGCCGAAGGCCCTTGGAGCCAGAATCATGTCGAAGCTGGTGCCTCGCTGCTCATTCCAGTACCCACTCCATTTGGTGGTGTTTTGATCGTAAGCCAGCAAATGATTGTCTACCACAATGGCACGAGCTGTCATGCGATCCCCATGCAGAGCACAGTAATTCAAGTGTATGGTCAGGTCGACAAAGATGGATCGCGATTCCTCCTTGCGGATCAATTTGGTCTATTACAAGTTGTCGCTCTTCAACACACTGGTCGTGAAGTAACTGGCATCACGCTCGACGTGTTGGGGGAAACGAGCATCTCTTCGACTCTGTCGTACTTGGACAATGGGGTAAGTCACATGGATTTTTTACATCGTTCTCACTAATCTTTAGGTTGTTTTCGTTGGTAGTGCGCTAGGCGACTCACAACTCGTCAAGCTTCATCCTACCAGGGATCCGACTTCGGGCTCGTACCTCGAAGTGCTCGATACCTACACCAACATTGGTCCAATTGTCGATTTCTGCGTGATGGACTTGGATCGTCAAGGTCAGGGGCAAGTTGTCGCATGCAGTGGTGCTTACAAGGATGGCTCTCTACGTATTATCCGCAACGGCATTGGCATTAACGAACAAGCTGCAGCTGAACTTGCGGGCATCAAAGGCATGTGGGCGTTGCGTCCCACATTTGAAGCCGAGCAAGATGCCTTCCTCGTGCAAAGTTTTGTGAGTGAAATGCGCATTCTTGGCTTTTCGCAGACAGACAGTGAAGCTGAACTCGGTGAGCAGGAAATCGCTGGCTTTGCCAATGCCAAGACAATGTTGTGCCGCAACGTTGTCGGAGACCTCTGGCTTCAAGTCACCGAACAAGAGATTCGCCTTGTGTCATGCAGCTCAATGCAACTTGTTACCTCTTGGCGAGTGCCTGGTGCAGCCCGTATTACCGTTGCTGCCGCCAATCCCACCCAGCTGGTTGTTGCGCTTTCTGGTGGCATCTTACTCTACTTTCAAACTCAAGGCACTGCACTCGTCGAAACAGCTCAAACCAAGATGACACACGAAATCGCGTGTTTGGACATTACTCCGCTCTACGATTACAAAGTAAACGAGCACGGACGTCATTGGGAAGCACAAAACCTCTCAACCACTCGATGCATCGTCGGCCTCTGGTCGGAACTTTCCGTCTCTATTGTCAGCTTGCCCACTCTCGCGATTGAATCAAGTGTGCTTCTTGGAGGCGAAGTTCTTCCTCGATCTCTTTTGAGCGTACGCTTCCAAGACCAACCATATTTGCTTGTTGGTATGGGCGATGGTACACTTTTGACGTATACGATGGACGGATCGGGTCTTCATGACAAGAAGAAGGTGAGCTTAGGTGCACAGCCAATCTTGCTGAGCCCATTCCGCTCCAAAGACGTCATGAATGTTTTTGCGTCGTCTGACCGACCGACTGTCATCTACGCTCAACATGGCAAGCTCGTCTTTTCAAATGTACGTTCCGTGTTGATTATGATTCCACCTCATGATTCCTTCCTTAGGTCAATGTCAAGCAAGTAAATGTCATGTGCCCATTCAATTCTGTGGCACTTCCTGATTGCTTGGCCCTTGCATCGGCCGAAGAATTGACTATTGGCACCATCGACAATATTCAGAAGCTCCATGTTCAGAGTGTCCCACTACAAGAATGGCCACGACGTCTGGCGCACGATGCGCACTCGCACACACTTGCAGTGTGCACTGTGAAGTACACGATGGACGACAATCATCTCGAGGAGATCGAAGTAGGCTTTGTCCGACTCATTGATGACCAGTCGTTCGACACCCTGCACACATATCGCCTCGATCCATTTGAAGCTGCATGCTCGATCGCCAGCGTCACCTTTGATGGTCATGCTGTTCCGTACTATGTGGTGGGCACTGCATACGTCCATGAAGAGGAAAACGAACCGCACCAAGGCCGCATTCTTGTCTTTTCAGTTGTCCAAGGTAAACTTGTTCTCGTCGCAGAAAAAGAAGTCAAAGGAGCCGTTTATTGCCTGAACGCGTTCCAAGGCAAACTCCTTGCCGGTATTAACAGCAAAACTCAACTGTTCAAGTGGAGCGACACGGACGAATTGGACAAAGAACTCGTTGCTGAATGCGGCCACCATGGCCATACTCTCGTCTTGTACATGGAATCGCGCGGCGATTTCGTCGCAATCGGAGACCTCATGAAGTCTATTTCATTGCTCAACTACAAAGCTCTCGACGGAAGTTTGGAAGAAGTGGCCAAGGATTTGAACTCGAATTGGATGACTGCTGTCGACATCTTAGACGACGATCACTTTATTGGCAGCGAGACCGACTTTAATTTATTCTGTGTCGAGCGACAGAGTGGTGCAACGACTGATGAAGAGCGCAGCCGCCTGGATTGTGTTTCTGAATTCCACGTTGGTGAATTCGTCAATCGGTTCCGCCATGGAAGTTTGGTTATGCAGCAGCCAGGTCAAGAGGCCAGCAAGGGCTCATCGCTTCTGTTTGGAACAGTGAGTGGCATGATTGGTTGCATTCTTCCCCTCGACAATGCACAATATACTTTTCTGCGGCGCCTTGAGGCCGCTCTGAACCAAGTTATCAAAGGAGTCGGTGGATTTCTTCACAAGGATTGGCGAATGTACGAAAGCCGACGCCACACAAGTGAAGCGCGTGGGTTCATCGATGGCGATTTGGTTGAAGCTTTCCTCGATCTCAACAAGCCTCTCATGCAGAAGGTCGTCGATTTGCTCAATACAGACGGCGCCATGGACGGCCGAACTCCTGTCACACTCGAAGAACTCTCGTCGATTGTTGAAGACTTCGCCCAGCATTAAAAAAAATTCATAAGATCTTGTTTTATCCGTATCCGGATAGTAAAGTTTCTTCAAGTGCGATTGTCATTTTGCGAAAGGCCCCGCCATCAAGATGTCCACATCCATGATGCCGTCTTTCTCAAACGAGAAGATCCACGAAGCGACATTGCTCGATGATGTGGAGGAAACAAAGGAAGATGCAGACAGAGATATCGCTCCATCCATCGGGAGTGAGAATAGCACAGAACAAGTGCCCGAATCGTTGACGGCAACAGAAATCTTGCCACACCGGGATGAGATACAAGCAACGACAGATCCAGCCGACGCTGAAGTGGCGGAGGAAAAAACATCCTTGCATGATCAAACAGATGAAGATGGCATGGAAGAAGAAGAAACGATGAATGAGACCTCGTATCTTCGTAAGAGCATTGATGTCCACGATATCGACGTTCCGATTTCACAAGAGGATTTATTGCGCTCACTTGAAGCTGAATTAGACAAGCGACGCCCTGATACGTATATCATTACCCAATTGTGTCATGATTTGGGAGAAATACCTGGAAAGTGGCGAGGTCGTGTGTGGAAGGAATTGCTCTGTCCAGGTGGTATCAAAGCCGAATTGCAATGGGAAACCATATCTATGATGGAGCAAGATGACAGCAATCAGCGAGTAATTCGAGCAGATGCTCCTCGGACTAGATCAAAGGATTTCCCATCTGACTCGAGAGAAACCATAGAACGGTCACTGGTCCAAATGCTCACCTTCTATTGCAAATCCAAGAACATTCGGTACAAGCAGGGCATGAATGAAGTTTTGGCCCCTTTCTTGCTCTTGCGGATGGCTTCCCCGGAATGGACAGACTCCATCGTCTACCAATGTTTTTATACCTTTATTGACAAGTTCCTCACCAATGTCTATTCGGACCGCGAATTTCGATCTCTTCAATGCTCCATGCGCCTTCTACGATTGCTGCTTCAGTATCACGACCCTGTCTTATGTACACTCATGATATTATTTCACTTTAAACCTCGTTCATAGGTGCGCACTTGGATCAACACGATATGACACCTGAATTGTATGTTACG
Organism: Aphanomyces euteiches; assembly: GCA_021527685.1. Taxonomy (NCBI): domain Eukaryota; phylum Oomycota; class Saprolegniomycetes; order Saprolegniales; family Verrucalvaceae; genus Aphanomyces; species Aphanomyces euteiches. Next base: position 1,443,729 of record JAJGMV010000093.1, on the reverse strand, counting down.
CCGTGGTTCATGACGTTCTTTGCACGCAATGAATCGCCTTCAGTAGTGTTTGCTCTGTGGGACACTGTACTTCTCAATGATGATCCTTGCTTGTTGCATTTCTTTGCTTTGGCTCTATTGGAAGACTGCCGTGAAACAGTGCTTGCTGCAGACGTAGCTGAAATGCCTCAAGTGCTTGCTCAACTCGCCATCACATCCGTGGAACATGTTGAGCGTCTGACCAAACTAGCATTGGAGCGTTTAGCCCAAACTCCATCATCCTTTCGAAAAGACGTGACACTTGTACAGTCAGAATGACGAGTGGGGACTAAATGTTGTCTTAGGTTTGCTATCGTCCACTCACGGATCGGAGCCTTCCAGCTCTCAAGCAAATTGGTGTGGCTCCATGTCTCTGCCTCCATCCCCAAGAAGTTGTGGGCTACATGCTCTCCAAGGTTCATGGAACGCCGACAAACGTCCCTTTCCTCATTTTGGATTGCAGACCCTTTGCTTCATTTCAAGATTACCATTTCAGCCTGTCCTACCACATCGATCCAGAAGTGGTCGCAAGCCCAGAGGCATTCAATGTGTTACTCGATGGGTTTGGGCGCATGAAAGAATGTCATTTCTGCTTTCTTGGTGGTGAACCAGCGGCTGGCTCAACAGAGGAAACAAGCACTGGAGACGAAATGCACGTGACACGATTTGTTCTTTTGTTCCTCCAAAACGGCTTCCAACATGTAAGCAAAGTTCAAGGTGGACTCGATGCCTTACGTACAGAACTTCTTGCTCTTGGACCTGAGTCTCAAGAGCAACTAACAGTCGGTGAATGGATCGACGACGCAACGTCGCTTAAAGCCAAGGCGAAGAAACTCTTCATCAACAAAATTCCCACTCTTACACAGCGCCTTCGTGGAACACTGATAAAACCTGCTGGCTTATTCCAGAAAAGAGCAAGTGACGACCAGCTGACTCAAAAGCCGCTGGTTGACGAAGACGAATGGGTTGAGGTGTGCGTCAGGAGCAAGGAAGCTCTCAAGCGCACAAGTGCCACACAAACCAAGCAAATATTATTCGGACCAGGCAAGCTTGGAATACTCTTCAAGGGCATTGACAAGAGTCCGATCACGGTTGACAGTGTTGTTCCTGGTGGGCAAGCTGATGCCACTGGACTACTGGAACGAGGTGATGTCCTCACAAGCGTTGCAGGTCAGTCCATTCGTGGGATGCGTTTTCATCAAGTCATGGACATTCTCCACTCAACGCCTAGGCCAATGACGCTTGAATTCGCCCATCCATCTACTCGACTCTTGGATGTCTTGGATGCCCTCTCACTTCCACCGCAAGCTCCAAAAATGTTGCGTAACGCACCTTACTCTCTCAGTCTTATATGGGATGCTGTGCCTGGGGCAACAAGATACCAACTTCAGTATGCAATGCAGTCTGAGCATCGCTTCCACCCATGGGCTACAGCAGCTGTCAAAAATCGGGGAGGTGGTCTCCTCGATCATATTTCGCCAGCAGAGACTGCTGGCACACTGGTTGGTCTCGAACCAAATGAAAAATACCTCGTCCGTCTGCGTTGTGGTACAGACACTACCTGGGGTGTCTATAGCGAAGCCAGCTCACTTATGACGACTTTGACCGCAACCGACTCAGGATCAACTCGTCAGGTGTCTAGTCCGCGTGCCTCGGCCTCCCCGTCGGTTGTATTTTTGGCTGGTGAATGCCCAGACGTTGTCGAGCATGGTCTATTTTACTACCGCGTTTTGATCGGTCTTCGAGCTCGTTCTATGCCATCGTACGAATCGCCAACAGTTGATGTCGCTCTGGAAAAGGGTTCGCTAATCAAATGCGAGGAGAAGGTTATCCGTGGGCCATACGTTTTTGTGCGGCTCCAAGACACCGATTTATGGGCTTTTGAGACGACTGTCGACAATGCTGCAGTACTGGAGCGACTCGCCTACGAGGAGAATATCAAGACGGCTTGTAGTATGGCTGCATCAGATGTACCTCAACCGAGCACGTCCAGTCCTGTGGTTGTTGCACCCACTGGGTTGAGCGTCCATGCTCCAACAACAACATCATTTGTTGTGTCATGGGAGGCTCTCCTGGATCCTGGAGTCACGAAGTACGCTGTACAGTATTCGAAAAATACATTTGGCGCTATGTGGGCTACAAAAGAGGTATCAGGACACGACAACACATGCGTTATTTCCCAACTGAGCCCTGGAACGCCTTATGTCGTGAGAATTCGAGCTGGATATGACCAAACCTGGGGACCATACTCTGCTAAGAGTGCGCCTGTCAAGACTCTTGAAGACGAATCTGCAAAGTCACCTCCGCCGAAATTTTTCAACGCATGGGTTGAGCGTGCAGCCGAAACTGCTGTGATCGCTGCTCGAACTGTTTCAACTCGTCTTGTTCGCACTGCCAGCCAAGACAATATGATGGAAGAAGATTTTCCCGAATTGCCGCCTCTTGTTGTCAACATTGAAGAAATGAAAGAGACACTTGAGTTTCACTGGTTTGCGGCGCAAAAAGTCATTGGCGACTTGCAATGGGAATGTAAGCTGGTTGTATCAACAGGTATGTGGTGGCGTGACAAAGACGATTTTACAGTCATCAAAAATAGGCTACGTCATGACAATCTGCCCAGAAGCAAATCGACCAGGATGGGGGCGTATTGACGATAAACGACAACTCAAGCTCCTTTCAAAGATCACTTCAAAACGTGGAGCTCAAACATCTGTGGTCTTTCATTTCAAGGTATCTTGCAACATCTTTAAATGCGCTCATTCAGACAATGCAATAGAAAGCGGAAGGGACTGACGAAGAAGCAGAGCCACTTGAGTTTTTTGTGAATGAACGGCAGGCGTGCTTGCAACTCGTGAAGGAACGCTTCCTCGCGATCACGAAGACAAAACCAGAGCAGTAAGATGTTGTGCCCCTATTTATTCGGGATAATAAAGATGTGTGTGTAAGAAAGGAAATGCATGCTGATTGTCAATCATACCTGTCTTTTTGTGAGCTGATAAATCAACAAACGCCATCTGCACCCCTCATCGACCAAAGATAAATCGTTGACTGTGCAAAAAGACAAGTCAATATAGGATGATTAACAGGATATTGGTTAATCTTTATAAGATATTGGAAAGAAGACTAATGACTTTTGTCTTGATCTACTTGCCGGTGAGAAAACCTTTCAGTTTTCTCATCATGTCGGCATGGTTGTCGCCAGCTTCGATACCAAAGGTATCATTGTACCAGCGGCACAGGTAGCCGATTTGGCGACTAGTTACATTTGCTGAGTAGTTTTCGACAAATTGTAAGATGACAGGCGGGAAAACATTTGGACCAGGATCTGGTGCTGGCAAATTGAAAATTGCTTGTATAGGCCCAGGGATATTTCCATCGGCTCTCAATTGCGCATTTGGCAGATCATTATGTGCGAGATACCCACGATTCATCTTTGCTGGTCGCTGGAACTCATTGGTAGGTACTGCGCAAGCCTATTCAGAATTCAGTCATGAGTGCATATGATCATACTTACTGCAAGATTCCGCACAAAAATTCTTGAATTTGCGTGTACGACCATCATGTGGGCTTGAAAGTCTACTTGTAGGTCATGAACCAGTTGAAGGTGTGAATCTTAACCATTGACTTGGTTTCGTAAGCCATTGACTTGGTTTCGTAAACCATTGACTTGGATTTGTACGCCGTTGAGTCCTAGTCGAAACGATGAATGCCAGATCGTTCATCTCGATTACCTTGTTCAATTGGATTCAAGGCAGCAGCAAGTGCTTGATTAAACCACATTGGTGCAATCGCATTATCATGGACTTGGGAGATGGCCTCGGCCTCTCGACCAGCCGCCATGCCAATCTCGGCATCTCGACGAGGTCTATTCCACTGAGCATCGCAGACAAGACTTTTCGGCGGGTCTCGCGACCAACAGCTGCCATATCCATACCTCCTGGGTTCACACCTGCTGTGTTCATAAAAGGAACACAGGCAAGAAGAGGGTTGATGAACCCAGGTGATGGCGGTAATCCTGCCATGTTTTAAGGAAATTGGAAAATGTTGCAAGTAAAGTGGTGTTGAAGCCGATGGTGTTTTCTGTAAAAGTTCATACAGTACAATACGAAGAGTTTATACAAAATAATGTACGATTATCCTCAGAAAAAATATAACAAGAAGTACGTACATTACCATTACAATACAGTACATCAAGCGAATTTGGACGTGCCAAATGCGGTTTCATGGCTTCTGGTCCTGGGACGTAGACAACAAACCAGCGAAAAATGCTGCGCAACTTAAAGCAGTCATTGCACCAGCTCAAGTCACCCATGTTAGCCCGTATCAACATTAAAATCCATGAACATGACCTTTAATCACAACAGACAGAAGTCATTTCGGAAGTGTCAGACCAGAGCAATTGCCCGAGAAGAGCAGTCGACCTGTTCTTTTTGTTCGAGGTGAAATTAAGAACAGTCGTCCGGATAATTATCCGGAATAATTGGCCTACAAGGTTCGGAATCAAATTGGTTAAATAGGTCGAGCGATCGCGACTCGTTTGAAGTTTGCTTGATATCAATTTCTCCGGGGACAGCAAGCATCACACCGCCCATGGTTGCATCACAATGAATATTGTTGACTTCTTCCAGTGGACTCTTCCAATCAGGACAGTCATTAAAAGACAACCATAATCACCATCCCAAGGATGCATTTACTATTGGAAATGACTAATCCCCTCATTTTGGCTATTCCCCCCTAAAATTCATTTTGATACATTTCTGCCTAGCACACGTAGGGGCATGACCGTGAGCTCCCACGATGACGCCCACAACTTTTTTAAGTGTTTGCAGTATTTAAGGGCTCTAAAATAGTCCTGTTTTGGTTATCCCCCCCTAACATTCATTTTTGATACTTTTGCCCTGGCTTCCCAAAAATCGACCGGGGTAGTCAATTTCTTAATATTTGCTAAGTACTTTGTAAACTCAAAAATGCTTGAAAGACAGCTTAACCAGCGCGTCCATTGTGTACTGTATCAGCTTATCTTTTGGGCAAATTTTCAGCAAAGAAGCTACCAGTATCTAAAAGTAATCCAATGTTTGGTCAGGCAGTGGAAATTGACTGTGATAACGTGAGAAATTAAGTGTTGCGGTGTTCTTTCGTATTGAACGTAGGGGATAATTCATGCTTGTAGTGTGATCTGTGTTGTTGGATATTATCCAACAACACAGATCAATTGGATAAATGTCCAAACGTCCAAGCGGTGGACGTCGTAACCTTAACCTCGAGCTCAATTTGATTCCGAACTTCGCAGACCAAATATTCCGGATAATTATCCGGACTATTGCTCTAAATTTCACCATGCACAGCGACTCATAACCCAATTTTACCACAGTCGTCATGTTAGAGCATCCCCAACGGTGAGACTGCAAACTGCAATTTGCAGTTTCTGAGGAGAAATTTGCTGCAAACGTTGCCCCAACGGCAAAACTGCAAGTGCTGAAAACTGCAAATGTTCGTCGTGAGACTGCAAATCTGGCGAATTTGCAGTTTCATGATACCAACTGCAAATTTACCGCATAGCTTTTGACGTTACTATAGTATACATTTCTCAAGTCATTTATGAGTCAATCAGGTCAATTACGGCTCTAACAATATCAATTTGAAGTTTGGTTCCATCAGTGCTATCATGTCGATTCGAGGCGCCAACTTTACTCAAGACGACGACTGCCAGCTTGCCAGATCCTGGATCAACATAGCCGAAGACAATGTCAAGGGTTCAGGCCAGAAAATGGACCAGTTTTGGGCTCGGATTGCAGAGCACTTCAATGAACATTCGCAGTCTCCTGTCCGTTCCGCTCGCTCTCTGTCTGCCCGGTGGTCTTTGTTGAATGAGCAATGCAACAAGTTTGTAGGCTGCTATGCACTAGCTAAGTCAAACCTTGCAAGTCGCGAAAGTGTAGGACAAAACGAGTCAGAGCTCATAAGGAAGGCGATGGCCATATTTTCAAAACGAGCGGGATCATCGGAAAGGTCGAAAGAAACACAGTTTGTATTTCTACATGTGTGGGAAATACTGAAGGCAGTCAAAAAATGGCAAGATTTGCTCAACGTTCAAGCTTCATGTCAAAAATCTAGTAAGCGTGTGAAGTTGAACGAAAATGATGAAGTAGTTCCCGACACGGAAGCCACAACAGAGAGACCTGTTGGAAACAAGGCCGCTAAAAAGGCACGAATCGACGCCGTCGAGTCGTCGAGGAATCAAAATGTTGTTGCACAGTCTCAATTAATTTGAGCACAAGCCATGAGTCTTCAGGCCGAACTATCACTCATGACTGTACCCATGGATGGGCTTACTGACACGGCGAAAGAGTACGTTTTGCTCAAGCAAGCTGCCGTATTGCAGAATACCCGTGGTCGCAGAGACAAAAAGTCTATCAAATCAGCGAGTAGCAGTGATGAAGATTGTGAAATAGTCGAGGTGTTTAGAATTTATAAAGAATATCAATCTGAACTTTGCATTTTTCGAGCCCACAAGTGCTCAATAAGATCATTTCGTAGTTGGATATGAGCAGCATTGTCTTGAGCAGCATCTAAAGAAACTAAAAGACCTTGGAAAGTTGGGCTTTCCATCTGAGCTGCTAGGTAGCTATCACCAACATAGGTGTTGACATTTTGTTCATTTTGAGATTGCAGGTTTGGTGACTCTCGCTCGTCTTCTATAATCATGTTGTGTATAATTACACATGACCGCCACATGATGATAATGTCGTTGACATCCCAGAGTCGACAAGGATTCTTTAATACTGCAAGACGTGATTGTAGAACACCAAAACATCGCTCGACATCCTTCCTCACAGCCTCTTAGCAAACAACTTGCGTTTTTCTGTTTGAGGCTGTGAAATTGTCTTAATAAAGATGGGCCAGTTAGGATAAATCCCGTCCACCAGCAAGTACGACATATTGTAGTTTGTGCCATTCACTTGGTATTCGCAATGTGGAGCAACGCCTCCTAGGAGCTTTTCGATCAAGGGTGATCTATCCAAAACATTAATATCACTGTTTGAGCCTGGCAGCCCAATGTATGCATGCCAAATCCACAGGTCTGGTCCTGCAACTGCTTCCATAATGATTGATCTAGAGCCAGATCGATCTTGATACTGGCCCTGATATGCCACAGGACATTTATCCCATGTTAAATGAGTACAATCAAGTGAGCCAAACATGCCAGGAAAACCACGTTTGGCATTTGCAGCCAAGCATTTTTGGACATCCAGAGCTGTGGGTTCTCGTTCATACACAGCACCAAACCGATTAACAATAGCTGCATTGAATCTCTACGTACGATATACTCAACAATCAAAGCTCAATCTGCACCTTGAATGACTCCATAGCAGTGCTCTCCCCAATTTTTACATACTCATCTACTGCATCTGCTGATAGACCATAACAGAGCATGCGTAGGGCGGCTACAGATTTCTGCAGCGGTGAAAGACCTTGAGCTCCTGTTGCATCTCGCTTTTGTTTAAAAAAATCGTCATACTCCATGACTCCAGCCAGAATCCGTTCAAACAGTGGTCGGCTGTATCGTCGTAAGTAGAGGTTTGAACAAGAATACTACCTCATTCGAAAGCGCCGTCGAAAATGGTCATCGCCAAAGATTGGTCTCTCACAAAAGTAATCTTGTACAATTCTCTCATGTGCTGCTTGTCTGTCTCGCTGGACAACTCGGCGTCCGAGAGTCGACCCACCTCGTCTTCGAGGCGGTCGAATTGCAAGGTCGATTGTACTCTCATATGCATCATCTTCATCACTCCATGATTCAATTGCAGCATTCAGTTGTCTCCTTCATGCTTCCATATGCTTTTGCGTCGAATAATGCTCCACAACCTTTGGGGTTGCCCCAAAATAGAATGCAGCAATCTTCTGAAACCGCAATTGAGACATTTGCAGTTGCATTTGCAGTCTCCCCGTTGGGGATGCTCTTACCTGTGGATATGATCAGTAAAATTCTCTCTTCCATTCCAGATTCACGAGATGTATGTGCATTAATTGACACTCTCCGTCCTTACATGGCCTTATGAGTCATAAGGCCATGTTGGTTTAACACACGACCACTCATCCTTATGGCCAATGTTCACGCTGGATTCTGCGATGAAAGATACATTGTCCAATGCATTGTGCGCATCAATTGTAAAGCACTATTGGCATGTGTGTGTCGATGATTCGTGGTGTTCAATCGTCTGGCTCAACAAGCATCTGAACCCAATGACGTCAATTGAATGGAATGCCAAAGAGTTTCCAGTCACAATCGAAACGTGAACAATTGGGCCGAGCTTCGCATCACTTGGCTTTATCTTTTAATCAAAAGCGATACGCCGCAACCGTGGAAGCACTTATCCCCTCGTTGCACTAACGTTATTTGAAATCCTCGAGAATCGACGACTTATAATTTGGGAGATGTTCACAGCATTGTAGAAAAGAGTGCTCAAATCACCGAACTTGAAATTTATCCGATGGATTTTCGACGTGGCAACGCTGAACTATTGTATCTCATTGAGTGGTTTCGTCGTCAGCCCGTTCGAGTTTACGCTGACTGGCTCATGAACTGGGGATTTTTGGATTACAACTTGAAACAAGAGCTGTGTGATGTCATGTTTAATTCCCCAACTTTGGACGGACTCATTCTTACAGATTGTTATCTCGGCGACATGGATTTTTCAAACTTTTCCTTTTCCATTAACACTTTCGAACTCTCTGAGTTTTCTTTTTGGGTTGACCTGATGAAATTGCTTGCAAGTCAGTTGAAAGAATCCAAACTGACGAATTTGGTGCTGGTTGGTAATCTTGTAGATGACAGCATTGATGGCGTTGTTGAAACGGATTACATTCGTGATGTGCGCTACATGGATGGAATCGAATAGCTTTTGAACGTTTTGCCACTCACATCGATCTTTGGATATTTCTGGTTTTTATGTTAGCGTTGACGCGTGGTTTAACGTTAGTTTGATTCCTCTCATATTTCCACCAAATTGTCGCTTGGGGATGCTAACTACAGATTTTACTTTCCATGCAGCTCATCCAAGCATTGTTCAAACCCATGCCTTGTCCATTCAAAAGAACCAAAAACTCTCGGAATTCCATTTGATCGACTGCAAGATATCCATTCCCTGATTCAAAGAACATAAACAGGTCTAAAATATTCCACTAATTGAAATTATAACCAATCATTTTTCGCTAAATTAGCAGTTTTAACCAATCAAAGTGTATTTTGACGACCAATCAGATGGAGCTGAAGATATTATTTTAGCCAATGAATTCGACATTGCGGATTTTGCTTTGGCGGGAACAAGAGCATGGCGGCAGCGGTGGTCGAGTTCGTGCAAGATGCGTTGGACAGAAACGAAGCACCTCATATAGTGCGCATCAGTCGATCCACAGGATGCTCCTTACAAGACAGCGAAAATTATTTGAAACAAGTGCTGGGGCAAGACAAGACGCTCGCGCCTGTTCATGTGGTCATAAACACTGAAGTCGATCCTGAAACGAATGCAATTGCTGGCAAGACGATTTCGCTAACACGACGTGTGTCGAGTGATACAGCTAACCTTTACGCAATATATCGGTCGGCAGAATCCTCCAACAATGATGAAAATGACGTGGACGATGCATTGAAGAATATCTTGTGGTTCCCTCGTTTGGAAGAAGGTCTTGGAGCAAGCGTAAATGGATCTGTTCCATCCGATATTACATGCGAAGAAGCATCAGGCACGAGAAACATAAAGCAAAAGGTTGCAGAATCTGCTTCAGTGTTTGCAGACTTCAAGACGAGTTCCAAACAGACACCAAGCTCTGTTGCCAAGGCAACAACCTCAGTTGCAAAAGCAAACAAAAAGTCATCAAACTTCTTTGGATCAAGCACCACAAAAGCAACTCAACCCAAAGCTGAGCCACCAAAACCCAAGAACTCGATCATTGTGGACAGCGAGGAGGAAAGTGAAGACGATGATGTACCAAAGTTTGTCAAGAAATCCAGTACCCACAAGCGTCTCCGTGTGTGCGACGACAGCTCTGATGATGATGACAAGGACGACCCTTTCTCTCAGAAATCCACCACAGCACTTCCAAAGGCGAAGGAGTCTGCCAAAGTAAAGGAAGTTGCACCGAAAGCCACGGAACAACCTCCGCCGAAAGCCAAAGAGGTTGCTCTCAGACCGGATTCACCACCTCCTGCAACCGAGCCCGAACCTTCTCAAAAGCGTCAAAAGTTAGTCACGAAGACACGCATCAACGAACAAGGCTACATGGTGACCGAAAGCGTTTATGAAGACGTCGATGAGGATGAACCAACGTCAGCTCCATCGTCGACGTCGTCGTCAAAACCACCTGCATCGTCTGGCAAACTACCAGCGCCGCCTCCGAAAAAGAAGAGAGCGATCAAGAACACTGGATCGGTCAAACAGAGCAGCATGATGGATTTCTTTGGGCGGAAATGATCGTAATATACATGGTAATGTAGCTACAATGGACGGTATCCTGGCCAGTCGACCGGTGCGGCAAATTCATGGCGCTGCATGAATTCCATCAGAGTTTCCGCAGGTCCGTCTTTTGGTTTGAGGGTCAAGATGAGCTCAAATGTGTTCTTGGCGGTGCGCCAGTCGCCTCTCAAGTACGCGGAGACTCCGCCGTCAAACATGGCGTTGAAATTCGGCGGCAAACCCACTTGCAGCTCGGCCACGTCGCCGAGGCCACGGAAGAGCTTGATGTTGGGATTGACATAGTCGCATGTGAACAATCCCGTGGGTTTGTCCATGCCGTCAAACCAAACGCAGTCGATGCAGCGGCAAAATTGCTGAAGCTGCGGCGACAACAAATTATAGAAGGAATGGGACATCACGAGCGGAACGCGGTAGATTTTCGATGCATTTTCCAACGACGACGCCATGTTGACGTCCGACGAGAGGTACGACGCGTCAATTTTGTACTTGGATCCAATCGCGCCTACGACAAAAATCAACTTGAGCGCATTGGAGATGGCAATTCTTACCATCGATAGCCCATCCAACATGGAGGCCGTAGCCCATTTTGACGCGGAACGGCGCTTCGAATCGCTCGAGGAGTAAGTCTTCATGGCAATACTTCTTGAGCGCCATCGACTGATCAATGTCGACCATCGTCTTGAGGAACGCCATGAGCGCATTATCAGCGACGGTGGCGACCCAGACGGTCGACTGCGCCATTTTTTTCGACCCTTCTTCGTCAAAGAAGAGGAATTCCACGTCGGACGTCTGGGTGACGGCAAGGTGCGACGGAGGTTTGGCTTGCTTGATCACAGCGACGTCGGGGGAATCGTCTGGAATCGTCCACACGAGCAGGAAAGCGTCGCCGACGTTCTTGTTGGCGTGGCCGTTAAACATGTACGCCGCGTTGTGGACAATGCCGCCGATCGAATTGGTAAATGTCATCACGCGGTCTTGGAGACACTCGGTGATGTCGGTGAAGCGGCGGATATCGCAAAAGCCAAAGACGCCGTGGATGCGTTTCCCAGGCACGATCGGATTGAATTCTTCGCCCATCATCGTCTTGGAAATGATCGCCGCGCCCGCCGAGCCATAGCCGATCTGAAGCAACCGCGCGACTTTTGCGAGCGTTTTCTGCAGCAGCGTGAGCTCGTCCATGGGCTCGTTGCTGTTGATCACTTGGATGTTCTTGCATGGATTCATGGCCAGTTGTTGCGTCAGCGAGACCTACAAGACGCCGATGATCGTCAGCGATCTAGGAGAGCAGCTGCTACAGACCATTTTCTCCAGAGGCACGATCACGCGCTTGTAGATATCCGCCGTGAGAAAAGCGCCGCCGACGGCGAAGCAGCAGAGAATAAAGATCGTCTGGAAGAGTTCCGCGAGCGCCATTTCGCGTACGGCGCTGGATCGATCAAAGACAGCAATGCTATGGCATGAAATCGCAATGTCGTGGCGAGTGCATTGCGGTGGAAACGTGCGCACGTCGAGATCCGTCGCGCGGAAGCGCTCGAGTAATCCTGGCGACAAGGCGATCGTGTCGTTGTTAATGGCAATGTCGGCAGGATTGAGGTACAGCGGCATCCACTTGGCCATTAAAGAATGGACGGCGGTAGCGTTGGCGTCGGCGAGGAAGAGGAAGATTGGCTTGGTTGCATTGGCGTACGACTGAAGTTCAAGCTCCAAGTAGGCTGCGTCGACGACAGACGCATGGCGATGCAGCGTTTCAAGGCCAAACGCAATGGGCGACACGTCGGGCGTCCATGTGGCCTACAGCAGCAACGCCAGTGAGGAAAACAATCGACCAACGAGACAACCAGCTCGGTGAGGATGAGCGAGATGGCCAGGAGGAGAAACATGACGTGGCGGATGATCGTGTCGGCGACGCGCTCGCCGAGACGACTGGCGTAGAGATTGAGCTGGCTGATTTTGTTGTCGGCGTTCGTGTCGCGGTCGTAGTCGGCTTCGAGATCGCAGAGAATGTCGAGGAACGTGGCGAGGGGAAGACCAGATTTTGTGTGGCTGTAGCGCGTCTGCGCCATGCGCGAGCAGAAATTGTGAACGGCCAGCGGCGGCGGCGGGTAGCCACGATAAGCGCGGCGGACAAATTGATCCAAGTGCGCTGATGTGAGTTTCGTCTGGTCGGGGAAGATGCGCCGCAGATCTTCCATCGAGAATGTAAATATTGGTGCATCGGGTAGCATGGGCGCATTTTGACGGCGCGGCTTGAAGCGGCGGCGGATCGCGATTTCCTTGAATGTCTTGAAGAGCGTACACATGCGAACGAGTCGCGCGAGGCGGAAACAGCGCGCGGCCACGACGTGGAGATGGCGATTCGTCGAGCTGCCAGCGACGACGGAAAGCGTCGTCGACGTGGAGAGATTGCTCAACGTCCAAATGTCCACGACGAGCGTCGCGATCGACACCAAGTCGAGCCAAAAGTAAAAACTCCACCGGTAGTCCCCGACGACGCACGTCGTGACGCACATGTCCAAGATGAGGATCGCAAAGACGACGAGCGTGACGAGGCCAACGACTTGGTCTGCGGCGATCGGGACAAACGCGGCGTGGACGATCGCGCCAAACGTGGCGTAGATCGACGCGAGGAAGACGATGGCAATCACGGCTGGCGACAGGAGCCACTTGTGCATGCGCTCTGTCCATGCTTGGTACGGCGTGAGCTGCCGCAGCTCGAGCGGCCGAGCGAGTTCCTGGACCAATTTCACTTGCGGTGGCGTCAGCGACTGCTTGCGCTCGTTTTCCCAACGGATGCGGTTCGCCTCGGCGATGTCCAGAAGCGGCGCCGCGAGCGGCAGCAGGTTGGAGAGAAGCGAGAGCGTCGGCTGAAGCATGAGCTGGACAAAGTTGGCTTGGATTTCTGACGTGTTGATGAGATCGGCGTTGCGGAACGCCGAGACGACGATGCCTTCGGCGCGTTCCAGAGCGCCTTGCTCAAAGAATTCGCTCATGATGAGCGATGTCCACTTGGTCGCGAGCGGCCACGCCTTGGCGGGATTGCAAATGTCCGCCGCGTGGAGGAGGAATCCGCAGTAGACGACGCTCGCTTCATCTTCGTAGACGGCGGATTGCCGAGGAAGAGCTTTGACTTTGCGCAAAAGATCGCTGTGGATGCTCACGTCGGTGAACAAGATGCATCGCGCGATGGTTTTGGAGATCCGTAGACTCTCATGGACTTGTAGATGCTTGAGGAAGCCGTGGTGCTTGATCAGCGCCATCGTCCTCGCCGTGTGCATGCTCTCCAGGACGGGATTCCGGTACTCCAGCGTGAGCGGATGGCCAGAGTTGATCAAGTACTGGTTCGTCAGTCCAAGATGGCCAATGTCATGGCAGAGCGACGCGACTAGAAGCGACGCCGCGGCGATCGGCTGGACGTACTGGCTGCCTTCAAAGCCTTTGAGGAAGACCGCGACGCTCTGCATGACATCCACGGCATGGAGAAATGTATGGTAGAGTCTCGTGACGGGACTCGACGGCGGGAGATCGTACCCTGCTTGGACATCGGCAAAGAAGAGCCCCATCTGCGTCTGGGAGAGACCAAATTGGCTGTGCAAGTCAAAGTGGGCCGAGAGATGGCAGACAAAGTCGAGTTGTGCGAGCGGTGTGTCGAGCACGAAGACGTTGAAGTCCCACCGACGAAAGTCGCCCTTCCGCCGCGCGTGGATGATGTCTGTGGCGAGAAGAGTCCGATCGACGTCGTCGTTTGTCTCCATGTCTTCGTCGTACGGCGCGACGGCGGCAGGTTTATGCCGCAACACACGCAGAGATCCCGTCATGTGCGCAAGTGGAAGGTGGAGCACGTCCAGCAACGTGAAACGGTTACGTTGGCCGTTACAAAATGTAAAGACACACGACGACGACCACTACTTTCGCTCGAGGACAAGGAGGCGGAAGGAACGAACCGAGTCGAGCGACGAGCCAGAGATGGCTTGGTTCAGCACGATCTTGAGGCCAGCGGCGTCGACCGTGCGGGCGAGATCGTCCTCGTACGTGACGTTGCCAAAGTCGACCGTCGTGATAAACTTGAGCAGCGGTTTGCCGACTTCGGTGATCCACGACTTTTGCGTTTGGATCGTTTGCGTCACGTAGATCCGTCCGGTCGCATTGAGCAGACTTGCAGTATGCTTGAGGGCTTGGACGGGGTTCGGCATGATCATCAGCGAGGCGCTAAAGTACACGGCATCATATGGCGTCGGCGACGTGTAGTCGTAGATCGAACCGTGATGCACATGGATAGACGCGTCCAGCTTGTGATCGCGCACGTTCTTCTTGCAGTCGACAATGTAATCTGCATCGTAGTCGACGCCATCCACGAAGATTTCTTTCTTTTCAACGAGTTCTTTGTTATGGATCAACGCCATGCCGGTCCCAATCCCGACGTCGAGCATTCGGCTCTTCTGCGGCAACAGGTCGAGCACTTCTCGGTACCATCCGGTCGAAAGTCCCACGAAGACAAAGTCGTAGAGCTTTCCGCGGAGGATCTTGATGCCTGTGTAGAGCAAAACAGCTCCGACGGCCACAGCGCCGATCGTCGTGACGGGTGGCAGCGATGTCTTCATGGACAAGGTGAAGATCGAACTGTCCGGATAATTGTCAGAATTCAACCTGATATCCGGATACGCTTCAAAACTTAAGCCAATCAGATTAAGTTTCTGATTTGAATTCAACCAATCAGAGACAAATGAAAAGTATGACGCGGCAACGTCATTGATGAATTATGTGGCCTTTTGAAGCACAAGCAAGCGGAAGGACTGGACCGAGTGGACGGACGTACCAGAGATGGGCTTGTTGAGCACAACGTCGAGGCCAGCGTCTTGGATAGCTCGGAGCAATGCGTCTTCGTACGTGACGTGGCCGAAATCGATGGTTGTGACAAATTTCAGCAGTGGTTTTGTGACTTCAGTGAGCCAGGATTTCTGCGTTTGGATCGTTTGCGTCACGTAGATGCGACCATGAGGACGCAGGAGACTCGCCGTGTGGCTCAAAGCCTTGACAGGATCCGGCATGATCATGAGAGAGCCGCTAAAGTAGATCGCATCGTACACGGGCTCGGAAGTGTACTCGTAGATGGAAGCATTGACTACTTGTACAGACGTTTCCATCTTGTGCTCGGCAACGTTTCGCTTGCAATCGATAATGTAATCCTTGTCATAGTCAACGCCATCAACAGCGATCGACTTCTTGTCCAGAATGGCCTTGTTGCGAATCAATGCCATACCAGTGCCGATGCCAACGTCCAGCATACGACTGTTGGCGGGAAGCAAGTCGAGTACTTCGCGATACCATTCCGTCGTCATCTTCACAATCACCAAGTCATACACCTTACCTCGAACAAGCCGCAAGCCAGCGTAAAGCACTAAAGCGCCAACACTCACGAGCGCCACAGTTCCCACGGACTGATTCATGTGATTGACTTGGATGACTCACGGAAATCCGGATAAGATCAAAATGACCGGATAATTAGTTTTAAACATTTAAAACACTTCGAGTTGTATTTCAAACGTTTTAAATACTATAAAGTGTTTTCTACTACGTTTTAAATACTGTAGATGCAACCAGCCAGCCACGATTTTGATTCCCAGCTGAATCATGATGCACCGCAGCTTCATTCAGCGGCGCTATATCAGCAAGCAGGCGATGACTTTGCGCGAGAATGTGCGGTACGATCCAATCCACGAAGCATTGAATGACAGAACGTACATAGGAAGCTGGATTATGACAACTTTCTGTGTGGATTGCTTTTGCCAAATCCATCCCGCGATGCTTTCTTTGCAATCGTAAGTGGTCAATGCGTCCGATACACTGACATCTACGTGCATGTGTAGAGAGCATTCAATATTGAGATTGCACGAGTGAAGGACAATGTCCGAACGAACCCTGGAGCTGGCAAACTTCGAATCCAGTGGTGGCGTCAACGGATCCATGATATCTTTCATGTAAGCAAAGCACCTACAGACCACGCGCTGCTGACCGAATTGCACACGGCCATCCACAAACATAAGTTGACCAAGAGATGGTTTGACCGTATCCTGGAAGCACGGGTGAGCTGTCATGAGAGTCAATTTGTATTCATGCGTCGTCTGGACAGGAATGGGACTTGGACATTGAAAATCCAAGCACAATCAAGGATCTGGAAGTCTATGCTGAAAAAACCGCTGCATCGTTGCTGCATTTGACTCTGGAATGTTTGGATGTGCGTGACGACACTGCTGACATCGCCGCCAGGTAGTTTCGCCACAAACTTCCTTGATGTTCATCGACTTGCAGGAATGCTGGTATCTCCATTGGCATTACGACGTTGCTTCGAGGAACAAACTTCCACGCGAGCAACAAGACGGTCTACTTGCCTCAAGAAGTCTTGACCAAGGTGCAGCTAGCTCTCTATCTCACAACATGTTCATCATGGCATTCTAGCATAATCTTACTCCAGAAGAAGTGATTCAAGCAGCTATAGACGACGAGGCCAAAGACCTTCGCAGCAAATTGACGCCAGCAGTATTTGAAGTTGCTTGCATTGCCGTCGAACGACTGCGCCAAGCCCAAGCAGCCAAGCCACAAATTCCCCGCGCGGCGATTCCAGCCTTCTACACCACGGTAAGCTGTGGTTGCCATGGACGATGTCGTTATGCCTCGTTAGGTGTCGTCGCAACGTTTCCTGGACCGACTGGAGTCTTGCAACTTTGACATTTCCAATCCTGATCTCCACGAAGCTCGTCCTCTCAACCTTCAGTTGGCATTGCTCAAGCACTCGTTGTTTCGTTACTATTAAGGACTCAATTCTTTCGCGACTTCTTGGCTGCATGTTCACCAGACACTGGCGAGCCTTTGGGCCGTGTGTCGGTCGTTTGCGTCTTGTTGGCTTTCTTCTCCATGGTAGCAAGTTGACCTTGGAGCTGCTCTCGCTTCAACTTGACGCGGTTTTCAAATTCAAAACCACTCTTGAAGTAGTCCAAGCGAGATGGCGCCGCAATGTGCAGCAGTTCTTCTTCGATGGCAGACGCCTATGTCGATATATGTGAGTCTATGACGCCTTCACGGTAATGGCTCCGTACCGCATGCAGCAATTCTTCATACGTCTTACAGGTACTTGTGTATGCGTCATGAATTTTAGAGCGCACTGCTTGGCGCTCTTCGATCGTTAAATACATTCGCCAGTCTTGCTGAGGGGCCGACGATGATGTGGAGCTCCCAGACATTCGTGGAGGTCCAGTCGTGGGAATGCTGTGGGAATGCAAACCACCCACGGTCGTAGTCGATACGCGCGTCCTGACAATTGGCTCTGTCAGGGAAATAAAAGGGAGTGGAATTCTTACGTGATGGGTTGACGATTGTATGCCGAGGATGAAGTGACTGCCCGCTGAATTGTGGGTGGTGTAGACGTGACGGAATGTTGTGGCGGTCCTGGTAGGTATCTGTCATGTTGCAAGGACGGGTACGAGTGCGAAATCGCCGAATTTGGATGGGAAGACAGTCCATGTTGGTCGATCCGATGCGGAGGTTGGAGAGGTGAGCGCTCCGTGCTGCCATTGCCAGACGCTAACGCACTTAGCGACGCAGCCGCGCTCATATTCATATGAGACGATGTATTGATGCTCAGCGGTGCATTCGAGCCATTTGTGGCGGCACCGCCCGAGAGATTCCGCTTCAGGGACGGAATTTGAATGTTTTGTCCATGGCTCATGACGAAGGAGGTTCTCGTTGGAAACTCGCGGCCGACATTCCCTCGTCCGGATAAATATTTATCCGGACGAGCATTCCAAGAACGTTCTTCACTAAGCGTCAAGAATCAGACTTTGTCGTGGTGAAAGATCGTTCCACATCTCGACAAAAGGCGGCAGCAGTCCGCTATGCATTAAAGAGACAAACAGTCGAGTGATTGCTAAACTCAGTCATGAAAGCATGCTCGAGCCGCCGTTCCAATGCGTCGACGCGGGAACTATTGAGCGCCATCGCTTTGTCTTTCAATTGACCGATGGCAATTTCGTACGCCAATGGATTCAGCAAAGGCTCCGCTGGTGTCTTCTTAGCTCTCCCTTTCGTCTTCTCGGTCTTCTCAGTCTTCTCAGCGACGGTGGTAGTACGCTTCTTGGCCTGTGCACGTTCCTTTATCCGTCGGGCAAAATGCGCTGCCCATTCTTCATCCATGACAAGCCCGTATTCGTACTCACTGCCGCTACCGTCTTCACTGGCTTCATAGACATTTGGAGGCACTTGAGGCACTTGTTTTGTTTCTACGGGAGTCGAAGGAATCGCAGGTGGAGGCCTTGCTCTTGCATCAACTGCCACAGGTGGATGGAAAGTCGTGTAAGGATTCATGGTTTGAGGCATATGCACAGCGTAAGTGGTCGCTAGAGGGGTAGTATGTGGGAAGATTTGAAAGCCAGGAGTAAGCCATCGACTTGAACGTGGCGAAAGACGCGGCCACGCCTCGCAGAATGGAAATGGCGGCGGAATCCCAAGTGTCATTGCAGATGAAGGTGGGGTTGTCCTCCTGATGTGAGGAATTTAGACTTATTACCTAAATTTGGTAGTTGAGTAATATAAAATTATAGAGGTTACTGTTTGTACTAACCTTCTATGAGTCTTTTACATTTATAAATTGTATGAGGTATGTTATCCGGATAATAAGGTCTACGATGAGTTAAACCTACTGTAGGTTAAATTATTCTTTGAAGCCAAAGCCGACCAACCATTGCAGATTGAAGCAAGAATGAGCAAGCGCAACGTTGGAGAGATCCATGACGACAGCATGGGCGAATCGTCGGGCGACGAAGAAGAAGACATTGTGCTCAAGTCCAATGGCGATCAGAAAGAATCAGTCGAAGTTGATTTCGTCTTCACGGACCCATGCGAAGAAAACTACCACAGCGTCAAGCAATTGGTCAACAACTTTTTGCCCTCGACATCGCTCGATACGTCCAACTTGGCAAACCTTGTCGTGAACCAAGTCAGCACAGGCTCTATGGTGTGCTGCGAAGGTGAAACGGACGTCTTTGGCTTCATCACAGCGTTGAGCTTGGCTCGGTATCAAGCCGAGCCTTCGATTCGACAGATCGTCGCTCTCGTCCAAGAAAAATGCCCCAGCGACTTGAAAGCCAAGCTGCAAAACATCTTGTCGACAAAGTCAGTTGGTCTGGTCCTGAATCGCCGCATGATCAACTTGCCATATCAATTGGTGCCGCATTTGCATCACGCGCTTCAGCAGGACATCGACTGGGCGATTCAGAACGAACCCGACCAAGCGATCAAGGACTCGTTCCGGTTCGACTACTTTTTAATGCTTGCTGGCGTTCAGATTGACAATTCTGCCGCAAAGAAACCTGCAGGAAAGAAGGTCAAGGGCGAGTATGCCGAGCCATCCATCAAATCGTTTGACAACTTCGAAGAAGAGTTCCTTGAAGCGGTACGTCCTGTCATATTCGTCTCCATCGTCATGCTAACATGTGCGTAGGAAGCCGAACTGAGCTTTACATTTTCGACACAAAATGTGTTGAAAGAAGGTGCTGGCATCAGCACAGAGATCACGGTGCTGCTCGTCGAAAGGCAGAAACACAATGGCACGATCGCCAGCATGACGGCCATGTTGGCTGCTTAATTTGAGTTTTTTGTCACAATAGAGCCTTTTCCATCCATGCTGTTGTTTTCCCGAGGACGTCCTGGAGCGTCATCAATTCCTTTGCCTCGGCGGGGTTCAGGAATCGACTATCGAGCTTCCGTGCAATGGACCTTGTCTCTTCAGTTGACTCGCGAGATATGCTGCATGTGTGCATTAGGCAAGGATGCTTCTAGTAGACACTACCCGTGTTTCCATGTCGATGGCTTCTCACGATTTGGCGATAGCGGCGCGGTAGGCCATGTCTTCGACTCCGTTTCATGAGCAGGTTTGGACTTGGACGCAAGCGCCTTTTTCGCTCTCTCGAGCATCTCTGGGGAAAAGCTCGTCGGGAGGAACCTTGATCTGTCGATCGCAGCTCGACAAGACTTTCTCCTTAAACTTGATGGAAATGCGTGTGTTGTCGACGTGTTCTCTGTCGTTTTGAGCTTGCAGCATGCCATTGTCAGACGCTGTTGGCACTACCAATTCAGTGACTCGCGACAATTTCAAACGTCTCTACTTCGTTGAGTTGAGATTGATATTCGCTTTCCAGTTTTTTCGTCAGATGCTCGACATTGTTGCAAAATTCGGCTTCCATTGCTTCCAGTCTCTGAACCATGCTCTATGAATCACTCAGCTCGTGTAGATGCTGCATAAAAACCAGTTGAAGCTGGAGAAATTGTGCGCGTAAGGCAGCTTCTTCGGCTTTCTTCATCGTCTGAAGTTCGTGTCGACCTCTTTGAAGGCGATGTCGATCATCTGTGATAGATTCATTGAGTGCATCCAAATGTGCGTCAATGGATATCTCTGGGGTGCATTTCGTACAGAGCTTTCTCAACCTCCTCGTGCAATCCACTAACTTCCCTGCGTTCTCTGGGAAAACTAGTTCATTCCAGTCAAGTTGGTCATGTCCTACCATTGATTTACCTCGAGAATCGCTCGGTCGTGTCGATCGTACGTCATCCTCTGAAGACGTCGATTCTGGGCTTGTTTCTGCGTGCTTTTTAGTCGTTCTTGCGGCTTTCTGTGTGTCGTGAGCTGGTAAGCGGCGTGACTTTCTGTGCTGCTTGTCCACAAAGATAGCCTGGACTCTACGAAGCTTGTCCTCTGGATAGACGGCGCTCCCACATCGCACCTCTTCTTCGCTCGAACTGTCTTCATCATCCATAGCCGAGCCAAACGTCGCGCTTGGTTCAATGCAATGGACCAATCACATGCCGATATTCGTTTGACTCATTGGATCATCCGGATAATCAGTACAAACTCGAGATATCCCGGATAAAGGTGTCAGTGATCCGGATAATTCAGATGGATTGTCCGGATGATATCAAATATCCGGATATTTGGATTGAAACTGGCAGTTACCATTTTTTATCCGGAGAGTTTTCTAAAAATGAGCATTAGACATACGTGTCAGCGGACCTTGGATGACTGCGCGAGTGTCGCCGAAAAACACGGCCTGGATGGGAAAGAAGACGACGAAACAGCGCAAGCGTACAGCTAAGAAGGCACAGATTGTAGACATCCACAAAGCCACCGAGCAGCTCTCTCAAGAGAAGTTGAAAGTCGCTGTTGAACGATCCACAGTATATCCATGGCTTCTCTACAGTGCATTTGGCATCGTTGCCGCGATTGGAGCGGCTCTCGATGTTGTCGCGATTGCAGTCCCTGATGATTTTAGTTCAAGATGCTGCAAGTTCCTCTTTGTGGTCATCACTTGTGT
Organism: Aphanomyces euteiches; assembly: GCA_021527685.1. Classification (NCBI taxonomy): domain Eukaryota; phylum Oomycota; class Saprolegniomycetes; order Saprolegniales; family Verrucalvaceae; genus Aphanomyces; species Aphanomyces euteiches. The sequence goes on along the minus strand of JAJGMV010000093.1, from coordinate 1,421,879 downwards.
GAATATTCGGACCCATGGCCAATTCGGACGAAAACCATGGTGGATCCGAGCCTTAGTGTACATTCTGTGCAACTTTGCAGGCGCAACGACGATTTGCATTGCAAGACAAGAAATTCCAGCATATATGCGCGGGGTCCAACCTTGGGTGAGCGTTGCGATTGCAGCAATGTTTATCGAAGTGCTTATGCGAAACAACGATGCCACGGGGCGAGAACATTGCATGTGGGCTCGCGCGTTTTGCGTCGTGCCCGTGTCTCTCTGGAAGACCAAGACGCTCGGACGATTAGTAACGGATTGCTACGAAACGGGTACACCGTTGTTCAAGTGTGTGCCGATGGTTACTGCTGATTTGGGGGCAAGCGGCTTGATGCTTGTCTTTCTATCGCACTTGGACGCCCATGGCTTCTCCCTTCCGACGCATTTTGCTCAAGTGGAGCGCGTCTATGTCATGGCGCAACACCTCGTCGTCATGGGCCCCATTGCGCTCATTTGGAAGCTTGAAGAGTCCAAATTCAATGCAACGACAGCCATGATCGCCGGCGGCCTCGTCCTCTTCTACAACTTGGTCAAGTACTGCTGGCTTCCCATCGACTACTTCCTAACCCAATCCAAAAAAATTGACTAAAGTTAAGATCGCATTAATTATAAGCTTTACTTCTTCTTCACGCTGACTTTCTTCTTCTTTGTCTTCACGGGGACCATCGGGCGCTCGAAGGCCATAATTTGAAACTTGCTGCCTACACAGCGCTTCCAGATCCATTCGAGTTGCGCAAAGACGTACCCGCGATGATATGCTTGAGGTCAGGACGGTTCTTGGCCGTATCGGCCGTGCCTTCGAGTCTAGAAACGGGTCAGATCATTTTACAACTTTCTCTCTGAACCTTGTCTGGCGCCGTTGCGCTGTCGCCAAGTTTTTCATCGCGACGGACACACGGGGATGCGAGATGCCAAATCCGCTCTTGAATACACTCAACGCGGATCGAAAGTACATGACCGCGGCATCGATTTGGCCCATGGCATGCAAGCAACAAGCGACATTATTGAGCGTCGTCGCAGTGTCAACGTGGTTTTCACCGTAGAGCTAGTGGAAATATACTCACAATGAGTTATCGAGCATGTCGTACTGTTTCCCGTATCGTCAGCGCTTTATCAAAGCATTTTAGAGCGACGACAATATTGCCCGAGTGGAAGCAAACAGTGCCAAGGCAGCTCAAGACGAGCCCTCGACCAGGATGCGCTTCAGGCAGCCCGTCGGCAACCACGAGAGCCTCCGAATACGTCTGCAACGCGTCCAAGTCGCGTTGTCGACTGTCGAGAATACTGCCTCGTGACAGCATAAAGAATAGCTGAGCATCTGTGTCCAGTACTCGGTATTGACTGAATTCAACGTGAGCGATGGGTTCATGCGGTCCACTACCTCAAGTCAATCATGTCATCTTCAGCTTCATGGAGCTGAGATAGCGCCATCTACGCCCAGGCCATGAGAACGGCAAGGGAAAGAGTAGAGCGTACTTCGTACTGCCCGTGGTTTTGATAAGCAACGGCGCACTCGATCTTGTTGGTCACTTCGGGTGGAAAGTCTGGAATTGCCAAGACATCCTTGATCACAATGACAGAGCCAGCCGAGACAAAAGTCTTCTTTTCCTGCAGTGCCATGAATACTTTAATGGGAATGCTGCAGCTTACGGGGGACGTAGCGCCGCGGTGGTGCTGCAAAACCTTGCGGACTTTGAGGGAGAGCGATCCGACTTGAGCGTGGATTTCGTCCAGCACGGCGTCCAAGCTCGTGTCAATTTGTTGCTCAGGAACTTTCGACGATGTCTTGACCGTGTCGCCATTTGGAAGGATTTGCATGTGGTCAAACATGACTTTGAGACTGTGCTCGAGACGTGACGTTTCAATTGTCTTGCGGAGCGTGCCAGCTTCGCCATCGACGAGTTTTCCATGAAGCACTTGAGCCACGCGGCAGATTCCTTCGAGAAATTGTGGATACCCCATCGTCGTGCCATGATGGTGGCTCAGTTGATTCGTCGCAAACGTCGACGTGACCGCGGACGTGATCTATCGCAATCGATTGACACCAGATTAGACGTTTGAAAGTACCATCGACGCTTCGTCGGGCAAAATGTAGTCTGGGCTGATGAAATATCCGACTAGGAAGTCGTAGAACGCATCGTCGGTCATGCCACCATCCGCTGCCGTCTTGCAGTACATTTGGAACGACTACAGGGGACAAAACCTCAGCGACGATGACTTCTCGAGGGCCACACCTGCTGCATGGTATCGCTGTACGCCTCCAGCAAGCTCAAAGGCGCAACCATCATGAGCTTTACTCGCAGATTGTCAAACCCAGCATCAGCTTGAGCTTCAGAATAGTTCTCGACCCTGGCTTTCTTGCGAAAGGAATGCAGATCCGTCACGAGGCGGGCGAGAGTCTTCGGGTTGGACGAGTACCGCAGCTTGGCCACTTTGGTCAATGCCGTGCCGTACTCGCGTAGGTTGAGCTGCTGCTTAAAGTTGCCTCCACGTGTCGAGTTGAATCAAGAGACGGCAGCGCAAGTGTACCTTTGACGACGTCAAAGATGGCTTTGGCGTCGAGAATGGTAAATCCATTGTGTTGTTGAAAGTAGAGCGGCTTGAGAAAGCCCGCGAGGCTATGTGAATATGTTAAACACAGTCACGACAGTCACCAAGGAGTCTACTCGATGCCTTCGTCGCCATCTCGGAGATCGTCGTAGAGTTGGCGGACGTAGCTCGCTTCGTTGGCGGGCGCGTCCATGCAAAAACAGTTTCAACACAAAAACCAACAAGACGACACTTCAGTTACGCCATGAAATTCCGTTCAACTCCTCGACAATGTACTTGAACTCGCGCAGGTTTGGGATCTTGTACTCGCAGTCGTGGTTGTAGTCTGCGTCGTGTTTGAGCACGTAGCACGTATGGGACCCAGCAGCTCTACCAGACAGATGCGATAAAGTCACTCCACCATCGAAATGCGACGTACTTTCCAGACAAAATGGCCGTCTTGGAGCTCGAGATGACCTAGGAATCACGTCTTGAGATGGAGAACGCGGTCTGAAGCTCGTACGACAATATCTTTGGGCTCCAGGTCAAGCAATTTGCAAACGTTGTGGATCGGCGTCGGCTGTGGAAATGCTGCCAAGTCTGCATTATCCATGACAGCGTCCAAATACTTGAGCTAAAAATATTATTAGACCAACTCACGACAGGTATGCAAACATCAGTGACGAAGTGTTCAAACTCTGCTTGGCGCTGCGCTGACGTCGGAGGAATCACTCCAAGAGCTAGTCCTCGCAAGCTAATGTAGCTCTACAGCAATACGTCAGACGATGACCTTGACGGAGATGACGTACCAGAAATGCGTTGACACCTTCGTTGACTTTTCGCGTTGGAAGGCTTGACGATGTTGTTCCCTTTGTGCTTGGAGCTGTAGGAGCTACTGGAGTCGTAGAAATGGTAGATTCATCACCCGACGTGCTTTTAGCTTTCGCACGTTGCTTGATGGCATTGATCTTGTCGAGGTACTTGGCTCGAATCCCATCTGCTTTGTCTTCAGTTTGCAAGATATCGATCTTGGAAGCTGTAGCTTTAGTTGGTTTCTTTTCCATTTCATTGACGAGCTTGTCGTGCAAAGATGCTGTATTGTCGTCCTCGTCCGAACGATTTGGATTGTCACCGAGGATCCTGTCTCGCACTAGCAAGAAATCATATTGCTCCATTGCGTACACTCAAACTTACTGAAAGTTGGAAGTCCAGCCAATGTCGTTTGCACTCGTCGTCCTTGTTCAGTCTCTGACTGCGTCATGCTTTGCAAGAGCCCACGGACATTTTGAAACAACGATCCACGTTTCATCGACTGCGTTTCGTCAATCGTTGTTTTCTCCGATCCCAACGAAGATGCTGGAGCAGCAGCTTCTTGAACTGTAGATTCACACAGGACTTCATAGTCGACCAGCACGCCGCGGAGTTTCTGTGAAGCTACGGCGCGCTTTAGGAACGTCTTATGGAGCTGTGATGCCGCCATAGCAGGAAGAAATATGACCACATTGATCAAACTAAACCATTGACCAATCAGATCAAACAGAACTTATACTTGGAGTTTGTAAACTGACCACACAAATCCGAATTTTGCGATCTTTGATGAAGTCCACAGCGGCGGCCGAGGACTCTCCCATCAATGGCGTGCCCATGGCAGTGCCAGTCTATGGCTCTTTCCGCTCGTATGGCCAGGAAACGATTACGATCAAGCGGGATTCTCTGTGGTATGCTCTGACGAGCCCAGTGCAGTTGTTCACATGGAAACTGTTGATCTTTCAAGTGGCCAACTTGCTTTTGGCCGTTATCGCCTTGGTAGCGATCGCAGCCGGGCTCACACTGTCCTTGGCTTTGCTTCCATTTTGCTGTGTGGGAATCGCACTGTTGAAAGCGCTTTTTCAAGGTGTGCACTGCATCGCTCAATTGGATGCCCGTTTGTTCAACTGGTTGGCACCCCTCAAGGAACACATCACGGTTAGCTTTGAATTTGCCCAGAATGGTCATGAGCATGACCACGCGTACTGTCTAGCCCCTGGTGTCGCCCCGTGCTCTCTTGATCTTGCCATGGCAGTTCTCTACTACGCTTGCATCAAATTCCCCCTGGCAGTGGTCATCACTGGCTCCCTCTTTGCCCTTCTGTCTATGTCCTTTGCATGCTTATTGTTTCCATGGTCCTTGTCGGTTGAATCGGCTTCGCACATTGTCAACGTCGAATTCCTCCAGCAACAACATGCGATTCTCGTGTTTATCTTGGGCCTCCTTGGCGTCTACCTTGCCATTTTTCTATTGCACAAGAGCACTCGCATCATTCAATTGACGACTCAGTTTTGCGCGTCCAAGTCGTTCCACATCTACTCGGCCGACATCTCACGCTATGAACCAATTCAAGGGCGCCAAACTCTTTGTTCAAATTTAGTCTCATTTTAATTTCATTTTAGTCTCAGTTTAGTCTCAGTTTAGTCTCAGTTTAGTCTCAGTTTCGACTCAGTTTTGCCTCGTTTCAGTCTCGTTTCAGTCTCATTTTAGTCTCACTTTATGTCACATTTAGTATCATTTTACTTTTTTGCACCATTGGTAACGCCGCGTCTTACCCGCCTCTCCCGTAGTCGGCTCCACATCCTCCTTGAGTCCATATCTGTCTTCATTAAGAAATTCTCATGAGCTCGACGATCCGCAATCGTTTCCAGAATGAAGACAAGTCGGCTGGCATGCGCGATGTGGCATTAGGACCAAAGGTGTACGACGGCGAGCGATTTGGCAAAATGTCGGAGCGTCTCAAGCGACACAACATTCACATCAAGACCTACGATAGGGTACGTCCGTCGTGAACCATTTTGCTTGACATCACTGTGTGCGTGGATAGAGTAACACTGTCTTCATCATCTTCTTTGCGTTCTTGGCCGTAGTAGGCATTGTCATTTGGGTCAAGTTGTCAGGAGTTGCTCGAATTCGCTAGAAGGATCGCCATTATTGTCGCTGCCAACAGCTTAGATAATTTGAGTTCATTAGTTCATCACACGAAACATGTCTATCTATGGTACAAGGCTCGCCCAGGACTTTCTTATGCCTGGGGAGAAAATTGAGGGATTGATGCGTTTGACGCCGCCGACGTGGTCGATGATGGGCGCATCGACGAGGGTGATTGGGGTGGATCAGACGCTGTCTTGGCCGGCTTTTTAGTCGTTGAGGACTTTGAGCTGACGAACGAGGATCGCAGAGTATTCACAACACGTTCCCAACACAATCGCACGTACGTTTTGGGGAGCCGATTCAATTCGAAAGCAAGTGAATTCACCACACTTTGTCGATTGACCAGACTGGTGATACAGACAGGCTTGGAGGGCACACTCGCCGCTCGTGATGCAGCCCGGTCAACCACCACTACTTCTTGAGTGCTTTTTGTTCGCGCAGGGATAAATTCAGCTGGTTCGGATCGGCTTGCCGTGCGATTGAAAGTGCCCGTATTTGATCGCGGCAAGTCGGGTGCGGATATTCGTCGTGACGTATGAGATCGAAAGCTGTAGCCTTCCGCCAGTTCTTCGACTGTCGACGACGGCGCACTCCGTCGTAGCAACAATGGCATACTTTGTCAATGCAAACAGACGATCGGCAAACTTCACCGAGCTGCGGGGAGTTGGAGCGACGAGATGTTGCTCAACCTGGACACAACGTAGAATGACCCAAGGACTGGATCTATCTTCATCCAGACGGTTGAACCTGAAGAAAATGACGCCACGGGCCCTTTTTATTGTTCCCAGATACAAATTTCAAGAGAACAAGAAAAAAAACGATACGAAATAGTCGACCAACTGCACGGATCGAACAGCCAAAATTCGTAGTAACAAAAAGCGACCAATAAGGGTCGTCAATTGGTAGCGATCCATCGAGGAACCAATTCACATTTCACGGCTTTATTAGGTCGCCAAATGTGAATCATAGGATGTGACGAATTGCTGAGACTAATATATGAAGCCGCGTAAATAAAAACCAGTCTTATTGCCAGTTGGGTGCCGTTTGAGTTAGATATATAGTGTTATTTTCCACTATTCTAGCAATGTTTTGCCGCTCGAATCTCCCCAAACAGTGCTCTGGTCGCCGAGATATGAGGCTTCAAACCTGATGGTCCGACTTTTCCGACAAAATTTTAGGTTTGAGTTTTTGGTATCGTTCAACTCGTCTCAGCGACACCAATGTTGCTGTTATTCAAATTGAGCAATTCGGTCTTGATTTTGAGTTATGAATAAAAAGCTAGAGTGTAATATGTAGTATAAAACTGTTCCAAACACTAATAATATAACTAATTGTATGTATGTTGTAAACTAGTAGATGTTTTCCCAAAACTGTTTTTTTTCAGTTTTCTCGAAACTCAAAATTATCACCAATTTCCTATACTTTGCACCTCAATTTCTCGAAAATTGGTAAGTGGTTGATAAGACTGGTTTTTATTTACGCGGCTTCATATCAACACAGTCCGCTCGCCTTTTGTCCTCGCGGCCACTTGCTCAAGACGACAGTCAAGCACGACGTACAGCGATGTCTCAGGCGGAGGTCGCGTGCTTTCATCCCGTCGAGAGACATGGCGCCGTGTATGCTCCCCAGTGCTGGATCGTGACATGCGAAGTTCGTAGCATTCATGAGAAATCGAGAGTTATACCGTAATTCCAATATTCCGTTGAATGTAACTCCACTGCAGATTCGCCGAACGTCTGACGCTGCAACCAACCACGAGGTGTGGCAGCACGGCTCACCAATCGCCCGTAATCCACTAACAGTTAGGGAGCTTTTTTCAATGCTATGATTGTAGAATCATCGATGATTCCACATATATTGCGTACCAGTTATATAATTGGCACCTGGATAAGCATCGCGATGGATACATCGTCGTCGGTGAAGTTCAAATCCGTATTCAAAACCGCACCGTTGCGACGACAATGCTGTCTCCTACAAGGAGGGGGTGCAGGGGTTTGCAACGTACAAATTTTGCAAAAATCAAGTGACAAAGTTTGGAAATCTTGAACCTCTATAAATGGATACTCAAACTATTAATTTATAAAGGTAGTAGTCTGAGCCAATCGAATTTGGTGGAGGGAAGATCCATAGCTCATATCTCCGACGACCGATGTCTCTACCCCCGACACGCCCCAATATCTCGAGCGCCGTGCCGAAAAGCGCACGTAAGACATGATGTATTTATGGAGGATGGATCTCATTGTGTGTGGTGTCCCTAGTGCTGTCGAAACTCGAAGCTTTTTTGCCAAAGATGGAGCAGGAAAACAAATCTCTCCAACAAGCGATCTCGGCAGGACAGGCAGACAAGTTTAACATTGAAGCCGAAGAGACGGACACGGAGAAACCCGTGATTCAAATGGTATGTAGATTCTATCGCATCGATATGAAATCTCACATTCGTTGTAGGACTTTGCATTGGGCATCGTGGGGGATGAAAATAGCGACAATGAAGATGACGATAGCGACGAAGAAGACAAGAGCTCGAGCCGCGAGATCAAATTCAAACCACAAAGCTCGAAGGAAAACCCTATTCACATTACGCCGCCAACGACGCAATCTCGACCCTTGATACAAGAATTAAATTAAGACTTGCTGATTCCTCACTTCGAAATCGTTCTATCCATCGACGGCAGCGGGCAAACAGCTACACATCAGCGCTCAACTTCCAACTGCTTCGATTCCGCGACTGACCGATGCTTGCTATCACCTCGGGATGGCTCAGGAGCAGCAAATTTTCCATCTATCAGGGAGTATTCGCTCCTGAAGCTCCAAAAATCTAGGGCAACAAGGTAGCCAACACTTCCATCAAAGTCGACCACAAACTTGAAGGAATTCCCGCGCTGCCGCGTCTTTGAGGACGCTCGGCCTCTGGTATCATGATGACTGATGGTGTTGTTTCCATCGAAATTCGGTAGATGACATTTCATAGGTGTGAAATTTCACTGACAGTTTCACGCCCTTTTGTAACTGGCAAGCGGTTGAGAGGGCGTGCGCGCGGTTGTCCAAATGCTATCGCGGCGGATTGTGAATTCGGTGGCAAGGGAAAACAGCCGCGTCGATGTCGTGGCGCTGCAGCAACGCGTCTTGGCTGAGTCGCCCATCTTCAGACTTGTCACTGGTACCAACGAAGACGAGCTCTTTGAATACCTCCACAACAACGACAAGCAGCTCAATGCCCGCGATACTGTCGGCGCGACGCCGCTCCTGATTTCCTTCCTCTACGCCAAATTCGACCTCGGCAAGCGCATCATTTCGACGTATCCAGGTGCGGTCGAGCCTCTTTCCTGGTCTTCATGAGGAGCTCTGCTGTAGTCACCAAGGGATTCCAGTATGCCCTCGCGACGTACGACACGCTCGATCCAAAGAAACCATCGCCGTACCATGGAGAAAACATTCTCCACATCGCCATCGTCCATCGCAACCTCGACGTAGTCCGCTGGCTCGTCGATACTTTGCCCGATTTACTGGATGCCGAAGCGACTGGAATGTTCTTCTCGCCAGGACATGCATGCTACTTTGGCGGCTCTCCGCTTCTCTTTGCACTCTCGTCGAGGCAGCTTGAAGCGGCAACGTACATTCTTCGAGCCGCGGATGCCGCGCCGCCGACATCCAATGCGGCCAAGACGAGTATTTTCATGATGGATGCATACGGCAACAATGCGCTTCATCTTGCTGTCATCCATGACCTTCCAGACGTGTATGACTTTGCGGTCCGGCATGCTATGGCGCGCTTCCCTGACGCATGTCCTCCCCATTTCGATCCGAACGACCCGAAAGCTTCCTACGACCTTCCGCTCTTCATGAAGAATCTCCACGGCACGGAGAAGGATCACTTTGAGCGGTTCATCCGCAAACCCAACACCGACTACTTGTCCTCCTCCCAGCCGTCCATTCTCCCAACCTCATGGACTCGTGTAGATCGCCGCTCACCTTGGCCGCTGCAATGGGCAAAGCGACGATGTTTCAGCATATCCTCATGTCTCTTGCGATTAAATCATGGACGTACGGTCCTGTGACATCCATGATGATTCCCCTCAAGGGACTTGAAGAACGCACGTGGCGACCCAAGACAAAGAAGAAGGCAGTGAGTGAGCGCGCGGTGCGTCCCATGACCTCGGAAGCTCCGAAAGTCGAGACTTCAGCGCACTCGCCGTTGAATGAAGCGTCGCAGTTGCAGCACTTGTTGGAGCGGAGGAACGTCAAGACGGCCATCGAGTGCTTGGGGTCCAACTCGAAGCTTTCCAACTGCATCAACGACAAACAGCTCGATGTACGTAGCGTCCTTGGACTTGTCTGACGCGGCGGTCGAGAGTAGACGGTCGTCCGCGATCGGTTGGAGATCATCGACTCGTTTGAAGTCAAGATGGTCCTCGACAAGAAGTGGGAATTCGCGGGACAGCGACTCTTCCTGTGGAACTTTGGCCACCACGTCGTCTTCTGCATCGTCTTCACGACGTCGACGTTCTACACGCACCACTACCGCGACGACGGCGCAAACATCGAATGGAGTCAATCGTGGCTTCATGTCGTGCTGGAATGCCTCATTCTCCTCGAAATGATCTACCGCATCTACTACGAAGTCAAGCAAGTCCGCAAGAACGGTACGTCCTTCCCACTCCGTCGCGTCCTCCTCAGCGCATTCCTCTCCAGGTGTCATGGGCTACCTCGAAGACTCTGGCGCGGCAATGGTCGACAACATCCTCAAGCTCGCGTTTTGCATCTTGATCGTCCTTGCCGTGATCTTTCGCCTCATGGGCTATCCCAACAACGAGGATGCGTGCGTCTCGCTGGCGCTCCTCTCGACGTACTTGTACTTCTTCTTCTTCCTCTTGGGGTTCCGCAGCACGGGACCGTTCATTGTCATGATCATGCGCATGTTGATCATTGACGTCGGGCGGTTCCTGATGATCTACGTCTTTGTCTTGACGGGTTTCGGCATGAGTTTGTACATCGTCGTGGATCAACGCGGCGGCATTTCGGCGTGGTGGCAGCGGATCAAGAGCCTCATGCTCGCATCCTTCTGCGCGACGTTCACGTGGACAGACTACACAGGGAACGAACTCTCCCAGCTCTCCCAAGTGCTCGTCTTCACGTATCTCTTCATCGTCGCGATCGTCTTTGTGAATCTCCTCATTGCAACGTACGTCCGCGTCCTCGCCGTCCCTTTGAAGGCTCGTCTTGACTAGGATGGGCAACACATACGAAGCGATCTTTGAAGCGTCCGAGCAGCAATGGTACGCCGAGCGAGCAAACATCATGAGCTCCATGGAGACGGCGCTCACGAAAGCCCAGCGGGAGAAGAATCGAACGCGGTATGCCGTCGATCTGGACGGGGAGCGATATCTCCAGATTGAATATGTCGACTCCGACAAGTGGCTCGGCGTGCACGAGCACGACATGGCCAAGGCGTTTGAAGAGTTCAAGCAAGCTGTCGTGCTCTACCGAGATCGCAAGATGGCCCGCGACGACGACGAGAGTCCGATGCAGATCAACCTCATTGATGCAAGGCTGCATGAATTGCATAATGCACTCTTTTGAGATTCATCAGTAATGACGACATCATGAACTCCAGGACTTAGCTAGCAGTGTCTCGAGATGTTTTCCAAGGCGCAGGGGCGGCACGACCTCCTTGACGCTCGTTTGGTCGGCGATCTTCCGCTGCAATTGGTTCACTTGGCGGGATAAGGAGTCAATCGTCGCTTCCTGCTCCTTAATGAGACGCACGACTTGATCCAACCGAGCTGTGTCGCAAGCGAGAAGATGCGTCTGGAGATACGTCTTGGCTTGGACGGCCTCAATGCGATTCTCGTGCACGCGCGCAGTTTCTTGATACGACTCGAGTTGCTGACGAAGACGTGCGTTCTCACTACGACAATTCCAAGCCACAGATTAGACCTCCCAGACAGAGAAGACCGTCAACCTTTCAACGAGCGCGAGCTTTTGTGCGAGGGAATCCACTTGCTGGCGACTCCTGCAACATGGCGGCGGCGATTCCATTGAAGTGTTGACAGTTACGCCAGCAGTTTTCAAGTGGAGGAGAGCCGCACGACGACGGGATGGAAAAGTTGGAGCTCGTGACGACGCCTGAAGGGATTACATGGCAAGACCGTGAGATCCGCTTTGATATTGGAGCGTCGGCAATGGAATTGCGCAAGGGAGAGATCGCAATCGACTCTATCAACTCGGTCGAAGACACCAAAGGCAACAACGGAGAGCGTGGATCGCTCGAGATCACCAACTTGCGACTTCTCTGGGCCTCCCATCGCTCTGCGCGGACCAACTTGAGCATTGGATACAACTGCGTGCAGTCGATCAAGATCCGCACCGCGACGTCCAAACTGCGCGGATCGACGCAAGCGCTGTACATCATGACCAAGTATTCCAACTCGCGCTTCGAGTTCATCTTCACGTCGCTCGTGAAAGCAAGTCCGCGACTCTTCACGACCGTCCAAGCAGTCTTCCGCTCGTACGAGACGACAAAACTCTACCGCGACTTGAAACTCCGCGGCGCGATCATCCAAGTACGTTCCCTTTCAACTTCCCTCGTGTTCTCACCGCGGCGGCGATATGTAGGACAAGGAATTGCGTCTCCTTCCCCATGAACAAGTCTACACCAAAGTCATCGGCGTGTGGAATCTCAGCTCCGATCAAGGGAACCTCGGCACGTTCTTCGTCACGAACGTCCGCGTCGTGTGGCATGCGAATCTCGCCGAGAATTTCAATGTGAGCATGCCGTACATGCAGATCAAGTCGGCGCGCGTACGCAATTCCAAGTTTGGTCCCGCGCTCGTCATCGAGACGTCAGCTTCAAGCGGCGGCTACGTTCTTGGGTTCCGCATTGACCCAGAGGAGAAACTCACGGAGCTCTTCAAGGAGATCAAGAGTCTCCATGCGGTTTTCTCGGTGAATCCTATCTACGGCGTCGACTACACGATCGAAGAGAAGCCGGCATCGCTTGACTTTCTCAAGCAGCCCCGCAAAGTCGACGATGTTGAGATCGTCGAAGATCAATCGAGCTCCATCGACGCATTTGCCGCCTACTACGCCGTCGCCAACAAGAACCAGGTAGATGGAATCGTCGTGCGATCTCTCGACTGACGTGGCGTGTAGGACCGCGTGCCCGTCTACTGCAAGGACATTGGACTCGCGTTTGAAAGCCTCCCCGATGGCATTTCCCTCGGCGATCTCTGGTACGTCACTTAAGTCTCAATCAAGATAGATGCATGTAGTATGCCTTATGGACTGTTGGGATTGCGCAGCTCGAGGTAGTTGTTTCGGCGGCGGAGCTTGCGGTAGACCACAGCGAGGACGCCGATAATAACACAGCCGACGACGAACGAGCCAAAGACAGTGCCAGATGAAATGCCATTGCCAGATGACGATGGTTGCCGCTGGATCGCCGCGACTGGTGATGCAGTTGGCGACGCCGGCGATGAAGTCGGTGCGGACGTTGATGAGATCTCTGGAGGAATGGCAGCGGTTGTTAGTGGCGCAGTGGATGGAATTGCCGACGGTGACGAAGAAGCTGGCACCACTGACGTTACAGCGGCGCTTGTCGAAGGAGATGGCGTAGACGTCGAGGCGTTGCGGAGGACCAAGCATTGAATGTCCACTGGGAGTTGAATCGTGTCGATCGATATCGTCTGCGGCGTCGAGCTCACGTTGGATCCCCATGAGGCGGTCGATGAATTTGTAGCATTGGATGCATTCTTGGCGATGCTGCTGGAAGCAGTCGATGCGATTGTACAGCTTGGATCGACGTAATGGCCAAACGAGTGGTTGGAACAATTGGCTTTGGCGAATGTGTCGCTCTCGACCGAGATGCACGTGGCGTCGATGATCGATTCGACAGTGGAGCCTTGTCGGATTTGCATGTACGTGGCATTGGGCTGCCAGTCATGGAGCGACCAATTCCCCGACGATGCTCTGGACGAGCACGTCGCCGTGACAAAGGATTCATTCGTGCCATTGGATTGCTTGAGGTAGAGCAGAGGCCCCGCGCACGTCGCTGTCATGCTAGCGGAGAAATGGCAAGCGAATGAAGCTACGCTCGCCAAGCCGTTGTAACTGTCGAGCGTTGAGAAAAGGAATTACCGCCATGGAATATCCAACATGGCGGTCGTGTTACATGCTTATTATCTCGGAGATGCACGAAGAATGCGAATGTCGTCCTGGGGCCTACAAAAACACGGAAGTGTAAGGTATAGTCCAGGGAACTCAACGTACTTGTCGTTGGCACCCGTTTGTACAAGTCCAATGCGCTTGACGACGCCCATTCCTTCGGAAACGCGCCCAAAGACAGTATGTTTGCCATCCAACCATGGAGTTGGAGCCAACGTGATGAAGAATTGACTGCCATTGGTATTGGGGCCAGCATTCGCCTACGTACAAGTTACCATCGCGTCCAACTTCGAAGAATTTCGGATCGCACCATGGACAAGACGCCAGCACCAGTGTGTTTCAGCTCGGCGGTGATTTCGTCTTCAAATTTGCCACTGCAGGATTCAACTCCGTCAGCCTGACGAGGCTTTATGACCTTACCCATAGATCGATTCTCCTCCACGTCCAGTACCTGTTGGATCACCGCCTTGGATCATAAAGTCCTACACAAGAGTGAGATTTCTTTCGACCCCAGCGACGTAGATGGAGGTACTTTGATCACGCGGTGGAAAATCGTGTTGTCGTAATATCCACGGCGGGCAAGCTCAATGATATTCTTGCAAGTGCGAGGAGTATGCTGAGTATACAATTCCATAGTAAACGTCCCCTAGAACAGTAAGAGGGTCATCCATTCCGTTGGTCTTCCTGCCTTCGTACCATGGACGTCTCAAAGTCGACGTATGCCGCCATCTTGCACGGATTTCTTGATGGTCAACGAGGCGTCTCATGGCCATGAGCCAATCAAAAAATTAACTGTTAAATTCGGGCCAATCAAATAATTACCAAATTTTAATTAATTATTTTGGAATTCATTTGTATTATTAAATAATTTTATTTCTATGAACATAATCAATTCATGCGAGCCAGCAGTCCATCGCCACCAAGACATCGCCAAGAACGGTCAAGATCGCGCTCAAGAAGTCCAGAGGACCGACGAGATCGAAGTAGGCGTAATAGCCGAAGCGCAAGTCGAAGTCGCAGCCGCGAAAGTTCACGACGATCATCATCTGTGGAGGGAAAGAAGAAGAAAAAGAAGTCAAAGGACAAAAAGCACAAAAAGTCCAAACGGAAAGAGGATGAGCGTGAGAAAGAAGCATCGCCCCCGACAGAGCAACCTCCCATCGCTGCTAAGTCTGACCCGAGGAGAAACTTCTTTGAGCAGCTCAAGCAACAAGAAGCACAGAAGGAACGAATTGGCACTGTGCATACGTCGGGACGCAAACCTGAAAATCCGACAGCCAATTCTGGCGATTGGGAATGCGTCAAGGAAGGATGTGGACACAGCAATATGAAGCGAGCAACTTCGTGCACGAAATGCGGGGCCATGCGCCGAATCACTCAGTGGCGCTAGGCATCTGCAATCTAGGGTGATATCATCAACAATTTGTCTAAGGTACAATTTATGCAACTGACTGAACGAACTCTCATCTACCTTGAAAGGCTATGGCAATACGAATGCCGGCTTCAGCTGTACCAGGGAGAGCTTGGACTTGGTGAGCTTCATCGAGAGCATCTGGGGTTGATTGCCAGCTTGAAGAAGGTTGATGTGATTTTTTGGTAAATTTTGAATTTGTAATCTTGTGTTTTTGTATTTTTCGCTTTTTAAACATTTTTAAAAAGAATGGCATCGGCAGATCACATGGACGAGAGCATGGCGTCGCTCAAGGAAGATGCGGTCGCTCTTGCGGCGCATGCGCCGATTCGCAGAGTTGGGCGTCCAAAATCGCTCATCCATGCTGAGTTTGAGTGGTCCCCGAAGTTTGGTGAACTGAAATGCGATCAAGCCAAATGCAAGCACTGCGGATGGAAGGGAGCGTACTCGAAGCAAAATATGGATCGTCACTGGAAAAACTGCTTGCAGGTATGTCGAGACTTAATCGCCATCGAGGGCCTCATCTTGTGCCGCAGAGACCACGTGACGACAGTCCGATTGACACGAGGTATGGTTTTTGAAATGCATTTGAAATACGATGGGATTTTAAACCCACCTTGAGCTCATTGTTGTTTGTTGTTGGAGCAAATGCGATTCACATGTGGAATGCTTAGACGCCGGTTCATCAGCACGGTACCCAAGCGATTGACGCCTGCCGAACGCTCTGTGCTTCTTGCCAAAGTTCCCGAATGGAAGGTTGTCGAAGGCCGTGATGCGATCCAACGTCGTTTCGAATTCAAGGACTTCAGCGAAGCCTGGAGTTTCATGTCCCGCACGGCCCTCTTCGCCGAACAAAACAACCATCACCCCGAGTGGTTCAATGTGTACAACCGCGTCGATGTCACCTTGAGTACGCACGATTGCAGCGGTTTGTCCCAAAACGACATCAGCATGGCCGCCAAGATGGACGAATTCGCTTCAGGAATCTCTCATCACGATGTCATCTAAGATGACACCTCTTGCCCTAAATGCAATGAAATGTTTCTTGTTCATTGACCTGAGCACTCTTTCGTTCTCCAATCTTGCCATGATCGGCTTCATGGGGTTAGCCCAGGAGGTTTAGTCGTATTCATGAGGTACATAGCTATCTCTATCGAAAGTTGGCATTGCCGGCACCGCGACTGCCGCCATGTCTAATGCTTGCTTTCCGCTCCGTCGCTTTCGATATGACCGATTCAGCCACGCTTTGGTGAGATGCAACAGAGGAAATGTCCGACTCAGAGTCCTTCTTACGAGTCGCAACACTCTTGACACTCTTGGCTGTGCTTGTGAGAGCCGTGCCAGACTTATACAAGTCTCTTGCTGGCTTCTTGTTGTCACGCGATGATGGCTTTGGTGGTGGTGTGCCTTCGACATGGTCGGGATACAGCGCGGCGTATTCCATCAGGCCTAGTTGCTGAATCAGCATCAAAACTGGGCGAGGGAAAGCACCTCCAGATAGTACATATATGTTGTCAAATCCTTTCTGGCCAAGAAGGGTAGCCGACTGACTGGATAGCTTTTCGTCCATGCAGTAGAGAATGATTAGCTTGCTCTCTTGATTCTTCTACAATGAAGTTGTCATGTTGCCGTTAAAGTTTGCCGCAAATTACGAATTGAAGCATTTCGGGTAAAAATTGGTCGCGGCACAGATACGCCGTGGGAAACGACTTGGCTGGTCGAGGAATTAAACAAACTCATCGCAGAAATCTTTGCGTACCTCGATGAATGCGGTTCTCTACAAAGTCTTCACGAGGACGAGTGTCCAAAATCAAGTATGGAACATCATAGTTCTCCCCTTCTTCCGCATCGTAGCTCACAATCCGTGGACCAGTATGATCTTGATTATTCTCAGATGCCTCGCGTTGCATGACATAATTTCCATCTCCATCCTTGACCATTCGCGCCACCATTTCAGGTGCATTTGCATCACCTTTGCCTGTATCTTCATATTCTCGGAACAAATCCGCAACACATCGTGGAGTGACGCGTCGAAATGTTTCATCACGTCGCTTGAGGAATTCTTTGCTTGCTATGGAAAGTACCGATGAGAATTTGACGATAGGAAAATCGACGTACAGATCAAGCGAACATTGTTGACAGTATTGCCTGTGTTCAATTTGCTCTGTGTGTCCTTGTACTTTGGATTCTGGGGCAACCGTTTCTCCATGATCTATCCAATGCAAAATGTCAAACAGCACCTATATCGCGCAGGGCTTACAGTCATGGCGGCCTTGGGCTTGTTAAACGTTCCGGTCTTGAGGCTCATGGGGGAAGATCCAATTATGGCATCCGAGTATGGATTCTGGCATTGGCCAATCAATATGCGAAATACCGAAATAGAATGCCTGATTGGCTCATATTTTAAGAAAGAATTAACCGGATGCTTTATCCGGAAAAATGGCGCGAAAGACTCCATATTCGAATTTGCGCGATCGATTGCATTTGAGATCGTCGGCCGAACGATGCTACGCAGTATTCCAAAAAGCGACGTGCAAAAGATTTGCAGTGGCCAGTCGGTCGTGGATTTGGCAACTGCAGTGAAGGAATTGGTGGAGAATTCACTAGACGCTGGCGCAACAACCATCGAGATCAAGTTGAAAGAGTTTGGACAACTTGGATTTGAAGTAAGCGACAACGGAAAGGGCATCTCGAGTGAAGACCATGCTGCAATCGTACTCAAGCATTACACATCAAAGATCCAAGCATACGAAGATTTGGAGAATGTCTCGTCGTTTGGGTTTCGAGGTGAAGCGCTGAGTTCGATCTGTCAGTTAGCGCGAAGTTTTACCGTTCTTACACGCACCAAAGATGACAGTATTGGTACTTTGCTACAATATGACCATGGTGGGGCATTAGTGTCATCGGTATTGTCAGTTCTTGAAATTACATCCATCACACGAAATTATAGACGAAAAAGGCGCGTGGGGTAGGAACAACTGTCATCGTCGAAGATTTATTTCATCCCTTGCCTGTCCGCTACAAAGACTTTGTCAAAAACATTAAGAAGCATTACGGCAAGACGTTGCGTGTTCTTCAGGTTTCCTCTCGTGCTCTGTGCTGTCTGATAATGCTGTACAGGGCTACGCATTGATCAGCTCAAAAGTTAAAATTTCATGTATCAATGTAACGGGAAAAAATAACCAGCGACAAGAAGTCCTTTCTACACAAGCTAACCAAACAGTTGCAGACAACATTGCCAACGTGTTTGGAAGCAAATTTCTCAAAACTCTACTTGTAGTTGATATCCCTGTACCTTTGGGTGACGATAAAATTGGACAAATTGCAGGCTTCGTCTCCAAAGTAGGCGTTGGCGTAGGTCGCAGTGACAATGACCGCCAGTTTTTCTTTGTAAATGGCCGTCCTGTTGATCTCTTGCAGGTCTATGTTCCTTTCAATTCGATAACTAAACCATCTACAGGCTACAAAGGCAGTGAATGAAGTTTGGCGACAGTATGAAATGAAACAGAAACCAGCGTGCGTTCTTAATTTTGTCTTACCTGCTGGCACTGTCGACGTCAATGTCACCCCTGACAAACGCGAAACCTTCATCAAAGACGTTTGTTATCATGCAATACTGGTTTCCCACTTTATTCTGCCTAGGAAGTATTTGTTGTCGAATGTCTCAAAGAAGGTCTCAACAGTATGTACGAACCCTCGCGAGGCACATTTCAAGTACAATCACTTTTGCCTGTGAGCAGTGTAAACCCCAAAACACTCACAATCCCATCGTCTCCAAAAGTTAAGCGACAAAGAGATACCCATGATAGCGAGGTTCCAGCTACAGCTGTACAATTGGACGAGGATAATTTGCTTACCCCAACTCCTGCAAAGCGAACCAAGAAAGATGCATCCAACATATCTGAGACAATAGGGCATGAAACACAGAGCGAGAACAATGTACAGAAGAAGCCAAATCATGACAAAAACAACGTAATATCCGAGAAAGCCACAGAATCTCTGACCACTGGAGTGGTGTCGCGTGAAAAAGTGGTCGAAACAAATGAATTGCTGACAATTTCACAGTATTCCCCACCCCACACCCCAGCTAAAATTTCGACCATGGAGCAACCTAAGTCACCGTCTACTGACTGGCCTCCATCCGAAAATGCAATCGAACATTCTCATGATGAAGTAGTAGTACAAACACCGGCTACCGCAGTTCCAGCTGCAAAGATAATGTCTGCAAAACAAGAGCCAAACAAGCGACAGGGGTTCATGATCTCGAAGTACTCGATGCGCGATGTGGTCAAGCAAAGAAAGTTCTTCTTTAGTCAACAAAAAAAGAGATCTCAACTACCACAACGGAAACGATCAATTCCTACTGAATGTGGTGCTGAAGGGACTGAAAATGGAGAAGAAGCGATTTCATCACTTCAGCGTGTGTTATCCAAGGTAGGAGTCGACAAGTATTTTCTGCTCACTTGTAAAGGACGACTTTCGTCGAATGGAAGTTGTTGGTCAGTTCAACATGGGGTTCATTATCGCTCGACTGGACTCCGACTTATTTATCATTGATCAACATGCAAGTGACGAAAAGTTTCGTTACGAAACGTTGCAAAAGACAACCATAATCCATCAACAGCCTCTTGTGCGACCTATGTCCCTGCAGCTTACAGCAATAGAAGAAATGACAATTCTAGATCACCTTGATGTATTCAAGAAACAAGGATTTCATTTTCAAGTGGATGAGTCGGCAAATGTGACCGAGAAGTTGAAGCTCATTTCAGTGCCATTTAGTAAACAGACGCAATGGGGCGTGGATGGTAAGATTTTTCGCGTTTTGGATGTATCATATCTTGTTAGATGTACGAGAACTTGTTTCACTTCTCCTCGAGTCACCCAATACGCCTGCTACAATTCGTCTACCTAAAACATTGGCAATGTTTGCATCGCGAGCATGCCGAAGCGCTGTTATGATCGGAACAGCGTTGAAACGGGATGAAATGCAAAAGGTATCGAGAAAATTTACGGAAGAACATGAGTATGATTAGATTGTGTTACAACTGGCTGAATTGGAGCAACCATGGAACTGTCCACACGGGTATGTTGTTATGATATGACATCAGCCTCATCGATATGCGAAGGCGACCAACAATGCGGCATTTAGTTGACCTGTCAGAGATTGGGCAAATGCAGTAGAGAATTGCTTGTAAATATGGATGTAACACAACAAATAGATCGTTCGTGTTTGAAAGATAATGACGCTAATTGGTATCATCGCTTTGCCTTCTTGCCCAGATACGAAGATGAGACAAAATGATTACCATCGCAACGAAAGCTTCAAGAATTTGTTGAGTGACAACGCATCGGGAAACAGCCTAAAACTGAGATTGGCCCCGCAACACCGAGCGCGATAACGCCATTTTTCTGCACCGGTTACAGAAGGTGAGGCCTGTTGGAGAGATTAACACAGCCCAACTCCACCCTTCATTCCGCTACTACTTCATTGCGAAGAGAAACTCCTTCCAGTGTGACATCTTTGAGGGCTGTGGTCCCAGGTTTTACAAGAAATCCTTCGTTTGAACTGCTTGGTAGTGGTTGCTCGGCAGTGTTAGTCTTCCAGTTTTACTCGGATATTACTGTATCAGTAAGCGTCGCCAAATCTTCAGACTCTCTTTGCTGATCCTAGAGTTTGTTGCTGATAAGCCCGTAATCATTACTCAAGCAGTGATTCTGGCAACCACCGACATCGCAAATCGCCTTTGGAGCTGCCTTGATTCGCGTTCATTGCTTATGCAGTGACAATAGTTGTGCACGCCATCGTTGGAGCTGAATTGGGACGAGGAGTATCAATGGCAGTTGGACCGTCCTCTAGGCAGTTGAAGAGACAACAATATCAATTTCCAAGTCGCAGCCATGCAGAAGTACCACGAAAATAGCAGCAACAACGCCGAAAGGTCCAGTGAAGACACTCCAGACACTGCCGCGCCCGACATTTTGACTCAATTTCTGGAATATTTGTCCAAAGCGCTGACGATACAACATGCCGATGGGTTGACACTTCTAGCACAAGCATTTCTCAAGGGCGGTGACAATGAGATACTTGATCAATTCGTCAATGAATCACTCAATGTTGTTATCTTTTCCAGACGAAACGAAGATGATCAGGGGAGCACAACCACCAAAAATCAATTACCAAAGAAACGTCACGTTGGTGCTTCTCAAGACGTAACAAACCACAAAGCAAGGCTTAACCACTGTGCATCCTATCAAAACGGGGATCTAGCAACCAGCGAGACCAAGGATATCGACCCGACGAAAGACAACATTCCCGAATTGTTCACCACATTGTCAAAGGCTCTTGGCAAAGAAGTTGCTCTGGCGTGGTCGTCCATACTCGAGAAAAAGCCATGGATGCGGTGGGCCATGTCATTTGCTCCCTTCTTGCCAGCAACGTCACCAGGCCGAGTAAATTTCAATTTGAAGCTGCAGCAATTTTACTGCCTTCATGGCCAGGCGTTGTGGGAACGATACTTTTGGCTGCCGATTTCATTGACATGGGCACCATTTGAGCGACTACAAAATGCCCAAAAAGCCTTTGGGTTGCTTGTTTATGAGCTCTACACTCTTGAGGGGCTTCCAGTTTTCCTCTTTTTGGACCATTATCCACATCCGTCGTGGCCAGTGCTGTTCGAAGACGCGCTTTCTGTTCTCAACTTTAGACCTGCCAACTTGTTGCTGTATTTGAATGACCAACATGACAAACGATGGCCATCTTGGAAAGGTTACTGGACGCCCAAGAGTTCTTCCAGCGGCTCGCAGCTTGCCAACCTCGCTTATCAACCATGGGCATTTTTAGAATGGGCTGCGGCACGCGACAAAGCGGCTTGCTTGAAAGACCAGTGGACATTCTTGAAATCCAAGCCCATTTTCTTCCAACAATTGAAAGCTGCAATCCACGCCAATTCGTTTGATAGTACTCGATGTCCATATGTTGGAGCGGTGCTTCCTGAGGGTTTGCCTTCACATTGGCGCTTTCCAAAAGCACCACAAACTAAATTGCAATGGGATTATCGTCGTCAGCGCGCCGTGGAAAATGAATGCACTGTGCCAAACTTGATCTTGTTTGACTGATGCGCACATGCAGCTGGCGGAAACGGAAGGAATTGAGTGAAAATGTTTTGTCAATCGATACCTTTGCCATTTGATTCCACCGTTGAGTTTTCTTGGGACAGGACATGGTTTTACTGTAGAATTTCGTTTTCATTTCTACTCACGGCATCATGCAACGCTCAGCTCTCAATTGCATCCGACGCGCTTCTGGGGGCTCAGTTAGTCGCAGTCGTCTGTTAGGCCACCGGCATTTTATGGACGATGCGCATGGCAGCACTTTCATCTTCAAATCGACAACAAGTCGACAAAGCCACCCACTAAGACCGACTGAAGCAGCGGCAGTATATGCATTTGCTGATTTTCTCTCGAGAAGTCTGGAAATTCGTCACCCTGAAGGATTGAAAACACTCGTCCGAGCATTTGTGCATGACCCTGCGCTGGTCGACTCGTATGTCGAATCTGCTCAGGACGTTGTAGTATTTGCAAAGCGAAGCACTTGTACCCCTGTCAAAACTTTTCATCGAGCGACAGAACATGTTCAGCCACAAGCGCGATGGCGCGAACCAGCGACAAGAGAAACAACCCGCCTTCGCTTGCGAGAAGAGCTTCTTCAGTGGCAAGTTGAAATGACGAAACACGTCAACGACATGGAACCAGCCCAGGAAGATGTGGAGACCCAAATGGGTAAAGAGTTTGCCTACAAATGGCAGGAGGTACTCTCCAGCAAGCCATGGACTCGATATTCCCAGTCATTTGTGTCATTTTTGCCACCCACGTCTAATGCTCGAAAGCATTTCAATGTGCGTCTTCAGCGCTTTTTTGCAGCTCATGGGCGGGCATTATGGGAGCGATACTTTTGGATTGGCACCTACACATGCGAGGAACATGTTGGACCGTGTCGTCGACTTGTAGCTGCCCGTGCAGCTTTGGGTCTGCTCATGTTTGAGCTCTATCAGCTTGAAGGCGTGTATCCATTTTTATTTCTTGACAAGTTTCCTCATCCATATTGGCCAAATTTGTTGGAGCATCCTGTGCACCTCAGTCGTGCTACCAAATCCAACGCTTTGATATACTTGGTCGAGGAGCACGCTAAGCGATGGCCAGATTGGTCCAAGTACATTGATCCAAAGAACGAAGACGATCCAAAAGACGAGGAAGGGTACAATCCGTGCGAATCATTTATGATGTGGGCGACCCGACGAAGCGATGGAAGTTGTTCGGCAGACAATTGGTTGGAGGCAGGTGCAACACCGATGTGGTTTTCGATGGTTTTGGAAGAATTGAACGCCATGGAACCAGCTTATAATGCGTTCGAGTCTCCTTACATTTCGGTTGTTCTCCCAGAAGGCGTACCCAAGCGATGGAATTGTCCAAACATTCCACCAGGTAAATGGCAATGGGATTGGAATATCCAGCGGGCTGTAAAGAGACCTTCCATGAACACGGTGTCGAACTGAGCGACCTAAGCGCGAGATTGAATATCAAATGCATATTGATGATATTTGCATACCTGAGTTGCCTTCATAGTTATTGCATAATTATCAGCCACAGACCTCACAGATTTCGTGGCTTAGCAATACTGAATTAGAGGCATTTTGTCTGCTTGGTGTTCTAATTGTTGCAAGCATTTCAAATAGCTCTATAGTACATGTTGGAGGCTACAACTGCAGGTAATTTGGTTGAAGAGCTTTTTAGACTTGTGTAACCTAATCATTATGATTTATGAATACCTGACTACGGTCGCCTAGGTGGATTTGCAAAGGCCTTTGCTCGTTCGCCTTGATGGGGTTGTTTTCACAACGGGGTCGCGATTTTCGACTACATGACCAGTCTTTTCGTCCCATTTGTACTTGGATTGAGCGCCGCGTGGAAATTTCCATTGTTTTGGCAAGCTCTTTGGTAGGACTACTGAGACGTAGGGACAATTCGGCAGATCAAATCCTTCGCGCTTCTCTTCCATGGAAGCCAACAACGACACGAAAAACTTTGGTTCGTGGTCGATGAAAGTCCATTTGTCAGCGAGACAGCTGTCTGCCGTTCGACTGGCAGCCCACTCGAGAAATGCATTCGGTCGGAACGTCTCGTAGCCAACGTCAACACCAACTGGAGGGGTCCAATATCCATGATAGGTCGGCCAGCGCTTCATGTATTGATCTTGAAAGTACGCTAGAAGCTCACGGCTGTAGTTTGGAAATGCCGTGTCCAGAGGCACAGGGTTATTAAAGATTGTGGGCCAAAAAGGATGGGGATGCGACTCAAGAAAGAGAAACACGTCTGCTCCTTCCAGCTTGTAGAGATCGTAGATAAGATTTCCCATCGCGGCACGGAGTCGTCGGAAACGTTTGGATGGTTCCGTGTTGCTCGAATGAATTGTTGAACCCAGGAAGAAATATCGCTCCCACAAAGCACGGCCATGGTTGACAAAAAATTGCTGCAGCTGACGGTTAAAATCCACTTGTCCTGGAGTTCGACCTGGCAAGAATGAAATAAAGGACGCTGCCCATTGTGTCCATGGTGCTCGCATAACGATTCGCAACCATTTGTTGGCAAATGCTTTGCCCAACTTCTTCTCCACGATTGGGGTGAACGCATCCACGTCGACTACTGGAGGTGCCGCAACGTCCTGAGGTTCCTCCTTGACGGGGTCGATTTCTGGAGTTGCAGGTACTGTTGCTTTTGTTGGCAACTCAAGCTCACTGGTGATGGGAGTTCCTACATTCGATTCTGCCGAAAGGCGGCGTCGCTTCTGTTCGACATCACCAGCATCCACATCGAGATGTGTTCTTTTTGCACTCGATGCATCTGCGGGCACGGTGCTCTTCTCGGGTGTTTCGAATGGCCTGGACGTCGTGTTTGGTCGCTTGGAGAAAATCACAACGTTGATGGACTCTTCTACAAATTCTTGTATCATCGTCGTGTCTTGCCACACAAAGGCTTGCGCCAAGAACGCAAGCCCTTTTGTGTTGCGTACATCGACGTTCTCGCTTAGAAACTGCACGAATTCATTCATGATGTCGGCTTTCATTTCGGCATTGATATTCTCACGTGATTGCTTCATGTTGGAATCAACTTGCTTGATCGAAGTCGCGACCTCTGCGAGTAGCGTATTTGTGGTGGAGCACATATCGCTCAATGCTTTTTCAGCAGACTCGCGAATTCTGTTGAC
Source organism: Aphanomyces euteiches (assembly GCA_021527685.1). NCBI lineage: Eukaryota > Oomycota > Saprolegniomycetes > Saprolegniales > Verrucalvaceae > Aphanomyces > Aphanomyces euteiches. The sequence continues at coordinate 1,396,521 of JAJGMV010000093.1, read as the reverse complement.
TTTGGCGACCGCATCGTCAATCCGCGCGATGTTTCCGTGGAGAACTTCCATCGCTGCAGACACTTCCAGCGCGAAAATTTAAATATTTTGAATTTCTGTAATTATTGATATAAAAAGTGATATCTCTGTATTATATGCAATAACGTTACCCTGATATCACTTTTCCTACGGAAATGAATTTAATCGTTCCCAACCAGTTTCTGACGATGTGAGGCGACGAATAGACAGAGATAAACAGAGGACAAGGTCTTTAAGATAGAAGAGAAGGAAATATATGTTCATGCACTGACGGGCATGTATTCATCATAAAAATATCATATTGCCTTGTTCAAAGAAATATCAGTCGAATTTCGAAGTAATTCGATCAAAACAAGCCTTGACGCAATCCAAAATTGACTTCTCGCCACCCTTCCCAAACCATGATTCAGACTTGCGTCCACATTGAATAGACTACAAGACTAGCAAGATTAGTATATAGTTCATTATAGTTCATGAAATGCTGAAATATGAGCCACAATATGAGTGTCGTCATGGGCGCCATTTCTATATTTCGGGGGTGCAAAAATTTGATATGCTACTCCACAGAAAGCCCAACCATGAAAATTGCACGTCGAATGGATGGGTTGGAAAATCGGCGTCGATGTGGCCAAAAGATGCAGACATTACAAGCCTCCGCTGGCTGCATGCTGCAGCCTCCATGAATTTGCTCACGATGATCTTTTCCTTGAGGTGGAGCTTTGTCAATCGAAAAAATTAAATGAACTCTTTAGGGCCAGTTCCAAGTAAAAGTGAAATTTGACGCCATATCAGTTCCAAGTCTATTTTCTCTGATACGAGGTTCAATACAGAACTGTAATCTAATTGGTCAATAGCTTCTCGCTTGGTTATTGGCTGCATATTTTTCATTTTAAATCATTGTGGTGGAGATGGATGGCAGTCGAAGAGGAGGAGCCAAAGCTCCGACCAAAACGGAACTACTGCAGCAAGTCCTGATCATGCAAGCCAAGCTAGACATGGAAGCTCCGACGATCCGTGGTCGAAGCAGTAGCTACAGCAATCATAGTTCCTGTAAGCGCAATTGACGTGTTCATTGCTGATTGCGGAAGGCCAACAGGAAATATTGGTTGAAACTTGGTAGACCTTTTCAACCAATTATGTGTGCAGAATGTCGCACGTTGCACTATCAAACGATTACCGTATCGGTCATATTATCTCACCACGAAATTTCGTCTTGGTGAGTGAACGAATGGCTCGCCTCTGGTGAATCATTTTGAACGATCCTCATTTGCCTGGTGAACACATATGAACGAATTCTGAGATAGCCAATCAGATATTTCGAGCGATACTAAGCTAATGATGAACTATTTTGACTGAAATTGAGTTATCTTATTTTATAAAATTCACTCCTCTTCGACTAATTCACTGTGTCCGATGCGTTTGGCTCACGGCTTTGGAACCCACAGGTTGCGGGTTTGAGTGCCGGGATGCGCATTTTTGATAATTTTTTTGATAATCCCATGTCTGTCCAAATACCATTGATTGCTCCTACCTCACACCAGTAGGAAACGCTTAGATCAATGTGAAAACTTGCATTCCAATGTATGCTGTAGCGTCATTAAGCACTGGCAGGCATCTCAAATCCTGTTTACAACAACAGTCTCTCAATGATTCTGTTGTTGTACACAGGCTGTGAGCTCCATGCCAATGCTCAATCATGCTATGGCATACCGCAGCTAGCAACCACAGAGCATGTATGTGTGCAAGCTCAGTGGTTGCGAATAGACTGTATTCCATAGCATACCGCAGCTAGCAACCACAGAGCTTGCAGAGGGGAGCCCTACGCGATGCGATTCTGTCAACAAGTTAATTAAGTCTGTGAAGAAGAGTGAAGTACGCAAACAAGGGGTTCAGCCGCAGGCTCGAAGACCAATTGAGTTTGGCGAATTTGTGAATGTTTTGTTGGCTTTACGCACAAGTGTCACTCGGCGAGAAATGCGGTCAATGCTTGCCAGTGTATTGACTATGCAATGGCACCTTATTGCAAGGATTGACGATAGATGAAGCTGCGTTACGACGACTTTTCCCCCAATGCCCAACATGCCTCGACGTTGTTGTGCAGAATGAGCTGGTTAAAGAATATTTCGGAAGAGCGAGACGCACCGGAACAGATTATTCTTGGAAGTATGGATCCCCTTCTGTGTCCACTCCTCAACTTTGCTGTGCACGTTGAACAAATGGGGAGTGCTAGTGTCTCGGATTTTGTGTATGGCAACCCTGATGATGGCCATAGAGTGGTGAGAAAGCTCCTTGATGATGCATTCAAGAGTCAATCATTTAACAAGCTCAGAGATGGAATCTCGGAACTCACAGTTTACGCAAAGGCGCCGCTACGTACGCTAGCAGAAATGGTGTACCAAAAGACTTTGTGAATCGGCGAGGTCGTTGGCGCTCGAGTAGCAAATTGTAGATATATATATCGACACGACATTGGCATATCCCGATGCATGTGCAGCAGCATCACTGGCAGGTCCAGCAGGTCCTTGTATTTACGTTGCCATGAGTGAATTTGCCTGTGTTACGCATGATTTCCTTGTTGATGAAGTTGCTCCAACGGGGAAACGAACCATGGGGCCCATGTTGGCAAAAACATTGGCAATGCCACTACTTTGGGCTTCATTCCAGCCAAGAGAACCAGAGAAACCATCTATCATACCAGAGGACTTGAAGAGCAAAATTATGCATGCCTATCGCCGGGCTGGAGGCTCCACAGAAGCTTGTCCAATTCGCCGCATTGGGATCCATGTCGCTGGTGAAGGTGGTCAATTGAATTTGATTGAGCTACAAGATATTGACGTTGACAATACTAGAGACAGATCTGACACAATGCCGAGAGTTGACAGAAATGATATGACAGCGATGCATACTCAGCATTTGACAATCAAGCGATATATGTTGGATGTTATGAATGAGCTACAGCGGGTCCACAGTACTACGAGAAATGAAATGCAAAAGATGGCCACAGTGCTGAACCGCATTGCCATCCAACCCGTTGTCCGATCAGCGCGCTCGTTTACAAGTTCCCCGGCGATTGATGAACGACAACAAGTTTCAAGACTCTCAAAGTGACCAAAAGATCTGTACACACTGTGGCACGAATACCAGTTTGGCTGCAATGGTTTCAAGCCAGCGAAAGATTTCACAGCCGTCGAACGAGGTGCCAACAAGTTTGAATATTCTCGGCGCATGTTGTTTTGGGATTTGATCTCGAAACTTGTTCGAGCAGGATATACGAGCGACGCAGCGATCGACAAAGTATACCACGTCTTTGGAAGGAGTCAATCAGTTTCAAACATTCTCTTGGCTCTCCGCAAAATCAATCAGCCCACACAGAACATACACCCTCCAAAAGACATTCGAATCACAAAATCAATCAGCCCACACAGAACATACACCCTCCAAAAGACATTCGAATCACACAAATTTCGACGATACTACGTCAAAAGCTGCGAATATCGTGGCGAAATGAGATCACATCCGCCACCATTACCTGTGAAGATTGTATTTATCCTTTCATCAGTTAATCATAAAGTATTTAGATATCAAAGATTTTTTGTGCTTTTTGCTCCAGGTATGGCAGGTCAACGAGCACATAACACGTGATCAAAAGGAATGTTGTCTTGTATCTAGCCTAGCTTGTATGCATGCTAGATGTTAAAGCATATTCAGGACCGCATTTTGTTTGTCCTTTTAACTTTAAGCTACGAGAAAAAGAAGATACATTAGGCCAATAATGGTTTTTTGAGGAACTGTGATAGAATCTCTATCACAGTTGCAGAGAATTTTGCACTTTTCAAAATTGCATATTGCGATATACATTTTAAATAGTGAGAGGGGCTGGATATGTATCGATTTTTTAAATCGATTTTCCAATCTCGCAGCCAATCAGAATCGAGTATTTAACTATTTCACGCAAAACACACCCAAACACACCCTAACTCACATGCAATTAATTTGGCCAATATTCGGTTAACTTGGCTTCAGTATGGTCAAATCGATTTGGAAATGTAGTTGATTTTTGGTCATAAACACAAATTTGACTGAAATTGACAATACTGAAATCAAGTCAAAAATATTTTTTGAAAATGCATTTCAGGCATCTGTGATAGTATTCCTATCACACTCCCATACAAAAAGATCATGATTCTATCATAGATGCAGCAGATGTATTGATTTTTTTAATCAATTCCCGAATCTCGCAGCCAATCAGAATCGATAATTTAACTAATTCACGCAAAACACACCCTAACACACCCTAATACACATGCAATTAATTTGGCAAATATTCGGTTTAACCTGGCTTCAGTATGGTCAAATCGATTTGGAAATGTATTTGATTTTTGGTCGAAAATACAAATTTGACTGAAATTGACAATAGTGTTGCTCGAAAGCACAATATTCATTTTTATTTCGAAATTCGTTTTTTGTACAGTAATTTTTTGTGTTGGCAATGGCGTTCCCATCTTGCAACATGGCCTCAACGTCAATCTCTCAACTCGATGAGCTCGAACGAGTCGCTGAGGAAGCAGCCCAAATGCACGAAGAAACAGTTGATGCAGTTCGTGCTATTGCGTTGGCGACGCAAACTCTGCAGTGCGACTTTGCATTGGTTGTGAGGGATGCAACAAAGGCCATGGGAAGAGCCAACGAAGCTCTGGACGATCATACTTTGAACAAGATTCGAACGGAGGCTGTGCATGAGTTTGTCACATTCTTGTCGAAAAGTGTCGAGATGCACAATGCACAAGGCCTTGCACAGCTAGCACTGGCATTCCTAAACAAGAAGGATCAAACACAAGTTGACAAGTTCGTTTCCACCAGCGACAATGTTGTTCTTTATGCAAGACGGAATACCGGTACTCAAGAGTCTCTTGCGGAGCGCTTTGACACTCAAGTGTTCAAAATCACGCCTGTTAAACGACCGCACGTGGGGCAAGACTCAGAAAGTGCTCGAAACACACCCAGCCAGTTCACAGATGCCATCACTGCAGTCGAATCTGGAAGCGTGACCAAGCGACCAAGAACTAGCTCTGCAATGAGGAGATACAGTGATCCAATCATTTCAAGCACGGATTCTCTCGACGAGTCTCTGGAAGAACTTACAAGGCAGAGCCTCCCAACTGCTCGAGTCACTGCACTTGACTTTGACTCTGAAAGCGAAACCAATGACACCAACGATTCCAGTACACACATTACTTTAAGCGAAGATCACCAGCACATCGTTGCCGCATTTGGAAATGAATTTGCCATCAAATATGCTGCCGTGGTGGAGACCAAGCCTTGGGAAATGTGGTCTCAGTGCTTTTTCTCGTTCCTGCCATCGAATACTCCTGGGCGCGTTGGCTTCAATGTAAGATTGCTCCAATTTTTTGTTAAGCATGGCCGAACGATGTGGGAATTGAATTTCTACACCCAAGCAAAGTCGACACTTTCAGAACACATCGCAAAAGCATGTGCCGATCTTGGTCAACTTGTTTACGCTCTGCACAAGTTGGAAGGAATCACCGTCTTTGCGTTCCTCGAGAGCTATCCACATCCATATTGGCCTACAATTTTCTTTGACATTTTCCCTCTCGAGACATTGTCACCGATGCGACGTGTTGCATATTTGGAGCATCATCACGCTCGAAGATGGCCTTGTGCCACGCCAGGATCATCGTTCGATGCGTTTAAACCATCAGTCTTTCTAGAATGGGCAGCAGAACGCAGCCGACATCAAGTACTGGAGAAATACCGATGGACATTTCTAAAGAAGAAAATGTGGTGGTTCAAAGATCTCGTCCATGATTTGCACCAAGTGCTCCAAGTCCCATATGACTACTCTGACTGCTCTTACATTTCCGTCAAACCCATCGGAGGGTTGCCCAAGGAGTGGCGATTTATGGCAGTACCGCCAGATATGTGGGATCAGGACCTCAAGCGATTTGTCTCCTCAGTAACTGTTTGATCGAGTCGACTTGGTCGCGACGACAAACTACCAGTGTAACTTTACTCGGTTTCCTTCCAATTTGACTTTAAAGCACGACCGGGCCAAGAGGACAGACCGTCGCGCGACCTATCGATTCAAGCTGCCCCCTTTCAGGTATTTTTGTCGGGTCAAGATGTCATTGAGCTTGGGCTGCAACCTTTGAAGGACGAAACTCGGCTGTAGAAGATTCAAGAGAAACTGTGAAGCGTTTCCAGAGCCACCTGGTTTTGTTCGACACGTGCATTGGCTACAAGAAAGCATGGAACCAATCAAATCAACTCCAACAGACTTGAAGTCCGACTCTTGAGTTTTCACCGTTCGCCGCTGGGTATCGCATTCATCACAACCGTATTCATGCCTCACGAATCCCTTCCACCAACTAAGGTGACACAACTTCACCATGCGACGAGCAAGCTACAAACTGCCAGCGATTCAGCCAGTAAAACTTTGGTCGCTCTGTCTGAAGCTGCAGTGGAGCTAGCTCAAATGGCAGACAAGTACAACAACAAAACCAGTCGCCGTTGCGACCACCACCACCACAATTCCGAAAGCAAAGCATATATCATCAACGACTTCGTAAAGTTTCTCTCCGACACCGTCGAAGTCCGCAACCCATGTCTGCTGAAATCACTAGCTCACGCCTATCTCACTGGGGAAGTCGAGAGTGTCAATGAATTTGTCGACAAAGGTTTTCACATCGTTTTGTACGCCAAGCATGCATCAAATTCAGTGAAAAGACTTCCTCATGAGGTCAAGTTTCCATCAAGGTTGGCTCCGTGTCATCCCGACAAGCTCAAATTTCAAGAAACAAGCTTTCCCTACTCAGTACAAACGCCCCCGAAGCGACTGAAGACTAGCGAAGCAAGTCAAACTTCGCCCACAAGACATGCCAAAGCCAACGACACCCGAATAGGCGACGATATAAGCTTAGACTAAATCATGTTGACCGAGTGTGGGGGTCTCCTTTTAGCTGCTCCACACACGGCGGAAAAGTTCTTCCGAAATATGGAAAAACCAACGAACTTAATCTAACTATACATTTGTCAAGATAAACTTGTTTACTAAGACCAAATTCAGCGTGAGTGAGGGCAAAGGCGAGGCCAATCTCGCTTCTGCCGCAGCCATGGAACAAAGATTCATCTCGAAAAGAGTGTTGAACAAAGCACCGCGCTCTCGTGACGATGCTTCCAGGATCTGCGAACGTCTACTGGGACCACTTCGACGTGATGGAACCGGAAGAAGAATGGTCGGTGGAAATGCGACTCTTGCGAAAACCATCGCCCATCAAACCCCACGACGAAGTCTACGATGCCTTTCAAGTCAAGCCCAAGTCAAAGCTGGAACGACTCAAGTTCTGGCAGCGTGCCAATGATGGCAATGAAGAGCTTGTCTTATTGCAACCTCAGCCCAGCCCAGTCGATGGGAAATTCCATGAACGGCCACATCAGGCGACGTGGCATTGGCTAGCCATCACGCTTCTTCTCACTAGCTTTGGAGCAGTGTCGTCGCTTGGTGTCGCATTTACTCTCCAAGTTGGCGTCTCACCGATGCTCAAACTCTTCTGGAAAGTCAGCTCCACGTTGCTTGTCTCAACTATCTTGGCGGGTCTTTCAGTTTACCACCGAGGCTGGCCGTCAGTCTGCAACTTTGCCGACACGACGTTGCGGATCGTGCTCTGCGCTGCTGGCTACACGCTGTGGAACGTCTCGTTCAACTGGGCACTCGACCATACTTCGCTTGGCCATGTCTACCTCTTCAACAACTCTCACTCGCTGCTTATCGTCGTTCTGAAGGCAGTCACCGCTCAGCATGTCGACGTCTGGGAAGTTGTCGGCATGATCATTGGCATTTCAGGAAGCGCGATCACCGCCATGGATTATTCGACGTCTACGACGCTGCATGGACCCACCCTCGGAGGCGATATTGGTGCTTTCATCGGAGCGTTTGGTGCTGTCTTGTATTTGCTTCACGCCAAGACAATCCAAGCCCGTCTCGACAACATTTTCGTCTTCATGTGGTGCCACACATTCACAGTGAGCATCCTCTTGATTGCTTCCATGTGGTTCTTCGGCGAGCCATTTGAGCTTTCTTTTGATCCTGCCGTCGGTCTCTTCGGCTGGGCCACGCCTGGATGGACTCGATGGCCTCTTGAGCTCTACCTCGTTGGTATTTGTGACTTTGTTGGCGGTCTTGGGTACGTTCGTGTGATGCAATACGTCGAACCGATCGTTGTTTCCATCACCATGTTGATGGAACCACTCATGGCAACCTTTCTTGGCATTATTGTCGGCACCTCCAGTATCCCAGGACCACTCACATTGATCGGTAGCTCAATTGTCATTGCCGGAACCGTCATGGTCGTGTCTGTCAAGACAAAATCTTCAAAGGACGACGAGGACGAGGAAGACAAGCTGCATCGAGATGCGGTACCGACATTACAACCGCGGCGACCAGTCAACTACGGCGCTGTCGTCGTCTAGAGTAGACGAGAGGATCAATGATATTTATATGAAACTTCACCTGGAATCTCATGAGCCGATCCCTTTCACGTGCATTCCCATCGCCTGTGCCGGGCTCCATGTCAAGCAGCCCATATGGCCCTCTCATCCATGGATGAATCCACCACGGAATCTACAAACTCTCCCAAGACCACGACTTGTCTCGCTGCATTTTCGCACTCTTGATGATGTAAATCGAACACAAAGCTTTGTTTTCACACGTTTGTCCATCTCGAAAACATTCGAACTTTGGGACAACTAACCTTTTGGTGAAAAGTAGTTCTTCCGTGTTTCCACGGTTGGAGCAATCCATCCACAGTGTTGTCAATACCACGCCATCTTGTCTTGGACATAAAAGACATCAAGTCACTGCGAAATGACTCGTATACGGTATGTACCTCCATGCTCTAGGTAAAACTCAACTTGTGGTGGACAACCGTCGACAAATTCACTGTCGTGCTGGATGTTCGCTGGGCCGTCTGGGGGTCAATCCAAGCTTGGAAAAGCTCCCCGAACGCCGTAGAAGCAACGGCAATCGCTGGATTGTTTGTTTGGTCTTCTCAGCGAGCCGCAATCAGTCGCACAGTCGTTGTCATCACGCACTGAGCATTCGATTGAAGTTGGAGGCGCATGGGAAATGGTCCCTGCTCCATCTTTCCGGATGAAATTTGAAAGAGTTGGCCGATCACGACCCCAGCGTGGGATGTCATCTCAGGTCAAAATATAAAAATATCTATGCACATTTTTCAATACAAAAATGAACAAATTCAATTTAATTGCAGAAAATGTATGGACTATTTTATTGGAATTTAAAATCTGACATGGGATGTTCTCCATGGAATTGTCGATGCGGACTCAGTTTTGAAATTCTCTGGCCGAGAAGAGATGTCCAAGAAGTACCGCTACGTCCGCGCCGACTTTGAGCCCCTGGAGACCAAACCCCTTCACTTTGACATGGTCTTCGATGTGACCGAGAAGGAGGTCAAAGTCACGCTTCAAACGACGTTGAAATACGCCGGAGCGACCCCCAAGACGGTGCTCAAGCTCAACTCGAAAGCGCTCGAAATTGTCTCGGTCGAACGCCTCCAAAGATTTACCCCGTTGAACGGCACACGTAACTTTGTCTCCCATGTCGCCAGCTTTGGTTCCCCCAAGCCACTTGAATTTGTGGTTGACACGGTCGACCACTTCCTAGTTATTACTCTTGATACCCCAGTGCAATCGGGAGATGAATTTGTCATTCGCACTGTCTCGATTGCTCGCCCCACGGAAAACATCTTGGAAGGCTTGTACTACGACTATACCCCTGAAGGAGCTCCCCGCACGATCATCACGCAGTGCCAACAATACGGTTTTCAACGCATCGTGCCATGCATTGACACCATGGATGCTAAGGCTTACTACACGACCACAATTGTTGCCGACAAGAACTACACCAACATTATCACCAACGGTGACTTGGCTCCTGGTTTTTGCACCCCTGAAGGCAAGCCAATCTACCATCCAGTCGTTGAAGTGTTGGGCGTTGAAGATGCTTCTCGCCATGCTTTGAAGTACCACAACCACACGGTCAACATGGCCCCATACTTGTTCTTCTTGGGCGTTGGTACGTACGAAACTTACCGCCGCACTCTTGAATTCCCTGATGGTGATACAATTTTGTTGGAATTGCTGTCCTTCCCCGGCTTTGCTGAACCTGCGGACGCCAAACATTCTGTTCAAATGTTGCACGACTCTATCTTGTGGGTCAACGTCAGCTTGGGCCCTGAATCGACTGAGCACCACGACGAACGCAAGAAGATCTACGAATTGATCGAAAAACGCGAAGCTATTAAGGCCAAGTCGGTCCCACCAACAGTCGGGAGCAATGAATCTGTCACTGTCACCCCCTTGTCCGAACCCGACTCGACTCGCTTGGCTGCCATCCGCGCTGAATTGAAGACTCTCATCGGCAAGTGGAAGAAAACTGGTTACAAGTACACTGGCCAAATTTACCGCGAAATCGGTATGGAAAACTCCAACTATGGAGGCATGGAAAACGTCGGTAACACCACGATTGTGAGCTCTTGCTTGTGCCCAACGTGCCGCATGGGCGATCACAGCTATGAATACATGGAACGCGTCAAGGCCCACGAATACTACCACAACATTAATGGCAGTGAAGTCACGGGTCAATCTCCTTTTGAAATCTGGCTCAATGAAGCTGTGACTGTCCACATGGAACGCAAGCGCCACGCCGCTATTTTCGGTGAAGAATACCATCGTCTTGATGACGTCGTCAAGATGTTTACCCCTGCTATTGGACCCATCGCCCAAGACAAGGCGCCTACATGCTTAAGTGTTGAACCGGAAGGTTTCAACCAAACCCAAGAACTCGTCTCTGCTGTCACATACTCCAAGGCTCCTGAAGTTGTCCGCATGGTCGAACTCCTCTTGGGCTTCAAGAACTTTAACATCGCTCTTGACAAATACTACACGAAATACTTGTACGGCAACGCCACGACTGCTCAATGGTTTGCCTGTATGGAAGAAGTGTCTGGCATTGACTTCAAAAATTTCATGCGCGTCTGGCTCAAGCGTCCTGACCACCCTGAAGTCACTTATGAAACCTCGTACGACACTGCCGCCCAAAAGTACCACGTTAAGGTCACGCAAAGTGGATCTGAACGTTTTGACGGCACGGATGTCGCTGGACCTTGGGAAATTCCTATCGACTACGCTTTGGTCAAGGACGGCAAGGTCGTCCTCGAAGGTGTCTTCTTCTTGAAGCAAAAGTCGGATGAAATCGTCTTGGATAACGTTGCCTCTTCCCCCGACTACTTCTCGTTTGGCCGAAAGTGGTCCTTCTTTGGCACGTCCAAGGCCTTGAACGCCTCCAACGAAGCATTGGTGAAGCAAGCTACCACTGATCCCGATGCTGTGAACCGCTACTTCGCGTACCGCGCTGTCGCCGATGGTGAAAAGGCTCGCATTGTCGAAGCCTTGGTTGCTGGCCGCACCGACGTCACCATCTCGTCTGCTTTCACTGCCTTGCACGGCGCAATTCTTTTCGACGAATCTCTCAACCCTGCTGTGCGTGCATTGATTTTGTCAGAGAAGGACGCCTTGACGACCCGAGAAGACCTCAGCCATCACTACGACCACATCCACACTGCTACTACCGCTTTGTTGCAAGCTGTTTGGGCCGCCCATGCGACTAAGATTGATGCCAAGTTGAAGGAATTGATCCAATCGTCTGTTCCTGGTCCTCACAAGGACCAATTGTTGCAACGAAAGATCAAGCAGCACTTGTTGTCGCTCGTCTCCGTGAGCAACGCTCCTTTGGCTCTCCCAACTCTCTCAGCGTCGGAGGTCAAGGTGGACGTGCCCGCCGTCGCGCTCAGTATTTTGGACAACTCGACTTTTGTTTCGGACCAAGAAATTAGCTTCCGTGTGATCCTCTCCAGCGAGAAGTATGCCGATCGCGCAGCTGTCCAAGCCCGCATTTTGGCTGAATGGTCCAAGACCCCCGAAATGTTGCAATCGTACATTGGAACTATCAGTTCGCTGTCGACTTCGGACTTTGCCTCGCAAATCCGCACGATGATGGCGTTGCCATGTTTCAACATCAACCAAACCCACCACACACGCACGTTGGCTCGTGGTTTGAGCCAAATTCGCCACAAGGGCGTCTTGACTGAAGAAGGCCGCAATCTGTTGATCGAAGTTTTCACGAAGATTGGCACAGTCAACCAAATGTCTGCCTATCCGTTGTTGAAATGTTTTGATCAATTAGACGCCTTCACAGGAGCGACCAAGGAAGTATTGGTGAAGACTGTGCAGACGATGCAAGACTCGATCGACAAGGTCAAGGAAGAATCGCTCTACAACCAGTTGAATATCATGCTCCACAAGGCTTAGGTACACTAAATCAGCCGTGAATATGTTTTTTGGAATGCACATTTGATTCTCCGTCACTCTTGAAACCGTTCTTCCGTTTTCAGTTCAACTGCCACGGCCAGCACCTGCCGCCCACATCTGCATTCACCTCATGGAGATAATGTCAGATGTCCCGATGAGCCACGCAGACGACAACAACAACGACGATTCGGTCCAACTTAGCGAGTCGTTGCTCGTAGATTTGGCTTCGGAACCGCTTTCTGAACCTGCCGATGGCGTGCAAGAGCAACTGAAGAAACAATCTTTGACAGACCGCCTGGTCACGGCCTTACGTGAGGTCGAAGAGCAGCGACGACTACTCGAAGCTGCCGCGTCGAATGGCACGTTGTTGGCGGAAAAATACTTTGCGCTGGAGCAAGAACGCGATGCATTGCGAACGCAGTACATGGAAACAAAGGAAGCACTGGAAGAGCTTGAAGCTCAGATGAAACACAACAACCGAGCGGCAACGTCGGTCCAAAAGTGTATCGATCTAGAGCAGCAACTCAACACGCACATGCGTGAGCAAGGAGTTCTTGATGAAACCCGCGCTCGACAAGAGGCCGAACTTATGTCGTGGCGAACGAAAGCACTCGAAGCTGCCAAGGAGAACGCGAGATTGCGTGAACTCGTAGCTACGTTGGAGAAGGAAAGAGAAACTGCAGCACTTAGCCGTCAGCATGTTACAAGCATCAATCGCAAAGTGCAATCCGAGCGCGATGAGTTACTCTTGCACGTCAAGGATATGACGACGCGTCTGGACGAATATGCTGTTCGTGACCACCGCCTCACCTTGTCGAACGATGTGAAGCAGCAGAAGATTCAACGGCTGGAAGCTCTGGTAGAAGAACTTCAAGACGACTTGGCGCGTGCAAATGTCGAGTTGGTCGGAAGCGTCGAGACGGCGAAACAACATGAAAACACGGCCAAAGAGCTCCGTGGTGTCATCAACGGACTCAAGCGTTCGTTGAGCTCATTGCAGGAGGATTATCAACTTGTCGTCGAGAAACATAATCTCGCCGTGCCTGAAAAATCCGACGACACGACGAAAGTGCCAGTCGAAAAGACTGGATGGGAGCATTTCCTCGTCGTCGTCAAGTCGATCAAAGATTTTGTTGCACATCTTGCTGACAAATGCACGGGAGGTTTCTTCCCCCTAGGTCATTGATTTCAATGGGAAAATCATTTCTCCTAGCTAAAGAGGTAATAAATCAAAAACAGCGTTCGCATTGAAGTCAAATGTGCTTTCATCGATGCTGCATGACAGTCGCGAGCTTCCGAAGAGTGAACAAAGTGATTGATACATGATCAGCATAAATATTACATTATCAGGCATTCCCACATAGATTTCGCAGGCTGTGCTTCGGGCGTCTTGAGAGAATTGGCTTTGTTGAAAAGTGCATTCACAAGACGACGACGGCGCCACCAGTTTTGAATCAACACAGCAGCCTTGAGATCAACTCGAGATTGTTCATCCATTGGAAGTGAGCCCGGACCGTACTCCACCAGAAGACCGATTCCTGTAAAGTTACGAGGTGCGCGCACAATCACTTTCGTCATATGCTCTTCCTCTGCAGCATCAAAGCCGTCGACTTCTGCCATGACCCCACGCTGAAAGTTGACCATTTCTTCCTGAAATTTTTGCTTCTTGTCGCTGTTAAAAATCATCGGTGTAACAACTGAAGATACAAAACCAGTGGCACCTGCTACAGCTTCGTAACTTGCACTGATCGTATTCATAGCAAGCGATCGAACGCCAAGATAAGCCCCACTGAGCAACTCGACTGGCGAGCCAGATGCCAAGCCGCGAGCTGGCAACCGCACAACTTCCAAAACCCCGTGGCCCAAGCGATAAATAATACGGAATGGGTTCACGAAGAGTGTAACTGTGTAGAGACCTTGAATAACAACCAAAAGTGCTTGTTGTAGATAATGACGATAGAGTTTATCGATGATCACGCTCTTGCTGTCATAAATATGGGTAAAGAGCAACTTACTGAAGTACAGTCGCAGATCCTTGACGTTAGAGACTGGTAAATATGTTGCCAACCGTCGTCCAGACGGACCCAAAGTAGCAATATGTTGCCCGCCGTTTAATTCCAAAGAGAAGAGTACCCGGATCGATTCCACGTCCAGCTGTTCAATGTACATTCCGTCAGTAATTGGTTTTGCATCCAGTTCAGAAAAGTTGAGGCGTCGGTCCACCACTTCATCAAACGACTCAGATGAGCTCAAGCTTTCCAGACCCTGAAACACACTAATCAAGTTCACCACAAACTTTTCATCGGTGGTAATTTCCAATTCTTGCAGAATGAGCTCCACCAACTCGACATGAAAGGATCCAGCACTGCAGGTATCATTGTAGAGAATTCTAAGTTGAACAACTGGCAGCATGGAAATGTCAAACTGTTCGTACAGCTTGCGATGCTTTCGATTCAAGCACTGTCGCCAGCGATCACGCAAGCGGACACTCACTCCTTCTTTTCGCTTGTAGCCACGGGGGCCCAGCACAACTTTCTTATCAATTTGGTTGTCCATTTGAATGTTGCCGACGGATACAGCTAACTCACTTGTACCCTTGTGGGTTTCATACAGCACATTCAAGCGTTGCAACGTGAAATATGCCACATCGAGACGATTCGTGTTGTGCACAAATGATACACCAATACTTGACAACCGCATGTTGATAGCCATACCATCACGGAAATAACTCTGATTGTCATCCTTTTCTTGATTCACCATCGTGCATTTGATGGCCAACTGAACTTTGCCTACCTTGGCTCCATTTTGGATTAAACTCCACCATGAGCCTTCAAGGTCACCAATTTTGCGCTCTGTGCTCCGCAATTGCTTCCACATTTTTTTCGGGATTTTAATATCCACAGACCCCACCAATTGTTTTTGTTTAGGAGATACCATGGCATCACCAACTGAATTTGACGATAGTGGCACGTCAGAAGACAAAACCAAAGGTTGGAAATCAGCCCAAGTTCTCGAAGATGGCGAGCCCCAAGGTCGATCGAAACTCTCGAACGCATTGGCTGTTGTTTGTGAAAATGAGTCAATGGCGTCAGGATATCTCTGAAAAGTTGTTGATCGAGGAGAGGCGTTGTCCGGAGTGACTGAAAGAGGCTGATGGTCATCAACATCCAAGTGTAATGACTTGGACACTTCTTGCTCGTACAATTCGACATAAAGTTGCCGCGGTCTCGTAACACATGGAAATGTGAGATCGTCTCCAAATCGGTAAATCCCATGGTTTTTAATTGTTGTACAAGACGTAATTTGTCTTTGTGACTCAAGATCATCAGTGTGCAACGATACAAAAGCTTCTTTGGGGTTGTGGTCATCACGTCGTACGGCAACCACTTTAACCTCCAACTTGAACTTGCTTCTTCGAAAGTCACCATATTCTGCGTTTCGAAATACCATCACACGTGACGAGGCATCAAACTTGACTTCTGCAGCAAAGTGATTTCGAGATCGTCGGTCTTCCCAGATAACAGCTTCTTCAGAGTCCAAACTATCAAAATCGCACATCTTACTTCTAGTTGGCATAATCCACTTTCCCGTTGCCTGATTTTGTTCCATAAGCATGCAACACAGTATTTTTCTACGAGAAAGATCAATACAGTCAATCATAACTTGTACCATACCGTGGTGAATCTGGGCATTCCCATGCAAAGGTAGTGGTTGAATTGGGAGGAACGATCAAAGACTCAGATTCATTTACTTGAGTCAGTTTCACAGCTTTCTCGGTTTTATTTTGAATACTGAGCATTGGTGGATCATCTTTGGACAACTTGATCAAAACTGTAGCACCAACCGTGTGTACTTTGACACGGACTCTAGAAAGTGACCCGTCATGCTCATCAACTTGAGCACCTGGAAGCCACAAAGGAAATTCGTCTTCATCTTCAATCGAAAACATGCCACTCCAACGATCGGAGCTCATGTAGTTACGGTCGGAGCCACCCCCTGCTTTGAGGCAGACACTTTTCCCATTCAAATTTAGATCGCCTGGGTAATCAAATGGGGTTTCGATGGCTTGTTCTGAGATTTCAATATTACGGCCACGACCATTTGCTTCACTTGCCATACTGAATTTAAGACCTGTATAATTCACAACAATGTATCTGGAAGATATGATTATCTGTGCAGTTCGATGGAACTGTCCCAAAGGCCGTTGAATAGCAACACCAACCTCATGTTTGGTGCGTTGTCCACCTCTCAAAACAACAGATTTTTGGACACCAACCACAATAGCATGAACTCTTTCGGACCACCGACCAGGTTCATGATTTAAAATAGTATTGAGCTCCAGAACAAGATTCGGGCAATCCATCAGGCGAGGCTTCGGCTGATCATTCAATGTTTGGCAAGCAACCATAGTTGACATATTGTCTGAACTGCGTACAAACAAGTCATTCACGTGCGAGTAGTTGTAAATCCACACTGAAGAGTAAATCACGGTGCGAGGGCTACCATTATCCGCAACAGTATAATCCAATCGTGCTGTAAACAAATGTTGCCGATTGTTGACAAGGTCGTTCATAACAGGACTTTCACGGAAAAAGTCGAGGGTTTCTGTTGCCCTTCGCTGCTCTGGTTGATCAGCTTTTGAAATGGTTTGATTTGAAATCGTAACGGCTTGTTGAGAAATGCACTTTGCCAAACTAATGGGTACAGACCAGGAAGATGCTTCATCAGGGGCGCATAAATACAAATAGGCGTGCTTGTGGAAATGGTAAAATTCTACTTCATCTCCCGGTGCTAATGTACCTTCAGCAATCTACAAATTCTGTTGGAAAAGTCTCGCGAGCTTCCTTACCACTTTCGATGAATTCACGGCAAGCTTGTATTTTAACCTGATGGGTAAGGCATTTTCGAAAACAAATCCAGCATGAATACGAATTTGATACTTTGCGTCATGACTGATAATGTCCGATGCTGTGGATTCAGTATCGTACTGCTCTTCACGATAAACGTTTCTGACATGGCTATTTATCTCCATAAAGAAACAATATCCACATTCATCACTGTTTCGGGGAGGTAGATACAGAATATGACAGCCGACTTGATCGTGCAAAGATGCCAATTCGGCAATTTTAGTTCTCTTTGAATCGAGAACTTGTAGTATAACACCATATTCAGCGTCACTGTACAAAGCGCCTAATGGCAAAGAAAATTTGCGACCAGGATTCACAGCAACCAAACTCTACTCCATTGTCAAAAATAACTCGTCAGGTTCAACTTACCTCCGTTTTTATTGCAGGTGGGAATGAAATCGAGCGTCCTCGGGATGAAACTGGCTGTGGGACTTCATCGATGATGAACTGTTCGCATTCTGCCAAGGGAAAAGTGCCAATATTGACTGTCAGGTTTGTTAAATTCTTCACTTGCTTCGGAGAGCTCAGCATTAAAACTCTCCGATATTCATCTCGTTGGGCAACTTTTACTTCAGCAAGCACACCTTCACCTTTGATGAAAAACTTGCCAGCTCTCTGAAGAGGACATAATAGACTTCGAGGAACGTCCCCAACCACTACTTCCAAAGCCAATGGTGGCACATACCCATTTCGAACACTTTCAGGAAGTTTTACAGACAAAGTGGAGTCACCATCTGTTGAATCTCGGACATCCACACAACCTGACCCAAGTCGAAACGGATCAACCATCAGTGACCCGCCACTAACAACAGTTTGGACAGTGGAAGCTTTTGTGATAGGAAGGTTGGGAGAAAACTGGAGGGCGACTAATACCTCACCTGTCACAGCCCCTCGATGATCCCTTAATCGATGCCACTGGCAAAATTTAATGCGCTTTGCCTCTGAGTTCTCCAAGCCCATCAAGTTTCCAGCCAAATTGAGCTCCACAGAACCTATCCATATCCAATTTTCACCAGCTGTAGCTGAAGAATCGCGTGCAACAGCTGTCGTGTTTCTGCGATTGATATCTGATTCGTCACCATTTAATTCTTTGCCTTGCAATTGAAGTTGAACTGCGTGATCCTTGTCAAGGACTTTGGTTGAAACACTCATTCGCAACTTTGGAGCTACGCCAGCGTTGGCTCCACCGTATTGCAAGCGGAAGACATGATTCAGGGAGTCCAACTCACCACTTGTTTCGCGAGGGCTCCACCATGGTAAGAGAACTACATCAACTTTGACGTCATGAAACCTTGTGTAATTGGGCAAATTCCATCCATCTCGAACTTCGATCGTTAAAACGCCAGGATTGGATGTATTTAAGTTGGCCAGTCGGATTGGGACACCCAGGTTATTTATCACGTTGACACGCTCGTTCGTTTCACTGGAAGGCAAGAGTCTCTCTGTATTCTTAAATCCGTTGGCTTTATGATGTTTGCTAACACTGACGATTAGCCTCACCAGCGCTTCTGTAAAATTCAGGTTCAGCCGATGCCGGGCTCTCAAATCAATAGATAAAGGTTTTGGTATTTCTTTTGTTGCTTCACCAATTGGCTTAGCCACACTCAGTTCAACTTCCCATGGTTCAATGACTGGTTCCCAATCTGCTAAAGAGGTGTTGTAGTAACGTGCCAAAAATACAACTTTTGCGTCAATTTCAAAATCTCCCTTGAACTCAGTGGATGTCTTGGCCTGACAACAAATTTCACTGACAGAAAACTTCATCACAGGTATGTAGGTATCCAATGCCACAAGCGTCAAACTGCGCTTAACAACTTCGAACACCACATTTTCACACTTGAATTCAATGAGATCTCTTGTACCAGACCAATAACTGTAATTGTACTTTTGTAGCAGGGCAATAAATGCTTGATATGTGAGGAGCGGCTGAATAAAGGATAACGTGGGATGAAACTCTGAGTATCGACCAGTGTGACTGCGGGGCAATCTCATACTTTTTTGAGACCGAATCGAAACTCCAGACTCGTTTCGAACATGTCGGGGTCGCATTGACTCAGCTGGAGCGACAAGAGCAGGAGATGACATGGGCGAAGGTAGGACTATTGAAGTGGTTTCGTCTTCGTATTCTTCTAGGTCTTCCTCTTCTTCAAATAGCTGAAGTGCTTCGAACAATTGATACAAGATTTTCATGCGACCATCAGCTTCTAACTTAATTTGACCGACATTAATTGCAGTTGTACGATTCAGTGACTGCATTAATAACTCGTATTGAACTCGAAATCCATCAACTTGGGCAAGGCGCAATTGGTTTTCTGTTGTCATTACGTGCAAAGATATGGAGGTCAAGGTCAAATCAAACTGCTCACGGTCAGTCGATGCCGTAAAGGACAAGTTGTTTCCTTCCATTAAGAACTTTGCAACGCAATGTTTTTCTTCAATATAGGCTTCGAAGATTCCAACTCGTATATCAACGGATATTGTTTGGGCTTTCAGAAGTGCATCTGTACGAGGAGGAGAAGATGGTGGATTCTTGGTTTCCCACATTGGAGATAATTCTTTGAGCACATCAGTCAAAACAGTTTGGAATGCGTTGGGCAAAATACAGCCGCAAAAATCCACTCCAATTTTCAAGCCTGGTTTAGGAATACCAATAAATAAAGATTTCAATTGAGGTCCACGAAACTTGATGTTCAGCAGGAATTGACCGTTGTTATGAAGTTGATCGGACGTGATAGCAACAGCTTTTAATTTGCCGCGCTCAAACTCCAAAAAAGTATCTCCAATATAAACAACGCAATGAGATCTTACAGAGCGTCGATCTCGCAACTCTAATTTTCCGATTCTGATATCAGTTGAAAATGCTCCACCTTGCTCAATTGTTAGTCCACTGCTGGGTGGTGGTTCATGAATGAGAATTGTCCCAGTGACTTGACTGGCATACAAGCTTATCCATGAGTTCATCTTCGCATACATGACTTTGACATTTTCATAAGGAGTGGCCGTATTTGTGAAATGCACGCCCAGGTGTGCTCGTAACCAGGACGGCCAACTGACTTTTGTACTCGGAGATTTAGTTCGCAGATGTCGAAGGGCTTGGTCATGTCTGCAAATCATTCGCTTTTCCCACAAAATATGGCGCCAGTCTGCAATGTCGTCAAAGGAATATGATGCGAGTAAAAACGACTGAGGCTTTCGTTTTGAGTTTTCGTCGTCGTTCACCATCATCGTAATCTCAATACAATATGATACACGACTTTCATGTTCGCCAGCTGGTCCATAGTGGTTGACATTAGCACTTTGCACGGATGACGGAGTGGGTTCTTCGTTCGATTGGGCAGGCAGTTCCCAATTGACCATTTCGACGATGTTGCCGACATGTACCACAGAGTTAATATTCTCAACCATTTCCTCGTCGATGAAGGTACGACCAGTGCTGTCTTCATAAAATCGAAGCTGACCATACTCATCCAAATACACAAAATGCTCATGCCAACGTCGAAATGCCAAAGTTAAATCCTGTCGAAAAAGCCATCCTCGATATGAATCTCTCGGGTTCATCATGACTTTTCGCAAGCCGAGCTTTTTGCTTCGAAGAATGCGCTTTGTTGAATCAAATTTCTTGTTCTTGTAAGCTAGCAGAGAGCTGTACCACATATTTCTTGTTGCTTGGTCCATGCTACCAACGAGGTAGTTATGAACATCAGTGAAAGGGCTCCTTTTGGCATTTCCATTGCAAGACTGAACAAGTTTGGTCGTTCGGAATTGGATTTCCAAAAAGTACAATGGTTTCGGGAAATGCGGTGCAAGGATTTCATCGCTCCTCAACCGCATGTTTACGTCAATGCAATCCTCCATCACAACAGAATCAACGTACTCTTCGTCTGTACATGGCAATCGCTTAAATATACGAAGAACACCTGTTCGCTCCAATACAAAATAGAATGGATGCCATCGACGATTGCCCAAGCGATAATCGTGAAGATACAAGTAGCTTTCTTGTTCGGAATCCAGCCCTGAATGAATCACATCGCTGACAGGAAGACGTAGAGGTTTGGCCATCTTTGGCACAGGCAATGCATACCGTCGAACATTCCTTCCCCGGACGTATTTTTGTAAATGAATAATTGCTGAGGTAACTTTCTCCAACATGAAGGCTTCTCTGAGCCAATCTTGCAAACCAGGTGTAGCATGCGCTTTGTGAATTGTCAGTTGGCTGAAGATTGAGCGATTTGACGGGGCTTTGCCAGTAATTGACTCTGCTCTTGTCCAGCGTTGTCGTTGAGCGACAGATTTCACAAAGACGCGGAGAGAATGCACAGAAAAATCATATCTGACACGAATGGGAGCTTGTTCAACAGACGACGTCGAAGTGGTTGATGAGGTACAAAATGGTGGAATCGTTGTTGGGGGGAACGCACGATTGCTGAAATCTGACAGTGCCTTGATACAAGCAAGAACATTTGATTTTTCGTAGACCACGATCAAATCGCCTAAATGGAGTCCATATTGGTTCGCGTATGTTGTGATGTCAGTGAGAACAACAGAGGGGTGGTTCACTTCCAAAAAATTGATGTCCAACACTAGCACTGGCATGTCTTCACCAGGATGCTTTATTTTGTCGACACTCGAGATCAAGCAGTTATTTCGATGCGGTGAAGATACTGACTCCTGTAAATAGAAATGCTGAGCAGACAGGTGATAGCGATGAAACGAAAACCATCCAGGTCCATAACCAAGGATTCGTAAATCAACTCTTTGGAACACCGCTGCCACGACAACCTGCTTGAGAGGTGAAAGGACAAGACGGAGCTCAATGTTAGCAACAACCAAACCAACATCAGATATCAGTTGATCCGGAGTCACTTGGCTGATTCTGACCTCAGGATGGCGAAAAGTCAATACGCAGGACGCATTTCTTGCTTCAGTGGACATTTGTGTGTATAGTTCTTCTACAGTGCGGTAATGAAACAATGATTTCAGCGGTTGTCCATTCATCTTCGCTAAAATTAATCCCGGTTTTAGACCGATTTTGCTTTTTGCTTGCGCAAAGCACTCGTCGACTATCGCATCAAGGTCTTCGTTGAGGTGCATTTTCAACCCAAGGTCGCCTTTCTGAAATTTCAAGTTAATTTGGGGAGCTGGAATGCCGAACGCTTCACCCAAATCATGCAATGAGCTACGTGACATGTCCGGATCCACAGTTAAATTGTCATCTTCGAATGCAGCTGCATTCCGCATTGAGATCGCCGTTTCAACAGATACGAGCTCTTCAAGAGTTTGTAATTTTTTCCACGCGTCACTGGCTTTCACGGCTTCCCATTTTGACTGCTTTGAAAATAAACGATGGATGTCCTCCCAGACTTTGAGGTACTGCTCGTTTAACGTGGTAGTATAATGCTCTTGTTCATCAATTTTGAGTCGCTGAGCTATAGAGTCGCGCCATTCGCTGTGAACTGTGAACGAATCAAGGATCCGATTAAACAGGACAATTTGCTCGTCGTCCAACATCGCAATCAACTTGGATGACTCGAAATTAGCTGAATAATGCGGGGTGTCCTTTGTTTTGTCTGCCTTGGAGATATTCATGGTCAATTTCAAAGAAATGTGAAATGGTGCCAAGACAAACCGGTGAGTGTGCGATTCATTCTCGCTTCTCCACCACCGCAGCTCAGTATGCATTTCTGTCATGGCCTTCAAGCGGGATAGAGTTGCATGCAACACACGAGGGTGTTTTGATGTGTGAACGAAATGAAGCGCATTGGGATCAACGTACGCCGATAAATTCTTGGCCTGGAGCAATTTGAAAACAACGTGGTTGCCACTCTTTGGATCATCTTGATTGTGCGGAATCGGAATCCAATCGCTGCCGGTTGTTTCGGCGTAAAGAGCCCCGATGCTGAACCCAACAGCGTATTTCCCGCTTCCAGGAGGTCCACGGTTAATATCGTGAAGATTGTCTGTGCCTTCGAAGCGAATGTGTACATTCTTGAATTCAATGTGCAGGTTGTCCATAAGACGCGTGATGAGACGGCCAAAAAATCCATTGGCGCCGTAATAACCTTGTGACTCCTGTGCGTCTGCCTTCTTCGCGGACTTCTTTTCATTCTCTGAACTATCCTCAGAGACGTGTATTTTGTCAATTTGTGGTCCATGTATTCGTTCCAATATGTCTTTTTCGAGCGCAGCACGCTTTTCTTCTTTCATGGCGTCGATTACTTTGGCCTTTTCGTCGTCATCCTGGTTTCGTGGTGAGAGAATCACGAGTACATCTGACAACGTGATCTTGGCTGGTGTCGTGCCAAACGTTTTAAACGGGATATTCATAGTCAGCGACCCAATGAGTCCGGCTTTGAGACGGAATGGCCATGATACAGGGATGATGCTATCTTTCAGGTTGACGTTCTCAAACCGCACGTTCTCGTCATTCCAAATGTTAATACTGAGATCAAGCTTTTCGCTCTCAATCCAGTCCCCTAGAAGATTGGCTACAATCGCCTTGAGGCGCCCTTCGATCATGCTCGGTGCCCTCTCGTCGAGGACTCCTGACCTTCTTCAATAGTGCCAGCACTGCAGAATGGAAATTGTTCCCTCTGATTGGTTGGTTCCCTTTGGAATTATCTCCTTTTTTCAAAAATGATTGGCTAAAATTCATTATAGCCGTTTGAAACTGCGGCCATATCAGCACTTCGGAAGATGAGATTCCGCCGACTTTCTGCCGTGAAATGCCATAACTGCGGATATTTTCGATGGTATTGAACTCCAGAGCGACCGATACGTCGTTGCATTTCACTGTGGTTGGCTACGTGCAATAACGTTGTGTTGGTTGTTGTAGGATGGATCCAATTGGAGCATATTCATTCCGCTGTTTAGAGTGTTACTGAATGATGACGGCGGAGTTGTGACTTATCGACTGTACTGTAATCCATTAGATTTCGAGAAAACCACCTCGAGATTACTTGCCCAAGAGCGGAGGTGCTTGGCATGTTGCCAAATCGATGCAATGAGCATGAAACACATGGAATGATAGTAAACAATCGACGTATTTCGTTACTTTTTCGTACAGGAGAGCTTGTGCACACGCCAATGCGACTTTTGACAAGCCTGGCTGCAGTAGTATTCACTGTGGCAACGAGAGCATCGATGCGTGCCTTTCGATGTACACGATGGCGACGCACATTGCCGCTCTTGAGGTGAAGCGGCAGCTGGCTTGTCCTCTTTATTTGACTGCATTCGAGCTATCTTGATCCATTCGGCCTCCGAGTTGATTTCAGACAATTTGAAGTCCATGCGGACAAAAGAGTCGTCTAGACATTGTTTTAATACAAGTGTTATCATCATGAAGTCACCGTTGTCGAACACACGTGCGATAAATGCGTCACCTCGAACTTCAAGCATTTTCCCACAAGCTTGAGCAATGGCAGAAGCTCGCATGTTCACGGGCAGATTCTTCGCTGTACCTTTGTCGTCAACGTACAAATTCACACCAACGTGCTTCACAGCAGGAGTGTTCAATATTAAGGGGATCGAGTCAACCAAACTGTCCATCTTATATCCATGAGAATGTATTTGTCTCGATCAAACATACCTGGAGCATCATCGCCATCATTTGATCGTTCACTGTCGCGCCTTGTGGTAGCTACAATGAAAATTCACACCTGAGTTTCAAACGTTCACGTCTTTCCCGACGATGCCATACCTGCGATTGAATTTGTTGGCGAAAGGCTTCTCTTTGCTCATCGGTGGTCGCTGAGCCAGATTTGTTCTTGAAATGCGCACGTAGACGTTCAGTCAAGCACGCAATTTGACCATCTACATCCCGCGGCAAGTCCAATTGCCATTCTTGGATCTCTTCGCTGTCTTCTGCTGGAATATATACGAACGCGAACTGCTTTGGCGTCGCCATGATGTCCACTCAGCCCCAACTTCAATGGCATCAAGTTGTCTTGGACATACATCCGGATAATACTTATTCATCCGGAAAACACTATCTATTATCCGTACGACACACCGACGACATTATCCGGATGTTTTGAAAACGAATCCAGTGAGAGCTTATCCGGATTCATTTTGGAGGGAAACTCAAAAGTTCGAAAACAAAACCATTTCAGTTTAGGTAGGTTTTATTGAATAGAACCTATTGTCTGCCTAAATAACCTATTTTGCCTAGACAAGGTAAAGCTCTTCCATGTAATTTTAAAAACCCGATGACCTTTTCGCGCTTGTCATGGGATCTTGCATTTTGCGTTGGAAGAGGAACCTCGCATGACGAATTGCCTGTCACCACCTGTTGCCTCTATCACAAGCTTGCAAAGTAGAATGCCCATTCGCAGTATTTGGCGCCATGCTCTTCAAGGAGAACTGCAATTGATCATTGGACCCATGTTTAGCGGCAAGAGTACCGAACTGATACGCCGCATGCGTCGATACCAACATGCTCAACTCAAGTGTCTTGTCGTCAAGTCTCAAATTGACGATCGATACACCAATGAAGCGTGCGTGTGTCTCTTGATGCAATG
The DNA here is from genome assembly GCA_021527685.1 of Aphanomyces euteiches. Lineage (NCBI taxonomy): Eukaryota > Oomycota > Saprolegniomycetes > Saprolegniales > Verrucalvaceae > Aphanomyces > Aphanomyces euteiches. Next base: position 1,370,675 of record JAJGMV010000093.1, on the reverse strand, counting down.
GCATTTCATTGCGATTTAGATTGGTGAGCACTCATGACCGTCAAATGATGAAAGCCAATCCATTGAGAACGCTTGCTGAAATGGGTGAAGAGTACTTGAACTATGATGTAATTGGCATCGACGAGGGCCAGTTCTTTTCCGATGTATGCCGTTGCTGCTGACGTTGTTGGATCTGACACGCAATTTAGTTGAATACGTTCTGCGACCAAGCTGCGAACAGTGGAAAGATTGTCATTGGTATGTGCGCATGAATGAACTCCATTTATCGTGTTGTTCGTAGTTGCTGCTTTGGATGGAACATTCGAACGCAAGCCTTTTCAACATGTGTGCAACTTGATTCCTCAAGCGGAGAGTGTGACCAAGTTGAGTGCTGTGTGTGCTATCTGTGGTAGTGATGCTGGTACTACTCGTGTTTCTTACAACTTCATATGACCCATCTCTATCTCGTAGCTTTCACTCGTCGTTTGGTTAGCAGCACTGCTGTTGAGGTAAGCTCAAATTTTCCTTTTCTGAATGTAATTTCTATCGTAGCTCGTTGGCGGAAGCGAAAGCTACCAACCCGTGTGCCGCAATTGTTTTACTGTCCCCAACAAAGAAGACCCCATTTATTAGCGTTTATTTCGTCACCAGTAGAAGATCATGTATATCTGTATAGCTAAAGCGCTAAAAGAAGGCAGGCCGAAGAGCCTCTTGCACTTCATTGGAGATTTGGGTCATCAAGCCACCGCACACAAGGACGCAAATACTTTGCACATCGTCGTATTCAGCGCCGAGAAACTCGGGGAGACGGCCAGAGTACAAAGCAGCCAACTAGAATTTAATGCTAATGAGGAATGTCATTCAGAGTAGAAATCTTACCGCTGCACCACATGCAGCCTCCACCAAAAACTTGTGGTGATCCATAAAGCGAACACAAGCGTTGAATACCTCTTCGTCGCTGACGCTGCGACCGATCACTCGCATCTCTTGGGAGTATGCAAAGGCAGTATCAGAGACGGCCAAAGCTCCGAGAGATTTCGCAATTGTATTGATGCCGGCCAGCGTTACTTTTTCCTTGCACTGCAAGGATTGCTCGAGCTTGTTGGCACCGTGAGTTTCCATGGCAAGGACACGCGTGCTCTCCCATCCATGACTACGTTTGCATTCAGAAACCTCCTCCACAGATGGAACATACTTCTTTAATCCATGGCAGACACCAGAGAAATAGCCGCCTCCACCAACAGCAACAATGACCAAGTCAGGTTGGCTGGGAAGTTGGTCCTTGAGTTCCGTAATGACACTCGAATGACCTTCTCTATAGCAAACACACATTAGGTCACTTTCAAGCTTTGCACTTACACGACATCAGGATGGTCGAATGGATGAATATACTCCGCTTTGGAAGTTTCGTTGACTTTGTTCAAGAATTTCATGGCTTCCTCATGCGCCTCGGCCCAAACCTTACAAGCCATGTTATTCCAGCATACCTTGCCAAGATTACCTTGCCAGACACATTAACTTGAAGGCCTTCTGCTGACAAACGTTCTCGCATGTAAAGAGGAGTGCTCTCTGGAACAAAGCAAGTTCCGGGAATGCCGAGCTTTCGAGCACTGTACCCGACTGCCAAACCAGCATTTCCTCCAGAGCTGGTCACCAAGTGCGTTGCGCCATTCTCGACCGCTTTCTTGCACTAGAGTCACATACCCACGTCAGTAGAATCCCATGCCCGTTTCCTAACCGCATTCCCAATGCCACGCAACTTGAAACTTCCAGACGGCTGGCAATTGTCGAGCTTGAGGAATACACGCTTCTTCAAGAGCTGACCCAAGGCCTGGCTTTCAAGCATCGGAGTCACAATGTGGATCGCGGATGGTGTTGTCATTTCAGGGCAGGGATATTTCTCTCACTCGACTAGATTCAATTTGAGTTTCCTTGCACCAACTTGAAAGTTGTGATTATGACTCTTGTGATGATGTGAATGATTATGAGTTGGAGAAATTCCAGTGCACCGCGTCGGCTGTTTGATAATCCGGATAAGGTGAATTAAATACCTTATATATTGCTTACCCCCAACGTCATCAGAGGTTACCAGCGCACGCTACACTGTAGTGTGAGCAATCAAGCTCTTTAGTTAATGTCAAGCACTGGTTGGGCTCAAGGTGGCGACGGTGCATTGCTTATTTGAATGCTGATATCAGATATGTACTTAGTTTTGGCAATTCTGAGTCGACTCTAATATTATCCGGATTTTTGGGGAGGCGATCTATTGTCAGGGAATTTCTCGTTTTCATATTGATGGCATTTGATTGGCTCAATAAATTTAGAGCATTTTTCCTCCAAACTTTGAAAAAATATGAAATATATTTTGTGAAAAGTTGAAATTTCAAAACAATTCCTTGTGTGGAAGCCCGTCCAACAGCATGGCCACCCAACGACGATTGTTGCCGCTCGGTACGTCGCCAATGGAGGGATGGATGGAATTATATGAACTGTCTTGCTATGTGTGTAGAACTTATCGATAAATGCATCGGCTCCCGCATTTGGATCATTATGAAAGGCGACAAGGAATTCGTTGGCACCCTTCGTGGTTTCGATGATTATGTGAGTACGTCCTTCCGTCTCTTGAGTGTATGAAGCTCATACTTCGTAGACATGGTCCTCGATGATGTGACAGAATAGTACTCTTTGACGACATGAACGTTGTATCATTCTTGGTGTCTGTAGTGAAATTACTCCAGAAGGGAAGCGAAAGATCAAAGTGGACCAAGTCTTGTTGAACGGGAACAATGTGTGCTTGGTGGGCTTGGGGTTCCTGTATCGTTTCTCATTCTTTGTAGCTTGTGCCTGGAGGAGACCCCGAGGAAAACGAAAACAAGGCATAAATCGCTCACGAGCAATCATCGTCCCTCTCCGTGGTATCGTGGATGTCACAATAATATCAATCAAGACTTTCTCGTAGTATGCTCGACGAGTTTCTTTTGCAAGACGCATAGATGTGGACGCACAGCCAACCTTTTGTTGGTTTCCCCTTAATCTATCAGTACAGCTCTAATTCTTCGCCTTGGATGTGTTTTTTTCCTTGATCGCTCGTCGGTACGACAATTTGATCAATCGTCGCTTGTCTTCCAACGATTCCAAGTTGTCGTATCCTTTACGCTCAAGCTCGCCTAGTGTAGGCTTGGGCTCCAAGAGAGTAAAGAGCCATTCGGGGTATTCTTCACGAGGCTTCAATTCGGGGTGCGATCCATCCTTCAAGATGTTGACTGGTGCGTACTTGGTGATATCCACGACTTCGTCCACAACTTTAGGAGCACCACCTTTCTTGTCTTTGCCTTTAGCGGGTGCCTTTGCAGGGGCAGCAAAGCCACGAGTGATCTGAGCGGATCGAAGACGCTGCGATGTACCGCGGATGCTGCGAAGCATGTTGGTCTTTGGTGAGCAAGATGAATTGGTGACCAACCACCACCAATTATCCGGATAATATACAAAGAAATCCGAAATCTATTTTTAAAGTTTTCACAAAAGGAACAATCTCTACAATTCATCATGTCTTGAGACTTTGACTTGGTCTTCGATAGCATCCCAAGCGACCTTCGATCCTCCGACGACATTGATGAAATGGCTACGGATAGCAAGCTTGCGAGCTAGAGTGTGTCCATGTCGCTTGAGAAGATCGACAAGAAATGCATTTCTACCATCACCCATGAGCTAAAACCACACTTGCAAAGCTTACCGCCGATTTTTACGCTTTGGCCATGAGCCCACATCACTAAGCTGCGCAATTGCTTCCCACGCGTTTGCCACATTGGCATCTTCTTGCAATACCACATGAATATCATTGCGCAAAATTTCTCGAGCAGTCTTTTTCGATACCATTCCCGATGGGATTGTGATATTGTATGCTGCCCACTGCTCAGCAACAGAAGGCCGGATAAGAGCTTCATTTTCTCCTTGTACGAAAAGGACAGAAGCTGCTCCTGCTACTTGTGCGTTGGAGATCTATTTCAAAGTAAAGCTTCACTTGTCTGCTAAAATGATGTAGATACCTGGGTCAAAAACGAGCAGTTGGCATTGTGACCAAAGATAATCACAATATGATTGGCAACGTCATTTGTCAGCTCACTGCATGCATGTTGTGGGTTTGCTTGGACCACTGGCAAATGTTGAGTGAGAAGTGGACTACCAAATGTTGATGCCAAGAACTCCCATTCGGAGGTTTTCGTATCGGGGGAGTATATAAAGCCTCCCCGCACTGAAGAAGACATGTATTCTGAATCTCTAGGCACAAATGGACGACAAATCGACTTGGGACAGATCATAGGGATTAATTTTCCAAATACAGCTTCACGATTTGCCGCAACCCGGATTTGATCACCTAGAATGAATTAATCAGAAACTACAGTGCAAAATAGCGTACCTCCACTTTTTCGCACCATGACAGTTGGAATATCAATCTCACCCTTGTCGATATGTGCCACAGGGCGGACAACTTCTTCAGTATCACTGACAATAATCAGTCCGGCAGCGCCAGCAGCTTGGACGTTTTTCGACTTCTCTTCGAACGAGCAGACACCCCGGTCGAGCACAACTAGCGAGGAATTGGTCACCAAAGCGAGATCATCTTCGCTGAATTTTGAGCAGCCGAAATTGTTTGCAGGCGTGACAAACTCGCACTCTTCGAGTGGAATGTTTCCTCCGTAGGAGTCTCGAAAGTACTGGATTGGGGCTATACCATGTCGAAGATAAATTCTTCCCCAGAATGGGCTTTCATCAGTGCCAACAGCGAGACTAGCAAACGTGAAGACTAGAACACCGATGAATGATGTGCGCATTTCGAAACACAATCGATATATGACCTGAGTGAAAACAAATGAAGCTGAAGGACGTCGATTTTAGAAGGATGTGACCTTTCATCTCAGAAGACAATGATTGGCCAATCTTCGTACACTGCATTAAAAAACACTAAAATAGGATCTTGACATGAAATTCGCCAGAATGCCGAACATGGTTTTGAGAAAGATGTCTAACAAACCAAGCAACAGTATCAGACCAAAAAGAAACCGGGTCGCCCGATTACTGTTGTTATGGCAAGGAATAGAAAAAGCTGAATCTTGATCAGTTCGAGGAAAGAAATCTGCTTCGAAGGATTTAATTGAAAAGGGCAACTGAGACAAATCCTGAGCAGAGGTTGAATGAATTAAGATGTTAAATATGAAATTGAAAATCTTCGATCTTAACGCCACAGGCACGGATACAGACAGAATTGGATGAGTAGGATATGAACGGCTAGCCAGTCATGAGTTATGCAGCGCAATTCCCAATACACACTGTAGGTGTTTCGTTGGTAGTGGAATCCAAGGTGGAACATCGAGAGCATAAAGAGATGCCACACCTTGCGCAAGAAGAGATGCAAGACTGGCAAACTAATAATTCGCAAAAGGAACACTTCATTTGAGACACATTGCACTTTTCCCCGCATATAATGCAATGCTTCGCACGGTAGTGATCCAAATAAAACTCCACAACCTGCTCCACGTTTTCAATTGAACTCCCAGCCACGAGTTTGGGTGAATAAGCAACTTTGCCTCTAGATATCCACTCCCGTATTACTGTGGCGACAGAGTAGTCAACTTCATCTAGAGTGGCCACCAAGTCCACTTGGTTTTGAAGTAGGAGGCTCCATAAACACATTTGTCGTTTGTACTCCGCTGACGACACAATATAACTTCCAATCGCCTTGATTGATTTCAAGGTTTCCTTGGCCGATGCATGCGCAACACCATACCGAACAAACTGAGTTTTAATTGATGCCAATGATCTGTTTATTGAACAGGTCCATTGAGGAACGCCCAATTCGAGGAAATGAAGGTCTAGCATATCGGAGCGTTGGCAAGAGTCGACATGCATCTTAACTAAAATATCTGCGAGCTGGTTAATTGTGCTGATCTCAATGCCACAAAAGCAGGGTAAACCGTTCTCCAGATATAATTGCTTCAATTCCATGCCTTTGTAAGAAATTTCGGGCCACTTTCGCTCGGTCAAGGCATTGTGCAAAATTCGTGCTCTCTCACTTTTTCTTTGATATTTGATAACATAAAAGTCAATCATTCGACGGGCTGTTTTCATCGTGACGGTGAATGAGTCTGCGTCGATTCTGGGGTAAAGCTCTAGTCCTATTTGAAGGGATATTTCTGGCGATATCAAGGGGATATTTGCGGTTGAGCTTGCCGAACTTTTGCTTTCTTGTACAATTTCCTTTATGACAGCATCGAGAAAGCGGTGACATGGCCATTTTTCGATGAATAGAAGGTAAAGGGCAACGTATTTTGCGTTGCTTGAAATTTCATCCTCAACACATGCCGATCCTGTCAGTATAAACTCTTCAACCACAAGGTTGCCTTGAGAATACTTGAATGATGAGCCCAAATCATCCAATGTAGCTCCAAAAAACTTCAATGCCTTTAAAATTAAGTTTCGATTGGCAACGTAAATACCTGTCATGCGAGTGACATGGTCTATCTGTGCAATTCCATTTTGGATAAAATCTTCCACCAAGCCAAAAACGCATGTGTAGAATTCTTGATCGAAATCAACTGCAATTCCTTGTGACAAAAGAGACGTGAAAATAGCATCACGTCGGCATTGCGTTTCAACATGATATTTGCTCACAGCCTGAACCAAGTCTCGAGGATCAGAGAATAATTTACCCTGAAAAATTGTACGTCCCTCTTTTAGGAATTCACTCCCGCATGAAATATCTTGCGGGGTAATTTTACAACCTTGATCTTCGCATATTCGAGTCAGCGTTCCAAGTCGAGAGATTTCATGATAAAATGATTGGACTAAGGAACCCATTGGCATTTCGCATGTCGACTGCGAATTAATTGCTTTCAATAAAAAACCCTTGGAAGGTATTATTTTCGTTGCATATCCCTCTCGCTTTAGCTTTTGGACAAGCTTGTTCTCCAATGTTGGGCACTTACTCGCAGCTTCAATATATTTCTTCACCAAAGTTCGTGCGCCAGCATAGGTGGAGCCGAGAAAAACAGCAACACCATCAAACACATAAGTTTTGAAAGCTCCTATTGCCAATACAGATAATGCCTTGTCAGGGTCGTCAGTTGTGAGCGAACAGGGAAACATTTCCCCTACAACGTGCTTTAATCGCGAGTAGCGAGCCTCTAAGTTTCTGGCAAAGTCGGATGACGTGATAATATATTGTCCATAGCCAATCGGGACTGAACCCTTATCAAGAAATCGATCAATGATATCTTGAAATACGACGTAGAGTTTCTCATATCTCAACCCACATTTCGATCCAATCCAATACTTCACTTCTTCTTCTCGGTGTTGTTTGTTAATCCATCTCGAATATGCAATCGGTGGAGTTAAGCAAGGATCCTTCGATTCACAATATTCTGATATCCATCCAGTATTCACTGTTTGACTTCTGGGGTCTCCTAAGTTGAATAAATAACGTCGAACTGAACGCATCTTCACTGATATCCAATTGGGAACTTCTGGCCGATAACTTTGCGCGTGACTCAAGACACATTGCAGTACGACTTCAGGAGATAATTTTGTTCTTGGTCGATTTAAGAAGTCGGCATATTTGGAGCAAGTTTCTTGAGACAACTCCATGGTACAACCAATATTTTGCAGCATACACTCAATTTGTCGATGCTTCATCAGTTTCAAGCAATTGTTCCTTTGCCATCGCAGTATCTTTTTATGTTGTATCCTTTTCAATCCTTTGCTCCCACCGTACTTCAATTTTGCACAGTACCCAGCCTCCATCTCTAAGTAAAGCTTCATTCTCCCTAACAAATGTGAGTTTATTCTCGGAAAGTAATTTCTTCCACCACGAACAATATATTGAAGAGGAGCGAGATCTGCGTCTTTCAAGGAAAATTGCTCCTTTGCATACGTCTTGCTGATGAGCACGCTCTTAATACTGTGCTTCCGGTGATCTTCGCAAAGATTGACATATTTCCATGGACGGATTGCTGGGCTATTATTCCTTAGACAGACGAAGCATTTCCTTTCGCGAGCACAAAATGCTCGTTTGAGATACTCTTTCCAGCTCGCAGCATGTAAGTTCGGTAAGATATCAATGTAATCTTGAAATAACGCTGACCAAGTATGCTCCAATGCATTCTTCATTGCAAGGCAAGTCGATGCCATCAGGGTAATCGTTTTTTCATCCAAGTATTGCATGATGTGCAGAATTACTTCGTGAGGAAGCAGAATTATATCGCCAGCTGATGAAAGTCGAGCTTGTTTGCACTGTCGCGGGAATGATTCACATTTGTCCAGCTCTAATAAGCTTGCAGAATTTCTCTTCATAGTGGATGGTTAGCTGTTCAGAGGTATCAATTATATCGAGAAATGAGCTTTCCATATCTTGCTGTCATTGTGAGCAGGAGGCGCCAGAACGTCGCGCACTTTTTGAAGTTATACTTGAAGATTGTATTGTTCATTATCGGGATAATCTTTTATCTCTGATTGGCTCGCTTTTTGATATGGATAAAATTGGAAAAATAGAATCAAAGAATATCCCAAATCCTTCAAGTTCGATGCTTGTATAATCTCATGCGAGGCGGACCCAAACACAATTTTCACTCCTGTGAATTCTATCTCAAACTTCAGAATATATCTGGTGACAGGGCTCTCTTGTAAGATGGTCCACGAGAGGAAAGAGAAATTCCTAGTTTATTTCCTGGTATAATAAATTAACCTGTGGTGTGAATAATTCCAATTTATTGAATCCGGATAACTACATAAAATCTCAACTCGAATAAAGGCATGTACGGATATTTCTGGAAGGATATTAAAGAGGGAGTTCTTCCATCCATTCCATAAGAACTGAAGGAGAGACTATGGGGCGTGAAGATCGAGGAAGTGAACGAGTCGTTCGACGTGATACCAACCGTGAAGCCAAGGATTTATTGGAAGGAAAAGAGGTTGAATTCACGACAACTGATGGTTTGGAAGTCGTGCCAACGTTTGAAGCTATGGGACTGAAAGAAGATCTCTTACGTGGTATTTACGCGTATGGTTTTGAAAAGCCTTCTGCGATTCAACAGCGTGCCATTCGTCCTGCTATCCAAGGGCGAGATTTGATTGCTCAATCGCAATCTGGTACGGGTAAAACTGCGGTGTTTTCTATCTCCATCTTGCAAACATTGGACTGTGCCAGTAATGAGACCCAGGCGCTTGCATTGAGTCCTACTCGTGAGTTAGCTGAGCAGACCCAAAAAGTTCTCCTTGCTCTCGGTGATTATATGAACGTTCAATGTCATGCCTGCATTGGTGGCAAGTCTATTGGCGAAGATATTAGACGCCTTGACTTCGGGGTGCAGGTTGGCCATGATCAAACAATCTTTGCTTGACATCTTTCTTAGGTAGTGAGTGGTACCCCTGGTCGTGTGTTCGACATGATCCGTCGCCGAAACTTGCGTACGAGAAACATTAAAATGTTGGTTATTGATGAAGCCGATGAAATGCTGAGCAAGGGGTTCAAGGAACAAATTTATGACATTTATCGGTAAGCGTACCAACTTAAACTCTCTTCACCTTTTGTCAAGATACCTCCCCCCGTCAACCCAAGTGTTGCTAATCAGTGCTACCCTTCCCGCTGATGTACTGGAAATGACGAAGAAGTTCATGAACGAGCCCGTGAAGGTTCTTGTCAAGCGTGATGAATTGACATTGGAAGGCATCAAGCAATTTTTTGTGGCGGTGGAGAAAGAAGAATGGAAGTTCGATACTCTCTGCGATTTGTATGACACATTGACAATCACGCAAGCTGTGATTTTTTGCAATACAAAGAGAAAGGTGGACTGGCTTACTGGCAAAATGCGTGAGGCAAATTTTACTGTTGCATCAATGCATGGTGACATGCCTCAAAATGAACGTGATGCTATCATGCAAGAATTTCGTTCCGGTGGTTCCCGTGTGCTGATCACCACAGATATTTGGGGTCGTGGTTTGGATGTCCAACAAGTGTCTTTAGTCATTTGTTACGATCTGCCCAGCAATCGTGAATTATATATCCATCGGTAAGATAACATCACTGCAGTTCATTCGTTGACTTGATATGTAGCATTGGTCGTTCGGGTCGTTTTGGTCGTAAGGGTGTGGCCATCAACTTCGTAAAAGATGAAGACATTCGTATTCTGCGGGACATCGAACAATTTTACAGTACCCAAATCGACGAAATGCCCATGAATGTTGCCGATCTCATCTAAGCGGACTCTATTTCAACCCTTTTCTTCGAGTTCTGTTGGATCCCTATAAAATATATTTTCGATATATCTTAAACATAAACTGCTAAAATGGTCATTACACTAACCCCAACGAGGAACAGGGAAATTTTCTCAAAGATGGGCGTTTCGTGCTTTTCGTCTTTCTCGGACACCTCATGGAACGCCAAGTAGATAAAGCTACCGGCACCAATGCCTAGGGCAACAGCTTGGGCAAGCTTGGATGAAGCCCCTTGTAGAGTGGAATTTAGACACATGCCAGCAACGATTCCAAGAGGAGTCATGAAGCTGTACGTAACCAAAACTGCAATTGAACGGTGTGGTGCAACACTGCTCTTGGCCTTGGCGAAATTTGCACCCACTGATACGGCCTCAACAAACTGACGATATTTGAAGGAGAGAAAACAATGTGGCACTTACTTTGTGAGTGACGATCGCAAGTGCAGTAGCTAGAGCAGCAGAGCTTAACTCTGAATTGATACCCAAACTGAATCCAGCGATAAGGGAATGTACTGAAAACAAGGCGGCTAAGAGGTATGGTAGTACAGTGCTAAAATGGAAATAGGAAACATTCGAAGAGAGTAAATATACCTTTCTCCTGAAAATACGATATGCTCGCTGACACTACCCGTGACATGCACATGAACGTGAGGATCTGAAACACATTGATCTTTCCTCTCGACGTTCACAGCACACTATCACCAAATGTCAGTGAAAATCAGTTCATAATTTCCACCTTGTTTCCTGCCAAAAGGACATCTGCCTCAGTATGCTCTTTTGTAAGTTTGATCAATCCAGAAGTACTCAACATAGTGTGGTCGCAAGAGCAAGTTCCGTAGTCAACGAAACCTACTTGAACTTTAAGGCTAGGATAAAATATGTATGGTTGGTGTACCTTGTCGAATGCTACTATTCACGAAGTTATATTGAAAGCTTAGCTCTTCATTTTTGTTGGGATGGAGTGCATCTGATGCAGAAAACGTCCTTGAGCGTCTTGGGATACCAAAAGATGTAATTGGAGGGACTTGAATTCTGCAAATGCTCGTCTCGTCTGAAAGCCATTAAAGTCAAGATGTCAGCAAGAGTACTTACAGTTAGGTTTTGCCGCAGCAGCAACAGCCATCACTTCACCAGAGTTGCCAAAGTTCAACGAGTCGACACACCACACAAAAAAACATCCTAATGAGGCGAGAAAGTACACGAATGGAAATGGTTCTTCTGGGCCTCCAATCATGTAAAGGTAGCTGTTGTAGAGTTTGACTGCGTCGGGCAGTAAATGAATCATTCCGGTGCTCAAAAATACACCGGCAGTTAGGAACGGGAGCTTCTCCTTGAGGATGGTGTTCCACGTCGTCTGCGTAGACTGTTGCGTGATGAAGAGAGGCAGGAGGGAAAAGAGGATAGTGAGGGCCAGGAGCAATCCACATGTGACGATATTGAACCAGAATATGTCCATCATCGCACCCTCCAATGCTATGTGGCCTCGCTACAGTAGGTGGTTCCTGTGCGAATCCTCAATGGCCCCTGAAGTGTTTGAGAGTTTGTCCGACGGGAGCTATTGCTCTATTTCCGGATAATGATTATCCGTATATCGGCGTAATGATGCAACGGAGCATGTTATGCCGAAGAGCATCATGAAACATTGCGCCAAGAGGAGTTCATTATGTGTTACTCGTTCCGCTTCGTTTGGACCGCTGATACATACTTCGATTCTTGTCAACCATTTGAACCTACGATTGCGAGATAGGACGTCTTTTTTTAATGGCTTCATTACGTATTCCTTCAAATGTGTCGAGAAATTCAACCTTGGAAAACAACATGAGCTTGCGTCGTAGCGTCCATGAGGTCGTACCTGTCGGGCAAATGGACGTACAAAATCATTTTGCCCATCACAAACATTTCATCCAAATGCATCGTAACTCCCTAGTCGGCTTGAATCGAAACTCGTTTTACGACATGTGGAGTACCTGCGGCGACGTGCTTTTCACATTGGACATGCGTAGACTACAATATTAAAAATGTCACGCAAATTCAGGGATATGCCTCTAGCTATGTATCTGCTAGAAGTGCATGATTTCGTACTCCATGGTGCCTTGCCCAACTTCCTCAACAATTCCTTCCACGATGAATTCAGTCTTGAGCTCGATTCTCACTTCCATCCCAAGCATACTCTGCAAGAGGATAATAATCGATCGATTCGTCCTCTTCCCTTTCATAGCGAAGAAGCCGTGGTCAGGGAGTTGAGCGCCGTTGTGAAATCGTCTTGATGATTCAAAATTATCCGGATATTTTATTAAATCTGGGATGCCACAAGGAAGGACTTGAATCATTCGCCACAAGTTGCATGAGGAAATGGCCAGCTGGCTCCCAATTTCCTCGCATCGCTGCATTAAAGAGCTACAAAAAAGTCCATATGAATATTGCATTCGCCAAGGTTCAACAAGCTACGCAAGATATCACTCCATCTTTGGATATTCTCTATTGATTGACTGAAATAAATCCAATCAAAGCATGCACTCAGTTTTGTCCGGATAAGATAAGACTTGGGAGGGAAATCCACCCATCCATCGCTCGGCACGTCGTCCACGCTTCTCGGCCGAACATCTCCTCTACGAGTGCACATGCGATACTTTTCAGAAAAAGAGCTTCTTGACAGTCCTTCATACCGTGATGGAATCCCACAAGCGAAGATTGATGCTTTCAGATTCAAGGGTTGCGAATTGATTGAAAAGTTGGCTGGAGTCTTTCGGCTACCAAAGTTATCCGTTGCGAGTGCCAAAGTCTTCTTTCACCGGCAAGTGACTACTCTCCGGCTATTTTGTATGACTATAAGCTCAGGTTTTTCTTTTTTCAGTCGTTCAAGCAGTACGACGCATGGTTAATCGCTGCAACTTGCTTGTTTCTTGCTGCCAAAGTTGAGGAACATTACGTTAAAGCTGTTGACTTTTCCAAGCACTATTTGGCTTTGCAAAGGAAATTAAACCACGACGCAGCTCCTTCTGATCTAGTTTACCCAAGAGCACCGTCCAAGCCACACTCTGTCGAATCACAAACCGAGGAATTGCTCTTCCACGAATGCGTTGTCCTTCACGTCCTCGCGTACGATCTGGGCATTGTCCACCCTTATGCCTACGTGAATGAGTTCGTCTCACTTGGTCTCGCCAGTGTCAAATGCACAGACGACACAGCTATGACGCTCAAACGAGGAGCTTGGAGTTTTCTCAACGACAGCTCCAACACGTATTTGTGCTTGCAATTTGAGCCACGGGTGATTGCTATAGTAGCTGTATATCTTGCTGGCTCTTATGCATCACTTTGGACGCAGCCTCTTGATGTAGATGCTCCGTCGTCTTGGTGGAAACAAGTCAATGCTCCTATAACAATCCTGGCAGGTACAAAAGTTGCCTTGCAAAACCTCGATTGCCTGTATTGTTCTAGATGCTGCAAAGGCATTGCTGGAAACTTATGTAAAAGGATATTCCTATAAAAAGAGACCGCTCCCTGAGGGTATTTTGAAGCTGCTTGAAGAACATGGGCAAGGCAACCCCTGTATAGATGAAGAAATTGTGGGTGGCGATGTGGGTAGTATGTAAGTAATTTATTCCAGATGAAGCTGCTTCCGTTATTAGTCAAATTTACTTTCGGATCGTTGGATCTTCCTTAGCATCGTAGTTCATGAAAGCAATTCATGTAATATTATTCTCCAAAGCTTTTCTAGCTCAAGTGGTTTACGACTCGCTGCCAACTAATTTTATCTTAACGCTGAAAACGCGATGGCAAATGAATAGAAACGTCATCAAGACTAGGTCAGGCATTCATCGTTCAAGTAATGCCAAACGAGAAATCCTGAGCATTCTCGTGCAGAAGAACATCAATGAGGTCACCATAAGACAATGAATGACGTTCTTCACAGCCCCAAATTGCACTGTTGTATAATACAGAAAGGAAAATCTTAGTTGAATTTGGAGGCATGACACAGGAGACTTTTTGTATCCAGGGCAATCCAATATCTCGATAATTTTGTCCTAACCTGGCAGCTCAGACGTCTATCTCATCACATCTAGATTTCTTGAGGGCTCATTACGGTCTTCTTGGATTTTTGTCGACGTTTCCGCCTGCACCGCCAAACGAAGCCCATCTCGGTTAGCATTTCAAAGCGTTCAGGGGTTAATGTTGCACGATATTCACGCAATTTGTCAATAGCGCGACCCAATTTGAATCCCCAAGTTTCTTTCGGCCACTTTGAATCATGCATCGGTACGTTAAACACCTGGGGAATTCGTAAATTTCCATAAAGCTCCTTGTAAGTCTGCAAAGCTTTGATCTTGCGAGTCCACATGTACTCGTCCATGTCCCAAACGAAGCCCATATTCTTGAGCTGATTATACCGCTCTTGGCAAACATTATTTGATTCGCGACGAAGTCGACTCACGATTCCACCAAGACCCATGCCACACATTGATTTGGGCCACCGAGTTTCATTTACAGGAACTTTATACCTGGATGGAACGAGTAGGTCACCATGTATTTGGTTGTAGATAACCAAGGCTTGGATCTTTTCCTCCCAAACGACACTGTCAACATTGTCAAATGTCATACCCAGCTTTTTAAGAGCTACATATTCGCTTGGCTGAATTTTATGGGAGGCACGCTTCATTTCTGCAACAATCATACCTAGAGGTATATTGTGCAATGTCTCCGGCCACGCAGGATCATCCTTTGGGACTACGAAATTTTCTGGGACAATAAAGTGACCATTGATTTGTTTGAACCATTCGCAAGCGGCGATTCGAGAATCCGCAGTTAATTCAACATCTTGCCAAATAAATCCAAGGTCAATCAAGGTTTTTCGTTGAGCATCGGGCAACGACTTCCACGAAGAGCGAATAGTTTTTGCCACGAGTCCCAAATGCATATTCCATGTGTCTTTAGGCCACTTTGGATCCAAGTTAGGAACAACAAACATGCTCGGGACGCACAAATCGTCGTGTAAGCTCAAATATGTTTTGAAAGCGAGAAGTTCCATGTTACGTTGATGGTCTTGAGGGTCCCAAACAAAGCAGAGTGCATCCAGTTCATCTATAATAGTGGCATCAATCTTCTTGGTCTTATAAAAGCAGCGAATATTCGCGCTAAACAGAGTCTGTCCTTGGAGGTGTTTTGGCCAGGGCTCCTCAGCTGGAACTGTAAAAATCTTAGATAGAGTAGTAAAATCTGATCTGTCTTTTTGCATTTGTCGAGCTACACGAACTGCATCCACAAAGTTGCGGCAAATGGCTTGCAGAGAGTTCGTGTCGCTCATGATGCTCGACATGACAACATGAGGAAAACGTTCAACATCGAATAACCGGATACGGATAATTGTGTTCTTATATCGAGGTAAATATTTTTCCCGCGCGAAATTCAGAAAAGTTTTGCGCGTCCATTTGACCTCAACATCATCATGGGCAGAATCCTGCGGCTTGAAGTGAATAACTTTAAGTCTTACGGCGGTAAGCAGGAAATTGGTCCATTTGCACGATTTACTGCTGTGGTTGGCCCGAATGGAGCGGGTAAATCAAACCTCATGGATGCAATCAGCTTTGTTCTTGGGGTGCAAAGTCGTCAACTGCGATCAAATCAGCTCAAGGATTTGATTCACAGGAGTGGCTCAGCGATCAATGCCAAAGGAGGTGCATTCGTATCTCTCGTTTATGAACTAGATCAAGACGAGAAAAGTCGTCTGACTTCAAAGTTGCGTGATCCCTCAGTGAAACACGTTGTATTCACACGTTCCATCTCCGAAAAGGGAGTTGGATCATATCGCATTAACAACCAGGAAAACACTTACGAAGAGTACGAGAGTACACTCAAGGAACTTGGCATTCTCGTAAAAGCTCGAAACTTTCTAGTCTTTCAAGGTTTGTCAGCAGTATGATCATTCATTGTATACATTTCCACTAGGCGATGTCGAGTCAATTGCTTCTAAATCCCCCGAACAATTGACACGTTTGTTTGAAGTTATCTCGTCATCTGATGAGCTAAAGGATGAGTATGAGCGATGTTTGCAGGAGAAGACTGTTGCTGAAGAAAACACAATTTTTGCCTATCAAAAACGAAAGGGCTTAGCTGCTGAACGTAAAATTGTCAAAGAACAAAAAGAGGAAGCAGAGCGATTTAATCAAAGGAGAACGGAGTTGGGGAAATTGAAACAACAATACTACTTGTGGCAAATGCATCACGTGGAAGAGGAAGCTGTGGGTCACAAAGAAGCCATTGCTGATGGTAAAGAAAAATTGGAGCGTCTCCAGGAAAAGAATCAGGTATGCAGTGTCGATATCCACGCAAGAAATCAATTTCATTGGTAGGATGTTTTGTCTTTGCATAAAAGCAAAAAGAAAGCTCACGCAACACAATTGAAATCATGTCGACAGCTTGATACCGCAGTTACAGAAGTAACCTGTGAGCTGGAAGACATCACACCTCGTATCATTCGGTTGAACGAGCAAGTTAAGCATGCAAAGAAGCGACTTGAAGCTGCAGCATCACAAGAAAGCATTTTGGGAAACAGCGCCCGTGATCAGGAACGTGAAATTCAAGGGTTGGAGAGAGATATTGAGGACTTAAAACAAGCTGAACAAGAGCTGGAAGAGACGAAAGATGACGAACAGCTTGTCCTTCAAGGTGAACAATTAAAAGAATACAATCGGATCAAAGAAGCTGCACAAGTTGAAACAGCAATATTGCGCAACGAACTTGAATCGGTATTGTTGAGTCCAATTGTCATCGTAACTACTTTTTAGCTCAAACGACTGCATCAAGCCGATAACGGTCGATTGCAAGCACTTTTTCGTGACGAAAAGGAGCATGTCGACGAAATTTCTCGTTTGAAAGAGGATCAAGCATCAGCCGATTCCCGCCTCGTCGATGTAAGCTTTCAACCTGAATTTACAGCTCACGAGTGAACTCTCAGATGCGACGAGTAGTTGACCAAAGTACTTCAGAGATGCATGAGGCTGAACTAGAGCTTCAAAACTCTGAGCAATACGTATATTAACACAATTGCCTTGATCTAAAAATGCGTTAGGAGAGAACGCTGATGAATAAAAAGCAAGCAATTCGAACCGAACTTGACAAAATTCATTTGGTGAACTTGACTTCCCCACCATCACGTCACATTGTTGTAGCAATTGCGAAATGTCAAAGACGACTGGCGACAAAACCAGGCTGAGCAAAAGAAAGCAGAAGTACTAGATACACTCACTCGACTGTTTCCTGGTGTTCGGGGCCGTTTGGTCGATTTATGCAAACCAATTCAGAGGAAATACAATATGGCTGTGACTGTTGCAACTGGAAAGTACATGGATGCATTGGTTGTGTCTGATTACAAAACCGGATGTGAATGCATTCAGGTAATACTGAACAACCGGTAGTGAAGGTGAAACATATTAACTGGTGTTGTCTAGTACTTGCGAGACCAACGTCTAGAAAGTGTTCAATTCATTCCTTTGGATAAAATTCGTGTGCAGCCACCAAATGAACGATTTCGTGACCTTGGCAACAATATCAAATTAATTGTTGATGTTATCGACTGTGACCCAGAAATTCAACCTGCTGTGGCTTACGCTGTCTCAGACACTATTGTCTGTGACACCATTGAAGACGCTAGGTATACATCTTTTAACACATTCCGGCGTTAATGATATATAGGGATGTGTGCTTTCGACGCAACGAAAAAGTGAAAGCTGTTACTTTAAACGGCATGCTTATTAGCAAAAATGGCAGTATGACAGGCGGTAAAACTCAAAAAGACAGTGCGCGTGCAGGTCGTTGGGATGAAAAGGAATCTGCTGCTCTAAAGCAACGACGCGAAGAGCTTCAAGCGGTAATGTTATTGTCCTATAGCATATACTTACTTGTTGTAGGAGCTTTCGGTGTTGGAAAAAGAAAGTACTGGTGCAGTCCGGCGCCAAACTTTGGAGACAAAGATCGGAACTTTATCAAATCGCTTACGACATGCAAACGCTGATATCAAGACAACTGAGAGTAAACTACCGAAGATCCAAGCTCGACTATCAGAATGCCAAAAAACAGTCAAGCAACTTGCCCCTGAAATTAAGAAAATCCGGAATGAAATTAACGCCAGAGAAAAATCTATAGCGACTCTCGAAGGCAATATCAACTCGGTACTCTTATAACTTCCTAGTTTGTTCGTCATTTTCCCATTAGGTGGAAGATGAAATGTTCAAGGGGTTTAGCGAACAATTTGGTGTAACAAGTGTCCGAGAGTACGAAGAAAACGTTGTTAAGCAACAACAAAAACGCTTGGAGCGAAGACGACAACTTGATACACACATGGCCAAAGTGAAAGCACAGGTAGTTCTTTTTACGATGACCTCATGACGAATGTTTTAAATTCTAGCTTCAATATCTCCGATCTCAAAACTTCGAATTGCAATGGAATGAAGCCAAGGAGAAAATTGCGAAACATAAGGCATCTTTAAAGAGCATTGAAACTGAGAAAAGGGAATTACAGAAAAAGACTACCCAATTAGAAGAAGACTCTGTCCGTCATAATGAAGCTGCTAAAGAGGGTCACAATGCTCTGAAAGAGATCGAGTCAGAACTCAAAGCAATCTCCAAGAAACGTGAGTCGTTTGACAGAGAAATTGCTGCTATTCACAAACAATTGGCTCACGAAGAGACCGCCATTGATCGCATCAACGATAAAAAGCAAGAAATTTTGAAGCGTGCTACAATGGATCAAGTTCGATTGCCATTGGTTGGCGAGGTGCTTCAATACAGTGATGGCGAGCAAGAAGATGCATCAGATATTCAATTGTCTCTTGACTCAAGTGCCGAGACCCAGACAGCTTCAACAGAGGAATCTGTTTCTTTAACTCACCAAGCATCGCGACGTTACTTGGACCAAGAAATTGACTACTCATCTTTGGAGAAACGACGCTTTGATGGTGACAAAGATCGCCAGGACCATTTATCGAAGTTTGAACAACAGATTGCAGCTATGGCCAGCGAGTTAGAACGAATGCAGCCAAACATGAAGGCTCTGGAAAAGTATGATGAAATTCAGGCCCGAATTGCCAAAGAAGAAGAAGAACTGGAAAAGATTAAAGTAAGCTGAAAGCTTTTTGATGTATTTAAACTACGTCAATAGGCGAATGCGACTGAGGCCTGCCAAAAATTTGATGAAGTGAAAGATGCCAGGTTGTTGCCGTGTCAATGTTGTGATACTTATTTTATGATATGCCAGATACGAACGTTTCATGGAAGCATTTAATCACGTTTCCGAGTGCATTGATGAGACGTACAAAAATTTAACAAAGAGCTCAAAGCATCCCTTGGGAGGCACTGCGTACTTGAGCTTGGAAAATTCAGAGGTAATCTCACTTGTCTGCAACAATCTCATGCATCCATGTAAAGGAGCCCTACTTACATGGAATGAAGTACAATGCTATGCCACCCATGAAGCGTTTCCGAGAAATGGAGCAATTGAGTGGTGGCGAAAAGACTGTGGCAGCGCTCGCCTTGCTCTTCGCTATTCACAGTTATCAACCGTCCCCGTTTTTCGTTTTGGACGAAGTGGATGCTGCATTGGACAACGTCAATGTCAACAAGGTCTCAACATATATTCAAAAATGCGGGTTTCAATGCGTCGTCATTTCCCTCAAAGATGCCTTTTATGAAAAGGCTGACGCATTGATTGGTGTTTGCAAAGACATTTCGTCACAGCAGTCAAAAACTATTACATTAGACCTGACAGCCTATGACGAGTAAGGATTATCAACTCAATATATTATTGTGTCTGTTTTACTTATTCATTACCAAAGACATGAAATCAATAGTCAATAACGCATCAAAGGAAGATGGTCTCGCATTGAATCTTGTTTCAAAGAATGGCAATCAAAAAAACTCTTCGGTTTCATGACCCTGTGAAACTGCTGACTCGATGTGCTTCCCATCCGGTTAACGCGAAACTTTTTACTCGATGAAGCTATTTTCGGATTGGATTTCTCGACAACATGGCAACATTGCCAGAAGAGCAGCGTAGCTTTCTGGAAGCGGATGCCTTAGATCTCATTTCGAAAGGATTCTTGACAAAAGACGACTGGGATGCGCTGAAAAGTGGTGACCATGACGTCGCCAAGACAAGCATTCGCGAGAAACGAAATGAGCAACTCTCGACAGCGATCCAGAATGCATTGGCGAATCAACCCACCGACCAAATTCTTCAGTCTGACATCATCGCAGCTGCTGCAGGAGGCTTATGGGGAGCTGCTACTGCATGGTTAAAGACTACTCCTATTTTGAATCCAGCACCGAATCCACCACCACCTTCAACAGCACGGGAAGTACGTGTTCGATCTACCGTGTTTGTATAAATGACACCAGGCTACCCCGGTTCCATCAACATCACATCTATGGAACTCGGCGAAAGAAGCTGCTTTGAAAAGTATGGAAACGAATCGCAAGATCCGAACTGTCGATTTTCTCGAGTTGAGCCATGTTTGCGGGAACGAGGAAACTTGTGAACACATTGTCATAGCAATAAACGGGTTTATGACTCATGGATACAGCCCATCCCTCAACTGGGAAGCTCTCTTTCGCATGAAGAATGGTATCTGAACGACTTTATTGATCATTTTTTACTTTGTCTAGTGGCTTCCTACGTCGTCTTATGGGAAGCTGGGAATGCAGCTGAATGGGATGCCTTCTGCAACGAGACAGGCAACCATTTGAAGAACGGCGAAGATGATACGATTGCAAGTCATTTTACTGTGGGCAATCCGTGGAATAAAGCGCAAAACAAGGCGCATCAAGTGGGAATTGTGCTGGCCGAACTTCTCATATCCAAGCCAGTCTTTGCTCGTGATCGAAAGGTGACGTTAATTGGTCACTCCTTGGGCAGTGCTGTCATTCACAGCGCATTGCAACATTTGGCCACATACAACACAATCCCAGGCAATTTGCCTGTCCATTTGCACCAAGCGGTACGCGATAGCCATATCACGTTCAACATACCGACAATTTCGTAGGTCTTCTTCGCTGGAGCTTTTGTTCCCGACCATGATTTCAGTGCAATTAATAACACCGTGTTCACGCATAAAGACCATACCAAAGGCATCCTCAATGTGTATTCTTCACAAGACCACATCCTCATGCATTTGTTTTCGCTCGTGAATATGCATATTCAGCGCCCAGCCGCGGGATGCTCTCCTATTGACTCGAGATATGTCGCTAACATTTGCGTCACCGACTTGGTTCCATCGAACGACGTATCCCTTCTTGGACACAGCTACGAGCCGTTTATGGTCAACATTTTGGACCGCATTGGAGCAACTATGGATCTCCCCAACGCAGTAAAGATTGATCAATAGATCATTCCCTGTCATTAATTTCATTTATAAATGCCACCAGATTTGTTGAACATGTTGGCCATCTTGCTCTTGAGCTCGTCTTCTTCCGGGTGCAGCTTGCTTTCCTCTTGAATATGCTTCAGCTCATTTCGCAGAGCCACATTTTTCGGCTCAATAGCCAACGCTTCCCTCAAGATTTCCTTTGCCATAGAATACTTGCCTTTGTGGCCATACCTGACGTTGACGTTAATCAGCTCAGAAACATGAGTATATAACTTACGCTTGGGCCTTACGAAGCAGAGCCTTGATGTGCCCAGGTTCAAGTGCTAGAACTTTGTCGGATTGCTCAATAGTTTTATCAACATTGCCAAGTTTCAAGTGACACATGGCCATGTTCGAGTATGCAGCGACTTTGAGTTGCTTGATATCCCCACCTTGCGCTTCGGACGCTGAAATGCTCGTGTTGCCTCGTGCATACGACGCCATGCCATCTCCAGCGGTGCTAAGTCCATTCACATACAAGAAGATCTTGGCGTAATGCGAGATCGCTTTCTTATACAATCCAGCCTTGAAGTAGAGGTTCCCTTGCTGCTTCAACAAGTTCGCTTCTTCAATCTTGTCCCCCACGGACAAGTCGCCCATACGTGGCTTGCGGCTGAGGAGCTCCGATTCTTCAGGCGTGAAAGCAGGGGCGGCTTCGGCCATTCTACCGGTAGTCTCGTCCCAAAGTGTCAAAAAGTGGAATGTCGGCGGGGGCATGATCAGCATATCAATTCTCAGAGGTATTTTGTTACTCAGGGAACAATAACCTCTTAAATCTTATGTATATTACTTCCTCTGTTCCACATTACTCTATACAAATCAAAAACGCACTTTTTCCACATTAGTGTGTACAAATGAAATCTAATTGGCTCATACAGAAATACAAGAATTTCATTGGTCATTAATCCTAGACAAGTGCTTGCAACCGACCTGGCCGGCTTTGTTCGGCGACGTTGTTCCTTGTTCACAGAACGTACGCCATACGGTCGAGACTGTGTGGCGATGGATGCCTAGCTGGGCGGCAACTTGGCTGTACGCACCATGGGCTAACTTGCCCCTCTTCATGAAGTTTTGTAGGCGTTGAACTACCTCCACCTTCGTTTGGCTTTCTAGCTCTTGGCTGGTGCGTTGCATGGCGGCAAATTCAAAAATAGTTTATTTTGAGTATGGTACGTAATATTATTCGGGTGGTGGAAATTCAAAGTCGATTTTGAGCGCGAAAACTCAGTTTGGCAGTCTGGCAGCCAATGGTTACTTCCTGCAGTTTTTAATGCTCTTTAAAAAATGATATTCCACGCCAAATTTGGTGAAGAAATGAATTTTTGGGGTCGGTTTGAAGTCATTTGTACATAGTAATGTGGAACAGAGGAAGTAACTGATAGACTTTGGTTTCTAATTTGCTCCCAACATTCTTCTTTCCGCGCTTTGGCTTCGGGCAAATAAGGCAATTAAGCCCAGACCTTAATGCGAAGCGCATCTGGAAGCTACCATGTCGGACAAATTTGGGAACAAGAGGGATAAATTTCGTTAGATAGAATGCACCATAACGCTGATTAGACTTGATGGAATGAGGGATAAAATGCAATTTGAGCCATACCACCCAGAGAGACTAAACAGCCGCAGATTCAAACTACGTCTAGAGGGACGAGCAAGTATATAATACAATAAAAGCGGCGTACTCCTAGATGAGTTAAAGAAGCAGAGGGTAGCCCCACCCCCTGTGTAATAACGTTAGAATGAAGACATCGTCCTAAGTATTGGTAATATTACCCTCTGCTGTGGCTTTCTGGTTAGGGCCAGTTCCAAGTAAACAAAAAATCAGACGCAGCCAATCAAAATCGCTCCCGTCTGATAGAATTTCCACTTTTGTTTTATCAGGTCAGGGACCTCATAATCGTCTGATAGTGCAACGTGCGACATTGTGCACACACAATTGGTTGAAAAGGTCACTTCTTTCAACCAATATTTCCTGTTGGCCTTCCGCAATCAGCAATGAACACGTCAATTGCGCTTACAGGAACTACGATTGCTGTAGCTACTGCTTCGACCACGGATCGTCGTAGCTTCCATGTCTAGCTTGGCTTGCATGATCGGGGCTTGCTGCTGCAGTTCCGTTTTGGTCGGAGCTTTGGCTCCTCCTCTTCGACTGCCATCCATCTCCACCACAATGATTTGAAATGAAAAATATGCAGCCAATAACCAAGCAAGAAGCTATTGACCAATTAGATAACAGTTCCATATTGGACCTCATATCAGAGAAAATTGACTTGGAACTGATTTGGCGTCAAATTTCACTTTTACTTGGAACTGACCCTTAATCTCTATCCCCTTCTTTGTTTGGCATATATATGGGACATTCATACGGCATATATGTATGACACACAAGTTATCACAATTTGAAGTCGACTCTACACTAATCGTCCATTGGCATGGTCATTTATGCACGTTCGCCCTGTGCCAATACCACACAATATGTAAAAAAGAAATCATTCGCTGTCTTGGAGCACTGCAAACAGCAATACGATGCCTTCTCACAACAAAGTTTGCACCGACGTTGTGGCGCTGTGCGGCCATTACTGGAATTGTAAAATGGCAAGCTCGACAATGCAACAGTTCTGTGACCATGAGGCATATCATTTTCGTCATAGTCATCGCACAAAGCCTCTACATTCCGTTTCAGCCTGGTTTGATAATGTGGATTAAAAATGAGCTCATGAACCAGTTTTCCCGTAAACTCATCAAACGAATCAATAGTGGAATCGAAGTGCAGGACACTTTCGTATCTGTACGCCAAATAAGCATCGGTGACAATCATACCAAATATGCTTGAAAACATCCTATGCCACCAACTTTTCGTTTTCCATTCCAGTTCCAATCTCAAGCTTCCTTGTCGGTAGTGATCATGAACGTCAATCGTTGAAAACTTTGAATAGAACAGCTCGATCATTTGTTGGCGAGGAACTCTGAGCTCAAGAATCGCAGTTTCCACGGCAACACCAATGTTTCGAACAATTTTCTGAGCGCAGTTTTCTCGCCCAGTTGTAGGTTTGGTGGCCATTGGAAGGTCGTTTGACGTTGCTTCGATCCATTTCTTGAGTCAAAATGAATTTCATTGCAGTGTGACCAGACACGGGTGTGGACATTAATTTCGTTCTCTTCGTCGATGTTCTCGTTGGTGCATGCGTCGTCTATTTCAAGCGATTGATCGTGGCCACAACATGAGGCCAAGCTACATGACTCGATAGACTCGACGTCTGAACATCCTTCTGCATGAGTACCAACTTGTAGGACCCCCTCATGAAGTCCTACTTGCTGGAAATCAAGCAGAACAGTGTGATCACGCGCCGCTGGAGAGATGAAAGCCATAGAAGGTTCACTTTGGTTGGAACAATCGACTTGTTGGGAGCTGATGGAACGAGCAGATACACGTTCGACTTGTTCGTCATCCCATTTGACATCGTAGGTGTGCTGGCGTGCTTCCTTGTAAGCTTGGACGATCTCTCCTTGCTTGTTCATGTTCTTCTTGGTTATTCCAACAACGCGAGTTCCAGGCAGCATTTCTCGTCAATTAATGATTCGTTTTGAAAAGTGATTACTGCGGAGAAATGCTGAAATTATTCTCTTCGATTATGTATAGTTTGCATTAGATCGCATGTTTTATCCGTAACTACTTGCAAAGAGAACGGCGTCCTATAAAAATGCCACTTGGCATACATATAGGACATGAAGGGAATAGAGGTTAACCCCGTCCTTTTTATCGTTTTGAAAATTTATGCGTCAAGAAAGTGTACATACTTTTTGAGTTAAAGTTGCGTCAAAAAGCGTTTCATTGAAATTTCATAAGAGATAGGAGCGACATGCTCTCGAGGATGATGTTCATGCACTTTGAGCCCCATTAGTGTGAAGCGGGAGATGATTTTACGTGCTCATCCTATCGACGACGATCTCCGCCATTGGCAACTGTGGTGTCAGCTCGACTGGTACAAGCAAACCTCTTCAACTGTTGAATGGTTTGAGTAGCCATGACGAGGCCAAGATGCTTAAGTTGTCCATATTTATGCAAAGCCTGCTTGACAACATTTCCCTCGAACCAGCAGCGAGAGATGCAGGTTGTGAAGACGTACTGTCGACTTCATCTCATCGTTCATAGATATGGCGGTTCAAGGCGACATTGATTTGGACAACGTCAGACTGCATGATGTTATCCACTTGGAATTTCCGTTAGATGCTCGTCAAATCGAAACCATGACACACGTACACATTGACATGTCTGGCTAATACTTATTTTGGAACGTGGAAGGCATTCAAAGCATCCGCAGACGAGATACGCATTCCATTGCCCAAGACGGCAATCCTCAAACTCATCCAGTCATGCACAGACTACTATTCAAATCAACCAAACGTGATTTTTCTCCAGGCAACAATGGCATGAGCACTCTGAAATGCTTATCCTTTCCGTGTAGATTCCACGTGAATGCACATTGACAGTCGTGGGGGACTTGCACGGACAATTGCAAGATCTGCTCTACATTTTCAAAACGCAAGGGCCGCCGTCGCCTACCAATTGGTATCTCTTCAATGGCGATAGTACGTAGCCCCAATTTTCAATAGTTTGTCTTATGGGTATAGTGGTGGATCGTGGCGACTGTAGCATTGAGATCTGTGCAATCTTGATGGCATATCAAAGCTTGTTTCCCCAGGCCGTGCACATAAATCGTGGAAATCACGAGGACCCCATGCTCAATAGACTTTATACTTTCCACAGAGAGGTCTGTCTGTATTTTCTGGTTGGATTGAAATTTGTTAGGTTCTTATAAAATACGACCACGAGGTCGATGCTGCTTTCAATCGTTGGTTCACTCGATTGCCGCTTTGCTACGTTGTCAATCACGATGTGTTTGTGGTTCATGGTGGATTGCTTGACAGTGATGTCACACTTCAGCAGGTGCAGTCTCTTTAATGTTGGAAACTCTTATACACCGAACGATCAACTCGATTCCGCGTCATGAGTTTTGTTTGCATGTACGGGGCAGCGATTCGCATTCTCGAGAAATGCACTGGATGCAGGTAATCTACTTGAAATGATTGACATATACAATTTCCTGTAGGATTTGCTATGGTCAGATCCACGTGCTACACTCGGCCACTTACCAAGTCATCGCGGCGCTGGCGTTCTATTTGGTCCTGACGTTTCTGCTCAATTCCTTCGTACGAACGACATGAAAGTATGTCAAACACATTACCATCTACCATGATCGTACCATTCTTAGTTGATCATTCGTTCTCATGAAGCAATGAAAGAAGGCTTTCTGTGGCCGTACGATGCGACTATGCCCATGAAAGGACAAGTGAGCAAGACCCCGCCGCAATTTGTGCCAGGCTCAGCAGAAAAAGTCCCCGCACAAATGCTTGTCACAATATTTTCATGCTCAAACTATTGCAACAGCAATAATAAGGTATATACTGCATTGTGATCCTACTATTCACTATCATGGTAGGGAGCCTACATACAGTAGTGCTCGACCATGATTTAAAATTCAAAATCGAAAATTTTCAAGTATGCCGCAAAGTAAAAATCGATTGTTATATAAGAACAAGGGCGTGATCTCTCTTTGTAGACCAAGGCCACAGTGAGCCCTCCTGCTTTCCGATCCATTGAAGAGCACAACCGTCACAATATTTTGCAAGTCATTGTCGCTCAAAAGGTATGTTATCGCATGATATGAGCCTACACTTTGTCAAACGTTGAAGCCAAAATTACGGGAGGCATTCTTGAAATTAGACTCTGGCCAGACAGGTTTATGATTGCTGGAAAAACAGTTTCCTAAAGTTTGTCGACGTAGGAAAAGTGACGGTGCAAGAATGGGCATCTGCGATGAAAGAAGTCCTGGAGCTGGATTTAGAATGGAGTCGTCTTGCCTCTTTGTTTGCCCACGTTGAGAATAATCTGATCTCTTATGGCGACTTTCTCGAGACTTATCGCACGATATACCAAGAGGTAATGTTCTCATTGCGCAGGCAATTTGAAGTTCTCCATCGCCAGGAAAAGAATCACTCTGTTGTATTTGACGCACTCTACTCGAAGCGAAAAGAGGTCGAAGTGATATTTTGTTTTTTCGACACGGATAATTCAGGCACGATTTCCATGGAGGAATTCCAGCGGGGATGCCAACTTCTCAACACTCACCTCCCAGAAGAGGAGCAATGGAATGAAACTGACGAATTATTCCGACTTCTATCTCTGTACGATGCAAAGGAGTCTTGGCACTAAATTGATTCGATAGATCTGGATCAAACTCGATCAACATCAATGAATTCTTTGAAGCTTTCCGTCTCCTTGACAACCATCACGTTAGTCAGCCTAAAATACCAGTTATGACATATCCCATCTTTTAACATGCTCTATCTTTCGTCTTATTTTTTTAGCAAGAAGTTCCAGATGATAAAAGATCGCCTTTATGAATTCTAACTTAGCCAACTCGAGGGGCCTCAATGATCTGTTTCATTCAGCTCATGAATACTGATGGGCTTCTTTCTTCCTCCCAACGTCGCCGTAGAGTGCTACTCACCGCTCTAGAAGTTTTGAGCCTTAGATCCTTCGTGTTAAGAAAACGTGATTGAGTTGCGAATGTCGATAGACATTTGAGTTTTGTGAACCGCCAAACGATAAATTTCGACAGGTCCTGTCTAAGCCGGGCATAAATGCGTGTTTTTGCCTCTGGCATGGATCAGGTCAACACCAAGTTGAATTTGACAAGACAAGCAACGTCATGGGCGCCTCGTGCTCGAGTAGCGACACTGTTCGCAGCAGAATCTTTGTCGATCGCGAAGAGCTGCTCAAGGCATACCCGCTGGAAGAAGATCTCAAGCATTGGCACATGTGGAACCAGCTCGATTTGTAAGTCTCGCCTTCCCGACGACGCCATGCTGACATAAACTAGACTCGATGAAGCTGCGGCTGAAAGACTCGCCAAGTTTATGCGTACATTGATGGATACTGTGGTTCCCAGTGCGGCTTTGAGCGAATCTGGTGCGTCTCATCGAGCTTCCATCGACGTTGACCCGACATTTCACGAAGACGTGGCATTGCACGGTGACATTGATTTAAGTCAAGTCGAACTGCATGATAATATTCACATGGACTGGCCATTGAATCCAAAGCAAGTAGAGGACATGACGCAAGTAGGAACTGTCGTGGAAATCCCAGCACGACATGCGTAGGATTTCGAAGTCGCTGCGGACGACGTGCATATTCCACTACCATCCGAGTTTTTCTCGAAGCTCGTCAAGGCCAGCACCGACTTCTACGCATCCAAGCCCAACGTGATCAATCTCACGGTGAGAAGATCTTCCTCGATTTGGGCTAAGAGCTCTTGTAGGTGCCACCAGACTGCACGCTAACTATCGTGGGCGACTTGCACGGCCAGCTACAAGATTTGCTGCATATATTCAAAACGAATGGACTTCCGTCGCCAACGAATTGGTACCTCTTCAACGGCGATTGTGAGCATTGCGTTGATGGATCCTCTCTGAACCTTTGTAGTGGTGGACCGTGGGGACTGCTGCGTTGAAATCTGTGCCATCTTGTTTGCCTACCAAATCATGTATCCCATGGCTGTGCACATCAACCGCGGCAACCATGAAGACGTCTTTATGAACAGCTTTCACACATTTCGTCGAGAGGTTGGACGTCCTTGCTAGTTTTC
This sequence comes from Aphanomyces euteiches, assembly GCA_021527685.1. Classification (NCBI taxonomy): domain Eukaryota; phylum Oomycota; class Saprolegniomycetes; order Saprolegniales; family Verrucalvaceae; genus Aphanomyces; species Aphanomyces euteiches. The sequence goes on along the minus strand of JAJGMV010000093.1, from coordinate 1,341,329 downwards.
ATGAGATTTGTGCAGGTGTATGTCAAATACAGCTCGTCCATGTTCGACGCCTTCAACGATTTTTTTGACGCGCTTCCACTTGCCCACATCATAAACGACGCGGTCTTTGTCGTCCATGGCGGTCTGTCGGAATTTGATCTGACATTAGACCAGGTCCGTCACTCTGTTTTCGTCATCCTTATGCTATCTACCGTCTAGATAAATTCGATCCCGAGGGATGAATACCATTTACACACAACGCACGATGAGACATTGAGCCATAAAATGCACTGGATGCAGGTAAACAGCCGAGATAAACACCTCCTTGCCTCACTTTCCCGTAGGATTTTCTTTGGTCAGATCCTCAGAGAAAACTTGGCATAGCGGACAATCGCCGCGTGCTGGAGTCATGTTTGGTCCTGATATTTGTGCAAAATTCCTTCAACGCACAAACCTAAAGGTAAGATCGTATATCTTGGCATGGTTTCATGCTTTTTTTCATTTTAGATGATCGTGCGCTCCCATGAACATGTTCGGGAAGGCTTTGAATGGCCATACGACTACGACGAAGTGACAGTCGATGGATGCGTGCCAGCAACTCCACCAACGGCGATTCCAACGGACTCCAATATTGTTCCAGAGAAGATGCTCGTCACGATATTTTCCTGCTCGAATTACTGTCACGAGCCAAATCAAGTACATCATGACCGTCTCATGATCTTTTATCCGCTTTTTCAAGGGCGCTATGGTTCTCCGTGCAGATTTACGCTTCCACATTGAAACTTATAAAGTTGCGTCGGCGGTAAGCGAGTCTATCAAAACATGAGCTAAGCTTTGTAGAATATTCTTCACCGAGGATTATCAACCTTTCGCTCGATCGAATATCACAATCGCCACAACATCATAGAATTAATCGTCCTTCACAAAGTAATCACATTCTGCTCGACTGGTCTGTTTCACATCTCTTTCAATGAATATTTAGAGCAAATTAGCAGAGGCCTTTGCAGAGCTAGACCACAATCAGACGAGTACGTGAGCTCCTCTCCATGTTTTTTGAAATTCACGCTTGGTTTAGATCTTATCTCTGTCGACCAGTGGGCGGAAGTACTCTATCGAGTACTTGAGCTGGAACTCGATTGGAAACTACTAGCGCCTGTCTTGACCACTGCGCCATGAACGGCATGCTAAACTATTCGACATTTCTCGAAATTGACCTCTCTGACTATCACAATGTAATGCTGGAACAATCGAGTGTTCCTTTCAACTCTGTCATTAGAAGCCAGCGCTGCAAAGCGTGTGCGATGCGCTGTATCCTTACCGCAAGCAGCTCGAAGTCATTTTTTGCTTTTTCGATCAAAACCACACGGGTGAAGTGACTCTGGAAGAATTCAAGCAAGGCATCTACGCTCTCAATGCACATTTGCCACCAGCCGCGCAATGGAACGATCCCACGACGCTCTTCCACGACATTGACATGTATGCCTGCAATTTGAAAAAAGACAAATTGACCTCGAGGTGAATTGTAGAGACGGCACGGCAACGATCAACCTGAACAAGTTCTTTGAAGCTTTCCGCATCGTTGATAAGCACACCAAAGTTCTGCCTTAAGTTGGAGTCTTTGCCTTGTCTGGCGGCGGTGTCGTTGTCTCCATGGCCAAAGGATAAACTTGGTCCTGCCACGTGAGAATGTGCGGTCCATCATCGTGAAATTCGATCGACTGACTCAATTCGACTGCAACTTGCGACTTGATCAGCGCAAAGAGCGCAAGATGCTTTGTCTCTGTCCAGTGATACAACCGCCCAGTCGACGAAGACATGGCGACGTGTGAAGGATTGAAGACGACGTCGTGGCTGCCGTTCGTCACCAAGTGAAAAGTTGCATCGTCGACTTGCTTGAGCTCCGTGAAGACAATCGGCGTGTCGGCGGCTTTGATGAAGTTTGTTTCATTGCCGCATGGAGAGATGTAAGGATAGTCTTGGAATGGATCGAGAGTGCTCCCAGCGTGTGGATTGGGACGTAGATGGCCAAAGAAGAAGCGGAGGAACTTGGGACTTTTCAACGACGTTGCAATGTTCTTGGGAACTGTGTCCTCGAGGAATAATTGTCCCTATGTTTGATGTCAGCTCCTGCATGGCGGCGTGATTCGAACTTGAAGATCGACATGATAGAAGTAGAGGCGATTCTTTGCATGGGTGTCGTAAAACTCTGGACTATCGCACAATAAGGACATGAATGTTGCGACGTCTTACCTCTTGATCTCTTTCAACTGGAGCTGCTCTGCGTATACGCTCTCCTGTGTGCACAGACTTTTTGAGAGTCTCTCGCTCCGTCGAATCTGTCGGTGCAACAAGCGGTGCAGCATCCCTCCAAGTCGAGTGTGGTTGGATGAAAACTGATGATTTAGCCTATCAAGTGCATTGCAGTCCTCAACAGGAGTGTCGACGCCGTCGTCGGGACTGAGATGATTCGCGTCCACAGAGATGCCGTCCACTTGGCTGCACTCACGAATTCTGTATGCGGCACAGTCACCAAGATAGCAAGTGGAGCAAGCGCCATCAGATTGCAACATCAGTGGATATGATCCTGCCAGCGTCAGATCTGCTTTAATGGACTGATAAAGATTGATTGGAGACATACTGGATTGGAGACATACTGGTTTGCCATCCCAGTCGACTCCATGGCAGACGACTTGGATAGATACGCAATAAGAGAACATGTGGGCTAGCACATGTCCAAGCGATCCACGCCACTCGATGGGACTCGACCCAAGACATCACCAGAGGAAGATGACATAACGTTAGGTCTGAAATATCAATGAGTTATCAGGAAATCGTGACCCATCTTCGAATTCCCATGAGATGCAATGGCATGGAAATGACGCCAATCTGTCTGAGTCACTTCCTTCATGACATCACGAGTGTGGAAAAATCACTTCTTGCTGCCTCTCCACGTCATCTGCATTGGTGTAGACTCGGAGGACAAACCAGTGTATTGCATGCATCTTGTATTACTCCAATTAAGCAGATCCTACGCTAGCGAAGTGGCCATCCACATCCTCGAGTTGTCTTTGCTGCTGTGGTCTGCTGGACGTAGCTGGTCCTCATATCGCTCGTCTTCACAGAGCACGTCAACACGTACGACCACAACGCGCATGGATTGGGGCAACTTGGGACGAGACGCCACAACAGTCCACGCACAAGGAGGGTACACTCCACAGGGTACTCGACAAGAAGTGCAAGGAGGAAATCACCACCGACAAGTGAACGTCCAAAATCTCATCCACTCCAACCACATCATCTTCCACCATCTCTTCTTCCACCATGGCATCTTTCGCCATGTCGGCACTCGCGGGACCGTTCGCAGTGCTGATGCCATGACCACCATAACATTGGACAAAGATATACCGCATCTCTGGCGGTGGTAGCTGAAGAAGCTCATCCTTGTGCTCGCTCCTACATGAGAGACGTGAGAGGATGTCGACGTGGAGAGGCAGCCTTACCATGTGCTACAAAAGCTGCTGAACGCCGCGCGAGCAGCCATGCGGATACATCCGTTTCGATCGTACAAGGCTTCATGCAAAATGTCTCGCATACGGTCAAATTAGGGTTCCAGCTCCGGTTTCGTCCACGATCCGAGGACAATCCCCACTTGCTTGAGGACAAGGCACTGAACGCTCACTACACAACATCAATCCATCGATCCACCGTCGTCATTCTACCGGAGCGGCACTCATCATAATGATCGAGCATGGGGACCAGGTTGTACCGAGACTTGCTCGACATCACGTCCAAGCAGGTCTCCGCCGACTCCCAAAGCATCTGGTCCACAAGCTTTGACTGGGGTAAGCTCGGGTTCGCCAGTCTTTCTTCAGTCGTGCGTCTTCGCATCTTTCGTCCCACGTTAAGCAGGGGAACCACCACTTGGTCCGCAAATGGACAAAACGCGACGCCCAACGTCTTGACAAACACGACCAGCAGTGCGCACGTCGTCTTGATCGTATCTGTGTGCCCTGACGGCAACAAGTGTTCTGCCATGGGGGCCTACACATCAAATGAGCCACCTCATCGACGAGGACACACGCTCACCGCCAGTGGAAGCAATACATCCACAGACACAGCGTCTTTGGAGTCGCGCGTTGTTTCTCGAAACAGGCCTTCCACGGCCTTCAATGCATGCTTCTTGCCAAATACCCACGCCTCTTGCGCGCAAAGAGTCTTGCAGCACGTAGCAATCTACAACAGCGACGATGAATACCACGCATCGTCCACACGGCGAGCGTACCTCGTTTGATAGCGATGTCATTGTCTTGAGTAGGCTCCAAATAGAAAATGAGGGTGCCACCGCGCAACAGAATCGAAATCGAAAGCGTTTCGTCCAGAAAACACTGTATCCCATTCGAAGGAACGCCCAACCGCTTCATACAACACACTCTGCATCACACATATTTGACCCATATCACTAACCTACGCAAGATGAGAGCGACCCCTTTCATATCTTACCACAAAGAGATCCGCCGCCGCCTTTGGCGCGCTTTTCTACAATTTTGAAATCTGCTACCGGAGGCCTTTCCACGAAATAAGACCAACATTTGTCAACCAACGTTGGTAGCAGATTTCAAAATTGTAGAAAAGCGCGCCAAAGGCGGCGGCGGATCTCTTTGTGGTAAGATATGAAAGGGGTCGCTCTCATCTTGCGTAGGTTAGTGATATGGGTCAAATATGTGTGATGCAGAGTGTGTTGTATGAAGCGGTTGGGCGTTCCTTCGAATGGGATACAGTGTTTTCTGGACGAAACGCTTTCGATTTCGATTCTGTTGCGCGGTGGCACCCTCATTTTCTATTTGGAGCCTACTCAAGACAATGACATCGCTATCAAACGAGGTACGCTCGCCGTGTGGACGATGCGTGGTATTCATCGTCGCTGTTGTAGATTGCTACGTGCTGCAAGACTCTTTGCGCGCAAGAGGCGTGGGTATTTGGCAAGAAGCATGCATTGAAGGCCGTGGAAGGCCTGTTTCGAGAAACAACGCGCGACTCCAAAGACGCTGTGTCTGTGGATGTATTGCTTCCACTGGCGGTGAGCGTGTGTCCTCGTCGATGAGGTGGCTCATTTGATGTGTAGGCCCCCATGGCAGAACACTTGTTGCCGTCAGGGCACACAGATACGATCAAGACGACGTGCGCACTGCTGGTCGTGTTTGTCAAGACGTTGGGCGTCGCGTTTTGTCCATTTGCGGACCAAGTGGTGGTTCCCCTGCTTAACGTGGGACGAAAGATGCGAAGACGCACGACTGAAGAAAGACTGGCGAACCCGAGCTTACCCCAGTCAAAGCTTGTGGACCAGATGCTTTGGGAGTCGGCGGAGACCTGCTTGGACGTGATGTCGAGCAAGTCTCGGTACAACCTGGTCCCCATGCTCGATCATTATGATGAGTGCCGCTCCGGTAGAATGACGACGGTGGATCGATGGATTGATGTTGTGTAGTGAGCGTTCAGTGCCTTGTCCTCAAGCAAGTGGGGATTGTCCTCGGATCGTGGACGAAACCGGAGCTGGAACCCTAATTTGACCGTATGCGAGACATTTTGCATGAAGCCTTGTACGATCGAAACGGATGTATCCGCATGGCTGCTCGCGCGGCGTTCAGCAGCTTTTGTAGCACATGGTAAGGCTGCCTCTCCACGTCGACATCCTCTCACGTCTCTCATGTAGGAGCGAGCACAAGGATGAGCTTCTTCAGCTACCACCGCCAGAGATGCGGTATATCTTTGTCCAATGTTATGGTGGTCATGGCATCAGCACTGCGAACGGTCCCGCGAGTGCCGACATGGCGAAAGATGCCATGGTGGAAGAAGAGATGGTGGAAGATGATGTGGTTGGAGTGGATGAGATTTTGGACGTTCACTTGTCGGTGGTGATTTCCTCCTTGCACTTCTTGTCGAGTACCCTGTGGAGTGTACCCTCCTTGTGCGTGGTCTGTTGTGGCGTCTCGTCCCAAGTTGCCCCAATCCATGCGCGTTGTGGTCGTACGTGTTGACGTGCTCTGTGAAGACGAGCGATATGAGGACCAGCTACGTCCAGCAGACCACAGCAGCAAAGACAACTCGAGGATGTGGATGGCCACTTCGCTAGCGTAGGATCTGCTTAATTGGAGTAATACAAGATGCATGCGATACACTGGTTTGTCCTCCGACGAAGATGACAAGTGGTGACAGAGCTCTCCATCATGTATATGTGTCATGACGAATGTGGAGATTTGTGTTGTATTATCTAGAAGGAGCTAACTCTATGTGGCAACTGATGGATGTGTCGACGTTTTCGTCAACTTTGATCTTGACGACGTGCACGATGCAGAAGTCGATGTAGCCGCTCAGGATTCGAACCTCGATCGTCTCGATCGCATCGCCTTCAAATTTGAACTTGTGCGTAACTCGATTCGGACTGCTCATCTCATCTGTGATATCACAAGAGGGTCAAGTCTGGAGCAGAGACAGTGGCAAACCTGATGGAGGTGGCAAAATCACTCGAACTGGCTCGGGATTGACCACCGATCGACTGTGGGTGCAATGGACGACCAATTCTTTGACAAACAGACAGGTAATTTCGACAGACGCAATGTAGACAGTTTGCCGCAGCATGAACTTGAGCATCTGCGGATACATGCCCGTGGACATCCAATACGTCTTGCATCCCGACTCTATGACTGACGTGACGGGGTACTTGTCGTTGTGTGAAGGGGTGACAATATCGCGGATGATGTCGTTGTCCAAGTTGATAATGTTAGTGAAGTGTCGTCGAGCCAGTTCAGCCGTCAAGTGAGCTTGGGGAACCTCAGAGTCCTAAAAGTACCATGAGAAATCCTCATGAACGCCCTTGTACCTCGATCACGGGTTTCAGCGTTGTTCTCTTTGGCCTTGCACTTGCTGGACGCGCAGTGTTTAAACGCGATGCCATGTATAATTCCCGCTCGTCTTGGGCTTTCTTGCGCAATGCAATTCCTTCTTCTTCTAGTGCTTCTATTTGTTGCTCCAAGCTTTTCCTCTTGGCACCATCTGCAGTCGAAAACAAGAGCCGATTCAATTCCGTGATCTAGTGCAACGTTGCGATGAGGATCGCTCAGGAGCGCACTTTTCAAGTTCATACCTGCAGTTGAAGCGCCTGGACTTCCTTCTCCGTGGCATCTTCGTCCATCGGACTCTTTCTCTATCTATTGCCACCAATGGCGACGCTGACGAACGGACTGCCCAGTGCGCCGCTCAAAGGCGCGCTTCAATAACCGTTATGACCATCCGGATGGTATTATCCGGGTCATGAGATGAAACCGAAGGATCACACAAATCAAGATGCGACCGTCTCGAGTGGCGAACATCCAGCTTGAGTTGGGTCTAGCGACGTACGCGACGACATGGACGACGCTACTGAGCTCTTTAAGCGAAGCCAGACCTCGTCAATCCGTTGGCAATGTCGGGCGACTCCTCTTCATCATTCATCTCATGCGTGAAGCTGATTTGCTCTCACTGGATGAGTACTCAGCGCTAAAAGATCGCATCATCAAAAAGGTGCTCCTGAGCGAGGACGGTCGGGCCAGTCGGTTTGAAGGCAAACGCTCGAGCGAGAGTGCTCGACCGTCGATGAGCCGTCCGATCTCGAGCTCCCGCGAACAACGTCGTCGTCATTGCTTCGATCAATTTTTGTCGGTCTAAGTGGATCTCGATTTTTTTCTTATACACACATGAACTATCCTTGCAGTCTCTACTTCCATGCATCGTGGAGTTCCTTGCGTTCGGCCAACACGCGCGTAACGTAGGCGGCAACGACAAACCCAATACAGAGCAAAATGAGCAGCTCAAAATTGAAGTCTGATGGAAGTACGTCAAAGGCGTTTGCAGGGGCCAAGCGAACGTAAAACAAGTCCAGACCGTATCCAAACGTGAGCGATGTCGACTCGAGCAATGCTGGAGCGCACACGATGCGGCGAATTGAGAGGACTGTTTGATTGTACGTGACCATTGAGAGGGCATTTGCTAGTACTGGGACATAAGGCATGTACTGGATAAGACCCTCGCTAGACATGAACGTGAGGAAGAGTATTCATTTGCAGCACCCACCTGAGCTGTTCAGGCGTTGGTGTCCCTTCAGGGACGCGAGGATCGATGAAGTTCCTTGCGAGTTTGAAAATCTGGCCATTAGCTTGAGCGACAAGAATAAACTGCGGCGTGATGCCTTGGCTAGTCACTGTAACTCCCAACGACTACGAGCTAAATGAGATACAATCCATGGTGAAGCGGTACCGTAATGGTCGCAGGATAGATGAAGCTCTTCTGCAACACGATGGGCAACTTGGGATCGAACGAGGTCTTGGCGTTAGCCCAGTAAGGTTGCTTCCAAGGGTTGAGACCATTTGCCGGGACACCTCCTTCAACAAGAGTGAGCGAAACCAATTCTGTGCGCTTCGACTTTGTGCTCCAGAAGGAATAGACTAACCAGTTCTCGCTCTACAATGACCAGGTAACTAAAAAGACAAGAATTTCGTTTTCTACCTGGACCATTTGAACAGGCTCAGCTGCATCACGGTGCTTCACGCGGTGGACAATGCGGCCAGAGACGCCATCAACAAGGCTCACGTAGAGAACATTTTGATCATCGAGCGTGGCGACACCAAACAAGTGTGGGTTCAAGTATTTGAGCAAGAGGGAATCATCGCCCAAGATCGTCACTGCGGAGTCGATCGCGAGATGATCTGGCTGCGATGACTGAGCGACGATACGTTCATTTGAGGGCACGACGAGCGACCAGACAAGTTGGAGGGATGATGGCGATGCCAAAACATAACCTTGGAAGGCATGTTGCTCGACATTGTAGCGACGCACATAGAAATGATTCACGTGATCATCGACTTTTTCGCCAGCGGGGAACAAGTCCACGGCGCTGGTGTCTTGGTCAAAAACTGCAACAACACGGCGTGGAATTGTCTCGTCGAGTTCGGCGTGCTTCAACTTTGGCAACAACACAACCCATTTCTTTCCATTTCCTGGAGCAGTTTGTTGGTCAACAATGGTACCATCGCCAGCGTCGAGCCACAACAATTGCTTGGACGGCGTCACAATCAGCAATTCGGCGCCGCCGCCCAATGCAGGATGATCACGAGTGACCAAGAGTTGATGGTTTAGGCCGAGAAAGCGAGACCAAACGACGTCGCCAGTTTGCGAGTCCAAAGCATAGAGCTTGCCCGTCGAAGTGTAGAGCACAATTAATTTCGCAAAGCCGAAGGTCGTGGCATGCTTGCGTGCATCAGAGGATTGCCAAGCTTCAGAAATTGTCGAGAAAAACTTGGTCAACTTCTTTGCTTCAATAGCCAATTCCTCGACGTACGATGGGATCACAGACAGTTTCTCCAAGCCGTCGTTCGAGTCAGCAGGAGTAACCCAATAGAGTTGTTGCACGTAGGCGAGGGCTTCTTCACGAATCCAGATGGGGTTACTAGGAACGACGCCACCATCAGTAGGCTTCTCGTTGGATAAAAGCATAAAGCTTGCATCGGCCAAGACAAGCGCCACACGCACAACAGAGAGAGCCGCACCGTTCTTCTTGAATGCAACGCCAGCAAAGCCTCGAATGATTGCTTGACCATAAGCAGTTAAATCAACAGACACTTCAAATTGCGTTTGTTCAGTCGAGTGAGTTGAGTGTGAAGTAACTGAGATCTGCGAAGCTTTGGATGCTACATGGAGTACAACACCAGGGGATTGGATTGAATCGACAAGCGTGCCGTCTACTGGGAGAGTGGAAACAATCTTGACTGACAAAGCAGCCGAGACACGAAGAAGAACACGCTTGCCGTTGGTCAAAGACAATACCAATGCATGGCTGAGAGACGTGTCGACTTTAGCAACAGTGGATTCAGCGTTGAACTCAGCCGATTTAATGGTTGCTGTCTTCTTGAGATCATAAAGAGTTTGAAGGCTCAGCGACGTGCCATCAGTAGCGATGCCAACAGCCACGACTCGGTCTTCGTCGTCATCGCGGTAAAGAGTCACCAAGGATGAAGGGTTGCTGACGTCAACCGTAGACACTGCGCCGGTTTTCAACACAACTTGGAGGACAACTGGGGATCCTGACGAAGAGTCGACACCAAGAATATAGAGCTTTGTGACATCAACAGAAACTTTGGAGGACACAAGAGACGACAAACCAGATTTGAACGCAACTGAATGAAGGACGTCGCCTCCTTTCAGTCCCAAAATCGATACGCCTTGGTTTCGAACGACGACGACACGCGTCTCGTCAGCTTCGTTTTCACCACGAACTTCATGGACTTGCGTGAACGATTGTAGTGTGGAAACTTTGGTCGACACAGGCAAGTTGGCTTGCCACAAAAGACTGCCATGAATTGCATCCCATTGGCGTACAATTGTCGAGTTGCCTGAAGGGAGCACATTATTCGACACCGTAACAAGACTTGCATGGGAGTCGCAAAAGAGCAGCGATTCAATAGACACTTCAGGAAGAACATGGCGCCATTCAATTGCTGACGTCTTCGTGTCAAGTTTTGCAAGCACATTTGCGCGCGACGCAACATACATGGCTTTTGTCACCTTAACGTTTTTGCTGTTCTTGGATGGGAAGACAGAGTGGACAACTTCCCCCAAGCCCTGGCGATGCCAATCGAACAATCCTATTTGATCATCGTGCAATGCCTCAATCACGGTCGATGCAGTCAAGGCTAGCACCAGCAGCAGAAGCAATCGGCTGCCGCTCCATTGCATCATTCTTCACTCAAACAAGCAATTGGAACCGCTAGTTGACCAATTGGCTGCATGGTATTATAATTCGATGTAACAATACAAATTTTCAATAATTTTAATATCTTTCTTCCTATTTTTCATTACACTGAATAAAGTATCACTTTTCATCTCGTTAATTTGATATTGGAATCTCTTTTTTAGTCTCCTTTTAGTCTCCTTTTTGGTATCAAGTCCCTATTTAATCTCATTTTTAGTGTCGTTTTGAATTTTGAGTCTCGTTTTGTGCGTTTGGATTTATGGAGTTATATCGCACTGACGGAGCGCACAGCAACGAGTAGCTATCCTCTCAGTACAAACGCGGTATTGATCTCCTAGTACGGCTGTAACCAGCATGCAATTCACGAGCTCTATCGTTTTGGCGAACCATGTTCACAATTTTTTACATCCATAAATCATTTTGACGACTGGAAAAAAAATCAACAGGTTAATTCGTCATTGTGGCAAACTGAAGGCCTGGAGTCACGGTCGAATAGTTTTATGCATCTAATAAGCACGAAAGGGACTCTTCCTTCATTGAGGAGGTTCTTATGCCGCTAGTTGCGATTGCTTGAGCTTGTACATTTTAGATTCGTTGTATAAATAGAGGATAAACTCTGTTTGGTTGATATTGCATATTTTATTGGCCAATAATTTTTCTTGAGAGAAAGCACGAACTGATGCAGTATCAGCCGCCGCCAGGGTACGCCCAACAAGGACCGTACCCGCCGCCGGCATATCCTCAGCATGACCAGACGCAGTACCAAACGTCTCACCATGAGCCATCCCAGTACTCACAACCGACACACGATGCGCAGCAGCAGCAACAGCAGTATCAGCCAACTCTCGATCATCATTTTCGTCTGCTTGAGCAACAGCGTCGACAACATCTTATTCAACAACAACTAGCACAACAACAGCATCAGCAACAGCTTCAGCAACCATTGCCACCACAAATGCAACAGACATCAGCCTATCAACCGTCGACGCTTCCTTCACAACCGAACGAACCTCAGATGACAACGGAGACATCCCTAGGAGCAACAATAGTCTCTGAAGCACAAGCACCACCTCCGCCTCTCGACGATGCCGTCCATCGACTGCATGCTCGTGTAGCACAATTGGAAGCACAGATTGGACTGCAAGCCGCAGCTGGAGCTACAACTAATACTTCATCAAGCACAACATCAAATACGAACACGACTCATGGCTTTGTGGCGTATGATGTCTTCTCCACCGCATTCCTCTCTCCTTTCCTCGAAGCTTGCGAGAAGCTTGGGCCAGATTTTTCCAAATACGGCGCAATTGTCCGTCGTGCCTTCGATGCCCAGCGAAAGTTCCTCCTCGCAGCAAGCTTATCACAAAGGCCATCCATGCCAATCAAGTCATTCTTAGCTCCTATCCATGATTCCATCCGTGAAATGCATGAGCTTTGCGACATCCGAAGCGAGTGGGCCAACCATCAACACATGCTCTATGAAGGTCTACAGACGCTGGGCTGGCTGAACGTGGAAAATGCACCGCCCCACGCCTTCATGGCACGATACATGGGCGATGTATGGGCCACAAAGATCCGTGCGCAGTACAAAGCATCCAACGCAGATCAAATTCGTTTCGCCGCCACATTCAAGACCCTCGTGACGGAGCTCATGGCATACGTGGAGGATTTCCACCCGAATGGCGTGCAATGGAATCCAGAAGGCGGCGACATCAAAGATTTCTTCAAACCGGTGTCAAAACAGGCGAAATCCAAGATCACACTCATTCGAACTCTCCTCGGGCGTGAACCTGTCAAGCGTAACCTCAATTACAGTCGACAAGGCACGGAAGAGCATGACAACTTGACCAAGGCGCTGGCGGAATGGCGAGCAGACGGCGAGCCGGGGAATAAACTCAGCTACAGGAAAAAGTACGGCATCCCAAAGCTCATCTGGAACACGCGAACGAATGCCAACGTGGGCCGCCGCGTCAACATTTATGCTTCTCCTGGGATCACAGCCGTGCGCATGAAGCAAGAAGAAGAGCTTGTTCAGCGGCTGAAAACTCTGTGCCAGAATAATATTCGATGGACGTCAAAAGATGTGCAGCAGCATGCAGTCAAGGAGATGGGCGTCTCGCAGACGTCCGTAAGGCAGTGGTTTTCACAACATTTCCTCAAGCGGTGGCCCGAAGCGAAAGAGTACATTGCACGTTATAAAGAAGCTCATGGCCGGGAAACTTTGACGACAACGTTGAGCTAGTTGCGAGTGTGTATGAGTGTAATCAAGTCCGTGTCGAGCAGTCGCCTCCCCATTGTTTTCCATACTGCGGCTCGATTTGAATCGGGATGACCCAAATGATGCCTACGAAGACTGTTAATGAAGACTTTGGCCGACAAAACGTGATGACCAGCATACGGCTTGACCCATTTCAATATCGGATGGCTCGTATCGTTCTCTGTGACCTTGGCGTGACTTGGGAGGTAGTCAGCCAGACAATAGCCGTCGACGAGAAGCTTGGCACCAAAGAGGAGGCGTAGCGGTGGATCTACATTCGAATTGAACCATCCGTTCTTTTCATATCGCTCTTGAATTTGATCCTACAAAACTTGGCGAAAACCATCAAAGTCTGGAAGCGTACTCGAATTTCGGAAATCGGCAACGCTGGCCGCAACTTGATTGAAAAGCATTCACGTGGCGTCGCACCATCTCGCGCAGCGTTTCCATCTCGAACCCAAAGATGGATAGTGTTGTCCAGCTTTTTCATTTTCCTCTCCAGTGCTTCCACCTTCTCACATTCGGCTTCTGTCAGTGCCCGCGCCATTGCCGTGACGCTCTTGGTTGCCATTTTCCCGATCTTGAAGAGTCACGAATCCGGATTTAGCCATTTTTGGCAAACCAAACCGAGCCATGCAGCGAAGTGCGTCGGATGTCTTGCCTCTCGATCGTGTCATCATGGAATCTCCATCCAAGCGGCGAATACGTGAGATCGTTGAGCTGAATCGACAGGTCAATATCAAATTGCGAGAGCAGGAACAAGCACAGCAAGTCACCCAGCGAGCAAAGTACAACACACGATGGCGACATTTGAGAGCACTCTATTCCTATCGCAAGCTGCACTCGCCTTCTACAGCAGGCTTGGCCTCAGAGCAGAGCGAGCCATCACAGCGACACAATGACGACACGAGCAAGACCCACAAGCAAGTGTTTGGTGGAGCTCTCACGCTAGCTTGTACAAGTTTATGTGTTGAGCCATTGGTGCCTTGCTTGGTCATGGAGAGCATCATCTACTCCGCTTTGAGCTTGGACTCACGTGATCCAGCATGCCAATCCTTGGTTCGAACGTTCTTGCAGTGCATGTACGAGGCGGCCCCTTCTCCAAAGCCAGGAACGAACTTCGTTGACTATCGTGCGATTTGTTGCATGTGGGATGTCCTCGAGCATCCAACGTTTGTACCTCTGAAGCGCCTCTCGCGTTGGTTTGACATTTACTGCACAAACTCTGCTCGCGATCCATCTAAAGTCGTCCTTCGAATGCAAGATATACGCCCAATGTTCTCCGTCATCAGTCCTGATGCTATTGCCGAAATGGAAATCGATGTATTCGTGAGAGATCTCTTCCAATCCATGAGAGAAATTGAAAGTGAAGAGCTAGCACTACCCGGCTTGCTTAGATTTGCAGGTTGTATCTTACATTCGATTCTATCGCAAAACAACTTTTATCTTAGATGAGCATTATGGTCTTCAAGTCCTTATCCGTCGATTCTGCTGGGATAACCTCACTGAAGCTCAGCGTGTGGCGATTGGAAAGGACGAACAAGACATGACTGCAGCGTTTGTCGAACGAGAAAGACAACACATTCAACATGCAAAAGCAATGGCTTACTGGATGCACAGAGAGCCTCGGAAACGATTTGGTCGATGGAAACTGGTACGTCTAGCATTATTCCTGCAAATCACACTATCTAGTTTAGAGAGAATTCATTGAGACTCAAGCGTGGCGATGGCCATGCTGTGCGCACACAATATCGCAAAGGTATCAAGTATCTCGTTCGAAATCGATTGCGCGTTCTCTGGATGAAGCGAATGCTCGGAGCTGCAGTCAAACAATATACTCGCTGCCTCTGCCGCACTGCGTACGATGGCTGGTGGTCCTTTTGGACTAGCAGCAAGGAATTGTACTGCTAGATTTGTTGCCTGCAATGAACTCTGGTGTAGGGAATGGTTGGCCTCTCAACAAAGCTACAAGCACTACACTATGACACTCCTCCATGAGATTTTTGCCGCGCTTGTACGGAATGCCCATGTAAGCCACCAACATTGCCTCCTGTCATACCTTTCTTTTTTCACTAGGAGCAACGGGAAAGCAAGCGCAAGTTATTGCAGAGGATAATGGCGCTCCTCCAAGACACCAACAACAAATGTACATGGTCCTGCTCCATTCTGCATTGTTGATGCTGTATTTATTAGTACTTACCAATATGCTCTCCGCTTGGAAGTACTTTGTCGAATTACAAAAGCGAAATCGACAAGCCGCCAAGACTCAAGAAGACTTGATTGCCAATATGGTTGAGTTTGACCGATACCGACGAGAACAATTTGAAATGGAGCGTGAAGATGCCATTTCAACTCAGGTCTACTCGTTGATTTCCTGCTCTTATGCTACTATCTGTGCTTTAGATGCGTGCTGAAGAGTTGGCGGACATTGAACGCGCTCGCAAAGTCCGTTTCCGCGAGCAAACTCGTCAAGCCTACGTCAATCGAAAGATCAAAAAGCAGGAGCAATTACGAACGGCACTCAAGAAGGAGCGCGAGGAGTCTGCAGCAAAGCTGGCTGATGAAGCATGGACTACGATTGAACAACTTGCTCAAGCCAAAGCTCGGGCTGCTGCTGAAGACTGGCTTAAAACACCTGAAGGTAGCAGCAGTTCTTGTTGCAAAGTTTCCAACGTCGCGTTCCAGGACAAGCAGAAGTGCAAGCTGCAGCAACGTATATCTACGAAGACCCGCCAAACACGGTAGCGCAGAACCTGAAGAAAGATCCGACGTATTCAAACGTCGCCGACTGTGTGTGGGTGTGTCGCCTCGAAGCCACTGGTGGCCGCTATGCCAAAGTAAGCGCCACTCCATTTCAACTTTCCCACTCGTCTAGGCTTACTTTTATCACACGGAGAGGCTTGAAAAAGTCATGTGCGACGAGCTGACGATGAAAGTTTGTACTGCGATTGCATCGGAACAGCTCATCCAAAAACGCATCAATGCCATGAAAGTGACGTTGGCGCAGCGTGGTGAGGAAGAGCGAGTGAAATTCCAGCGCAATGCAGCAGCCAAGCGGATTCAAATGATGGTTCGATGCCGAAAGGCTCGAAAATATGTCCGCAGCATCATGCGGTACGTACTCTGTCTTCTCTACTGATTTCATTGACATGCCTCGCTTAGACCTCTCCTCATGAAGAGAATCGATCCATCGACTGGCCGAGTCGTCTACTTTAATATCCACTCTCGGGAGACGTCGTTTGTTCCACCAAGGATGATGACCGCAGTGGAGGGCTCGTTGCCCGTGGAGTCGACGACATGGGTCCGTCGTTTTGACAGCACGTCTGGCGAGCACTATTACGTGGATCTCACGACGAACGAGACTTCCTGGACTCCACCCAACCATTACGTCATGTGCGTCACGTGCCGCATCAACTTTTGCACTCAGCGAAACACGACAACTGGAGAGCGCTACTGTGTCTCTTGTTTTGCAGACATGGCCTATGCTGAGCGTGAATCTGACAAGGCGAAAGAAGCGTCTGGTGAAAAAGTGCCCGAGCGTGAAAAAGAATGGTCGAGGATCGCCGTTGTGGTGGCAAAGTGCTGTGTATGCAAAGCCAACAATGCGACTCGTTTATGCCACGAGTGCGGCGGCGACACGTCGTGCGATCGATGCTTTACCCTCGTGCACAAGAACCCCAAGGTTAAGCATCACACGAGGCACGAATCTCTGCTCTACCAAGTCGCGGCATAAAGATATAAAGCATCACGTCAACTACATTACTAAATAGATCGATTAAATGTCCCGGTGGCCAAACACTCGTGTCCAGACATCATCGTGGTTCTTCTCTGGTGTCGACATCAATTCAACGTGTGGGTGTTCTTCATCTCGGACGCCCTTGGGATGGTTCATGCCAAAGACATCCGTCCACAAGTCTTTCTTCGCGACGTGGGGCTCTTCTTCAGTCTTCAACGAGTCGTTCTCATTGGAGCGGGGGGCGGCCGATATGTAGCGCGCTGCTGCCCCTCGAGCGGCAGTCAAGGTCGGGAGGCGGGTCAAGGAGCTTTGCGTGCGAGCCAACATGTTGGAGAATGAGCTCTTGCGACTGTCCGTTTGGAAATGTTGACCGATCAAGCCACCGATTGGTCCATTCGGGTGTGGTGCGTTGCCACGTCGGCGCGTCATCCAGCTTGCTGCAAAGTGACCTTTTGAATGGACGAATCAAATGCACTTTGAAGAAATTTCAAACTTCAACTTGTATCATCTTTGGCGCGCTGTTGGAAGAAAAGCGACGGTGCAAAGATAGGACGCTGTCAATGAAGCCCGATTTGGTTTTTGCATCATTCTCTTGCAAGTCAAGCGTCAGCGCTCAATCCATTGCGCGTCTCGAGACGGAATTTGTATGTGGGAGTTCGTGGAAGCTGGGTACATTTCAGATTATCTCCGTGTTTCACATGGTTTGCTTGAAGTATTGATGGATGGCCGTCGCGAAAGCAGATTCCACCGAGAATAAATACATATTAACAACAAGGATTAATCACGAGAGACTTCGCTATAGGTGCCAAAGACGACTTGCCAAATATCAGTTTGTGCTTGCTCTTTCGCTGCTTCCATGAGCGGTTCGCTAAATGTCGTTTGCATCGTGTCTTGGCTGGTCGCAACGACGGAAGGATCGACACCGATTAGCGCTCCTGCGGTTGAAGCGGCGCGAGGACCCAGCGCACGAGAGAGATTCTTCATAGGAGCAGCGATGACAACAGCGCGAGATAACATAATGCGATCTGCGGTTGAGACAGAAGATTGCAAACTGGATCATGTCGACCAACTGGAGTGTCTTCAACGATTATCACATTCGACAAACGACACCAGCGTGTCAGCAGACTCTCGTTTCAGATGGTCCAATCAAAATGCAAAGAATTGGAGCTACAGCCAATCAAACCTCGAGGATGACTGGAGACACTTGAGGACGTGAACAGAGTTCAAAACCTCAGCGAGAACTCACTGCATGGCCGAAAGGCACACTGGCACGTAGGATGATGGCATGGGCAAAGCAGACTTGGCCATGTTGGAGTAGATTGTGAATCGACCATTCACTGAAAATTTATATCCTCATTTTAGAATTTCTCTGCCTCGTATACAAATGCCCAATGTCATTGACAGTGTTGTGCTGGTTGTCATACGTACGAGATGTACTTGTATGTACCCCAAAGCTCGAAAATTCATAGCAAGAATGTATGGTAGGGCGAGTTGTACGAATGTTTCGACATTGTACGTATGTTGAGGAATGTATGTTGGCGACGGATCATGATGACTTTCGTTGTAGGCGAAATGTTCCCTTGGGTATGTCTGTGCCAAACCCAGGACGAGGGCGATGTGAATATCAATAGCCGCCACAAGAAGAACAAGTCTGAATCGCCAACGTCATCTACGTATGCCAAATTCCACGATGAACAGCAGGCCTTTGATAGCTTTCGCTACGACGGGTCAATGGGAAGACCGCATTTTGAGACAGTCGACTCGCCAACGACGATAGAATACTCGCAGCACATGAAATCCTCGACATTGGCATCTGAATTGCAGGAGATACTGAGCCAGCAAGCTGGTCTTGCCACAAGTAAACCTGTCTTCTTCAAAGTCAAACACAGAAAGACAGACAAATCTCGTGGTATACCTCGATCGATGCCGCAAACCCCAGCTCGAAATGAAAGCAGCCGTCGCATTGGATCTCTCTACCGAAGTCAGTCATCTCCTGATCTACCTGAAATCGAAGTTCAGCCTCTCGTCAAGATCAGAGTGCCTCCGGGGCCAACTGGTCTCGTTCTTCAGCCGAATATATCAGGTCCTGTCGTGGTCGAAGGCTTTGAGCCAATATTCAATCCCGTAACCGATGAAGAAGAGCAAGGCGTGATCGAAAAAAGCGAGGAAGTCGGCCCAGGCAGCATTCTTGTATCGATAGAGAACGTGTCGGTACTCGACATGAGCTACAGCGAAGTTATTGCAATGCTTGAGGCATGCGAGGCTGTTCCACGAGAACTGGTTTTTCAGACTTATGCTGCGGATTGAAGTGTAAAGTGTATTCCTCGACAGGCTAAATCTCTAATTTCATCTATTCGTCCTTCTTCTCGTCGTCCTTCTTCTCGACTTCCTTTTCGGCGACTTTCGTCTCAGCGTCTTGGGTTGCAGCCTCTGCCTTGGCTTTCTTTTCCTCTTCGTACTTGTCAGCGTTTTGCCACGATTCTTCCACAAACTCTGTGTACGTCTTGTTGCCACCAAATGGACGAGGGCCCAAGACACGCACAATGTCTCCGTGGTTGATAGTTTCGTTCTCCATCAGTTCTTCACTGAGTTTGACGAGTAAATCTTGCTTGCTCTTCAGGAGGTCAATCGTGCGTTGGTATGCGCGGTCCACAATCTTCTTCACTTCTTCGTCCATCATTTCAGCAGTCTTTTCACTGTACATGCGCTCCGAAGGTTGATTCTCGTCACGGGGGAAGCTCAGTTGCCCAATGCGATCGTTCATACCGTACAACTGCACCATCGAATATGCCATTTGAGTCACTCGGCGCAAATCTACAAACAATTATCAGCGAAGTACAGAGGAATCCTCTCACCATCTGAAGCTCCAGTTGTAATACGTCCATCAAAGTTGACAAATTCTGATGCACGACCGCCGAGGGCCATGCACATAATGTCTTCGATGGCTTCCTTGCTGTGAAGCGACACTTCCTTAGGCAAATATTGCGCATAGCCAAGCGAGCCCTTGCCACGAGGAACGATCGTAACTTTGAGAAGTGGGTCGGCATGCTCCAAGAACCAACCCGTGACGGCGTGGCCGGCTTCGTGGTATGCCACAGTCTTCTTTTCTTCAGGGGTCATCAATCGGTTTGTTTCCAAACCACCGATGACACGGTCAGTCGCTTGTTCAAAGTCCTTGAAATTAATCGAATCGCCACCACGACGAGCCGCTACGATCGCTGCTTCGTTACAAATGTTGGCAATATCAGCCCCAGTGAAGCCTGGAGTCAAAGCAGCCATGCGGCGAGCAAAGTCTTCGGTTGTGCCGTCCAAATGCAAAGACTTCAAATGCACCTTGAAGATTTCACGACGTCCCTAATCGCATGTTTGAAAATGAAAGACATAACTGAGTTTACCTTGATGTCTGGCTTGTCGACCGTAATTTGACGATCAAAGCGACCAGGACGCAAAATGGCTTTGTCCAAAATATCGACACGATTGGTACCAGCCAAGACGACGACACCTTCACTGGAGTTGAAACCATCCATTTCAACAAGAAGCTGATTCAAAGTGTTTTCACGTTCGTCGTTACCGCCACCGAAACGACCAGTAGAACGAGCGCGGGCCACGGCATCAATTTCATCGATGAAAACGATGCAGGGGGCATTAGCTCTACGGAAGATGAGTATGACATAGAATCAGAGCTTCGTACCTCGCTTCTTTGAACAAGTCACGGACACGAGAAGGGCCGACACCAACAAACATTTCAATGAAATCGGACCCTGAAATACTGAAGAACGGCACGCTGGCTTCACCGGCAGTCGCCTTGGCCAACATGGTTTTACCAGTACCGGGTGGACCAACCAAGAGAGCACCCTTTGGAATCTTAGCTCCAAGGTCAGTGAACTTCTTTTGGTTCTTCAGGAACTCGACGAATTCCATGATTTCTTTCTTCGCTTCATCAACGCCAGCAACATCTTTGAATGTAATCTTGATGTCTTCTTTGGTAATTTTCTTGGCTGGAGATTTACCCACTTTGAAAATATTGCCCATGCCTCCACCGCCGGCAGCACCACCGATACCCCGCATCGACATCATCAAGAAACCAATGAGAAGAATTGTAGGTGCCATCTTGAGCAATTCCATCTTCCAGTTCATTTCGTTTGAGTACTGGACTGCAATGAAGTCCTTGGGAAGAATGCCCATGCTGGCTTGAGTTTGCTCCATTTGTCTCTCGAAGTTTTCAATGCTACCAATGTTGAAAAAGAAGCTTGGTGTCTTGTGTTGAGCTGCTGGTGGAGCACCACGGGGTTGTTGAGGTGTACCAGACAGCGATGGATCGTGAATTTCTTGCATTTCAACCTGAGGCCCCGAAGAAGATCCATAGTGAGCTTCTTGCAACGTGTTTTGATGCAAATACACACGAGCATACGACTTATTCACAACTACAATGTGGTCCACCTAGAATAAGTTCCTTGAGAAAGTGAGACTACTGAGTAGATACCTTTCCAAGGGCAAGGAAATCATTGCGGAAGTCTTGCCAGGTAATTTCCTTGAGAGCATTGTCTCCTGCTGTGAGTTCCAAAAAGAGAAGCAAGGCAATTGCCATCGGAATTGTGTACATCAGTTGATCTCTGGGATCAGGAGAGGATGAAGATCCAGTTCCCTTTGGATTTTCCTTTGAACCGCCACTGCCTCCAGTGGAGCCATTCTTATTTCCGCCACTACCAGACGTAGGTTTCGATTCGGGCTTTGCTCCTCCTCCGGTTTTAGTTCCTTTGGGGTAGAAGCGTTCAAATCCTAATTGATATTGTGCTTGGATTGCAAAATGCAGTAAATACCTTTAGGGATACGTTGTGAGAGCCAAGCAGCAAATGACACAGGCTTGTTCTCTTTCAAAAGTCTCGAGTTGGTCATATGAAGACGCACATTCGCACGTTTCCAAGCATCAACTTGTGCATGTCGATTGATGCGATGCATCGTGCTGCCAACTTGCTGCAATCGATACGTGAGGTCACAATCCATTTTGTACGATGTACCTGGGCCAATTGGTGCAGCTCGCGATGGCCGCAGTTCTTTTTCAAGGCGCGAGCTAGATCCTTCTGTAGTCGCCGCCCTGAAATAGCAAACATATTGTCGGATGAACTCTAGCGATGTCTCCACGTAGATGGACCGAGCGAACTCAAGTCCTTCACAACCTTCGGCCCGAAATGGAGATTGAGCGAGTGGTCTGTGAAATACTTCGGTGAAGACAAAAATCGTGCATTTCATGTATAAAAAGCGTACGATAAATTTTTAAATACAAATTTCAAGTTAAATAATACAACAAGCCTGTACACTGTACATACATTTCGTACGTACCTTCCATGGCATTCTTTTTGTGCAAGACCAACATGCTACTGAGGTGCAGAAGAATGTTTGTACGACATCAAACCTACTGCCCCCTTCATCAAAAGCTCCTCGAAGCTTGTCACCACTGTCTTCTTCATCGAAGGCAATCATCACAGTAGCATGCTCGACTCGATTTAGATATGGCAATGTGTGCCGCCAACACGATTGAGCTTGATATTGTCGTTGCCGGTAAATGTTAGCTCTTTATCGATGGGCAATGAATATCATGGCTTGGAATATCGTCGGGAAAACTCCGCCCTCACTCTTGCTGTTTTATGCTGCTGTAAATAGAAAATCTAGCGCGACGCAGAATGTTCACGAAGGTTGTGGATTCATTGATAAAGTAGAGTGTCAAGAAGGATCTATTGTCGATTTGATACAAATTTTGGGTGGGGGCGCTATCGTATCGCGCCGAAGAACCGATCAGTGAATCGATCTGATTGGTTAAAAATTATAGGTCGAGATCTGATTGGCCAAAAGGAATCACCTATATCAATCTAGCCAATCAAAACGATTGTTGAACGATTCCGGAAATCACGACGAAATATTGCTCGAAAGCACAATACCTTTTTGGTCATTTTTTTGAAAAATACGTAAAACTGTATAATTTAATAGTATAAGTTATGAACGGTAGAGCCTCCAGCCAATGAAAGGCGATGGGGGAAATAAAACATCGCATCCTTCCGTTCGTGCAAGATGGCCGATGCCGCAGAGAATGAAAAGAAGTAAACACATCGCTGGGAATGAAAGATTGACGCATCGTGTATTGACAGCCTAGGCAATGAAGAGTTTAATGCGAAAAACTACGATCAAGCTATCCATCACTACACGGAGGTTTGCACAGCTTAATCTTGAGCCTTGACTAATCTTGTTGACCTGTGGTAGGCAATCAAACTCGCACCAAACAACCACATTTACTACTCCAACCGAAGGTCTATCTGAGGTTTATTAGATTGTATCTCAATGTGGATGTAGCGCTGCGTACGGCGCGTTGAATAAGTGGGAAAAGGCTGAACAAGATGCCAAGGAATGCGTTCGTCTCAACCCCAGTTTCAAGAAGGGTACTTACAAAAACTAACTCCATACTTTCCAGTGCCTAATCCTATATAGGTTTACTACGATTGGCGAATGCACAGCGCCAACTTGGCAAGAACGACGAAGCCATGGCAACAATGGCTTTGGCGAACGGAGGATCTGTGCCTGCTAAGCGCACCAAGCAAGAGACATCTGCGCCATTGCCTCAATCTGTGCAAAAAGAATTGCAGGAATTGCAGCCTCAATTTCAATCCTTGCACCGTGAATTGGAAACCGTACGGCGTTCTTCCTCCTCCATGGCTCATGCCTTTGTGATTTTCAGATTGAATCGAAGTTGGGCACATTTTCTCGTGAAAAGAAGCGCATTCAACTTACCAAAGAAGAGTTGGCGGCACTGCCCAGCGACACCAGAACATACTCTTCAATTGGTGGGTTCATCAGTCAACATTTGAAAACTGAACGAATATGAAGGGAAAATGTTTTTGGAAATGACACCTGAAGAAAATACTGCTCGACTTGATGGAAACAGTCGCAGCATGGATGACCAAATTGCTGCTTTGGAGGTAAGGATGCGTCCATTGAAGTAACATCTGAATGATGTCATGTAGGCTCGAAAGCAATACTTGGAGCGACAAAAGGTGTCGCTCGAAAGCAACATTTCCGAATTGCTCGCACAATGCAAGACATGAGAGTAAAAGCTGGTGTCGTCATTTTAAAATGCAAACATGAAGAAGTTGTCGTTTTAGTCCTCCTCTTCCTCTTCTTCTGCCGTGAGCCTCTTGTTGAGCTCCTCAATCACTTTGGTCAGTTCTGCATTCTTCTTCTTGAGCTCTTCGTTCTCCGTACGCAAGGCATCGACATCAACGCCAGTCGGCGCGCCAATGAACTTCTTGATGTAGTCCACTGCATTTGGAGGTTTGTCAGACTCTTCGTACAAACCGACCAATACTTTGGTCAGCGAGTCGATGACGCCGCTCTTTTCAAGGTACTTGCGGAACTCTTCCTTCTTCGAGTCTGGAGTCTACAAAGCTCTGTGAATCCACCGTCTATCAGCTTGCATGTACTTGATACGCAGTTGCAGTCGCCATAGGTGCTGCTCGTGGCCGTTTTGGATTTGGAAGTGAAAGTTGGCAGCAGATCTTTTCGTTTTTCGAAGCGCATGAAACGGTCGATGGCATTCACATCATGTGAAGGGTCGTCCAGGTTACATCAAATGAATTATTGTTATGGAAGAGGTTGCCACTTGGAAAGGATCCTCCGAATGTACTTCTGCACTAATTCGTCCGTCGAGTCATCACTTAGCCCTTGTAAGGAATGGGCAAACAGCCCGTCTGACTTGGCTAATGATTGGCGGCAAATATCGTACTCACACAGGTTACCGAGCGAAAACAATGCGATCCGCCGCGTACCCAAGTCAGTCTCATCGAGGGCACACTCCATAAGGCTGTAAGGAGCATTGTGCATTGCCAGGTCTGAACAGCACGTGGCAGACTGGCGAACCAAATTGCCTAAAGCTGCTGCAGCATTTGAACGGGTCTTTGCGTCGCCATCTAGCAAATGCTGCACCAGGAACGGTATCGCAGGTTGTAGTGCTCGAGAAAGCTGGTCTGTATGAAAAGCAGCATTGCCGATGGCAAAGCAAGCGTAGCGTCGTGTGAGAGTGTCGGAATCTTGAACACAGATCAGCAGACCGTCAATGAGGCTTGTTTGCGAGGGTGGCAGTGGCTGGGCAACATGATCGTAAAAATAGTTGGAGTGACGGCAAAGATTGCCAAGACAGTTGGATGCCTTGGCACGAAGAACAGGATCTTTGGAAAATAAGAGGTCCCTCAGCTCACAAAATACGTCAGCAGATTCAATCCGCGGGGAGTGAGAACGTGAAGAACGGGCAACATGCGAGAGCAGAACAAGGGCATCTTCGGCGAGGAGTGGTGTAGTTGTTAAGTTTAGAAGACCTTGAGATTTGAGAAGAGTGAGACCATGGGCTTCAACAAACTGGGAGGCAAAGTGAGGCGAGCTTGTCACCAGGCGAGATAGAAATTTCACAACGAGTTCCATTTCCATGGCTTGTTGACTGAGAATATTCA
The DNA here is from genome assembly GCA_021527685.1 of Aphanomyces euteiches. Lineage (NCBI taxonomy): Eukaryota > Oomycota > Saprolegniomycetes > Saprolegniales > Verrucalvaceae > Aphanomyces > Aphanomyces euteiches. Next base: position 1,316,088 of record JAJGMV010000093.1, on the reverse strand, counting down.
CGAGTAGTGCCACGCATCCCGAGTCATACAGAGTTTCCTGCGTTCTGAATAGCAGCTCCTCGGAAACAACAAGCGACATAAATGGTAAACCAATGGTTTTGACAATGGCATGAATCATAGCTTTCACTGCTTGAAGCCCGCCACCAACTACGTCTGGCCAAAGAAGTAGATATTGCACATGCTGGGGGCGGAGAAGTCCAACAAGTCTTGCATACAGCTCGGCCTGGCGGTCAATTTGAGCTGGTTCGAGCGAGTCTGACTCCATGGCATGCTCAGTAACTTCTCGCAGGAACTTTAGCAGGCAGAAGAGGCCCCAAGGTGAAAGAGCATCGCGGCCACCATTTTGCAACAAGGCAGAAAATGTAGCCCATAGGCCTTGGTTGTCAAATTGGAATATAAGTGCTTGGAGCAAATCGGTCTCAGAATGCTCGGTCAGCTTTGAGGCAACGCGAAAGAGAACAATCACAAGACTGTCCAAGATTCCAGTTGCTCGAATCCCAAAACAGCAAAGGATATTATCGCTTGCAGTTGAGTACTCGACTGCAAGTGATAAAAGCGGCAAATATTTCACTGCTTCAGCGGCCACAACTCCATCTTCATCCACTTCAATTGACTCAGCTAGGAGATTGCAAGCGGCGCTTTGCACGAGTGCTGAGTGGTGATTCTGCATTACACTAGCAAACAAGCCAGGCGCAGATGCAGCGGAGAGAACCCCTCGACGTTGACAAACAGTAAGCAGTTCTAATGCAAAGTACATCTCGATAGAGTTCAAATGGTGGAAAACTTCTGGAGAAAGGAGTTTCGTCGTGTTTGCGGTTCGCTTGGATAGTGGCGAGGAGACTCGACAGGTGTAGAAGAGCACTTTAAGTAAGCTGGTAAGCATTGTATGCGAATCTTCGTCGTCGTCATAATCTCGATCGGAACATTGGTCGATTTCAGCTGTAACTTTCGACAACAGTGATTCCAAGCCAACTTTGAACAATGAGTTGGAGAGCTCAGTATGTACTTTTACCCGCAATGAGTATGCAGTTCGTAGGGCATCCAGTTTAGAGTCAGTGGAGTATTCTTGCTGAAGCGCCATTGTCGCTGGAAAGGAAACAGACACATTCCAGAAGTCTCCATTTGGATGCACAAGTGCAGAAAGTGCAAAAACTGCATAAGAGCCGATGCTAGAGTCTTCGTGGTCAAGGAGGGAGCATATCTTAGGAATCAGGTCAGGTGTATGGTTGCAGACGTCGTCGTAGACAGCTGCAGCCGTCGCTGAACTATCAAGTGTAATGCCAAGCCATTTCACAACTTTTGACAGCAGTGGGACATCAGCAGGGGTAGTTGCTTCCTGGATGAGTAGGAGTATAGTATCAAGGATAGTTGATTGATAGTCGCCAGGTAAAGGCAGCATGAGAGTTCGGACCATTTGGAGGACTCCTTCACGGCACGAGGACAGTACGACATGAATATGTTCAAGGAGCAAGCTGCGTACTTGACGAACGAGCTCAATTTGAGAACTTGGTACTTCAGAAATGGATTTAGATGTGTGATGCACAACTCGATGGACAACATATAGCGCCGACCTGATACAAGCTCCATCTCGGCATTTCAGAGCACGATTGACGTTGACAACAAAGTTGGGACTGTCAAGCATATTTGCGACTTGTGAGTTACCAACAACTTGAGCTTCGTACGCCTTCCAAATGCTAAGGAGATCTTCAACATTGGCTTGTGTAGCATTGCGGAGTTCATCATGGCCCTTTTGGTTGGAAATTGGTACGATTTGGCCGGTTTGTGGATCAACTGGTTTCCAATCAATACTGCGCTGGAGCGTCGAGTCCATGGGATTGGCAATATCGAAAAAGGATGGAATTCTTCGCACTTGCCGCTCCAACGCAAGGCGATCCTGCTGCTGTACAGCGGTTTCTGATGCAAAGGGATGAGCAAGAATCTCTGGCCAAGTCATGCGCTTGGTAGGGTCTTTTTGAAGTAGGCCAGAGAGAAAGCTTTTGAGCTCGTCACTCATCGTCGGTGGGTACATAACGTTCTCCTTCACAATGAGTTGGATCAATGTGACGATTTTATCTGTATAGAAAGGTGGACGACCAACGGCAAGCTCGTAGAGGATAACACCAAGCGACCATAAGTCTACCGTGTGGTTGTAAGGCTGCTCTTTGACGAGCTCGGGGGCCATGTACAGCGGAGTTCCCTTGATTGACGTTAACACATTGGTGTCAGCGGATATCGCGCGAGCAAACCCGAAATCACACAATTTGATCTGCTGCTTCGGCCCAACAAGTATGTTTTGTGGCTTCATGTCACGGTGGATAATCCGGTTCGTGTGCAGATAGTGCAATGCTTGAAGCAATTGGATTGCTATCTTCTTTATCTCGTCTTCTGGCAATTGTTGATCGTCCTCGAGAATTTGAAACAATTCGCCTTGGGCGTATTCTGTGACCATGCAGAACTCCCCTTCTGTTTCAAATGAATCGAGCATGGCGATGATGTTCGAATGATTCAAGCGCCGCAAAATGCTAATCTTGCACCCAACATCATGAACGCTTGACCTTAAAATGTCATACCTCCTGGCGCAAATTCCACATATTCTTCTCCGTCTTGCCACGCTTGGACACAAATTTTAGTGCAACGATATGTCCTGAATACTTGCGTCGTCCTCGATAGACTTTCCCGAACGATCCTTCGCCAATCCGCTCCAGGATGTGGTAATTCTGCATTTTGCCAGCTTGATGTGATGAACTTTGACGTCCAAATTTGGATCGTCCGGATAACAATACCGGATAATGGTGTGTTTATCCGAATATCGAAACATTATATCCGGATGATCGCTCGAAAGGTCGCAAAGTGACAACCACGAGGTGACGGAAGGATCTTTGACGATAGCGCGGTACACAGACAGCGGTTATGGCTAGAGCAACGCCCAAAAGATGGACAGCGCATTTTGTTAAGATCCTGTTTTGCCTCGCCGTTTGGCCGATCGTATGTGCAGAAGTCTTTTACCCCGACGACGTCCCAAATATCCCCTCCAATGTGCTTGTCCTTCCTGTGAATCAATCTGCAGTGCGCGTGCAAGTCCAAGCCCCTTCAGGTGTCAAGCCTCTTGGAAGCAACGGAGTTCCCGTTCTAGGGTATAAGATCGATGTTGCGACTCGCGTCCCACACGTCCATACATTCTCCATCCAAAGTCCTGATGGCCCTATCACTGGTGGTTCCTACCGCCTTTCCTTCACAAATAGGTTTGGAACGTCGACGTCTTTCTCATGTATTCGATGGAACGCAACCAGCGATGAATTTCTAATGGCCCTTCAGTCTCTTTCCAACGTCGACGGAGTCATCGTAACTCGATCTGACATTGGGGCAGTTCCTCAAGGCTATGTTTACACAATAACTTTTACTGGGCCAGTGTTGTCGAATGGTGCCCAAACAAACGTTTTGACGGGAAGTGCGGCAACATGTGCTCCCTTTGCATCCGTCAACCGTCGCGTTACGTTGTCAGGTGCGCATGTGACGACCGGAGCACAAGGCTTTGTCCCTGAAGTGTGGCAATTATCTAGCAGCGAGTCTTCCTTGCTCGCGGGGATTACTGGAACTTTTGACCTCTCTATTGGGTTTGAAGGTAACCTCGTCAGTCTAGGAAAAATGGTGAGTGTGAGCGCTGGTTCCAAAGTTGCTACTACTACCCCTGGAAATTCCTTGATTGGCATTGTGAGCCGTGGAGATGTCATTGTGATTGCAGGCGAACGTTTTCGTATTCACGCCACCGCACCATTTACAGATTCAGTGGTACCGCTTGATTCGAAGCACATCCGTGGTGCCAACAATGTTGCTGTATATGGTTTCGATACAATGGTTGGTCGAGTTTCTGTTGTCCAAGGCAGCGCCTCCGTATCTACTGCCGCTGACTATACTGGTTCCCTAAAACAAGGCGATGCCATTCAAATTGCAGGGCTTGAATTTACTGTTAACGCAATCACTGCCATATCGCTGACCCTTGGTACTGTTGGTGACGCCACAACTACAACCAATTGGCCATCGTCTAGTGACTCTCGCGTGACCCTCATGCAGCGCAAGAAAGCCACGTTTCAAGCAAATGTCGAACCTACAGATTTGGCGACACAACTGACGCAGCTACCTGGAGTAGGTTCTGTTCAAGTGAGACGGTTTGGCCCGACGGCTCAACTGGGATATCAGTGGCTCATTACATTTGAATCCCTTGGGCCAACATCGTGTCCTCAATCGCCGTGCTTACATTTGGACACACATCTTTTGAATGAATATGGCGCTACGTGCAATACATGCAGCATGTCACTTTCACGATATAGCTCAACTGCTGGAGTCCTCCCCGATTACTCAACCCTCTCTAGTACAACAGAAATCGGCGGTGCAGTGTTTGAAGTTCAAAGCATCACAACCTCGGCTGATGTTAGCCCTATTGGGGGTTACTTTTACCTCAATTTCCAGTCGTACTACACATCCCCAGCATCACCAGGCGTCCTGGTAAAATTTGACGACACCGCTGATGATATTGCTACCAAGCTTGAATCCCTCCCAACCATTGGCAATGTGACCGTGACGCGTGCCCCTCTTGGTTTTGGCTTTCAATGGCTCGTTACATTTTTGTCCAACATGGGCAACCAGCCATTGCTTTCTGTCGATTATGCGCTTTTGACTGGCATAAATGCCGCTGTGACGATTGCTGAGGTTACAAGAGGGGTAGCACCTCAGTTTGAGGCGATCGTCGGTGGCTTACCAACAAATACAAGCCTAGGTGTACGAGCCTTTTCGAAGAACGCTATGGGTTACAGCGCAGGATCTGACACCATGCAACAATATGGTCGTGGGGCGTCAAGTCTTGTTGCAAAATTGATGAATGTTCCTGATGCTCCAAAAATTACATCCATTTGGCCAATCTCCTTTTCTCAGTTGGGATTATCTTTCACCCCTCCATCAGCATCAGGAGGATTGATCTCAAGATATCGTCTTGAAGCTACAACAGACTCCACATTTGGAACACCCCAAATACTTGCCGTAGATGCGACCAATCCAATACCCAACGATACTTATGGTACTTTTCAATTAACGTATGGAGGCCTATCTACTCAACTGTTCTCAATGGATGCTTCTGCGGGAACGATGGAAGCTGCGATCAATTTGCTTCCCAATTTACGACCCGTGACAGTCTCACGATCCATTTATGTACTACTGGGTTCTCCGACGAGCAGGGTAACAGCATTTTCAGATACACTTGGAACTCTCTCAACGACTTCTTTAACTGCAGCTCAAATAGCTCTTCTTCCAACAGGGTGCACAGTCATCGTAAATCAAATTTCTTTTGTTGTCACGACTGCACCCCTTGTGGGCGATGTTTCAATCAAAGTCACACCCAGTGTGCAGGGTACAGCAGCATTTCCTGCGCTAGTTGCCCAGCCTGGAACTTATTCTTTGCTTCGCATTGATATGTCTGGAAATGCACCTGGCGCCTTCGGGTATCGATGGCTCGTCAAATTTGGGCAAGAACCTCTTGGCATCGATTTGTCGTCGTCAGAGACATGGAGCGTCTCATCCACTCTGGCTTCTATCGCAGGTTCAGGCGCGCTTTTGCCAACACCCACAGTCTCGACAGTCCAACCAGCTCAAACGAGTCCTCTTCATTACACTAGTCTTGAGCTCAGTGCTGAGCCGTGGTGTAACACGTACATCACAGGCACATCGTCACCCATGCAAGTGATTCAGTTTTTTGCATCGACGACAATAACGGCCGGTTCTTATAAACTCACTCTAGATCAACAAAGCACTGCATGTATTTCGTTCAATGCCGTCGCAAGCGGCACGCCAACCTCTATGAAAACTCTGCTGGAAGCATTGCCTAATGTCAATTCTGTCTCGGTTGAAGAGCGCACTGATTACAAGACAATTTTGCTCCCAGGATCAGCGACGAGCAAAGTAACAGCGTTTGATGCTGTCAATAACGTCTTGTCGCTGGTGAGTACGGGCAGTACTGGCGGTCTGACTGCTGCCCAAGCTACATCACTGAGTAGTGGCAGTATCGTACGAGTTGCCAAGAACCCAACCGATATCTATCAAGATATCTGCGACTTTCAAGTTACCGCTTCGGCTGTCTTGAACGACGTACAACTAAGCGTGTCTTTACTGAACCCCACAAAAACCACTTGTACAGCATTCACTGGCGACGTTCGTTCTCTTGCCATCTTCGAAATGAAATCTTATAGAATTGTGTTTCAAGGAGATTATCCCACCGGCAAGTGGCCAACGCTACAAGTGACTTCTTTGGGCACTGGGGCATGCGCCGCGTTTGCACCATCTGTACCTGTCCGTAGTCGTGTGACTACTTTACTGTACGAAGGTGCATGCTCCTCTGGCAATCCTGAAGTGCAGACGCTGATTGCCGATGCCGATACAGCAATTGGCGGTACATTTTCACTTTCATATGGTGGTCAGACAACGCCCCCCTTGAGTGTCACGACAAGCTCAACCACCGACATCACTGCTGCCATTCAGTCGTTAGTACCATCATCAACCTCTGTGATAGTGACAACTAACCAGTACAATTCGTTCGGTAGAGCATGGCAGATCACATTCTCTCCCACAGCAGACCCCATTGACGTGATCCAAGTCAACGATGCGTTTCTTACGGGACTGAATGCTGAAATGCACCGTTACCCTGCTGTTGAATTTGTATCAACATCGCAGCTGGACTCTTTGCGTGGATCATTTTCAATTGCCCTGGGTGGTGAAATGACTGGGTCACTGGGCTGTGCTGCTACGATGGGGAAAGTTTTACAAGCCCTACAGAGTCTTAACGCCATTTACTCGGTACTACCTGTAGCCAACATTGCAACTGATACAAACCAAATTGGCTTTACCCAGCTTCAACTGACAGTCACTGCAGTTGCTGGGTCTAACGTTTTGTCGGGAATCCAATATAAAGGTGCTCCAATCGATCCGAGTATATTCCTTGCTATTGCTGACTCTATTACAATTGGAACGGGGCCTGGTGAGACGCGTACTGTTGTTGGCGTGTCCTCAATTGATGTTACGCTTGACCAAAACATGGTCGCTGCTGGTTCCCTCTCTGCAGCAGCAGGGATGCTTCTATCGTCTACAAAAGCAGCTCCTGGTGTTATTTCTACTCTAGCTGCAACAATTGTGTCGGCTACTATTGGTAGCCCTACATTAATCTTGCAACCTGGACATGGGTGGAGCATCAACGACGTCGTGTCCATCAATGGTGTGAGTTACTCAGTTTTGCAAGTCGGTGGTGATGGTGTTACCATAACACTACAGACCAACTACGTCGGTCCAGCTGTCGTAAGTTCGATTCCAAGTCTCCAGGCGTTTAAGAATCAATTTGTAACCTCATCAGACTTGACAAGTATGCTGGCAGTTGGAAGTAAGTGCTGGTTCTCATGGCCTGACGGTACAACAAGCGAGTTCGTCGTCAGTTCACCACCATCTTCAAGGCTTGTGACGGTCACGGGAGTAGTGAAACAAGCCATTTTTATGGGAAAGCTACGTGTCAGTGCCGGAGGCTACCGATATCCAATTGTTTTCAAATCATTCTCTGGTGACATAAAGACTATTGATGCCTTTCCGAACCCAGACTGGACTGGTTATTTGGCTCGGCTACAAACTCGGCGACCTCACATGACAGCACCAAATACTTTCACTCTTGGGAACCCCTCTCAACGCCAATCTGTAAAATTTAGTGCCACAAACGTTGCAGCAATTGGTACAGGTACCACCTACACACTCACGTTTCGCGGAGAAACTACAAGCCCTATCGCTTGGGGTGCTATCGCGACAACCCCAAATGACGTGAAGACTGCCTTGGAAGCGCTAACTATTGTCGACGGGGTTTCTGTCACCTCATCTGTACTGGGTAATGGATTTATGCTGATCGTTACTTTCTGGGGTACCGACTACAACATTCGCACTTTGCCACTCATGTCGTCAACTTTACAAGTCGGAGCTAATGGCGACGCAACCCAAATCTCGATCGTCCACAACATTATGACTCCATCTTTTCCAGTAACAGGAAGCTGGCCATATTACACTAGTCTTGCATCATCGACTGCCTATTTGCTACGTGTTTCGGCATCCAACGAGATGGGATATGGGCAAGCTAGCACAGTGATGACCGCATCAACAGCCATGGTTGCTGTGTTACCATCAGTTCCCAGAGGAGTCACCCTCAGTGAACACGGTCCAACATGGCTTGGCGTATCGTATAGAGCTCCCAGTTATATGGGTGGGGCTCCGATTAACATGTACCGAGTCGAATGGAGCTCTTCAGCTTCATTTGATGCCGGTACAGGAGACTACAGGAATATTAAACGCCTCTTTGAAGTTCAAGAAGTTCTTTCAACATTTCGCAGGTAAACTTGTGTATTGCCTATGAGTTGAAAGTGTGTTAGTGCGGCCAGTCAAGGCGGAACATTTACATTGTCGTTTGGTGGTTTCACAACCAACCCCTTGCCTGCGGCATGTACAGCAGCGCAAATGACTACCGAGTTAGTCGCTGTTACAGGCAATATGAATACTGAGGGTACACCAATCGTTGTATCACGTACAGTCGCTGGCTGGGGATTCTCATGGAAAGTTACATTCATGGCAAATTTGGGAAATCTAGCCAACCTCCGCGTTGATTACACCATGTTGCAGGGTGATTTTCCGCAAATGCTTGTGCGGGAGGTCACTCAAGGGACTCAAGACATTGTACTAGGTGATTTCACGTTTGAAGTGCAAGATGTTTTCACCAGTTCTGCGTCCCCAATTGGTGGCACATTTACTCTTTCGTACAATGGCTTTGCAACACAACCTATTGGAGTCAAGGCTACTGCCTTGGAAATGCAACGTGCGCTGGAAGCGCTACCAACCATTGACTCGGCAAAAGTGACGAAAACAGTGATCAGCTCGACGTTAAATACCGCCGTGTGGTCTGTCACTTTTGCTAATGTTGTGAACAATGTCCTCGTTGGCTCTGGTAACATTTTCCGCATGCTCGTCGATAGCACGGCCTTTACCAGTGGCTCCATGGCGAGAGTTGATGTGGCCGAGAAGGTGAAAGGCACCAATCCATTCAGATTTCGCATTTCCGATCTTATTTCAGGCTCTAGCTACTATGTTCGCGTCATGGCGTACAATTCTCAAGGATTTGGTTCAAATTCATCACCTTACGCAGTGGGCACGCCAAGGACTCAACCAGGGCCGCCTCTCAATGTGAGTACGAACGTTCAAGACCGCAACGCACTTGTTGTTTCATGGTCACCGCCAGCGGTTTCAGGAGGATTACCTGTCGACCAGTACAAGGTTGAATGGTTTCGTGGTGCAGGTCAACCCGTACAACAAACAATCACTACATCAGCTACCCAAGGCATTCAAGAGATCCAAAGGATCACAAACTTCGCCAGCTCACCAAGCTTGACAGGCTATTTCACATTGACATTTCAAGGCTATACGACTGGCAATATCGCATGGAATGCACTGCCAACAGGCAGTGGATCGGTGAAAGAGCGGCTTGAGCGTCTCCCCAGTGTGGGTTCCGTCACTGTGTCGAGATCAACGTCACTCAAGGCTGTAGCAAACTTGTACGTCATCCTGTCGACGACCACAACAGCCGTGGCTCAAGCTCCTATCACAGATGTATCAACATGTTGCGGCTTCAACAATGGCGACACACTAGTAATTGCAGGGCAAACACGGACGATCACAGGTCTTGCTGCAGGAGGCACAACGATTACACTCAGCGCCGATCCTGGGTTGACCACGACCCCTGTTCAGGTGTTTCGCAGTGCAAATGGTTATCAATGGACAGTCACATTTGGACCTATGCATGTCGGAGATGTACCTGCTCTTCTGGTTTCCCCAAGTGATAATTGGGGCGGAACGTCTCCAGGGATCTATGTATCAACGGTGCAAGACGGCATTGCTCCGATCAGCGGGACGTTCCGTCTTACTGTTCCATTATCTGTAAATGGCATAATTATGTCGGAGCAAACACCACCACTGCCGTATAATATTTCTGATGTCGCCTTACAGTCAGCATTGGAAGCTCTATCAACCGTTGCATCAGTGACTGTCACACGTAGTGTCAATGGCTTTGGCTACAACTGGTACGTCCTGTTTGTGAGTGAGTCCGCAGCGGACGTACAGTTGATCGTTCCAGACGGTGATGGCCTCATAGGACCGAACGTCGCAATAGCTGCATCAATTACCCAGGCTGGTACTCCACCTACTCTTTACTGCGAGTCAAATGGGATCGCCGGCTCAAGTCATCTAGTCTCGTCCAGCGCGACCCTGACTGACGTTATTCCAAACCTCGTAACAGGTGTCCCATACATGACTCGAGTCCGAGCTCACACCTCGGAGGGCTGGGGCCTCGCAGCGTGGGGAAATCCCCAGTTCCAAGTCCCACGAGGACCACCGACAGTTCCTTTCAACGTTGTGTTAATGACCTTATCCAGCACGCTGGTCAAGGTGGCGTGGACTGCACCACAATCATCTGGTGGATCCACTATCTCGGCCTATCGAATTGAGTGGGATTCGTCGGCAACCTTTGCCAACGTCGCATTGCCTGGCTTCAACTATGTCTATACCTATGTAATTTCGTCAACAACTCAAGGCCCAACCTATTTCTACAACATTCCTGTTGCAATTACAACTGCATTTTACGTGCGAGTCTACGCCTTAAATGACCGTGGCCAGAGCCCAGCTGCATATTCAGTCCCGGCATCAATTGTCCCGACAAATGTCCCGCCTGGCCCACCTCAGACGCCCCAACTCATTGTGCTTAGTTCAACTGGGTACTTTGTCACATGGAAACCACCATCGACGAACCTTCCAGTATTTGGTGGAACTGGTGGCTTACCTGTTACGCAGTATATGGTTGAGTGGGATGTCTCGTCAACGTTTGACTCTCCTGCATCGTTTGTCATGATCACAGGTGACCAGAATGAGTATGTTATTGGTGGCCGAGATGTATTGACTGGAGTTACGTCTCAAGTTCTCACACCTGGTGGTACATATTTTGTCCGCATTACAGCATTTAATGGGCTTGGCGCAAGCCCAGCTACGGCAACAGTGCCACCATCTCTTGCTTTGTCAGATCAGGTCCCATGGCCTCCTCAGGCTCTAAATCTTACAGGTGTGACTTCTTCATCAGTGTTAGGTCAGTGGACAACGCCGAGGTTCGATGGTGGAGCTTCCATTCGAAAGTACACTCTTCAGTACGATAGTCAACAAGATTATATGAGCGGAGGAATGGTTTCCGTTGACGTTCCTGTCGTGCACGAACAGCAGATGCTTCAGCTTGCCACGGATCCGATATGCGAGGAGCAAAATGTTGAAGCAACAGTTCAAGTGACTAACGAGCGACAAACAGTTCGCACAACTGTTGTTGGTGTCGATGAAATTCAAGTCGTCACTACGACATGCGCACCAGTTGTTGACGAAATTCAAACAGTGACGACCACAGCCACGGATCGGAACGAAGTCCAGACTCTCACGCTGACTGGTACTGACATTGATGAACGGCAAGCCGTGAGAACAAATCTTGGCGGCACTGCTGAGGTCCAAACAGTAACAATTGGCGTTTCTCGGGTGAACGCAGTTCAGTCATTTACCTTGGGATTCACAGGCATTTCAAGCCCAAGTAGCATCACTGGCACACTTATACTTGGCTTGGATACGACAAGATGTGCCTTCTGTCCCGTGAAAGTGGTTTTGCAGACAGTTGATGTAACGTCCGCTGTGACTGAAACAAGCGACACCAGTGGTCTCACCACGACAATGGCTAATCTCCTTGTGACCCTGCAAAATATTGATTCTGTCTCTGTTTCACGCGTGACAACAGTCAATAATGTTGCAAACACACTCACAATGGTGTTTGAAGTTACGTTTGTTGGACTCAAAGTACCCGGACGTGTGCCTCTATTGAATCTACAGAGTACTCTTGGTCCACTCATTCCACTGACCAGTGTCCAAACTTCAGCAACTGAAGTACTGATTGGAAGCCAGCCCACATACAATGCCGCATCTCTTTTCAAGCTCTACTACACTTGCGAACAATACTCCGACCCCACACAAACTCTGACACCATTCGTTGGCATAAGCACCGCATGTCAACCTACGAACCAACTTTGTGCAGCTTGCGCTACTGCCTTTGACGGGACGAATATTGCAGTCAATGTTGACTTATCATCCACAGTTGCTGTTGGTGCTGTTCTACAAATTGGGCCATGTGTCTACGGCATCTCGGGTGTAACAGCCTCACAGCTAACCGTCGACGTGAACAATGTTGGCATGTATTGCTCGAGATTTACGGGCAAGTCATTCGCAGTCTACACAGCTAAAGTGTTGCCTACAATCACAAATCTTGTCATGAACCAAGGGTCAGGTAGCGTCATGTATCCTGAGACTGCCACAGTTATTGCCGGACAATTTCTTAACAGCTTGAGCAAAGCAGTCGCGGTTGTGGCAACACCTGTAATATCAAATTCGTTTGTAGGTACATCATACGCCATCACATTCTCTGGACAAAGTGGAACTGTTCCCTTAATGACGTGTGATGCATCCAGCATGGTTGTTACAAGTGGAACCAAGAGCTGTACTGTCGCGCGAACTACCTTGGGTAGTATGATCTATGGTACATTCACATTATCCCTGCCTCGCGTGTCGGATGGTGTTGTCTTTACATCACCGCCAATGGCGTTTGACATTTCTGCCGCAGATATAGCCACAACTCTTGCATCTGTGGGTGCTCCCACAGAGTTGGTATTTGGTACAGTGACCGTGACGCGTTCGGCGTTCCCAATTTCAGGAAATCTTCGTTGGACAGGAGGTTTTACATGGCGAATTCAGTTTACAAGCCGGGGATGGAACATCCCGACAGTCACCTTGGATGCATCACTGCTGCTTAACACTCAAGGTGCAACACCACTTCCAGTTGCTCAAGTTGAGGACGGGGCGAACTTGCTAACGCCACCAGCAGGAAGTGTGGATGGCAATCAAGTTGGCGGACAATTTTTACTATCTTTTAACGGCGTTAACGCCGCTGCACCTTGCGTGATCGGAACGACCACAGACAACACGCAATTGACATCTGGTCCTACGATTCCAGATACTCGTCTCCAAGCATATCTAATGGCGCAGTTTGGTTTTCCCTCTATCACGGTCCAACGCTCACTTCCAACACAAGCTATGGGATTCACTTGGTTCATCACCTTTATTGACAAAGACACTGGGGGTGACGTTTCTCCACTCGTGATTACGTCCACTCCTGCTTCACTCACTGGCTCTGGCGCCGCAATTTCCAACGCAGAGCTCATCAAAGGCAATCAGATCAGTGGCACCTTTCAACTACAATTTAATGGACAAACGACTGGACCCATTTCCTTCTCAGCCACCCCAGGAGAGGTGGCAGATCAAATCAATAGTTTGGATTCGATTCGCCCGTCTATGGTACAAGTCACACGCACGGGACCCTATGGGCCATCAACAGGGATCGCTGATGCTAACACACAGGTACTCGCATACCAATGGCAAATAACCTTTCGATCGTCGACTTGGAAAGACCCAACATCCGACCATAGTGTCATGACCCCAGGGAACTGGATTGGACCGCCTGCAACTTGGACTGACGTTTGGGAAACTGGGTATTCCAAAGCATGGGGAAGACAAGTAGGTCCACTTTTTAATAATGGCTTTGCAATGCAGTGCCTTTCGCAAGGGTTGACAACTACGGCAAACGATGGAAGTGCTGCATGTTCCGTATCACTGACCAGGACTGGTGTCGGCCCACTCAAGGGAACCTTTCAGCTTCGACTTGACTCAACCTCCAATCCATACATGCGCCAAGGTGTAGCGACAAGTACACCAATTGCGCACAATGCGTGGGGAACTGCTGTGCAGAGTCGTTCGTCAGGAGCATCAATGGAAGAAATTCTGGAAAGTATGGTGAATATTGGGAATGTTGCTGTTACTCGGGGACCTGTGGATGTAACCACGGGGGGATATGCCTGGACAATCACATTCCTGAACGACAAAGAGCCTTGTGCCGAGCATGATTCGATCACCGGCCAATGTAACTCGCCAGGGGATGTTCCAGCACTCACAGTGATAAACCCACAATTAGTTGCTTCAAACCCTGTGATCACTGTCTGTGAAAAAACAGCAAATGACTGTGGTGGTGTTAACGTCAATGGCATCATCTTGCGAAATGATCTGAATGTGTTCAAAGTGACTGGAGACCCAGGGATCGAGCATCGTTTTATATTGGACTTGACCTGTCAAGGGGCGACGGGTGGATCAACGTGTGCGGCTCTTGTTGGCGGATTTATTATCAACACCCCTGTTCCAACTTTGGGTACAGCTCTACTGGCAGGTGATCGCTTCTATTTGGCCGGATATAGCTCGTGCATATTCACTGTTATCTCAGTCTCAAGTGTCTTTCTTGACGTCGTTAACACAGTTTGTGCACCTATGCAAACCCCGCTCACAGGTGGCCCATTCCCTTTGACAATTATACTCTCATGGAACGCCCAAGAAAACCAGATCATGCGAGTTCTGCAAGGAGCATCTGATCCATCGTTGGAGACTGGAATTTGGGCGACAGGAAGAAAAATTAGCGTTCGTAAGACCGTCATTGGAAAGTATGGCGCCATGTCGTGGCTCATCCGCTTTATTTCAAATCCTGGTCTAACACCACCTGGTGCTGGTGACATAAGTCCTCTTGATGTTGAATTTCTCACAGCACCAACTTGCACTTGTGCGATCTCGGTATTGGAAACTCAAAAGGGTTCGATACCACTCAGCGGAGATTTTACGATTGATTACCGCTCAGTGTTTGGTCCTCGTGTTGTCCATTTTGATTCTACTCAAGAGCGGTTTGAGCGCATGATGAACGAAATGAATACTCTTGGTATTGTGCGCGTAACAAAGTTCAATATTCCTTCAACCACAACCGGTTGTAGTTCTACAACTTGTGCTGGTGGTTGGGACGGACTTCCAGTTGTAGTCGATGGCACTCGCGGTGGTTATCGCTGGAAAGTTCGCTATTTGAAGAATCCTGGTGATTTCAACGGATTCACGTATCCGCCAGGAACAGGCAACATGAATGCTCTCACAGTTTCATTTGCAAATCTTCTTGGCACTGCGAAATCTGTCGATGTTTATACAATTCAAAATGGCCAGTCGCCATTGAATGGGTCGTTTACCCTCTCGTATATAGGTGCCACGTCAGCACCTATTGCATACTCAGCATCGGCTGCAATGCTTGAGCAAGCTATCGAAATTCTTCCAAACGTAAGTCATGTCACAACGACGCAAGACACGTTATCGACGTGGCCTGTGCCCGGTGCTTTGGCCTCGATTGGACAGGATGGTACTGTGGCTTCCATATCTGGTGTGGACATAAAGCAGTATTTTTCTCCCGGTGATCTTATCCGATTTGGGCCACCGATTACCGGATCACTAATCGGAAGCAACGGTGATGTCCCCATCACAGGAACCCTCTCCACATCGAGAGTCACTGTGCAAGATTTATCTCCTGTGATCGTTTCGACTACGTCGCTCACTGGTTTAGTCTTCCCACAGAGCCAACTCCGACTCGGTGGATCCATTTATAATGTAGCAAGAACTGGGGTTGAAGTGCAGACGCTGACAGTGAGTTTAACAACAAGCTCATGGACGACACCAAACCTTGCAACAACATTTTATACCATCACGATGAAGTACAAAGGGAACTCTGCCACTTCCGTTTGTCTCCCAGTACAAACTAGCTCTCTGGGGGCAGTTCTCAGTGGTTTAATCACAACAATGGACCCGACAGCTCCAGCAAATTCGATTACTGTCACGCAGAGTCCGATTCAAGTGAATGGAGCGAACTCATATTACCTCTACAAGATCTACTTCAGTGGACAATACGTTCTTGGCGATGTCCCTCTTATTACAACGTCGACTACAAACTGTGCAACATTAGCTGGCGCCACTGCTGTTGCAGCAACGGCAGTTCCGGGTGGATATGTCGCTCGTCAACGAGTGATGCTCTCGACTGACTCCGGCACTGTGATTGATAATGGAGGGTACTGTCAAACAATAAACTCGTCGGGAATAATACTTTGTTTAGGTATTACAAGCTGCAGCTCGCTGCCGCCACAACTGCTTGTTTGAAATGGGGTGACTCGAGCGATGCAATTCAAGCTGCATTGAATGCTGTCTTACCGGATAACGTCATCGTCTCTAGGCATGGCAAAGGTGTATCTGTGACCGAGATGCAACAAATCGTTCTGACATCTAATGCTCCAGTCGTAAATGGAGCAAATGGTCTATTTCGCCTTGCGTACACCAACAATGGTGTGACAGCGACGACAGCGTGCCTTAACTATGGCCTCTCAGCCACGGCATTACAAACAGCCCTAAATTCAATTGGGCCGAGTGTTGTTAGTACTGGCCATGTGGCAGTTTCTCGAATGGGTGATGGGACGGCATCTTGGGGTTATGGTTATGTTTACCAAATTGCATTTTCAGGGAATCTTCAAGTGGGACTGAGCAATGTGCTGGGGAATGTGGCTCAACTCGTCGTTTTCTCCGTGGGTCAAGGTTCGTGCTCACCTCTTGCAACTGGTGTGCCATCAATTCAAGTCAAAACAACTCGTGCAGGACAGCCTGCATACACCTACGACATTTTCTTTGTTGGTTCATCGTATAGTATTGTCGCGCCTCTTACCATTGTACAAGAAGGAACTTGTACTTCATCGTGGACACAAGTCGGGGGAAGCTCTAGGCGAACTCAAGTTCAGGTCGTTAATACTGGCGGAAGCCCCGAGATACAAGAAATTATCATTCAAGACCCTGTTGCAGCAATTACCGGATCTCCAACCTTCAAGTTGAATTTCATGGGCGCTGCCACAGCTACATCATGCTTACCTTATAATGCAGCTGCAGTGGATATACAAACTGCTTTGAATAGCTTGACTACCATCGGTGCAAATGGAGTAATTGTGAGCCAAGATATTGATCCAGTTCGTGCCCCAAATGGATTCATAAACCGCGTTACTTTTGTAGGTAATGCTCTCTTTGGAAATCTAAGTCCACTCACTGTTATTACCACCGGCTGCTCTGCTTTTGCATCAGCTACATCTTCCGTTTCCATAAATGAAGTCCAAGCTGGTGGTGGAACAGGAAATGAACTTGTCTTGTCAACCAAGTACACTGGAGAGATTCTTGGATCTATTGTTGCGTATTCCGTTGCCCAAACATTTCGCGTCATGGACGAGAAATTCCAAATTGATCAAATTGTTGTTAACAATCGAAACAATGACATCACAGGAGCTGGTACGTATACTTTGACTTTGGGCGCGTCTACTACTCCTGTCCACTGGAATGCCCTTGACACCGAGATGGAAATCGCGTTCACCGTAGGGCTCGGTATCCCCGGTGTGACAGTGACTCGCCGTACTGATACAGCACTTGCACCTGGTGGTTACGTTTACACGATTTACTACTCTCAATCAATTGGAGCTGTTGGTACTCTGACCAAAACAAGCGCGTTCACAACAGCAACGGTTACAGTGACTAATATTCGAGCTGGGTCAAACACAAATCTCTTCACACCAACTTCCATACCATTAGCATTGGCGACCGATTCATCGACATCTGCAAGTTATGTCGGAATTGGAACTGGTCTCTCGGTGTTCAAAGCAAATGGCTTTCAGTGGTCGATGCTATTTGATTCAAGTATTGGTGATATTCCAGCGTTAGTGGGAAATACTGCACCTGGTCGACCATCGTTGCAGGTTTTCGACAACTTCATTCAAGGCTCACCCTCCACCAATTTAACAGTTGCAGGGTTATTGCCTGGAGTGCCGTACTACATGCAAGTATCCGCTAGTTCCGTTATTGGAGACAGCTTGTTCTCGTCTCCAGCTACGATCATCCCAAGCAGTGTGTCTATGGCGCCACAAAATTTACAAGCTGGCTACGATATGTTTGTAAACGAGGTTCAAGTTGTCAAGACTGCAGCCCGACATGTTTTAGAAGTCCAAACTGTCACGACATCTACGGCCGTGATTTCAGAAGTTCAAACACTGACTACGTTGGCGAGCCAGTGCAATAACTGCATTGCAGGCAACATAGCATATCGCAATCCGACTGTCCAAACAATTACTATCAGCGCATTGGCGCCAATATTGGGAGGCTCTTTTGAGATCGTCTATACTGATACCGCAAGTTCCGGTACTGGTACATATACGCACACACAGTATTCTACATCAGCATTGGCGTGGAGCTCAACTGCCTCTCAAGTGGCCAGCGCGATGGTTGCAACACATGCATTTACTGCATCGGATATAATTGTAACTCGTGAAGGCGATGCAAGTGTCAACTACAAATATGGATACATTTTTTCCATCACGTTTGTTGGCAATTCAGTTGCCGGCGAGGTGCTGCCTCTTGCCATCCAGGATACGACAACAACTCCACCTTGTGCTGCATGCACAGCATTTTCTGTCTTAGGTGGTGCTGGAATGACCTACAGTATAACTCAGGCACAAAATTTCCGGTCTGCAATGGGAACAGACACCGATGTCCAGCGAGTGATCGTTAAATCGGATTCCGTGATAAATACTGGTGGATACACACTCACTTTACTGAACGCTGGAGCTGCCATGACCTCTCAGTGTATTCCATTCAACACAGCAGCAGCAGACATGGAAACTATTCTTCAAGCAATGCCAAATATTGATAAGGTGTTTGTGGAACGCAGCCTAGACTCCACTCTGGCACCCAACGGCTACATATACGATCTTTTCTTCTACGGTCAAGGCGTCACAAGATACCTTTTGCCAAGTTTAACAGTTGTGAAGGGCTGTATCCCGTTTCAAACTCTCGTCAGCAACGTCTTGACACCCATTCCACCAGCAAATTTTGATGTAACAGTCACCCATGTCCATCAAAATGCATTTGCTGATCCAACAGGATTTCATTCAGTATCAAGCACACCAGCGCAACTACAAACTGATTTGGCTCGACTGCCTATTCTAGGACCTGCTCTCTTCGTGTCTCGTTCCCTACAAGACATTCAAGGAGGGTTCAAATGGACAATTGTATTTGACCAACAAGATGGCAATGTACCATTATTTATTTGTGGTGTGGACAATACATTCTCATCTGTCGCGGCTGCCAAATGCACAGTCGAGTCTGTTATTGATGGAAACACCTTGGGTGGATACTTTATGCTTGGAGGTAGCGACCCAATTCCATATAACGCAGACGAAATAACGATGGCCACTGCATTGCAAGAACTATCTTGGGTTGGCTCTGTCGCTGTTACCCGAACTGGCCCAACTGGGCAACAAGGTTACACATGGACTCTCTCGTTTTTGACATTTCAAGGTCCAATGCCACTTCTAGTTGCGACGAATCTATTGAGTGGAATTGGTTCGTCAATCCAAGTTGTAGAAACTGTACGAGGCAATGCACTAAGTGGTACATTTCAGCTCGGGTTTCGCGACAAAGTTACCACCCCTATTGCATGGAACGCCGCAGCCACGACTGTCGGTGATGGCTCTTCGATGCAAGAAAAGCTCCAAGCAATGTCTACTATTGGTGCACTTAACATTAACCGTATTGGCCCTGACTTTGAAGGTGGTTATGAATGGTGGATCACTTTCACAGACGATGTCAAGACAGGTGGTGATTTGCCACTTCTCACAGCATCCAATATTCAGCTTGGTGGTCAAGGAGCAGTGGTGTCTATTCGTGAAATTATGAAAGGCTCTGTTGGCTCAGGTCGGCGCCTTTGGGTATCCTTCGACCCACCTGCATTTGACAATGGAAGTCCCGTTACAGGATATGACATTGAGTGGGACTCGTCAAGTACTTTTACTGCAGGGCCGAGTGTATATCTGCAGCAAGACCAAAATTTACTCTTTTATCGACAGAAAGTCATATCTTCCGCTCCAAGTCTTTCTTGGTCTCGAACTGTACAGTCCGTAAGCTCAACGATTCAAAGCGTTGCCGTGGCACCAACCTGCACGTCCTTCACACTATCATTCAATGGCGTACCAACGGCAACCATTGCAGTCGGAGTGACATCTCTAGCTTTAGTGCAAACATGGCTTTCAGGCCTAAGCTCGATATACGGTGGGGTGACAGTGAGTCCACTTGTTGGACTAGTTACTGCTGGTACGTCTTTTGCAGTGACATTCACTGGCCAGTATGGTCCTCAGCCGCTTTTGGTATCGTCTGATACGAACAATGTTATTTCTGTCGTGCGATCGGGTGTTACGAATTATCGCAAAGAAGTTCTTGCATTTACATGCACAGGAACTGCTGGCTCAATTACAATCACCGTGAAGACTCTCACGGCAACGTTTCCATTTAGTTCCCTTCTGAGTGATGTCGAAACAGGGCTGGAGACTTTACTCGCCGCCCCATCAGGAAGTATCACTGTGACTACACCCAGTCAACCTTTTGTGTGTGCCGCAACTCCACAAGTTGTGACAATCATATTCCATCGTACGTATGGTGCCCTTAGCAGCGGAGTCACAGGCGCAGGAGGTGCAGTGGTAGCTCTGAATCCAACCAGCACTGCAGGAATTTATGTCTACCCCGTCTCGGCTATGAGTGGTACATTCCAGTTGGCTTTCCAAGGCTCAACGACACCTCCCATGAATTCCCAATCGTCGGCAATGGACATTCGAGTTGCATTGGAGACTTTATCTGGAATTCAAACAGCAGCTGTCACACGATCTCTTTCCTTCCAGATAGTGTCAGGCACAGTTGATGCGCAGCAAGGGCAAATGTTTGTTACAT
Source organism: Aphanomyces euteiches (assembly GCA_021527685.1). Lineage (NCBI taxonomy): Eukaryota > Oomycota > Saprolegniomycetes > Saprolegniales > Verrucalvaceae > Aphanomyces > Aphanomyces euteiches. Next base: position 1,295,250 of record JAJGMV010000093.1, on the reverse strand, counting down.
GTTCTGCAGGGCAGACTTGCAACTTTGCCACTCTACGATATGGTATTCCCGGAGTTCCAATTTATATTGGCGGCACGTGGTACACTGTTCTCAGTGACCTTGTTTCACCAGATATGCCATCGTCCCAGCTCTATTTGGGTGACCTCAATCTGAACCCAACAGCATATCAAGGAGCTACAGCGACTGGTATCCCAGTCTATGAATGGGCTAAAGGGTATATTTGGACAGTCGATTTGCTTCTTCTATCTGATAATACGTCCTTGAGCATGTTACTTCCTCGCCAGACCAGTCTGAATCCTCTTGACAGCAACGTAATTGTCCAAGGAGACTCTTGCAACAAATGCTATTACATGCCTACAAATGTTACAGAGGAAGGTCTTATCATGGGATCTCCAAACTACATACGAGTTGAAGCTGAAAATGCCAATGGAAAGAGCACACCATCCCCAGTAGTTTTTGCCATACCACGACAAATTCCTGATGCTCCAAACGCAATAAATGTGGTTGTTGTATCAGGCACTGAAGTTGAAATATTCTTCTCTCCACCCAGCGCTACTTCTTCTCGCACGGCTCCAAATTATAACAGTGATATCACCTCGTATATTATTCAATGGGACACATCCACAACTTTCAAACATGGGCTGTCGGCTTGTCGAAGCTGTGCTACAGCGTTCGACGGTACCATTGTCACAGTAACTTCGGATTTGACAGGATCATTACGAGCCGGAAGTCGTTTCACCATGGGTAATATGAATTGCCCCTTGACGATAGCATCCTTGTCCCCGACTGCCTTGACAGTATCCCCAAATTCGTGTACAGCCTTTGTCACCGCCGCCTACGACATTTTCTTCTACGTCTTTCCACCTGTAGCTCTGTCTGGCTTACCAATTCAAGGAACACCACCGTATAGGTATTTGATTCAGTCTCTGACAATTTCAACGACTTACTACATTCGAATCGCGGCGGTAAATTCGGTACCAGTGCAAGCGGTTGCTGTATCAGGTTCTCCTCCAGACAATCGACAATGGACTTTTCCTATATCTGTCACAACAAGCAATGTGCTGCCTGATCCACCTTTGTCAGCACTTTTGCTTGTTATTTCTTGTTCTGGTCTCGAGCTTCAGATTCAGCCAGCCCTACGCGATGGCCAAGGCCAAGGTGGACTTGCAATTACAGGTTATTCCATCGATGTCGATACCGTATCAACATTTTCATCCGCTGGGCGAGCGTATCCTGTTGACGTCCCTGTCGCTTCATTCACCCAGCTCTATCCTGGAGGTCCATTGACATACTATATTCAAGGCCTAACAACAGGAACACCGTACTTCGTGCAGGTTAAAGCAAAAACATCTATAGGATATAGCCGAGCAACCATCACAAGCAACTCACTTGCACCAACTTGCGGTGCCGGACCACCAACCAATGTTGCAATGAGCACACTGTCGAAACTCCAGGTAGCTCCTATTACAACTGCGACTGTACAGTGGGCAGCGCCTTTGAATCAAGGTGGATTAACAATACGTTCTTATCATGTTGAGTGGTGGACCACGGCAGCTCGCTCTGAAGTCCAAGTGGTTGAGTTGAAGTGGACTACTGCTCCAACAGCTCTCACATTTACTCTTGCTTTCGGTGGTGCCCTCTCGGCCAGTATGCCTTTCGATATCTCGGCTGCCAATATGCGAAATTCCTTGATGAATATTGGTGGTACCAATACACCAACCGCTCTTCCAATCGGCAGCATTCAAGTAACTCGGACTGCTGTCAATGTTAATCAGGGATATCAGTGGAGTGTCACGTTTGTGACTGCACTCAGGGACCAACCAATGCTGCAAATGGCGGTTGGAACTAGTACGGGTGGAGCTGGTATTCAAAATCGAGTATTTGAAGCTGTATCAGGTGTTGCCGGTGGCACAACGACGACACCTGGAACACCTGAGGTACAAGTGTTGACACTAACTCAATCCAACCTTGCCCAATCCATCACTGGGTTCTTCCGTCTGTCGTTTATGGGATCGTCTTGGTCAACTTACATTCCTGCAACTGCATCACCCTTGTTTGTGCAAAATGTGCTCCAAGAACTCTTTACTGTGGGCCAAGTCACTGTAAATTCTCTGAATAATCCAGTGAATCCCAACTTTCCAGCTAACATGATTGGATGGAGGATCACATTTAATTCAGTTGTTGGAAATGTTCCAGCACTCAATGTGGATTCAACTAAGCTTTTGCCAGCAACATCGGTGAGCACGGTATATGATGGGAACAATGCAGTTCTGCCAGATGGCTCTTGGTGCACCGGCGTCGACGTGGTCTGCCAGGGTATTTACAATTATGTCCGAATTGGTGAACAACCAGTTGGCTATGGGTTCTACGATACGAACGTCCCGACTGTTTTGACGTATACAATCACGGGGCTCACAACCGGAACATCATATTATTCCTCAGTGACTGCATTAAACACTCTTGGGCTTGGTGTCCGTGCTGCATCCTACCCCACTTCAATCATTCCCCCAATCCAAATTCCTTCACAACCAACCAGTGTCACAGTGGGTGTCAAATATGGCATTTCCACTCAGTTGGTGGCATCTTGGAGTGCTCCCGTAAGCAATGGTGGCTCTCCCATCTTAAAGTACACCGTTGAGTATGACACATCACCAGCTTTTACGACGCGAGGAAGTCAAGATGTGTGGTGTCCAGTTGCTAATATACAAGCGGTGTGGCGTATCACTGCGAGCAAAATTAATCTTGCGCAAGCAGCACCACTGGGTGCAGGCTGGTTTCAGCTGAAGTTAACAAGAGCAAATACTGTCACTACCACAGACCCAATTCCGTACAATGCTGTTGCGATGGGCGGTCAAGAACTTGGAGCTCAGCCAGCACAATCTTTGGTGTACTGTACTGCGTGCGCTTCGTGCACAGATACATGTGACGTGACCCGTCAACAAAAGTCTGGCTCATTGCAGTACAAGCTCCAGTCACTGCCAAATATTAATGGTGTTGTTGTCACTCAATCAGCTCAAAGGGCTGATGGGGGGTACGTATGGAGTATAACGTTTCAAGACTCTGGTGACGATTTTTCTTTTGAGCCTATTGCATCGGTGCAGTCGCTGAATTGCGCAGGAAATACATGCGCCAACTCGGACTACTCCGTGGCAGCAGCAAAAGTTACAGCAGGTGTGACATATCCAACGTGCACAGGACCCCAAGTGATACCAGCAGTTGGAGCTTTGACAAAGGGACAATTATACTATGTTCGTGTGTCAGCCTTTAATTCCATCGGATACTCCTTACCACAAATGGCTCCAAACCCCCAAAAGCCCATGGTCGTCCCAGGTCTGCCGACGGGCGTGACCCTCCAAGTGAATTCAGTGTCGTCGTTGAAAGTTGTCTTCAGTCCACCTAGCGATGATGGGGGTGACACTGTAACATCGTATTTGGTGACATGGTCGATGTTTCCTGACTTTCGTTCATCATCGTCCACGATAATCAATATACTGAGCGGGGGTGCCCCATATTTTTGCCTCATCAATGGACTAACGAAGGGGCAGTTCTACTACGTCCAGGTTGCGGCTCAAAACTCACAGGGCACAGGTACTCGTACTTAATATTGCTTTGTTTCTATTTTCGATTCGTAGGAGTTGCGGCCCCATCGTCTCCAGCATCCCTTAATCCACACACTGTTCCCAGCGCCCCGACATTTGTAGTATTGGGAATAACGTCCCCGAGTATGCTCACAGTGGCTTGGCAGCCCCCAGTCGACAATGGCGGAGACACAATTACTGGTTACATCGTGGAATGGGATACCTTGGCAAGCTATAATAGCTTGAACCTTCCCCCAGACAAGAACAGAATTTCAATCAGTGATGTTACTCAGCGCTCGTACACAATTTCCCTTCTTACGCAGTTTACTGCATATTACGTTCGCGTATTTGCCGTTAATTCCCTTGGAGCTGGAACTGGCCAAGACGCGAGTCTGCTTCCAGGTGTTCCTGACTTAGTTCGACCTGGCAAACCAATCACGTTGACCGCCGCGGCTGTAACCACACCAGTATCTGGGATTTATGTACAATGGCAACCTCCTTACATCCCTGACCATGGCATTCCTTGTTTCGGCTCTCTATCGGTGCCGTTGCCTTGCCCTAATATTCTTGGGATTAGTGCAGTCTTTGGTGGGGTCCCCCTGAATAATTACGTCGTGGAATGGGCAACATCTTCAATTTTCCCTGGCACAAATACGAAAGTTTCATCTGGAAACAACTTATACCTCTTACCTGCTGATGGGCTTGTTTCCGGCACTACGTACTATGTTCGCGTCCAGGCTGTCAACCAAAACTCACTTGTTAGCGCGTTTTGTCAGCGATCAAACGTCAGTCCCTACTTGTGCCCTGATAATTTGCTTTTATACGATGGCAGCTATTCCACTGGTACCTATGTCATCGCAACTATGCCTTAGTCTAATAAATGTATTCTATAATCGAATGATCTCTTTATGTTCGCTCTGCTTGGGGTCGCCAGTCTATCGATATGAATATTTTAATGATAAATACTATGCAGTAATACACAACACAATTAGCGACTTGATGCTAAAATTGGAATCTTGAACTCAGAGCTATATTTATATCCTCTGAGAAATTCAAAACATGGCAATCACCAGAATGCTGCCGCGTCTTGGCATCACGATCATCGTAGCGTCTGGCTTGCTTAACATTGTTTGCCTCGTCGGTGCGTTATTTCCCTGTATGCTGCTCAGAAGTTTAATGGGAACATAGGATTGAAAATGCTTCGATATGACGTACATTTCACTGGTGCCAGAGACTCAACTACGGGTATGACTCACCGTCATGGGGTTTACTGATGCACTTCTAGCGCGAATGTACAAAGGCATCCAGCCATCACCAGTCCCATGTCCCATCGGAATGTATCGAGCACCAGGCAATGGTGTGATGAAAACTGAATGTCAGTTTTGCCCACGTGGTGTTTATGGCAATTTACCTGGTTTGACAACCAGCACATGCACCTCGTTGTGTCCGAAGGGGACATACAATGATAAACTTGGCGCAACATCTATCGATGACTGCAAACCTTGTCCCAAAGGGACATATGGCCAATCGACTGGGCTGACGTCGCGAACCTGCACTGCGCCATGCCCCCGAGGCACCTATAGCATGGCTGAGGGTCTCAGCAGTGTATCAAGTTGCGTTCCTTGCCCTGGTGACTACCGTGGGCCAAACGGTCTTCGTGGAAACAACTTGAATGGCTACTATACAGGAGGTTTTAAGTGTGATCGATACTACTCATCAAACAATATTCCTACGGGGCGAGACGAAAGCTTCCTTTTGTCTGCGGCAGATTAAATTTGAAATAAAAAACATACGTATATTGATCGCTTGTCTAGATTAATTGCTCAGAGTCAATTTAAACAACTCGCTTTTGAAATGTTGAGAGAGACTGCTTTTCGCCACATCGCTGTCATCCATGAACAAGTGAGCCAAAATATCATAATGCTGACGAGGAGAGCAGTAAACGAGAAATTCAGGCAAAAAAGAGGTAGCAGCTTCTCGAAGTCCAATCTTTGCCGACATTAAGCACATCATATATGCCTCAGTGGCAACCAAAGCACAAGAGGCGTCAGCATGTTGTATCAAGAGCAAGCACTGACAGAGGAGAACAACTGTTTTCTTTGAGAGTGAGCCAGTTTGTATAAATGACACTACTTGTGGTAGAATAAGTGACTTTTCAAATCCAAAGAAGTTGTGCATTGTATTTTTCAATTGCTCCAGTTGGTCTTCTTGGGAAGAATCAAAAGAAATCGACCAGGAGGGGGTTTCAAGGTTCTTGATCGTCTGGAAATCAAGGTAGTGTGCCACAAATGCAACATGCGTATTAGATAAGTCGTAATTTGCTAAGGCATGAGACCTACGGGAATGTTCATTAGGAAAATATGATGATGAGAATGATTAAACCATAACAGGCGGTAAGATGTATCGGTAAAGTAGATTCCCATTGATGAGGCATTTTGACGGACCATGTATTCAATGAGACGAAAAATATGCAAGCCGGTTGGTGTTTTTTCCTGGTCATGACCATGCTCGAGAAGATGGAGTAGGCACTGCATCACTTGTCTTAATGCATCACGTTGCATCATTATCTTTGTCTTGACAATGTCCATAGCCACAAGCCACTACAAAAACGTTACATTATACCAAAAATGAAAATTGTACATTTTCGAGAGAGACTTGTGTGAGAAATGACCCTGGCTTGCTTGTTAGGTGTAATGCAAAATTTAGAACTCTAGAAGCTACAAGAATGGGGTGACGTAAGGCCAGAAGCCGTAGTGAATCGGTATTGTCTTTTGAGTTCAGCAATTGATCTATTTTCGATTCGAGTTTTGATAAATTTTTCGCAATGAATTTGGTTCCACTTTGCCATCCTGGAGCACATAAGTCCATGTGTAGTGCGAAGGTATGTGGACGGGTTAAATATATATCCTAAGCTCAAAATAAGAAAGAAGTTATACAATTGGCTACCATGACAATTGATTGGACAACTTCACGTTCGATTTGTGCTTGGCCAAGAAACATCAGCTCATAATCGTACAGAGCAGTAATGGTAGCTGAGAGGTTGTTAGGAATATCACCAGAAATATTCCGTATTAGCGATACACGAGCTGAGTCTACCTGACGAGTCTTTGAAAATTGCATAGTTTGCTCCACAACAATTAAACGAACTATTTTGGACCAAACTCCGCGGACATGCCATGGAAAGAGTGACCAAATTGATTCCAACAACTGGGTTGAAAATGGTAGTAATGAGATTGAATCGCGGTGGCATAAAAATGCCTTGAAAAAGGCAACAATGCTGTCACTCACGCCATGATGAAGCAGTTCATTCAAGCAGACACTGATATGTTTCGTATTTGTCGACAAGGATAAAATAGTACCCATCTTAGCCAAAGGTTTGCTGTCACCAAGTGCCAAAAGACGAATTGATGGTATTGTACACGAGAACACAGAGTCGCTTTCTTTTTCACAAATAGTTGTTGTGTTGTGGCAATTCGCTGTTTGTTGCTTTTCAATTCGATACGGAAGGTCAAGAGTAGCGAAGTGATGATTATTGTCCTCCCAACCATTAACTTCACTGAATGGCAGATAATCGCCAATTTTTAGAAAATCATTCGTCTTTCCACTTTCTACGTGCTCACTTTCTGCGGAGGTCAGCTGATGCCTTAACCAAGACATAACAGCTAAGCAATTGCCATCGTTTTTTATCGCAAAAAAGGAGCTTTGACGCATATACATTTCCATATGGAGAATAGTCATTTCACATGCCGAGGTGGATTCGAGCAGTCCACACTCTTTCACAAGTGTGCTCAGGCAATCATCAGGTCGGGATACAATTTCAGACTGTAAAGCCTTCAGTAAAGCCGATAAACATGAAGGCACTCGGCCATACGACAGCAACAATCGCCACAGCACTTCCAATGGCATATTCCGAATCGCAGAATTCATAAGCTGCTCGTGAGATACACATGCAAGACGGAACAATCGTTCTGGTGAGCAAACGTATGTTTGGCCAGAGTGAAGTAGTCCAAATTTTGAATTTGCAGGAAAGAAAAATGAGACTAGTTTATCAAACGAGACATGGGCATTGTTTGGAGTTGGTGACGGAAAGCTTAAAAGTTCAACAACTCCTGAAACAACTTGCACGGGCAGTGCAATCGAGCACGGTTTTCCATGACCATCATCGAAGTCGAATGTAATCCATTCACGTGGGATGTTTGTAGCATGTTCTTCATTCTTTTGAGCTTCCACTGCAGCCCAAAACGTGTCAACCATTCTGGAAAATATAACAGAATCCGTGAGCAGCAATCGTGCAACAGATGTACGTTGAACTAACAAGGCTCCAATAGCTTCTGCTAATTGAAGTTGAAGCTTGGGTTGGTGGGAAAATAAGTCGTACAAAGCAGACAAGCATTGTTTTAGAGTTGAAACAGAGGTCTCATGTTTCAAGATGTTCTCCAAGGATGCAATAATACGCAAGTGTAATTTTGGAAAGCAGGGCAGTCGTACCAACGCTGGAAGCCAATCAAACTTCATGGCCGGTATGGGATTCACAAGAGTTGTTGGTATTGTTTCACTTGTCAATAATTCTAATAAGTACGAGGATAATCTTCTGGTGGGAATATTGGGAGAAATCAATCTGTCCAAGAAAAATGTGATTACGTCTATATCATTTTGCTCCATGCATTCCTTCAAAATAACTTAAACGATAATTGTGATACCACTTACCTTGAGTCTTTGAAGAAGTCTCGGCACTTGTTGTAATAACATTGCATGCAGGTATTTCGATTTTTCTCCTTCGCCATCCACACAAGCCAATAAAAGGAGTTCACAAAGACACCGCCGTGGCAAATAGCTCAACGTCTCATACTCTTCACACACTATTTCAACAATCCACCAAATATTTTCTTGTCCTTCAGACCATCTGGACTGAGGAACATTGTCTGATACAGCAACATCGACCATATCCATCAAAAAGTCTTTGACCCGACTTTTTCGAAGTCGTAATCCCAAGCGGAGACCTTTGTCTAAACCTTCAACCTTGCGAAGAATTTCAAGTGGTGGGGTTCTCGCAGTGCTCTGCGGTGGTTGAGCAACCATTAAAGAGTAGTCAACAGGCAGTTGATGTGCTTGAAGAAAGGTACGCTCCCGCTCAGCTAATATTCGATTGCTTTCAACTAGGCTTATTGAAGACGGATACACCTCAAACAGCTTCGCATCTTCCGGTCCAACGGGTGGAAACGTGTATCGTCCCGTGATTGCCATTTGCATAAGGCTGCGCATTGTAGGAATACTTTCCCACACCGAAGCACCAAGAGTTGAAGGATTGAAAGACACCAGAATCTAGTCGTTGTGAAAGGGTAATCAATTTCTGACAGTTTACCAGTAGGACACAGCATGAAAGCCAGTAGAGCTCGGCGTAGCAAACAGATTTACCATCGTAGGAATGACCACGAACCTGCGTTATAATCATGTAGTGCTCATTGTATTAAAGTACATACCACACCAGCCTCCAGCAAGTGAAGCGAGAAATCGAGACGATCTAAACGAAGGCCCATCAGCCCTCCATTGTTTTGATATTCTTGAATCTGCTCTTGTGTTTCAAAGTAGGTTTCACGAATAATATGGCCTTCACCCGCTCTAATTACAACAGTCTCCAAAATTTTCAGTATTTCCAACGTTTCTTCTGGACTGGCATAATAGCACATTCCAACTATTCCAACAATTGTTGTCTCATGTAATGGAAGCATATCTTTGCAGAAGTTAAAGCAACCTCGATCGTGATCGGTAGGCTAAACATAAGTTTATATGTCTATTGAGCAGTCAATTCGTACCTGCATGTCCGCCAACATATCGATGAACATAATCTTGCGAATTACAGCACCGAACAATCGCATACCTAATTGTTCACCCAACTGTTGAAGTTCATGACACCAATTGATCGCCATTCGCTGAACTTCAGCAATGAGTTGAGTCAATTCTTCCCTAGCTTTAATTGCGGGAGTTACAACTGCCTTTTCCTTCACTTCCTTTGCCAATCTTTTTTGGCTAGCATCTCCAGAGGCATTTGCGCTTGGGTTCCATGTCGGGTTCAGCAGATTTTGATTATTCAAGCGTCGAGGCCCTTTGTCAATGGCTTTTGGAAGTAAATTTGAACGAGAAGTCACAACCGGTTCTTGGAAATTAACTTGGAAACTTCGAACTGCTGCTCCTTGGACAAATAGTGATAAAGCAACCAGTTCGCCCATCATGACGAAGAAATCAAGCGATTGTTGCGTTTTAGGAATGACCATTAATCCTTGACATAATCCCCGGAGATCTAGTTGATCTTGTCCCAGACTGCGAATGACCTGGAACTGCGTAAGAATGAAATCGACATTGACAATACCTTTCTCAATGTGTTTTTCAAAGTTGGCAAGTTGCTCGAAATCATAGCCATTTCTTGAAGTACCGCACCCAGAGCCTTGCTAGTTTCAAAACCGGGATGCTGTTGAGACACTCGCTTAAACACCGAATCATCTTTGTCTTCTAAATCTTTCACGAGACTCGTAGTTTCACGAAATATCAGCGGCATCATTTTCAAATTGTCCACATCTTTCAGAGTTGCCGCCAGGCGTTCTTTCTGCAAAATCACTTTTATCGCAATATTGATGTACTCGGGTCTTTGGCGAACCAATAATGTAAAGACTTCAGTTTTCAACTGTGGAAATGATACAGACTTGAATTTCATGTTGAGCAAGTTTTCAACAGTTTCTAGGTCATGCGATTGCATAGTCGAACAAGACTATCGAGTCGACATGAGTAACCACTAAAAAGATGTTCTTACCCTAGCAATTTTCAGAAGCAAATCTCGAGCAATTGTTTTATGGCTTGTACTTTGAAACCACAAATCCAGATTGGATGAAGCTAATAGACGTCCTTGGGGTAGCGGCGTCAAATCTGACAACGTCAGCATAACATTTTTGAAACCAGTTGGATTGGCTCCCCCTTTTTTTATTTCTGTCACTTTTGATGACAAGTGCTCAATAATTCGTTGTGAGCCTTCCGTAACTGGATTTTGATCGATGTGATTTTTGATCATATCCACGAAAGGACTACACATTTCATGATCTACCCAGGCTCTGGTCTGGAGTGAGTCGTCCACAAAAACTTTTATGCAGTCATCGGGCCAGATTTCTTTGGAAGCTGACTTCAAGATTTTTGCCAACAAGTTTGCAACAAGTATAGCAAGACTAATGTTCTGAGTGCTTTTCAGCTCTTTCGGTGGTTTTGGCTTGCTTGATTTTTTTTCAAAAGAGCCCGAGCGCTCACGCCCTTGCTGAAACGAGCTCCTCAATAAGCGTAATAAAGATTTCAGGGTCGCTGGGTGTTGGAACTTTGCAGGATTAGCACTGACAGATGCAATAAAAGCCAACGCCATATCCCTTGTTGGCGACTGTCCTTCGTGTGCCATCTGGCCTAAAGTGCCATCAATCAATCGCTTCAATGATTCATCGTCTTGCGTATTTTCAATCAATTGACGAATATCTTCCTCGTCCTCTTCATCATCCTCTTCAACATGCTCGGAATCTTCCGCATCTTCTTTTTCGTCTTCCTCCTTTTCTTCCGCTGATGCTCCTTTCACTTTCGCCTCGTTTTCCGTTGGCTTTTCTGACTCACTCTCTTCGGCTGCTTCATTAGCGTCTTCACTTTTCTCTTCATCATCGTTCGCTTCATCATCTTCAGAGTCATCAGCATTTGATGCACTGCGTTTGTCATCCTGTTCGCTCGACACATCGGATTCATCGTATACAACACGCTTCATGCGAGGTTGGCGGCCAGTCTGAGAAGCATTAATCTTTAGTGCCGCTGCTTTCGCAGCACTTCTCGTACTTTCTCCGCGGCCGCTTCGCCGCAGAGTTGGTCTTCCTGGTGCCATGAAAATACTGTAGTCTTAGGTATTTCAACATGATATAGTGTCCGCAATACACTATTTCAAAATTGTACTATTATTAATAGTAGTACTATTAATAACAGTAGTACATCTGCATTCTGGCATTTCAGTAATTTCGGAAAGACGGCATGAACAGCCAAATTCTGCGTGTTGACGACTCCCTGTCTACAAGTTTTCAGCAAGCACAGGAGACAAATACCATTCGTTGCTTTGAAGTGAACGTTGAAGGGGAATCTCTGGTGGTGAAGAAATCGTACGCGTTACAGAATGACAGAAGTGTCGAACAGGAGTGGGCAAGCCTCCAAGCTGAAAGTAGTTCGCCCTCATTGTTGCTCCTACATATTTCCCCCTCGAACGGGCCATGGAAGTGGATTTTGGTTGCTTTCGTGCGCGATACGCTTCCTGCTCGGGAAAAAATGTTGTACGCTTCTGCGCGAGATTGCTTAAAGCAACAACTCGGTTTGGCATATTTCGTTGGAGATGTCCATACGACGGAGTTGAGTGCATTGACGTATCACGACGTGATTGCATCAATGCATAATCCAACTGGACCTTTGAGTGACCGAGAAATTCTTTTGAAGGAAGAAGCTCTTATGGAACGAGATTTGTCGGTCAAAGCAAGTGCCATGAATGTCATGCCTTTTGAAATGGCAGCAGACTGCCAAGCTGAAGTGGATTCTTTTGTTAAAGAGTCCTCCTCGAAATGGGTTGGTCTACGAATTGAAGACGAAAAGTTGTCATTAGATACGGCAATTCCGAATTTTCGTGAAGACAAGGTCAACGAAGTTGTTGTCAAAGACAGACCTAGCTTCGTTCTCTACCGATACATCGGATCTGCCGTGAGTTCAGCAACTACCCGTACAATTATTTACTATTCACAGTCTTCTGACTCTTATGTGTGTAGTTCTTCTGTACATTTGCCCTGAGGAATCCAATGTACGCCAGAAAATGACGTACTCAACGGCGAAAGCATCGCTACTTGACGTTTTGCAGCGTCGGGGAATCCAAGTGGACAAAATGGTACCTCTACTGGTTGCTATTTTGTTACAATTTGTTTAGGTTGAAATTACTGACGCGACAAGCGTACTGGAATCGATTCATGCTGAATTTACGACGAGCAATGTTGAAGACAGTCGCCCCAAGTCATTTGTCCGTCCAGCTGCACCAGGTCGGGGACGAGGACGTGGCCGACGCTCGTAAACGCAAGATACAGCAGCTTAGTGCAAATTTTAAGCTTTATCTTCGACCTTTCTTTTTGCCCTTCTTCTTGTTGCTCGCTGTGGCTGCTGGAGTAGCCGTAGCAGACTTGGCTGCTGCTTCTTGTTCTTTGATCAATCTTTCCTTTCTTATTTGCGATTTAGGGATGAGTTCGGCCATCTTGAGCATCAAATCCTTTCGCGTGTGGATTTCTTGGTGACAAAAGGAACCATTTTCAGTCAATTTCACGCGGACGCGACCAAGAACCATGTTGTCACGAGGATATCGCTTGTATGGCTGCGAAACACATGAGAAAAATTGCCAAGATGAAAGATTACCTCGCTCACGTAGCTCAATTGCAGATAACGGCATACGTCGGCCATTTCTTCAACAATCGGTCGATCGCATGCCAATTGCTTTGGAATACGACGTCCTTCCGCATTCGACTTTCCTGCGTCGATATAATTAGGGTAGAACGTCGTCCATCTTGAGAAATCAACATTTGGAGACGTATTGCCAAAAATTGCTGGGGGGCCACGGTGCATGCCCATCAATTCCTCCATGTCTTCTGGGTCAAGCTCTGGCATACCAGGAAATCCAGGCATGCCTCCGCCTATTCCTGGCATACCCCCCATTCCGGGCATTCCGCCCATACCTGGCATTCCGCCACCCATTCCCATGGCTTCCATCGCTTGTTGCATGCGTTGAGGGGTCATTCCCGCTGGCATCGGCATGCCCATTGACTTCATCATTTGAACCATTTGGTCGAATTGAGCATTTTGCTCACTCGACACTCCGCTGTTACTATTCGGTCGAGCTAACGGGATCGCATTAGAGTCGTAGACTTCACCGGCAGCGTTTTCTTTCGTCCTTCCCTTTCGCGACATCTTGGCTCAATTTCCCGTCCTCTTCAGCCACTCCCCGTTATCCGGATAAGTTTGATTTTATCCGGACACTTAATGGCGAAACCGTGATGGAATGTCGTTGAAGCAACGAGGAACTTCCTTGTTAACAAAGGAGCGTCCTGGAGCCAAACCATTCAAGGATAAGGCAAAGGATCAACAAACCACGGCATCAGATAGCGGGATGGATGAAGCGATATAAAAACGGGCCACGATCGCCACGTGGGTGTGTAGTTTATGTACAGTTTGAACTTCATCCACATCAGCGGCGGCCGACGTTGGCCTTGGAGAGATTGCCGGCGTCAGAGACATGCGTTGGTGGGGGCATTGCTGATACGTTGTCGGTGGGCTAGACAACAGCGAGATTGGGGGAGCTTAAGTCTGGGAATACATATATGCAGTGGTTCATCTAAACATTAGTCTACTTGTGCTGTGCAACCAATTTACTCTTCCGTCAGACCCATGTTGACTTCACCACCGAAAATGGATCCCGCAGCAGCAAAGCGTTCGGCTTGAACGCGTTGCAATTCAGCCATACGAGTCAGGAACGCAGGTTCTTGTTGGTATTTCATCATAGCGGCTTGTAAGACTTCTCGTGACAGACCATGGTGTTGGTGAATATCGTTCGAGAGTTGGTCAGCCTTCTTCACGTATCGCTGGTTGATAGCTTCTTCCTTGTCAACTGGATCAAGCAGTTTGACTTCTTGGCAAACTTCTTCCATGGCAACATTCAAAGATTCCATGGTTTCTTCCATGATGCTCAAGAATTTTTCCAAAGTTAAGTCTTCGGGGATTTCCACATCCAAACTTCCGGCGCCTGTGATGAGGTTGTGCAATTCACGCAACTTGCGCAACTCAGCGTGGACTTCAGGGTCTTCAATCGACTCGTAGTAATCGGAGGCGACAGTCACATCCTGTTCAGTCGTGTTGTACTTGGAGTAGACTTGAGATTCGATAGCCTTCATTGCTTCTTCGAATTGGCCCATCAAATAGGCAGCCAATTGATCTTCGGGAAGTCGGCGACCGCTTTGGGCACTTTCTTGACGGATCTTTTGTTCAATGGCGGCCAAAGACATGACCACTTGGCCCATTTGGGTCGAGATTACACCGAGGATAGCCAATAGTTGATCCTTTGGGAGAGAAGGGACAGCGGCATTGGAGCTAGCGGCCTTGAATTCCTCCGCACCTTGCTCAGTAGATTCCTTCGATGCCGACGAGCTCTTGGACGTCTGAAGAAGTCCCAGTCAATTATACAACCATGAGTGCGATTATACGTACAGATTGAGACGATTTGGATTGGTAGACGAAGAAGATCGCGGCAAGCACGGATGCAGCAATTGCACCGATAACAAGTGGCTTGGACAAGTACGACATTGTGCCCTGTTCGTGTGGAAATGGAACTGACAGACGCCACTCACTTGGTGTCACAGTCGTATACCAACCAGCCAACGAATTATATTGTCCGCCACATCTCTCCATAAGGTCAAAATGTCACTAAAACCAGGTAATTTGTATATGTAAATTGAGAATTATTTGAATGAGTCGTTCAAACGAGGTATTTTTTACCGCTCGAGTTTTCCGATTGTCCGGATATGAAGAGAATTCCGAGTGTCTCTTTTCGTCTGTGATTGGATTGCATAGACAACGGCGGTGGCTCGATGGAAGGTTAAGGAAGAGAGGTCTCTGCAAGTATAATGCAAGCCAGACACTCGACAGGAGGAAGACCACTCGCCCAGCGTCATGCATTGTCTGATTTGTGAGTCAGATTGTGAGTTTGGGAGAGATTCCTGTGGCGGTTCGATACCTTGTGAAGAAGATCTGTATGCCAAATCAAGCTGATCTTGTCCATATGCTCTTCTGTCACCATACAAAGAAGAAATCACGTCGTCCACACTCCTTGGAGGCTCATTCGCTTTGGGTGATCATGGAACATTTTGACCAATAAAATGGATATTTGGATATGAGCACTCCGCCAGAAGAGGCGCGGAGCAAAGTTGATTCGCGCAATGAAGTCCAAAGCGGGTTCAACGACGAGATGCCGCGCTATTTATCGCGTGCTGATGCATTCAATAGCATCTTCCAAGGTGTTGGCAATCCTGCAGCGCCAACTACTTCCCAAACGGAAAAGCTCGTCAAGGCGACTGCTGGAACAATGGTCGTCCTTGTTCATCCCAGCCAGAGCGGCAATCCCATGCTCCAACACATGCACAATGTGCTTCCGGAAATCAATGCAGATATTTCAACAGACTACATGATGGGCGACGCTTGTGCTGCTTGCTTTGTGTCCGTTCGATACCACATGCTGCATCCAGACTACCTCAAAAACAAACTGTCCCGAGTTTCCAAGGTTCGAGTCCAAGTCCTCGTATGCCACGTCGATGTTCCGGACAATGAGTCAGCGCTAAAGGACATCAATCGCGAGGCATTGCACGCTGGATACACTCTTCTCCTTGCATGGAGTTGGAAAGGTGCACAAAGTCGCTGAGCGCAAGATTGATCGCGATCTATCTTGTAGAAGCAGCCCGGTACATCGAGACTCTCAAAGTGTACGAGAACAAGTCGGCTTCATTGATCAAGGAGAAGATAGACAATGACTTCAACTCTCAGATGAATGACGTGTTGACAACTGTCCGATCCATCAACAAGACTGACGGTAGTAAATGTCCATTCTCGGCTTTTGGCTCATACGGTTACGTGTAGTCTTGACGCTGTCAAGTGCATTTGGATCTGTGAAACGTATAATGAACGCGACAGAGGAAGAATTGGCGCTGTGTCCCGGAATAGGCGGGAAGAAGGTTCAAAAACTACTCGAAACATTCAATCAACCATTCCAGAATTGAAGAGACGATCCACGTCGATTAAACTTGACAAATGGAACGATTCCTAAGTCTACTCAATTCTACTTTCGTTTGCGCAAATCGGCATTCAATTGAGCTGCCATTTGAGCTTGTTTCGAGGCTTGTTTTTTGGCATCTGCTTCTGATTGTCGCTTCTTTTGTTCAGCGAGCTCTTCTTGCTCTGACATGTGATTGATAAATTGGACGGCTTGCGCAAAAATACTCTCGCCCCAGTTTTCTTCGGGTTGGAGTGCTTGAGCTTCTTCTCGCACCTCCTTGATTTCTTCGCCGATCATTTCTTCCGCCAACTTGAAGCTCATGTACGATCCGTCTTTGATCAAATCATTTGTCTTTAGCCGGTGCATTCCTTGAGCTTCTGTTTGTATTCTGCGGATCAATGGGATATCTGCCACAGCACGGCGAAAGAGCGCCGAGCACAACGTCTTTAAATCTTCTTCAGTCAAATTTTCGGGAGCTTTTTCTTTCAAAGCGCGGTACTCTTCAATTTGTGGTGGGAGCGTGAAATCAAACCCATTGATCATTTCTTCAAGCATATCATCACCTTCAGCGCCCTTCTTTGGCCGCATGGCAGACACAGCGCTATACACCAAGAACAAAGAGAACAAGAGGACTGCAAGAGCGACCCATTCCACTGCACTGACCATGATTTCCACGTACGCGTCGGCCTTTCCTTGTTCGATTCCTGTCGATTTCAGAAAAATGGCTTGTTGTCATGTCCAAGGTGAAAACTAACTTACATAATGTATGATATAACTTATCCAATATAATTTTATTGCCCAATGATATCCCACCACTTGGCTGCATTTACTCTTAACATGAAATACTTCTAAATATTGATTATCAGAGGACTACCTATCAAACCTCAGCGTATCTTTTGGAAGTTCAAAAAGACAGACAGCATGGCGCATCGCGATCTCACCATGAGGTTCCGCGAGCAAAGGCGCCTTGCGAACCGAAGACATCCACTTCGAATTCAGGCAAAGAGGGGTGTGGGGTACGCTCCGTCCGTCCCGAGATGGCTCGCTCCCCAGGTAAGTTTATCGTGAAGACAATGAAATAAACCACCTGAAGCAGGAAAAGGAACATATTCTGATGAACGTCGATCTCGGAGCATCAAGAGCGTATGGAGATTCAAAGCCAGAATGGACAGAGCTGCTAAACAACATAAACACGATTGTACGGCAGCTTGAACTCAAGAGTGCTCAAAATTTCGATGCTAAGACTAAAACGCTTTTTGTAGTGGACTTTCTACAGAAAATACACACTCGCCGATTGATGGTTCGCTTCGACGAGTCCGAAGCACAGCATGACCACGATATTGATATGGCGACGCGAGAAATTTTGACCCTCTTCCGCCAATCTGAAAATGCATTGAACAAAATATCCTCAGGCTCCTCATCCAAAACCTCAGTGGCCGACCGACAAATACGAATGAATATCCAACGATCACTGGCATCCAAGTTGCAGGAGATGTCAAGTCGTTTCAGGAGAACTCAGCGGGAATTTATGAATACATTGAAGGACCAGCAACATAAATTCGATCCTTTCTACCTTGAAGACGGCTTGGATGTATATGAAAATCTCAGTTATCATAGTTTATTTTGTACGTAGAGGAAGAGCAGTCGTACTGGAGATGCAGCGTATCAGCTTGCAATGCTATCCGATGAGAGTTATTCCATTCAAGCCCGTGAGAAGGAAATTCAGAGGATTGCCAAGTCAATTGTCGATTTGTCTATTGTATTTAAAGAAGTTGCCAACATGGTTATTGATCAAGGCACAGTCGTGGATTGCATTGACTACAATATGACTTTGGTAAGAGTGATCCAAATGGATGATCCTGAAAGGATGAATAGGTGGTCTCCAGGATGGAGTCTGGCTTGAGAGAGCTCCATCGAGCAGAAAAATACCAGAGCAATTCGCGTTCAACTAGATGCATTCACATTCTACTCGCCTTAATTGCTTTCTTTTTCTGTGTGCTCGTACTAAAGCACTCGGGGCGATAGATTAGAATGGTAATACCACGGTAAACTTGAACCAATTAACTTCAACTCGTGTTCTCTAAACAACAGAACCACCATTTGCACGAATGTTTTGTCCATTCACCCAAGAAGAGTCGGGGCCAGCCACAAACGCGACAACATTGGCAATTTCTTCAGGCTCTCCGACGCGACCCAATGGATTCACACTTGTGATCGCGTTTACAACGGCTTCGGACTTGCCTTCGTAAAAGAGCTCGGTATTGGTAGGTCCAGGAGACACGGTATTCACAGTAATTCCACGCTTACCAAGATCGCGGGCCAACACACGGGAAAGTTGCTCAATGGCACCTTTCGTTGTCACATAGAGTGTGTAGTTTGGCGTGATGGAGCTGGTGGCTGTCAATGAGGACGAGATAAAAATGACTCGAGAGCCTGGTTGAAAGGTAGGGGACAATAACTGAGTCAAAAACAACGGCCCCTTGACATTGATGCCGATGGATTGGTTGAAAGCCTCTGTCGCACAGCCCATCAATAAACTAAGTTGAACAATGTTGTGTACCTTCGGTGATTTGATCAAGAGTCACATTGTTCAGGATACCCGCATTCAAAACAACGATGTCGACCTTACCAAACGCGTCGAGAGATTGCTGTACCAGTGACTTGCATTCGTCGTAGCTACTCACATCGGCTTTAATAGCAATTGCACGTTGGCCATGAGTCGCCTTGGAGTTGATATCTTGGACGACTGACTCAGCGTGAGTGGAATTCGAAGCATAGTTGACTATGACGGATGCACCATCGTTAGCAAGTCGTTGAGCAATTGCTTTCCCAATTCCTCTCGATGCACCGGTGATAAGAGCAACTTTTCCGATCAAACTCATAGCCAAGGATCTCAATCGACTTCTGTGGAAGACGGAAGACAGTTGAAAAATGATGGGCAAATTCAAAATGTCAATCACAAATTCGGACGAAAATATCATAATGAATCTTAGGTCTCAAATTTTATGTCACTTTTCTGACATTTCCCGACTTTGGTCAACAACGAACACATCCTAGACAACACAGCATGAAGCAAACGAGAAGACATTATGAAGAGAACAAGCATGGTTGCCTCAAACAAGATGTGATCGAAGATCAAACCCCACTTGGTAGAATAGGTTGGTATTTCCGACACCTATGCAACGAACTTAGCATCGAGCTGAATTAACATTTAATAACCTAAGTGGTTGTTGACTTAAGCCAAGTAGCTATTCCTTGACTCTTTGGAGGTTGCTCTACTTTGGCCACTTCCTTCGATACTTCTAGCTCTCCCGTTGTTACTGACTGCACTAGCAATGGTGAAACAAAATTCGGTTGCTGCAAAATGCCAATTGAGTAGGCATTGAGGTCATGGACCCCTTTGGTAACGGAATAGTGCGGGCCGACAATACGAGGCACTAATTTCACGATCTTCGAAGGTCGATGGTGCAGTTCGACAACTTTTTTCTTGGTGCCTGTTGATGCTCCGTCAATTTCTTCAGCAGGTCGTTCGTCAATGTAGTCTATTTCATCTTCGTACGCCAACCATTGGTCGCCATAATCCAATCGGTCTTCTTCATCTCCATTTTCGTCCTCACTATCTTTATCACTGAGACTTTCTCCGAGTTCGTCGTCATCCCATTCCAAGTCGCTTTCAACGGTATAATCCAAGGAAGACATTATCGCAAACGGTCGACGCCCTCGTCGCAAAACACGCGATCTCTTCGAATAGGTACCCCAATACGCCGGTCGAAAATTTTCTTGGAATTGAAGCAACTTCTTCAAACCCAAAGTTGGGTGCCTTTTTCTTTGAACTGACCAACCGCTTGGATTCGGGGGATTTATTCGTGAGCCAAACTTTAGTATTGCGTGAGTTTGCGGCTGACTTGAATGTGAACCTAATCCTAACTGTTTGTCAATGGCATCCATAAGTTCTTGATTGCGAGTATGTCGAACATTGTCTTCTTCTTCCTTTGACTTTGTTTCAGACTTTTTAAGGTATGACCCCCACGTTTGGCGACGCTTGAGCAGCTCTTGATCCTCCTTTTCTTTAGCCAATTGTTCTTGTCTCTTCTTTTCTGCTTGGGCTTCTTCTTTTTCTTTCCGCTTCAACTCCTGCTCCAAGCGCTTTGCTTCCTCTTTTTCAATTTGTTGTTGAATTTTCAGCTCTTTTTCTGCTGCTTTTTGTTTCTCAACTTCCTCTTTTTTTGTAGTCTTTTGAATATCTTGTTCCATACTCAACAGCAATTTGCTGACCTTGCTTTCTTCCACGCTTAACTTGGATTCATCAACTGAGCCTTCTTCAATCATGGAAAAAATCTTTTCCAGGGTTTTAATTGCTTGGCCTGTTCGTTTACGCTGCTTTCGCATGCGCTTAATAATTTTCACCGCTTCGTCATCAAAATAACTCTCCATGGTACCCACTTCCCAAACCCACATAGCACGGGGAGTTGTATCTTGAAACATGTGAGCCTTCTTTGGTTTTGCGCCGTATGATACTCTTTCGGCCACAGATTTAATCTCCATTTCCAGTTTGGCAACATCAAAGAAATCTACGGGATTTTCGAGCCATGACGAGCACTTGGTGAAAACGCTTTCTGCAATAGCACTCAAACTGTCTACGCGGCCTTGCACGCTCTTTGCGACGTACATTTTGAGGCTCGAGGGAAAGACCCATGGATTTGCTGGAGTTTTTATTGCTGTGTTGAGATCTTCTCGACAATTGGAAACAAAATTAGATGACAAACCAAGTTCAATGTCGAGATAGGCACCATACACCTCACGAAGCACTTCGTTTTTGTTTTCGTTGTGCACCAATGCCACGAAAAGGTTTTCAATTTCAGTCAGCTTCTGGTTGTAGGTATCCAACTTCTGTTGCTGACTGGAGCTGAGGGGTGGTTTCGTGGGAACAGCGGGGACTTTCTGAACAACGCTCTCTGATTTTGGCTTCTTCCTTGCGGGTTGTTTAACATCTTCATGGCCAATATTTTCAGCGGCAAGATTTCTCGGTTTTCTTTCCCTTTTGGACCTTTTCGTTGTGTCTGACACAATTCCAGCTTTTGTTGACTCTTCGTCTTCGTCTTCAATAACGATAACATCATTTGACTCTTCTACTACTTTCTCTGGGTCATTTTGATTTTTGTTGGACTCCAAGGGCTCGTCTGCCTTGTCGTCTTTGCTTGTATCATGGACATCGGTTGGCAGATTTGAAGCTTTCCTCTTGTGGCTTGAGATACCCTTCTTGATTTCGTTTTCCATTGCGTCACTGGTAACCACCATTGATTCAAAATTGATTTCGGAGTTTCCACTCTTAGTGGCAGTGTCGACTGGTTGCGGTTGCTTACTTGATTCGGTAACAGAGGCATTCTCTTTACCAATGCTACCAACTTTGTGATCCTTTTTGATGACCTCCTTATGTTGTGTGGTAGAAGCAGCTGCTTCTTTCATGCTGGCAGCATTCTTCGTCTTCTTCGCGGGCGGCAATACTGATGATGTCTTGTTCGGCTTTGCTGGACTTGGGCTTGTCGATTTCACTGCCTCAAGTCCGGCACTTGGCTCCACAGAGGCAGGATTTTTGCTTGCGCATCTACTAACAGGAGAAAAGAATGAAGCAATGCTAACTTGCTTCTTTTTCTAGACAAAACATCAAACCCATCATATAGCTAGTAGCGGGTACCTCAGGCGTCGCCATTCCGTCTAATTTTGCCGCCTTGAGAGGACGAATAGAAATTGTGCAATGAATTGAGATATGATTGGTAAAAATAAATATGGCGCGCAATTATTCATTGGCTCATTCAATGAAATTGGGGTTTGACATCAAATATTAATTGAGTCAGTATCATTAACCTCCACGAATAAAAGGTAATCCAGTCGTCGTCAAATGCTGCTACAGGGTATATGTGGCTGATTTCTGAAGGAAGGACACTGTGCTAATGATTCAAACATTTTTCAGGTTAGTTAATAAAAAAATGTATCGTATCACAAATGAGGTTCCAATTGAGGAAACACTGATTGTTCATGGCGTTTGCAAAGTAAACATGAAATGCCGGTCAACAAATTACTGAAGTTCATCAAGCTTGTTCAGGATGCTAAAACATTAATCAGAGCTATTGCCGCTCTTGGCTTTTTTGGTTGAGCCAACAAGCTTCTGGAAATTTGCCCGACCACTCGCAGTCTTTATTGGCCGAATCAATTTCGCAGGAACTTTCAACTCCTTATCTCCATCGTCGTACTCAATATCATATCGTCCATCTCCATGGTCCTTAGAGATGGTACCCTTGAACCATTCCTTTTTTCCTTCATAAACAGTGTCAATACGAAAACGTTGCGAGGGCATTACCTTTGTATAGTGCTTCGACTTTGGTGCCAACGCGGTAGCTTTCGCCAAACGGATCGCTGGACATTTTGGCACTTGAAGATTCTTTGGAGCGAATCAAACTACCGGACACGCCGGTTTCTTTCTCGCCATCATCGTAATCAATGTCATAGGTTCCATTTAGTCTGCATCTCGATATAACACCGGGATAGAATTTAGCTTTTCCCTTGTATTGAGCTTCCACCTTTTCACCTTCTTTGAATTTCTTGGTATTCTTATCCGCATCCGAGTCATCGCTACTCTTCTTCTTCGGTGACGATGATTGCTTCGACCGAATGAACTTTGCTGGAACTTCCTTCTCCTTCTCTCCATCATCATAATCCACATCGTAAGTTCCATTTGATCTCACACGTGCTATAACACCCGGATAGTACTTTGTCTTGCCCTTGTACAATGCCTCGATTTTCTCTCCTTCTTTGAACCGCTTATTCTCCTCGTCAGAAGTTTCATCCTTTGATTTCTTAGCTGGGCTCGACTTTTCTTTTGATCGAATCAAATCCGCAGCAACACCAGTTTCCTTTTCTCCGTCGTCGTAATCAATATCATAAGTGCCATTGAGACGGCAGCGAGAAATAACACCGGGATAGAATTTTGACTTGCCCTTGTACTGAGCCTCGACCTTTTCGCCTTCTTTGAATTTCTTACTCTTCTTATCGTCGTCATTGTCATTATCGCGTTTCCGAGGGCTTGATCCCTTCAGCCTGATGAACTTGGCTTCAACCTCCTTCTCTTTCTCGCCATCGTCGTAGTCAATGTCATAGGTTCCGTTTAATCGGCATCTTGATATCATACCAGAATAGAACTTTTCTTTGCCCTTGTATTGAGCTTCGATCTTGTCCCCTTCTTTAAATTTACTAGGCTTTTTGTCGTTATCAGAGTCATCGCTATTCTTCTTCTTTGGTGATGACGATTGCTTCGATCGAATGTACTTCGCGACAACTTCCTTCTCTTTCTCACCATCGTCATAGTCCACGTCATAAGTGCCATTCGATCGAACACGTGCGATAACTCCTGGGTAATACTTTGTTTTGCCTTTGTACAGGGCCTCAATCTTCTCCCCTTCCTTAAAACGTTTATTCTCTTCATCGGATGTATCGTCGGATGGTTTCCTCTTCGGACTCGATTTTTCTTTGGACCGAATCAAATCTGCAGCAACGCCAGTTTCCTTCTCGCCATCATCATAATCGATATCGTAGGTGCCATTGAGACGACACCGCGAAATAACACCAGGATAGAACTTTGACTTGCCTTTGTGTTGAGCTTCGACCTTTTCGCCCTCTTTGAATTTCTTGGCTTTCTTGTCATCCTCACTGTCGTCTTTGCTCTTCTTACTAGGACTTGATTTTTCTCGAGATCGAATGAGCTCGGCAGCGACTTCTTTTTCCTTCTCCCCGTCATCGTAGTCGATGTCATACGTTCCATTCAATCGGCATCGTGAAATAACACCAGGGTAGAACTTGGATTTGCCTTTGTACTGGGCCTCCACTTTTTCACCCTCTTTGAACTTCTTAGACTTCTTGTTGTCATCTTCGGACACGTCACTGGACTTTTTCTTCGGACTAGACTTCTCTCGAGAGCGAATGAGCTTGGCTTCGACTTCCTTTTCCTTTTCCCCATCGTCGTAGTCTATATCGTACGTCCCATTTGAGCGCACACGCGCTATGACTCCAGGGTAATACTTTGACTTCCCCTTGTACAAACATTCGATCTTTTCTCCCTCTTTGAACTTGATTTTTTCGTCATCGTCTGATCGACTGTCATTTTTACCCTTCTTTGGACTCGATTTCTCTTTTGAACGAATCAACTCGGCAGCAACGCCTGTCTCCTTTTCCCCGTCGTCGTAATCGATATCGTAAGTACCGTTGAGGCGGCATCGCGAGATCACACCAGGGTAAAATCTGGACTTTCCCTTGTATTGCGCTTCGACCTTTTCTCCTTCTTTAAACTTCTGGGACTTCTTTTCGTCTGACGTAGAATCCTCCGACTTTTTCTTCGGACTTGATTTCTCCTTCAGTCGAATGAGGTCAGCCGACACGCCTGTTTCCTTTTCTCCGTCGTCATAGTCAATATCGTAGGTGCCGTTCAGCCGACAACGCGAAATGACGCCTGGATAGAATTTCGATTTGCCTTTGTATTGTGCTTCGATCTTGTCCCCCTCTTTCAGCTTTTTCGATTGCTTTTCATCCTCAGTGGAATCGTCTGATTTTGACTTCTTTGGACTCGTCTTTTCTCGAGATCGAATCAAGTCTGCTGCTACACCGGTCTCTTTTTCTCCATCATCGTAGTCGATATCGTATGTTCCATTTAGACGGCATCTTCCGATGACGCCAGGATAGAATTTTGATTTCCCTTTGTACTGGGCTTCAACTTTTTCACCTTCTTTAAACTTCTTTGCTTTCACTTCATCTTCAGATGTATCACTTGACTTTTTCCTAGGACTCGATTTTTCTTTGGACCGAATCAAATCTGCAGCAACGCCAGTTTCCTTCTCGCCATCATCATAATCGATATCGTAGGTGCCATTGAGACGACACCGCGAAATAACACCAGGATAGAACTTTGACTTGCCTTTGTGTTGAGCTTCGACCTTTTCGCCCTCTTTGAATTTCTTGGCTTTCTTGTCATCCTCACTGTCGTCTTTGCTCTTCTTACTAGGACTTGATTTTTCTCGAGATCGAATGAGCTCGGCAGCGACTTCTTTTTCCTTCTCCCCGTCATCGTAGTCGATGTCATACGTTCCATTCAATCGGCATCGTGAAATAACACCAGGGTAGAACTTGGATTTGCCTTTGTACTGGGCCTCCACTTTTTCACCCTCTTGGAACTTCTTAGACTTCTTGTTGTCATCTTCGGACACGTCACTGGACTTTTTCTTCGGACTAGACTTCTCTCGAGAGCGAATGAGCTTGGCTTCGACTTCCTTTTCCTTTTCCCCATCGTCGTAGTCTATATCGTACGTCCCATTTGAGCGCACACGCGCTATGACTCCAGGGTAATACTTTGACTTCCCCTTGTACAAACATTCGATCTTTTCTCCCTCTTTGAACTTGATTTTTTCGTCATCGTCTGATCGACTGTCATTTTTACCCTTCTTTGGACTCGATTTCTCTTTTGAACGAATCAACTCGGCAGCAACGCCTGTCTCCTTTTCCCCGTCGTCGTAATCGATATCGTAAGTACCGTTGAGGCGGCATCGCGAGATCACACCAGGGTAAAATCTAGACTTTCCCTTGTATTGCGCTTCGACCTTTTCTCCTTCTTTAAACTTCTGGGACTTCTTTTCGTCTGACGTAGAATCCTCCGACTTTTTCTTCGGACTTGATTTCTCCTTCAGTCGAATGAGGTCAGCCGACACGCCTGTTTCCTTTTCTCCGTCGTCATAGTCAATATCGTAGGTGCCGTTCAGCCGACAACGCGAAATGACGCCTGGATAGAATTTCGATTTGCCTTTGTATTGTGCTTCGATCTTGTCCCCCTCTTTCAGCTTTTTCGATTGCTTTTCATCCTCAGTGGAATCGTCTGATTTTGACTTCTTTGGACTCGTCTTTTCTCGAGATCGAATCAAGTCTGCTGCTACACCGGTCTCTTTTTCTCCATCATCGTAGTCGATATCGTATGTTCCATTTAGACGGCATCTTCCGATGACGCCAGGATAGAATTTTGATTTCCCTTTGTACTGGGCTTCAACTTTTTCACCTTCTTTAAACTTCTTTGCTTTCACTTCATCTTCAGATGTATCACTTGACTTTTTCCTAGGACTCGATTTTTCTTTGGACCGAATCAAATCTGCAGCAACGCCAGTTTCCTTCTCGCCATCATCATAATCGATATCGTAGGTGCCATTGAGACGACACCGCGAAATAACACCAGGATAGAACTTTGACTTGCCTTTGTGTTGAGCTTCGACCTTTTCGCCCTCTTTGAATTTCTTGGCTTTCTTGTCATCCTCACTGTCGTCTTTGCTCTTCTTACTAGGACTTGATTTTTCTCGAGATCGAATGAGCTCGGCAGCGACTTCTTTTTCCTTCTCCCCGTCATCGTAGTCGATGTCATACGTTCCATTCAATCGGCATCGTGAAATAACACCAGGGTAGAACTTGGATTTGCCTTTGTACTGGGCCTCCACTTTTTCACCCTCTTTGAACTTCTTACATTTCGTATTTTCGTCTTGTGATGTATCATCGTTGTGTTTCTTTTTTGGACTCGAACTTCTTGGACGGATTAAGTCTGCAGCAACACCAGTTTCAGTGATACCATGGTCATACTCGATAATGTAAGTTCCATTGAGTCGAACACGAGTGATGACACCTGGATAATATTTGTCTTCACCTCCGCATCTGGCTTCGATCTTATCACCTTGCTGAAACTTATTCTTTTTTGGCTTTTCTTCCTCTGTTGATGTTTCATCAATCTTTTTCTTAGGCGATGACTTTTCTTTCGAACGGATCATATTGGCTGCCACCTCCTTCTCCTTCTCGCCATCTTCGTAGTCAATATCATAAGTCCCATTCATACGGCATCGCGCAATCACTCCGGGATAAAATTTGGACTTCCCCTTGTACTGGGCCTCAACCTTCTCTCCTTCTTTGAACTTTTTGGACGGTTTTCTATCGTCTTCGCTGCTAGTTTCAGTTGACTTTTTCTTTGGACTTGAAGCTCTCTCTCGCATTGAGCTTGCTGGAATCCCTGCTTCAGTAATGCCATGGTCAAACTCAATGATGTATGTGCCATTTAATTTAACTCGACTGACGACACCGGGGTAATATTTATCCTCTCCACCACACTTCGCCTCGATTTTGTCACCTTGTTGAAATTTATGCTTCTTAGGCTTCTCCTCCTCCGTTGAGGACACTTCCGCTGGTTTTTTCTTTGGTGATGATGACCCTCTACTGCGTATCAAATCCACAGAAATGCCTGTTTCTTTTTCTCCATCGTCATAATCAATGTCATAAGATCCATTGAGTCGCACACGTGCAATCACTCCTGAGTAGTATGTTTCGCGCCCTTTATATCGTGCCTCAATTTTGTCGCCTTGTTTGAATTTATTCTTCTTCGGTTTTTCCTCCTCTGTCGAGGTTTCTTCAACTTTTTTCTTCGCGGGTGACTTCGGTTTTGGTCTTATTAGTTTTGCTGCCACTCCCGTCTATATGCATTATCAACGAGTGAAGCATACATTGTTTGTACCTCCTTTTCGCCTCCATCGTAATCAATGTCGTAAGTACCATTTACTCTCTTTCGCGAGATAACACCCGATTTCCAAGTCGATTTACCACCATACTTGGCTTCAACTTTTTGTCCTTTCTCAAATGTAACTTTTTCGTCTGATGTGGTGGTTGTTTCCTCAGATACGACTTTCTTCTTTGGTGAATTATGGACACTGGTGCTGATTGCAGACTCAGGTACGTGCGATTCTAACTTTCCCGTTTCGTATTCCAGATCATATGTGCCATTTGAATGAACTTTGGCAACTATAGCGGCAATTTTTTCGCCTTGACGTTTGTAGTCGCCTTTGACACTTTGACCAACTCGAAATTTGGGGGGGTGCGATGATTCGGAATCCGTGGTAGTGATAGGTTCAGGACGCGTTGGCTTCCTAGGTGACTTTGCCTTTGGATTTGTCTCGTCGGATGATTCCTTTTGGTGGTAGTGCTTGGGGCGCGGCGACGAGCTTTGGCGGTTGTGCTCTTTATGATGATGATCATGCCTGTCACGATGTTTATCTCCGTGGTCGTAGAGATCATCGCGGGAACTTTTATGAGGACTGTGGTGGTGTCTGGGCGACTGGTGATGTTTTGATCGAACCTATGGTAACGCTGTTAATGACAGGTAAAATATAGAAAATACCACTTCTCGCAGTGATTCCTCTGGCACATACTTCTCCACTTTGCCACTGTCAAACTTGACGTCGTAGGTCTCGTCTTTGTGGCACTTGACAACTCGGCCGATTTCGTACTCATCACGATTTAGTGGTATAGCTTGAATAGTTTCGCCCCTGTGAAATCGAGGATTTTTGTCCTGTCGACGAGCTTTCTTGCTTTTGGATCTCCGACTACGGCTGCGACTTCGACGTCGAGAGCTTCTACCACTACTTGATGACCTCCCAGAGCTGCTACTTGAGGAACTGCTGCTGCTGCTGGCATACTTTTTTTTCTTTTTACTGTGACGCGACTTGATTGAATGGTTGCAGAGCTCACATCGCGTAGCATCAAAATTGTTATCAAACTTGCAATGTGGACATTTAATGAATATTCCCCTTGCACCGCCGTGAGGTTTTGACGTTTCGCAAATTTCGCAATGAGTGACCCAGTCTTCGATCTGCTGATGCGCACAAACTCGACAGATCCATCCGTTTTTTTTAATAATCACCTACATAAATATTGGTACTTGCAGTGATATGACAGTGTTTTCAATACTTGAGCTGTGGGAACGGCATGATTCACCATGGTGGAATACCCAGTGTAATAGCTTGGTGAAAAAGCTGTTTCTTGTGGTTGGGCAATTTGAGGTCGTGCAAGCATAGGCGATACAGGCAACGAGTTTGTTGAATACACCGACCTTAACACCATCAATAATAGCCACCTCAACAAAATTACCTCGATTCAAACGCATGGGCATTATGTATATGTTGTTGAGGCAAGGAATCCAATAGTCTGCCGTATGAAATCATGTGTGGCTCGTAAGGGCTTACGAAGGCTTGAGCAAGCCAGTGAAGTTCAGTGTCTGACGAGTTACTGAACCGCTGGCAAATGTCTTGAAACGCTGACCGAGGAACATAACCCGAGCCGTGTGGGTCGTATTGTTGGAGCATTTGACGAATGTTCGAGGATGATGACGATACGCGTGAACGAATATCACTGATTATTGTTTCTCTGTAAACGGCATTAATTGTATTTGCGAGAGGAATACTCACACTTCGTGTGAATCCAGTGCTAAAAACTGGGCCAATGCGTGGTAGTCAATTACGTCCATTTTCGAGTTGTAGAACCTCTGCTGAATGCTACTCAGTTGCATGGGTGACAAGAATATCCCGCACTGATTCAAGGCATCTTGGAACGCTGACACAGTCACCCCGCCACATCGATGGTGATCGTACGCACCAAATAAATGACGCAAGTCTACTGTCACAGCAGTAAAACACCGACGTAATTGCATTCTCAATTGCGAGTTATGATCCTAGGCCACGTTTATTTGAGCTAAAAGAATGAAACGTACATGGAGAGGATAGTGGGGATTGCGATAATTGTGAGATGAGTGGTTGTAGTCGAATGGTCTTTCTTGCATGTCAAATCCATTTGAAGTAGCATGATACACTTGTGGAATAGGACTGACTACGATATGGTGCTGCTGAGGATGCACAGCTGCTGCCATAGGTGATGGAGCGTCGTAATAATTTTGAGCTTGAGGTGAGAAGCCGTAAGGTGCAGCAGGCTCACCGTACGAATGAGTTATTCCTCGCCAGTACTCGGGGTCCAATGGGCTAGGCTTCTCTTTTCGTCCATTACCCGCGCCTTGGACATCATCATACATCATGATCACACAACCAAAATGGCAAACTGTGAAACTGATTTCTCTGTTCCGGCTGACGAAAATAGTCGATTTACTTGCTGTCTAATTTTACCAAGGAGCAAGTGCACCTTTCCTCGTTGCCTTTCCACTCAGACGGCACTGGTAGCCCCTTTATAAGAGGAATAAGTTGTTTGGATAAACTTCTTTGGTATAAAGGATGTTCATTCGTGATATCAGGCTCAGTTTTTGTCGCATCAATCTCTGCTCAACATCTTGTACTTGGATATAAGCCTGGAGGTTAAGCAGAGAAGACTGTACACCCTTAACTGAACCCACCAACAAGAGCTCAAAGCCATTTTGCCTCGGTGACTGCATTGGATCAGCTCAAATCAAATAGATCGTTACTCAAGTTCCATCCATCGCTGACATCCTGTCTCCCATTTGGCACATGAACGCAAATTGATAAGTGAGCCAAATAATCCGGTTAATTTATCCGGAGCGTGCTGTGATTGGTTCGAATCAACGAGCATGGTGCACTCGATGAGTTGAAGCCATTTTCAAACGTGCCATCAACCAGTTTCGTAGCCATGTCAGTGAGTGGGAAGTGCAATGGCGATTAAGTAACCAGTTCGTGCATAGACCGACAAGCGATCTCTGGAAACTAGCGAGGGCGTGGCTACCCAGCTCCCTAAGAAGGTTCGTTCGGACCCCAGTGATGAATGTTCCACCATACCGTCAAAGCTGGTTGCCATCTCGACGGACCCGAAGTTCTCTCGCATGAGGCATGACTGGCCTGAATCTTTATTCGATCTCTTATGAAAATGAGTAACGATGATGTGTTTCACAACACAAGCCTCGCCTACACTGAAACTCACTACTAGTATATTCATTCCCTCCATGCCCCCGGCAAGTACGAAGCGTTTGATGTGTACGGGCGGAGCGACAAATCATCGACTGTAAGCGGGGTCTACTTCGGCAAGAAGCTATGCGGGCACGAGTGCATCGGTTTTTCAAAGTGTTCATACCTTGCCTTATTCTGCGTTAGTGCATGGTGGCTGCATCTCGACTGTTCTTGATGAGCTCTTTGGATGGACAATGTTCTGGTACTTTATGGTGTTGGGTATAATCTAAGATACGCATAGGATGACAGATAAAGTGGGCTTCACGGCAAATTTGACAGTTCATTTTCGTAAACCACTGCCAGTCGACACCTTTGGCATAATTTACACTGAGCTGGAAAAACAAGATCGTCGAAAGGTTTATGTACTGAAGTCTAAGTTCTGCATGATCCATGAACCATAGTTCTTCATGAAGGCTCGTCTCGAGGATAATGATGGCAGCCTGTACGCAGAAGCCAATGCTTTATTCATTGTACCCAAAGAAGTTGAAGAGAAATCACAGACAATCGCCTAGAATTCGATCCAATGCTTCTTAGAACACACTACTGGTGTATCTAATACGTTTTATGATCAGCACTTATCACTAGCTTTGCTGACGCACAACACACGTCCTCCATGGACTTTCAACAACGAATGTCGTTTATTTCCACAGTGTTGCAACGCCGGTCTTGAAAATATTACTACCTAGTTGGAGCACGTTTCTGCAGAGCAACTCATCAGCTGATGACAGCAATTTAGACCTTGGCTGTGTTTGTTGTGGTGGTCGAAAGAACTACCCACAGGAGGGATTCCAATGAGATCAGAATATTGACAGAAATCGAGGGTCATTGTCCTTCGCCTCGACAAGTCGTCAAAAGAGACCTTTTTGGAGCATAGAGTATTCTCCTCGTCGAACTTGAATCAGTGTGGACAACGTATGCTTGCTCCATAATACGTGCAACTTTCACTCGCATTGGATGCGTCGTTCTTTCTATTCGTAGCTCTTTGAAGAGAACACGATACGACGTCCAGCATATAATGCATGGCCACTAAGTATTGACCTTGTAGCACAACAGGGCATTTGTCCCAGTTTAAATGCGTACAATCCAGAGAGCCAAACATCCCTGGAAAGCCTCGTTGTGAAGACCGATCAGGAAAGCGTTCTATAGTCATGGAGGCTGTCACTGCATTTCACGCATCCTCCTTCCATCGCGATTCAATGTGAGGCACGAGTCCATCTGTCACCATCTTTCTATCTTTTCTAATGCAGTTATCCTTGTGCAATTTAGTGTGTTAATCTTTGGATTGATGGCTTATCTGGTGGCCAAATCCAAATGTCCATCAAAATCTCCGCACCCTTAATGCTGATTGTCGCTCTCATTTTACATATTTCTCTCTCAAGCACTAGTATCGATTAGTTATGCCTGATGCGCTGTGTCGCATCATGTGACTTCAAAGGCACAGGAGGGTGTGCTTCTCTCTCTCTCTCTCGCCAGTCTCTGCTGGTGTCGGAATGGCAGCCGAAGATCGTTTTGAGATTACCACGCACTCGATCGATTTTGACGTAGGCCATTGGACAATTGAGATTACTCCTGGCAGAGATTTGTAGTGAACGAAGCAAACTTGCAAGCAGTCACAGTCACCCTCTCCAACCCATTGGCTCGCTTTCAAATGTCCTTCTTTTATCGTGTTTTGTCAACATGGCAATGTAAGATCCCTCCATGCAGTCGGGTCTGATTGGCTCGCGTGATGACACAATGGGTTGTCATGTGTGATGGCGATCCTCACGTGGCGCTTCAGTGAAATGTATTGTCTGTCGATGGAATTCGTAAGGCCAGGGTCCTTATTATTTGTTATTGTCCAATCAAATCAATTATCTTGTACAATTGGTAGAAAGGTTGCTTTCAATCTGACAGCAAGCTAGTCCACCATGGCCCTGTTGGACTTGTCAGAGCTCTCGCAACTCATTATCGCCCAGCAACTAATAAGCAACTGGTTTAGAGTACTAATGGCATTTCAAAAGAGAGGTGATGCAAATCCGCATGATCAATGCGACCGACAAATTCATCGCCAGCATATTGTCTATCGCATTGATAGAGCAGATTTGCATCGTCTAACTCTAACGTAGTTGTAGCCAACTATCTTTGTTGGTGTGCACAAACTATATCGCTTACGTGTTTGGCGAGCACGACAATAATGTTCTCCATTAAGCAGCCATTAAAGGTACACGCATCGCAGACCGCCGCAGCCGCCAAAGCCACTTGAATGCGCACACTGCTCCAAATGGCTTTGGACACTGTGGTGGTAGGCAATATGAGTTTGCAGTGAATTCTAACCAAGCTCGAGAATCCATTTGAGGTGCAGATGATTGGTATGACTGTTGTTTTGATATGATGCATGTAAAGTTTAGAGTAATATATTCATTAGTAGAACAAACAATTGCTCCCATTCTGCATCACTGTTCAATTATGACGTGAATGACATCGACCAACTGAAAGGAAACTCCGGAGTCGCGAGCTTCTTCCCAGAAGATCGACCTTTACAGGGTTGGAGGCTCACGATTCATAAATCCATGAATTTTTCGAATTCTTTCGTTTCTGATTGGTTCCTGGAATCGTAAAGCTCCAAGCCTTACGATTTCTACAAAAATTTTGATACATCGTTGTCCATACTTTGTTCAAGTCATTCGAAGAAATGGATTTTCTCGAAAAAAGAAAATATAAGGCCACTGGCCTTACGATTCATATTTTATTGTCAGTGTAGCATTACAGAATTTACTGCAGTAAAGTTGTGCAGGCTCATTAACCAACTAGCCCTCAACCACAAGCATGCAACTCGAATTCCAGCCACTGAGCCAAGGAGTGCAAACCATGCTCGAAGCTGGGGTCATCCTTGCTGGTTTCGTCGGATATTACTTGGGCTCGTCGCAAGTCGCTACAACCACCAGCAAGAGCAAAGATGTTTCCCCTACAAAGTCAAAGGTACGATGTCTTGATTTACTGACCATTCTCATGTGTACAGGCGCTGAACCGTCTTGCTCTTGAGGATATGCCATCCAAGGTGAAACCCATTGCACAAGACGTTGACATGACCAACCTGAGGCACGTCGCATTTCATCAAGGTTTGGGCTGACTCGCTATATAGAGATCTTCTTTTTCGAACTGTTTCGTCGGACCAAATCGATGGTCACTACATCCATTCGTTGAACATTGAGGGCAAATACCAAGTCTTTGAAGTTTATGGCCATCCTGACAAGAAGGCAACAACCAGTCTTGTGCACTTTGGAACAAAGCTGTGTGGTCATCCTGGTGTTGGTAAGTTATCATCGCTCTCGTCGTGGTACTGACCAAGCTATCTAGTTCATGGCGGCTGCATTTCAACGGTGTTTGATGAGATCTTTGGATGGACTATGATGTGGATGACGGGCAAACTCGGTTTCACGGCAAACTTGAGCGTCAACTACCGCAAGCCCCTCCCTGCTACCACGTTTGGGATCGTATATACAGAATTTGACAAGCAAGAAGGCCGAAAGGTATGTTTCAATTTTACCCCCCTCTTCTAACAACCTTTCCAGTTGTTCATGAAAGCTCGGCTTGAAGATAACGAAGGAAACCTCTACTCTGACGCTACCGCCTTGTTTATCCTGCCAAGGGAGCAGGCATAGACTAGATATCTATTAAATATATTGCGAAGTTTGTCGTCATACTCATGAGCCTGTCTTGGAATCACTGATCCCACCGAAGGGACACGAAAAAAAGTCATATTTGACAATCTTGAACAGATTATGTAATCCACACTATTTCCAGCATGAGCTGCCTGCCAACCTTGAATGCCCTTTTGCTGAAGAATACTTGGCTTTACTGCATAAGGCACTAAGCTATCAGTGACCGAAGGACTGCCGCCGCAACTGATGGGTACATTCCTAGACGAGTGTGGGAAATGCCTAGTTTGTCAATTCGAATCTCATTCCCATTAATATTCACACTATTTTTACTGTATCTGCACCGTGATTACTTCCCCCGTCATCAAGCACGTGGTGCCATTCCACTGGGAGAGAAGTCGTCGAATTCGTTGCTGAGACTCTTTTGAATTCGATGATTGCCCGCCGAACACTCAGTAAGCTCCTGCGCCCTGTGGCTCAAACTCGGTCGTTTGGCCATGCATTCACAGCTCGCCAGAACAAGCCGATGTCGTTCGCCCTGTCAGGACTACTTGGTGTTGGCATTCTCGGTTGCACAATCCTTCAGGATGATTCGTCCTTGGCTTCCAACGACACATTAAACGCACACCTGGTGAGCGCCACTTGGACTGTTCACTCTGCTAATCCTGCGATTTAGAAAACAGCATCGTTGGCAAAGGTCAATATCCCGTCGAAAATTGCAGCACTTGCGAAGGACCCAAAATTCGTCAACGTGGGGTAAGCACGGAGCACTTGCTTGGGCACTGCTCACAACACTTGGAGTAGGGAAGAGTTCTTTGACACGGTTCCAATTTCCGATGTTGAAAAGAACTACGTGCATTCCCTCCATCGCGAGGGAAAAATTGAAGCCTTTCAAGTGTATGGCGATGTCGACCGAACGAAAACCACGACCTTGATTCACTTTGGAGAAGAACTTTGCGGCCACAAGGGAATCGGTAAGCACTTGATTGGAAGCTGATCTCACCCTGTGTAGTCCATGGTGGATGCATCGCCACGGTCTTTGACGAGCTGTTTGGGTGGACGATGTATTGGTACTAACGTGGCAGACCAGACACGTGTGAACAAAACCTCGTAGGACAAGCGACAAAGTTGGCTTCACGGCGAATTTGAGCGTCAATTATCGCAAGCCATTGCTCGCTAAGACCTCAGGCATTGTGCATGTTGAGATTGACAAACTGGAGGGGCGCAAGGTAATTCCCCATTCCGCGTTCTGATATTGATCAGTTTCGAAGTTGTACTTGAAAGCAAGACTGGAAGACAACGACGGTGTTCACTACGCCGACGCAACGGCATTGTTCATCTTGCCTCGGGACAAAGCTTGAGCAAACTCTTGTAAACTCTGTAATGCATTTTCGGTAAGGAAAGACGCAACCGTACTGTATGGCTGGAACAGAGGAGAACTTTGCAACAATCGTCACGTAAAACGAGGTTGATCTTTTCTGGCAAATGGGAGCATTTCGAGGCCTTCGATGTGTTGACAGAGTGCACCCTGGTTGTGTCGCCCTGACGATCAACTCTTCACAAATCCGATCGAGGATGCCCACAGCAAATCCTCATTGTTGGATTATCCGCCAATGCAGTTGCAATATATTTTTGCTGGATTCACCAACAGCGTATGACAAAACGCCACGTTGTCTCGACGAAACCGCCAGCTCGCAGGGTCAAATGAGGCCGAGGGGTATAATTCAAAGCCAGGTTTGCTCGTAGTTCAACAAGAATGGAGCCGAAACGTGTCCGCGGCATGGGTACAGGTTGTCGACGTTTCTTTGGGCGACTCTTGAGTCCAGCATTGACTTGGGGCGCGTCTTGTGCAAAGATACGTGCAGTTTTCGGCCAATGAACAGTCAATATGTGTGTTGCGATGTGTAAACATAAGTTCTGAGAGGTAAGTGTTCAATTAAGTGCGTTAGGCAGCTCATTTAAGCAATGAGGGAAGACGACGCTGAACGCACTTCTAAGAAAAATAAAATTTGAAAGGTTACGTCGACATGCCTCCAGTGGCTGGCAGGAGCGAGGTGACTATTTCAGCTTTTAGTGGAAACCGCGATGTTGAGCATTGTCAAGACCGTCGCCAAGCGATCGACCTCTATCCGCGCCTTTTCGTCGTTGGAACGCGATGTACCAAACATGTTGGATCAAGCCGTTGGTCGCCAAGCCGAAGAATTGAAGTTGGCTGAACAAGGCATTGAATTGTTCAACCGCGACCCTGTCTCGACGGAAGAAAACCAAGGCAACTCGAAGGAGAACCCAATCCTTGTCCCTTCTTTCAACTCGTCCCGCGCCGTGGGCATCTCGCACAATGACTCTCCTTACATCGTCTGGTTTAACTTGGAAGAAGGCAAGGTGCACTATGTCCCTCGTTTCGACAAGTATTTCAAGTTGATCAACAAGAACCCCAACAAACACGCGCACCACCATTAGAGCCTGTGCCTTGCGCGGAGGATAAATTGTTCAAATCTGATGCGTTTTATAAAGATAGTCTCAATGTTGAGTTTTGTCCGTGGAATCGGCCCGCGCACACACACAGGAATACGACTTCACTACAAAGCTGCAATAAATACACTCTATCTGCTACACTTAGATTTCGGGGCCAAACTCTGCCGCCGAGGTTTCTTTCAACAATTGCGCCTCTTCGACTTCATTCTGGATGTCGGTGTCTGCAACTTGTCCATCGTCCGTCGGTGTTTCCTTCTTAGCTTCCTGGTGCGTGTCTTTGCGTCCATGCTGATCCGTGCTATCGACAATGACCGGGGTGTCGGGTTGACCGGCGCCTGATTTTACTGGGTTCACCATTTCTTGCACCTCAGGTGCATCAGCCTTTGGAGTAGGAGCGGGCATGTCGACGGTTTTACTCGAGTCTTCTCGGACGTTCATCTTGTTGGGTGTCATATTTTCGTTTTCGCCGTCATTCGATGCAAGTTGCACCTTGCGCTTCTTCGCAGCATTGTCTTCCGTTTCGGTTTGCTTTCGACCAAGAGCAAGTTTGCGTAGCGCATTGCCGTTGGTTGCAGGTTTATCCGTGTTCCAACGAGGGCTGAGGAGAAGGGGGGCTGAGAAATTAAGGGCATCAAGAGGAGATCGAATCGTGTCAGCGGATTCCAACAAGTGGCTGTGCATGGATTCAGCTTTGAGCATCAACGAGCTTAAACGATCCATACCAGCTTCCACGTCATGTGGGGGAGATGGAGCAGGAGCAATCGGCTTGCCTTGCGTCAACGAAGTCAATACTGCAGCATTCGCTTCCTCTTCGAGGCCAACTTCTTCGTCCACGGCACCATCTTTCTTCAATAGAGCCAAATGTAATTCCAAATGAGCACTGGTTTTCAAAAGATATTTTTGGGCATGTGTGCGAGTCTGGACTGCATTCCGGGTGCCAACAACCTGGGCTACTCGACGCCAATTCTTTCCAAACAACTTGATGCCTTCCAAGAAAGCGGCATGTTCTTGGGCGGTCCATCGTCCACCCTTTGCTTCGTATTGTTGAGGCGGCGGTCGAGGCCGAGTAGCAGGCAGAATGAAGGGTGGGGTATCATCTTTGGCAGCAGCCGCAGAGTTCTTTTGTCCACTGTCTGAGCTCAGTGAGCCCGTTTCATCCAAGTCGTCCTTTTTCCCTTCTTTGAATTCACACTTTGAAAGAGACACCGACACTTCCTTGTTTGGATCGGCAATGACAGCATCACGCTTCATCTTCAGTGTTTGAATTTGTCCTTCATACTTTTCGCGTTCTGCACCAGTTGCCGTCATCATGGCTGCTTCCATTGAACTGATGCTCTTTGTCAAGGAACGGATTTGGCGATGTGGCCAACGTTTGATACCATTGCGCCGGCACACTTTTTTCATGAGAGTGATGCATATTCCAAAGAATCGTGCAACTTCTACGATGGGTTGGTCAAAGTGTTCTCTTAGCTCCTCAATGGAGATGAATTTTGTGGCATGGTACTTCATTCGGTTGGCAGCATTTGCAGCGTTACGGCGTTTGATACTTTCAGATCCATCCGAGCTCCAT
This sequence comes from Aphanomyces euteiches, assembly GCA_021527685.1. NCBI lineage: Eukaryota > Oomycota > Saprolegniomycetes > Saprolegniales > Verrucalvaceae > Aphanomyces > Aphanomyces euteiches. The sequence continues at coordinate 1,256,341 of JAJGMV010000093.1, read as the reverse complement.
CCCTCAGCGTCATCTTCATCTTTAAACTTTGCGTACGAAGAAATGTACTTTGCGCGATCAGCTGCCTCAAATCGGGCCATCGACGGAATATACTTTGTTCCGGGGTCGATGAGTGTTTCGTCTTCGTCCGTTCCATCTTCTATCTTGATTTGATTGTTCAAGTTTGCGTTGTTTTCAAGGGGAGTCTTCTCGGACGGAGCGCTACTTGCACTGCTCATGCACATACTTGTCAGAATCATCGCTGTTTCTTCCGAATTGGTTCGTTCACGACCTTGTCGCGCTTCGAATTGCATTGTGCCTGCATGATGCTGTTTGGTTTGTGGCGTCATTTCGTTGTCGTTCTTCTTGATCTTCGTCTTCCGAGGGACTTGCATGGACGGACGGACGCTCGTGTGTCAATTGATAGTTCACTGCGCATCGTTTCAACAGTGTTTTGTTTGTCTTGATTTCACTATACTATACTCAGTCGGAATAAGAACGGGGGATTCGCACGTATTGGACGTTGACCTTTCGACTGGCACAATATATCTTGGGAAGGCATTCACGCATCAAAACGGGGAACCAATCAAATCTCTTTATTTCAAATTTTCAGCCAATCCAATGCGTTGACCCTCGTCGCAATACCAACGTCATACCGTACGTCCAAGATTGGTCAACGACGTACATTAAGTACTTCTTTGTATTTATATGAACGTACATTGTACGTTGAATGGCGTACGTACATGTGAAGTTCAGACCCGTCAGTGTCTGGTTGGTCAGTGAGGTTGGAGGGAATTCGCGAGCCAACGAACCGTCGTGACTCAACGGTCGCAACTCTGAACTCGGCACCTGATCCAGGTTGGCATAAGAGGACAATACGAAGTAATTTGACACGAAGATGCTGCAGGCTATGACTGATTGATGAATAAAAGAGGCATTAGGCATAGATGCGACCACGCCCTTCAACGAGCATTGAGGAGGTGCAAGCGCTGGATCATGATTGGCTGGAACAACTTTGAAAATGCCTGTCTGTCGCCGCAGTGCACCTGCTCGACGCAAGCAGAACGACTGGCTTATCAAACATGCATTCAATGTAACATCCCAAGGTGGAGAAGATGGAGTGATTGAAAAGGTATTTGAAGTGATTGGGGCCCAAGATGGAAAAGAGTCACGAGACCGATGGTGTGTTGAATTTGGCGCATGGGACGGAAAGCATTTGTCAAATACGTGGAAACTCTTGCACGAAGAGAATTGGCATGGAGTTCTCATCGAAGCAGACAAGGAACGATGTAGCAGAATGCAGCAAATGTACATCAATCATCCACACGTGGCTTGTATCAATGCATTTGTGACGTTTGAAGGCGAGCAATCCCTCGAACGTATTCTCGAGCGGGAACATGTTCCACGAGATTTAGATCTTATCTCGATTGATGTAGATGGCGCAGATTATCATATTTGGGACAGCTTGCGAGCTATTGAGCCTAAAGTCGTCGTGATTGAATTTAATCCAACCATTCCCAACAATGTCGTGTACATTCAAGATAAAGATATGTCTGTCTATCATGGATCGTCATTAGCGGCGCTGATTGAGCTGGGTAAAACCAAAGGTAATGACATTATTCCATGGCACATCTAACTCGACTCACACAGGATATGAACTCGTGAGCACGACGACATTCAATGGTGTATTTGTCAAGCAGGAATACTACCCTCTCTTCGGCATGAGTGACAATTCCATTGACGTGATGCACGACGTGCCAATGCCCACCGAGTTCTTTCAACTTTATGATGGAACGATAAAAATCACGGGAGTGAAAAAGCTCATCTGGAAGCAAGTCCCCATTTCAGAAAAGAACCTCCAAATTCTCTCGGCGGCACAGCGGCGTTTTCCGTTCGTTCCCCCAGAGATTGAAAAAGCGCTCGCAAATGCGGAGGCAACATTTAACCAAGCCATGGCGAATAAGGACGAACATGCTGCTACACATTTCCTTACCTTGGCAATCCAGTGGAGTGCCCAATGTACCTACCCCAACGAGGTTGCCTGGAGCATTATGTGTGAAAATGACAACAAATGCATAGGACATTCGGAGAATTGTGGGTTATGCACTGTCATTGGCACAAGGCAACTCGTCTCTGCAGGCCCAAGTCGTCGAATTGTACGTCGACAAAGCTGGCAAGCATCTTTCAGCAAATGAACCAAAGAATGCCGTGAAATGGTGAGAATAGACTCTGTCAAGCGAGTTCTCATTCGATGCAGGTTGAAACAAGCTCTTTATCTCCCTCTTGGCCAACATGCAAACCAGAGAGCTCGCTTGATGACCCATTTGGGCGAAGCTTATATCCGCAGCCAGAATTTTGAAAAGGCTGAATTTTGGCTTCAAACGTCTCTCGCATTGGAGCCAAAAGCAAAAAGCACGCTCAAATCCATGGTTCGATCTAGTGTTGAAAGAGTTGTTTATGGCAACGTAGGCAAAATTGTATTCAAAACAAGGTCAAGCACAAGCTCAAGAACAAATTGTTACAATGCTCCGAGCAATGACAACTGAAGAATAACTCTTCACAGAGGAGCGTGAAAGAAAACGTCACATGTGCTTCGATCTTTTTCTTGACCATCGGTATGGGGGTGGCGGGTGCTGCTCCGCAGACACCGCCCCGAAACAATTGATCATGATTATCGGTTGACTTTGAATATGCACCTTGGTCAGTTTTGGTGTCAAGCCTCGGTAGACAGACGCAACGCATTCTTCTTGGACGAGCTTCTACAAGATACCATACATACTTTTTTGTACTTCGCCCTCGCCTTGAGCTGCTTTTGTCATGCAGGACAAACTTGTGAGGTAAGAGTTGGCTTCGACAAGCCCACACTCGAGTCGCAACAGCGAATTATTAATTTTTTAGTTCAAATAATGACAGCTAGTCTTGTCAAGCTCGCCATGTTGCTTTTTTTACTTCTTCTGGAGCTTCTTGTGTTTGCCCTTGTTGGAGATTTTGCTCTTGCCCTTGTACGTTGAACCTGGGTTACTCTTGATGACTCTCCATAATTCGGGGAAGACATGTTTGAAGAAAACTGTCTCGACATTGTCCTCTTCATGGACAAAGTTGTCTGGGGCGACAAACAAACCTTTGATCTCCATGCCGTGCGATTCAGCAAGTGGTTGCCACAAGTCGAAAAATGGAGTTAGCTTCGAATGGTTCTTGTCCATTGTCACGCTGATGCCAACAAGAGTCGTATCTGTGACCAAAATCATGTCGACGCCTGGATAATTGAAGTTTTCTGGGACCAAGAGCATCCACTCCGGCTCGTTCTTTCCTTTCCCAATCGCCAACTTCAACGCTTCGCTTTCATCTAATAACCCGAAAAACATTTTCTGGATGTCCCGGCCGACTGGATTAGGATATAGTCTTTTGATGCCTTGTTGGCACACTTTGGCTTTGATGATTTCTTCTACATCAAGGCGAAGAGTCGATTGATTTGGTGAATTCGACACTAGGTCACGCCATTGCTTCAGTAGAACATCATCCGCCGTCTTGGTTCTCCACACTCGATAGACCAATCGCCGTACTATTTCGCTTATGGCACAGAAACCACGCACGCTGTCTCCAGAGAAGAAGCGAAAATCCACAACGTCCGACGACAAATCGGCCGATTTTGTATATACCTTTCGTACCAGATTGGAGTCAATCTTGTCGTAAAAGGCTTTGAGCAAAGTATCAATTTTCATCACGATCGTGTCTTGTTGGAGACGCTGCACAACTCTCTCCCAAGAATCACCGACTTGATACACGCGCGCAAAGGCAGTCAGCAAGAGCGGGACTTTGCCCGTCAAGAGCGCCAATTCGTCCTTGTTCTCGGTAAAAATATGTGGATGGTGCTTTAGCCAGACCGCAAACTCCTCGTCCTTCAATCCTCCATAGTAAAGGTTGTTATCATCGCAGGTTTGTCTGTTCAATGCATGACGCCATGTCCGTGAAGTCATTGACATGCCACGGACGTCGATACATAGAGATGAGCCGATACAGGATCCCAACCGTTTCTTTGACATTCTACAATCTGGATTATTTTCGTCGATCGAGTTCCATTGATCCGCCACAAGAATCACACGTTTATTCTGCATGACAGCGCGAATATCTTTGATCGTGAAAAGTTGTCCAGTATGATCTGGCATGTTCAGCAAAATATTTAGTTGGAAAATCGTCACAACAGCTTCTTCATCCAACAAGTCTAGACAGTGGGGAATATAGCACACAAATGGTGTAGAGCCGAATTCGTTCTCAATTGGTTTCTTGAGCAACAGCAGTACCAACACGGCCAGCATGTGCGACTTGCCATACCCAATCGTCCCCGCCACATTCACCGTAATAGGACGGCCTTCCTTCCACAGACGCACGATTTTATCATACAATGGCTTCAAATCCGATCGGGCTTGATACTTGAAGGCACCCTTCTTGAGCCGAAATCGATCCTGTGGGGCCAATAACGACGGAAATGGCAAATCCAAACTCGACTCAATGTCAAAAATTTGATCCATGTTGCAGCCACGAATCGCGCTCATCAAACGTTTTGCGGATTCCATTTCAGGTTCAAGACAAGATTTTTTAGCTTCAGAATGTGAATCGACAGCCTTGCGTTTGCGGATTGCATCCACTTTAACCTCGTGCACAAAGGCAATCGCTTGATTCGCTTTTTCAATCATAGCACGAACATCCTTCCATCGTTCATGCGCATTCTGTAGCCGTTGATCAGCATTTTGTAGCCATTGATCCACATCCTTCACGTCTTGCTTCAATTCACGGTACTCGTCATCCTTTTCGCCACTCTTCTTTTTCCAGTTTTCAAGCTCTTGATTTGCTTTCTGAAGCTTCTCTCTCGCATCCTCCACATCCTGTAATGCGGCCTGTAATGCTTGTCGATATTGTCGCGCCTCGTCGGTAGGTGCAGCAGCTTCAGCTTTCATTTCCTCGTCCGACATTTCTTTGGGGAATGAGGCTTTCGGTCCAGAACCTCTCTGCGAATACAAACTAAACGCAGAATTCAGAACCAACGTGAGAAAACAGTTGGAGTTCATCACATCATTGTACACAACGTCCTCCACAAACAGGTAATCCAAATACTAGTACATCTAACTAATGGCCATTTGACTTTATCAGTCAGCTAAAAGAGTTGTCTCTCGTACTGGCTTCGAGCGGATGTTCTGTAGCAATCTCCTGTTTGCTCAGTGTTTGATGTAAGAAAGTCTTGTGCTGTCAATGAGACTAAGTCTATGAAGAAGACGAATGTTTTGGCTACTTGACAGTACCAAACAAGTTTGCAATGTGATGCATAGGGACTACTTTTGGTTTCGAGTTGTCTATATTCTTTGGCATCGAATCATGATTCGATGGCCCACAGTCCAGTCGTAACAGCGAATTATTGATTTGTTAGTTGGCTAGTCGACGCTTCTTGTTTTTGCCTTTGTTGGATATCTTACTCTTGTAAGTTGAACTGGGTTCACCTTACTCTCCATGGCTCGCCATAATGCGGGAAGACATGTTTGAAGAAAACTGTCTTGACATTGTCCTCTTCATGGACAAAGTTGTCTGGGGCAACAAACAAACCTTTGATCGCCATGTCGTGCGATATCGCAAGTGGCCCCCACAAGCCGAAAATGGAGTTAGCTTCGAATGGTTCTTGGTTGTCACATTAATACCAACAAGAGTTGTATCTGTGACCAAAATCATGTCGACGCCTGGATAATTGAAGTTTTCTGGGACCAAGAGAATCCACCCCGGCTCGTTCTTTCCTTTCCCAATTGCCAATATCAACGCTTCGCTTTCATCTAATGACCCGAAAAACATTTTCTGGATGTCCCAACCAACTGGATTAGGATATAGTCCTTTTATGCCTTGAAAGCAATATCACAAGGAATGCTAATAAGAATCTCAGAAAGGCCAACCAAAAGGTACTGAGGGATTTGCCACCACACACTCATACTCGACATGGACAAAACTTCGTTTGCCTGAGCACAGTTGGAATTTGCGCCAGGCAACACCGCAAACTGTTTACGATAAACTTCAATAACACCTGCGGTGAGTATGCACAACATGGCGACGATATAGCTAGCGGCTCTGCTACCAAGGAATTTTCTTTGGCCTATTGAGACTCTCAACAGGCCTCGAATGCATTCCTCATACCACCCCAATAAGTAGAACCGAAGGACGATTCGGATAAAGCGGGCACATATAGGTCATAGAGTGGGCAAAAGAACTCATTCTACCCCGCACTTGGCCTCGACCACCACCTCCAACTACACGAAGCAAAGGGTGAACGATGGACACCCCGATAACATGTTGCTTTCGTGGGCTACCCAACGGCAATTCTTCCCACTTAACTTAATGTCCTTCACAGCCCCGTGGAATAGCGAATTATTCATGTGTTAGTTCAAATACTGATAGCTAGTCTTGTCAAACTCGCCACTGTGCTTTTGATGTTTACTTCTCGAGCTTATTTTTGCCCTTGTTGGGAGATTTTGCTCTTGCTCTTGTACGTTGAACCTAGTTCACTCTCGATGACTGTCCACAATTCGGGGTAGACATGTTTCAAGAAAACTGTCTCGACATTGTCCTCTTCATGGACAAAGTTGTCCGGGGCGACAAACAAACCTTTGATCTCAATGCCGTGCGATTTCGCAAGTGGACTCCACAGGCCGAAAAATGGAGTTAGCTTCGAATGCTTCTTCGCTATTGTCACGTTGATACCAACAAGCGTCGTATCTGTGACCAAAACCATGTCGACGCCTGGATAATTGAAGTTTTCTGGGACCAAGAGAATCCACCCCGGCTCGTTCTTTCTTTTCTCAATCACCGATTTTAACGTTTCGCTTTCATATGATGATTTGAAAGACTGTTTAATGATGACCCCATCATCTGGTTTAGGATACTTTTCCACTATGCCTTCCTGGCATACCATGGCTTTGATGATTTCTTCTACATCAAATCCAAGAGTCGATTGATTTCGTGAATGCAACACTAGGTCACGCCATTGCTTCAGTAAAACATCATCCGCCGTCTTGGTTCTCCACACACGATAGAGCAATCGCCGGACTATTTCACTTGTGGCACAGAAACCACCATCTTCATAGAAGAAGCGAAAATCCACTACGTCCGGCAACAATTCGATCGATTGCGTATATAACTTCCGTACCAGATTTCCGTCAATCTTGGCATAAAAGGTTTTGAGCAAAGTATAAATATCCTTCACAATCGTGTCTTGTTGGACACGCTGCACAACACTTTCCCAAGAATCACCATCGTTATGCACGCGCGCAAAGGCAGTGAGCAAGAGCGGAAGTTTGCCTGTCAAGAGCGCCACTTCGTCCTTGCTTTCGGTAAAAATATTTGGATGGTGCTTTAGCCAGACGTCAAACTCGTTGTCTTTTAACCCTCCATAGTAAACATTGTTCTCTTGAGCGGTTGGTTTGGGTAATAGACTACGCCACGTATTGGCATTCATCGATATACCATGGATCTCGACAATGACTGAGAGGCCAAAACAGGCTCCCAACCGTTCAACAGCAGCTGTACACTTTGGACTATTTTCGTCGATCGAATTCCATTGATCAGCCACAAGAATCACATTTTGATGCTCCATAAAGTCACGGATATCTTCGATCGTGAGAATTTGACCACTATAATCTGGCCTATTGAGCAGAATATTTTGCTGTAAAATCTTCACAACAGCAGTCTCTTTACCTAACAATTCTCGACAGTCAGGAATATAGCACACAAATGGCGGAGCATAATCTTTGAACTTGATTGGAGATTTGAGCAACAGCAGGACCAATACGGCCAGCATGTGCGACTTGCCATAACCACTCGTCCCCACCACATTCACCGTGATAGTTTGGGTTTCAGTCCATAAGTGAACAATTTTATCATACAACGGCTTCAAATCCGACCGGGCTTGATACTTGAAGGCACGCTTGTTGAGCTTAAAACGATTCGGTGGGACCAATAACGATGGAAAAGGCAACTCCAAAATCGACTCAATGTCAAAAATACCATCCATGTTGCAGTCACGAATCGCGCTCATCAACGATTCTGCGGACTCTCTCTCAATATCAAGACGAGATTTTTTTGCTTCACAATGTGAATCGATAGCCTTGCGTTTGCGTTCTGCATCCCGTTTGGCCTCGTTCACTAAGGAAATCGCTTGATTCGCTTTTTCAATCATAGCACGAACATCCTTCCATCGTTCATGCGCATTCTGTAGCCGTTGATCAGCATTTTGTAGCCATTGATCCACATCCTTCACGTCTTGCTTCAATTCACGGTACTCGTCATCCTTTTCGACACCCTTCATTTTCCAGTTTTCGAGCTCTTGATTTGCTTTCTGAAGCTTCTCTCTCGCATCATCCACGTCCTTTAATGCTTCTCGATATTGTCGCTCCTCGTCGGTAAGTGCAAGGGCTTCAGCTTTCGTTTCCTCGTCCGACATTTCTTTGGGAAATGACTCAATTGTGGGATAAGACCCGGGCAGCATCGAGACTCCATCCGGATAAGCTATTGAATTATGGAGGAATCATCAACGTCAAAATCAATACAGCTGTACTACTACAGTCAAACCCCGAGTTAGTCACATAGAAAAAAAGAGGTCAATATATCAAATCATAAAGGTATTAGAATTGGAAAGAATGGTGACACTGAACATTGCTAAAGCATCCTGTCTTTTATTATTTACATATCCATTCTATTCATTGAGGTATTTAATTCATACAGGCCTTCGTCAAGGATTGCAGTGTGGCGCCAGCAATTGGCTATCGTCGACTGTGTCACTTCATTCCATGCTGTCTGAGCCCATCGCATAGCTTCAACAAGGTCTACCTCAAACAACTTTTTGACGTGAGACTGCGTCATATTCTCTTTTCCAACAGTTGCCAGTAGATTTTCGGCCTTTTGGATGGTGCTTTGGGCTTTCAATTTTGAAATTTTGGCCTTGAAGGAGCGAACCACGCCTGCATCTTGAGGCTGCAGGTGAGAGGTGGTATTTGGAGGCAGCATCACAATGGACGTATTAGACAAGTCTCCTTCATATTGGTGGGAAGACGCATTGTCAATCAAGAGCAGAACATGTCGATTTTCTGCGGCCATCTCAGCATTGAAATTTTGGACCCAATTGCCAAACACGGTGCGTGTCATCCATCCCTTTTTGGCGCTAGCATATTGTAGCCCAAGTTCATCAGGACGAGCACCTTGGAAGCATCTTGGCTGGTTGGTGGCACCAACAAACACAAGGGCGGCTTTGCACAACCATCTGCATTGCTTGTAATGGCCACTGTTATTCGTTTCTTGCTTGATTTACAACCCTTGAAAGCCTTAGTCGTCATTGATTTTGATGGCGTCGTGCAATAAAAGTAGGCAGTTTCATCCATATTGAATATATCTCGCTTCTCAAAGTTTCTTGTTTCTATGATCAACTGAGCTCTACCTGTGGAAACAACATTTAGATCTGTCGACGATGATTCACCATAAAGTCGTCGAGATTTAATGTTGTATCGCTTCTTGAAACGATCAAGCCAACCATTTGATAAAGATGGTTGAACGTTGTGTTACTGAAGTAATTGCATTCCCTTTTCGAGGATCATGTTTCCATCAACTATGGGAATCTTTAAGTCTTCCCAAACCTATTCGATATGACTCTCCATAAAACAACTTTTGACTAGTAGACTGACCTTAATCCACTGATAGAGCTCCTGCTCCATCACAGGGAACTTGCAGCCGATGTAAGATTTGCACGAAAGGTTGACGTGTTCGCGCACTTCGTACTTCAGGATCTTTGATATCGTTGATCGATCAAGACACTTAGACAGCTTGAACTCGTCCTTGGCCCATTTCGAGAGCTCTTCGTGTGTTTTCTCAGGGTGTCGGCGGTGCTCTTCCTTGATCTTGATCTTGTCTGCTATGGTTATACGCTGACGGAGCATTGCGAGTCAAAAAGTCAGTCAGCTCTTCCTTTCTAACCACAGTCGCAAGGTACTCGTATAAACTTATAGACATTTAATTATACAGTATATAATTTTTTGTGATTGTGACTAACTCGGTGTTTTACCTGTATTGTCAAATCGGTTCGAACTTGGAGCAGGCTGTCGAATCGAATAGACTTGGCAAATCGATTAGAGAATCGACTAGCCAATCATAGGTCAGAATTTTTAATATTTTGACCAATAAAATCTCCTAAATTATGTGACTTGAGGAAGGCCATGGGGAAAGGTCATGATGGACGCTGACTCGTAGAACATACGCGCGGCGTCTTAGCGCTTCATAGCGAGATAGTAGCTGGCGTAGAAATCATGCGTGGTGGTATTCTGGGATGCAGGTGCTATTGCTTGGAATAAATTGTACTTAACTTTGTATACTATACAATATTTCATATTAAATTCAGCATAGTCGATTTCAATGCGATATCGCCAATTTCCTGCCAAGTCCACATAGGAAAATACCTCCGTTCAGAAATATTGTCCACTTTCAGATTTTTCAACCGATTAAGCACAATTTTGAGATTTGTTTCAAAGTATTAATATTGTCTTTTTCAGCCAAATTTGTGTTTTTGCTTGAAAATTTAGCGATTTTTCGAATCCTATCACGAAGTCTAAACCTCCAAAATATGATAAAATATTCAACTGTTGCAGTTTGATCCCATCGTCTCTTTTGGTTGAATCACCGATCACACAGAAGGAAAGATGTCGAGTCCGTCACACTATTCCTTCCCCGCGTCTCAGAGCTCGTCCCAACGCCATTCACCGTACCAACTGCGTTCGTCTCATCGTTCTTCCCAACAATCGCAATATCAGTTGGACGACGATGGTGAGGAGAAGACAGATATGGCCCAACAAAAGCGAATAAAATTCAAAATTGATGTGCGGCTGAAAGACACTGTCAATCAGAGACTCGAGAAGGCAAGAAGTCTGGGTTCATTGACAATTGAGTGCGATACATGGGACGACGTGAACAACTTATTGTGGCAACGCTACTCGCGGTATCTCGAGAACATGGCACTGTGTGACAGAGAGGACGAGTCCGTCGTGTGGAAAATCAAAGTGGATGAACCAACAATCGAAGAGTTTCCCGATCGCTTCTCCTTGCGTTTGGAAACACGACAGTTGAAGTCTTTTCAAAATGCTGCTCAAAGATCATTCATACTCAAACATTGCCACGAGACATTCATGTTGTCGATTTACAAATTTGGAAGTGCTATAGTGTCGAATCCAGACTTCGCGATGTTTGCAAGCCAAAGTTTGGGGCCCAGCGAAACCGATCGTGCAGGCGCTGCTGCGGAAGCTCTTATTCAAGACATCATTGCTGCATTGAAGACAGAATGGGGCCATTTGCTTGAGGCACAGGAAATTACTTGGCGTCTGTGGGCTGTGGTTATTGTACGACAAAAAAAATCGCCCCATGAGCGTATGGCAATCGTTCGACAGGGACCACCCAGCAGTCTTCTCGGAGGCTTTCGTCCAGTTGCCAATTCTGCTGAAGAACACAGAACCCGAGTGACAAAGAGTGTAAAAATGACTTACAATCTTGCACGGACATTTGATGGTGAATTAGAAGCTTTCGAGCGAAAATTCGACTTGCTTAAATCAGACCTGGCCATACTTCGACATTCCGTGAAGACACAAATGGAGCTTGTCAGGGCCTTTGGTGAAGATATTGCTATCAATCCTGACGACACTCGCGTTCTTACTGCTTTAAGAGCGATTCCTCGACAGGATGATGTTGATCATTAGCATCAATGTTCGTGCATGAATTAAATTTATTCTAGCACTTTAAGCTCATTCATGAATTGTTGTTCACTTCACAAGCTGTTGCTGTTTTCATCGTCCTTGTCAAATTCATCGCGCATTTCAAATTCGAGCAAACTGTCGGTGTCATGTGTAAAGCCAGCAATTGTTAGAATGTCGTGACGTAAGGGGCCAACAGGGTCAAATACACCATTAGCTTTCCATCCACAATGCTCAAATACCGCAGTAAGGTCAAACGAATGAAAATCCTCTAGAACATTTGCAATACTGACTTCCAAGGGCAAATTTGTTCCTTCTCTGTGGCTACGCTTGAATGCCTTTTTTATCAGGCCAAACACCACTTCAATGGGGTTGTAGAAAGGACAATAAGCAGGCAAAAATATGGGAATGATTCCATGTGACCTCAGGTAATAAACGATCTCAGAATGGCAGTGAATTTTGGCGCCATCCAAAAGCCAAACAGAGCCCATTCCAGGATACTGACGGACAGTTCCGTTTGAATGGATGTACCTTCGACAGCACTCAACAAAGGTTGTTCGGTCAATGTGTACTCTGTGAGGAAGGTTTCCACCAAGCCGTCCACATTGATGAAACACAATAACGACACACGAGGCTTGCGCGTAAACTCCCCGCGAAACGCGAGCTTCTGTCCTTTCAAGCTGTATCCACGAGTCCTCAACATGCCTTTGCTATCAAAGCTTACTTCGTCAAGAAACTGTACGTTGGCATGTCCCCAATTGATTGACTGAATCTCGTTCATGAAACGCACAATGTCGTCGTCCTTAATGTTCATTGCTCTTCGTTCCAATACTTTGTACGTGAATCCCGCACGTTCCAAGACTCTCCATACACTGGTAACTGATATTGTTCGCTTGAATTGTTTTTGAAAAGCTTGCTGCGCTTCATCTAGGAAGGCTACTGGGTGTTTTGCATATAAGTCAAGCAACCATTGCTCTTGCTCGGCAGAGAATTTCTTTGTTGGGACGCGCTGAGAACGACAGTAGTCATGTGTTGACTCATAACGATTAATCCATCCTGAGATCGTGTTGATATGCTTGCCATATATCTCAGCAATCCGTTTCTTTGTGAGTCGTAAATTGTAGTAACCATATAGGGCATGGAAGACGGTATTTCGTGAGGCATGATGGCTGCGAACCTCTTGCTTGATGCACGCCATGGAGGATAAGAGTTCTCTGGGATTTGCACTTTTTGTTTCTCATCCCATCACTCATACCTGGCGCTGATTGGTTGACACATTCGAAATAGATTTAAAAAAATAGATACGTTTTGGACCCCTCTCACAATTTTGACTGTAAATAACAATAATAACTATTAATATATTGCGCATTTCAACATATTTGGCTATTCTGGGGTTAAAACGGCCGATTTAACATGGGTGTTAACAGAATTAAGCCCAGTCCTCATCAACTTTAATAGCACTCCAAGCCTCGTCTGGTCAGATTTACAAACGAGCTGTCGTGATTAACGGTCAGAATAAAGAGGAACAGGCAGATTTGCACTTTCTAATGTGCAAATCTGCTAGAATATCGTTTACTATAATGTCTCTTAAAATACTTTTGTTCCAGTGAGCAAGCCGTGTCGATGACCCACAGCAAGGACATGCGTTGGAGAGCCGTCGTCCTCCGATTTGTCTACGGTATTGAGATTGCTCATGTCTTGGTAAGGCGACAACATTGCGAGCACGTGCAATGAAGTCCCAAATGGGATCGACGTTCAACCGATTTGTATTCTAAATATACACCCCCAACGTAATTCCGACCCGGTTTTAGCTTAAAACGGTCCAGATTTATGGATGGATTAGCCATGACTTCAAAGCAGCATTAAGCCTCTAATCTGTGTGACAAATAGCTTGAAAGGCACAATATAGTTAGAAAGAGGAAAATTAGTCCTACTTTGTCATAATATGACAAAGTAGGACTAGGTTTATATTATAAACCTGTCCGATTAAGGTAGTCTTGATGATAAAAAAATTTGGTGACAAAATTCTCCGGAGCGACAAACAAACCTTTGATCTCCATGCCGTGCGATTCAGCAAGTGGTCCCCACAAGTCGAAAAATGGAGTTAGCTTCGAATGGCTCTTGTCAAATGTCACGCTGATGCCAACAAGCGTCGTTTTCGTAACCAAAATCATGTTGACGCCTGGATAATCGAAGGTATATGGGACCAAGAGCATCCACCCTGGCTCGTTCTTACTCTGCTGAATCGCCAATTTCAACGCTTCGCTTTCATCTGATGATCCGGAAAACATTTTCTGGATGCCCCAACCAACTGGATTAGGACATAGTCCTTTGATGCCCCGCTGGCACACTTTGGCTTTGATGATTGCTTCTACATCAAGGCCAAGAGTCGATCGATTTGGTGAATTCGACACCAGGCCACGCCATTGCTTCAGTAGAACATGGCCTGCCGTCTTGGCTGTCCGCACTCGATATACCAATCGCTGGACTATTTCGCTTGTGGCACAGAAACCACGCAAGCCATCTTCATAAAAGAAGCGAAAATCCACAATGTCCTTGTCCGACAGTTGAATCGATTGCATATATATTAATACCTTCCGTACCAGATTGGAGTCAATGTTGGCGTAAAAGACTTTGAGCAAAGTAAAAATATCCTTCACAATCGTGTCTTGTTGGACACGCTGCACAACTCTTTCCCAAGAATCACCGACTTGATACACACGCGCAAAGGCAGTCAGCAAGAGCGGGACTTTGCTCGTCAAGAGCGCCAATTCGTCCTTGTTCTCGGTGAAAATATTTGGATGGTGCTCTAGCCAGACTGCAAACTCGTCGTCCTTCAATCCCCCATAGCAAACATTGTTCTCTTGAGTGGTTGGTTTGGGCAATAAAGCATGCGGTGTACTAGCATGCACCAACATGCCACGAATTTCGGCATGGAGCGACGTTCCGAAACAGGATCCCAACCGTTCCCTTGCCATTGCACATTTTGGATTATTTTTGTTGATCGGGTTCCAATGATCAGCCACAAGAATCACACGTTTATTCTGCATGAAGGCCCAGACATCTTTGATCGTGACAAGCTGCAAAGTACAATTTGGCACGTTGAGCAAAATATTTCGATGCAAAATCTTCATAACATCAATTTCAGTACCCAACAATTGTCGACTGTCGGGAATATAGCACACAAATGGCGTCCAACCGCCTTTGGACTCGATTGGATATTTGAGCAACAACAGCACCAAGGCGACCAGAATATGCGACTTGCCCACTCGTCCCCGCCACATTCACCGTAATAGGACGGCCTTCCTTCCACAGACGCACAATTTTATCATACAATGGCTTCAAATCCGACCGAGCTTGATAATTGAAGGCACCCTTCTTGAGGTGAAAACGATTCGTTGGGGCCAATAACGACGGAAATGGCAACTCCAAAATCGACTCAACGTCAAAAATTCGATCCACGTTGCAGCCACGAATCGCGCTCATCAAATGTTCTGCGGATTCTCTTTCACGATCAAGACGAGACTTTTAGCTTCACAATGTGAATCGGCAGCCTTGCGTTTGCGATTTGCATCCCGTTCGACCTCGTTCACAACAGCAATCGATTGATTCGCCTTTTCAAGCATAGCACGAGCGTCCTTCCATCGCTCCCACGCATTCTGGAGCATTTGATCTGCATAATTCCGGTCTTGCTCCATAATTTGCAGCCTTTGTTCCGCATCCTTCACGTCTTGCTTCAACTTTTGATACTCGTCATCTTTATTGCTAGGCTTCACTTCCCAGTCTTTGAGCTTTTGATTTGCTTTCTGAAGGTTCTCTCTGGCAATCTTAACGTCCTCTCTCGCAATCTTTACGTCATCCACATCCTGTAGCGCTTCTCGATATTGTCGCTCCTCGTCGGTAAGCGCAACAGCTTCAGCTTTCATTCCCTGATGGGGTATCTCTTTGTAAAATGAGACTTCTGTGCAAAATGAGACTTCTGTGCACTGTCACAGCCAGAGTCCATCATATTATTGCCACAGAATTTGCACAACTATCAAACATCCTCAACCGACAGGTCATTCAAACAAATCGCTTCTGTCTGTCAGTTAGAACAATCGCAATGTGATGTCTGGGGACTACTTACGTTTTCGTCTTGTTTCTGCTCTCTGGTTGACAGAGGTGAAGTTTCGCAGTGGTGTGTATGGCAAAGGGGCAGTGTTTCTCGTGAAGATCGCGCGGGACATGAATGTAAGCGCGATGAAAAAAGCCATTCAAAGGCCCTTTTCGATGACCAGCGGTACGATAAGCTCTTGCCTTTCCGAACAGCGCGTACAGTGCGCTTAATCTGTATCTGGCTGGGACGAAGGTGACAAAACCAAGTGGCTGGCGGATGACGACAACTTGGATTATCTCTTGCAAGGAGTCGACTAGCAATACGTGAAGATGCGTACTTCGCGGATTCTCGACGATTATTACTTTGGGGAAAACTTTCAGCATGGTCGCAATGAGACCCACATGCTGGTGGAACTCCCGCCACCACTGCAGGTTGTTGATCCTCGAGTGCTTCATTTGCAAGAATTACTATAGTGCCGTGTGTTGCTGGATGCTCCAACTTCGACATGTGCTCGAAACAATCATTTCAAGGCTAATCAGCTCAACGTACATTTGCGAGATGGGAAGTGGAACGCTCCGCTGCATGCTGCTTGGCACAACTCTTCCGTCAGAATTGGCGATCGCATTGCATTTTTTGCCAGAGCAAGGCATTCCTTTGCGAATAATTTATGTGATTCTCTCATGTCGATGAAGTGAAGAGCGGTTTTCTCCGCTTTCAGCACCATCCGGACAATTTTACCGAGGACAAGGACGAATTGGCTCTTGACGGGCAAAGTCCCGCTCTTGCTGACTGCCTTTGCGAGCGTATATTAAGTCGGTGCTTCTTGGGAAAGTGTTATGCAGCGTGTCCACCAAGACAGTGTATATACCTTCCACACCAGATTTGAGTCAGTGTTGGCGCAAAAGGCTTTGAGCAAAGTAAAAATATCCTTCACAATCGTGTCTTGTTGGACACGCTGCACAACTCTTTCGCAAGAAGCACCGACTTGATACACGCGCTCAAAGGCAGTCAGCAAGAGCGGGACTTTGCCCGTCAAGAGCGCCAATTAGTCCTTGTTCTCGGTAAAAATGTCCGGATGGCTCTTTAGCCAGACCGCAAACTCGTCGTGCACAGTCTTTGATGTGATGTACAAGCAATATCATTCCCGATGGAAGGGGAACGAACGTTTTATCAGTGATTGCTCTGGGAAATAGCTGAGAGAACGGGCTCAATTCAAGTCCTGTCATGCGAAAATCAATTGGCTGAACTTGTGTTTGCACTGGTCTTGGGACTTAACTCTTCGCAGAGAGAAGCATGAAGGAAAGAGTCACGTATGCTTCGATCTTTTCCTTCACCATCAACATGAAAGCAGCAGACAATGCCCCCTAACCATCGATCATGAATATGCATCGACTCGTTTCGAATCTGTACCTTGGTCAGTTCTGGTGTCAAGCCTCGATAGACGGACGCAACGCCTTCTTCTTGGACGAGCTTTTGCAAGATACCATACATACTTTCTTGTGTTTCGCCCTCGCCTTGAGCTGCTTTTGTCTTCGCTTGCACGATCACTTTGGCTCGAATGTACGGAAAGACGACGAGCGTAGCGAGACAGCGTGCTGCAGCTCCCAGCAAAAAAGCCTACATGTATCAGATCAACAAGACGCACTTCTGCTCCCACCCACCTCGATTGCTGACAATGACGTCGTTGTGGGCTTGTACGCCTTCAAGTAAATCTTTTTCACTTGCTCAAAGACTGTAAATTGAATGGCAGGTTGCAGGCAAAGCACAAAGTAGGCGGAGAAACCTTTGTAGAACGCTGTCCATTTGCCGCCATTCTCCTTCCAAATGGACTTCAACAAGTCCAAAAAGCCTTGCTTCGCATCGCCTCCTTTGGACGTTTGCATGCGGGTAATGACAACCTCCAATGGCAGTGAGATTGGCAAGTGAAACATCTCCGCCAAGTATCCCACGACTAAATTTGCCGCCGTGGACAAAGACTTGGCGTTTGGCGACAAGAGCATTTGTGTCATCGCAGTGTAGGCGTAAAAGTAGAGAAACTTGGAGATGGTTGACTGGGCGGCTTTGTACTCGACTCCTTTATAGAACGACAAGACCCCTTCGACATCCCACGTAATGAGGGGCTTCTTGTCTTTCGCATCTTTCTTGGATTCAGATTGCATCCGAGTCTTGAGTGTATCCAATGGATAAAGCGCCAAGGAAGCAGCACATCCTCCCACGGCGGCGGAAGTTGCAGTCGCGAGCGTTGCCATAGGTTTGCTAAGGCTCATCTTATCTCGCTGTAGTCGATTCGTCTCGCGTGGCTGGCAAGTCGTTCGGTGTCGTCACCCAACTGCAAGGAGAAATCTGGTTGAAGAACCGTCCCATCTATCCGGATGACTCCGTCATCTACCACGAGATCCACATCTTCCATAAGATCGCTCTTGGCTGCCGCGGTGATTCCTTGTATACAAAGTTGCAAACTTAATGCATTCCTTATGAGGGCATCCCACCGTGATGCGTAGCGAAAGAGTGCATTGATTCCCGCCACGCAATGAAGCCGCTAACAGTTTACGCAGCAGATTTACCATGCCCCAAATTTGTCCCGCTGGACTGTGATCGATCCCCTCATCGCTTTGAAGAAGTTTTTTGGTAGGAGAAAGCTGATGCCCTGCTGGTGGGGACTCTGGGGAAGTCGGCAGAGTGGTATTGGCAAATAAATGCTGACGAGCAGGTGCAAGAAAAGGGGACGCAAACATTGGAGGATGAAAAGTTCTTCCACCCACAGTAGAAATGGATGCGAGCAGCTTTGAGAGCGCGCAGTTCGAGTCGACGGCAGCGTTCGATGAAGCTTTCGAGAGTTATCAGAAGAGTACTAATCAAGACTTTGTTCTCCTGAGCGCCAAGCTTGCGAGTAAGGTGAACGATCGCAAGGCGAACACCTCAAACTGGACACCAATACCGACCGACGCGATCAAGTACATTTCAGCTAAATTTTGCTGCAAGTTTGGTGCAACCAAGGGACGAAATGGTCGTTGGGCTCCTCAAAAGACTGATGGTTGCAAGGCATTCATATCAGTGCGAGCTGTCTTCCTTCCAACCGAGACGTCATGGGTCTTGAAAGTTGATAAAGTCGATCGCAGTCACGACCATACGACCGTTTCCAACACAAGGCCGCTTCCAGTGCCAAAAGCAACTTTATCAAAGGACATGACGCCAGCACAGTTTCGATCCTTGTGTCGCAGTGGAAAGTTTGAGTCCAATTCTGCCGGCTATTGTCCCGGCTTTGCTCAAGTAAGCATCGATGACTGTCAATCGTAAGCCTCTACTTAGGCCAACTTGGTCATTCTCCCGCGCGCTCAAGCCTTCGACTTCCTTCTCTTCTGCCAACGCAACAAGAAACCCTGTCCCCTCTTGGTACCTCACTGTAGAATGTCTGATCCCGTCTGAAGACGCCCCTAGGAAGTATCGGATCCAGGATGCGTTGAAATGCTGCGGGTTGCTCCTGGCTCGGATATCCGCACTGACTTGCCAAAATACCGAATTTACAATGATGGCATACTCACCAAGGAGGTGACCGATATCACAAAATACTGGCGCGATGTAAGTGCCACCTAGACCATGGTTTTAAGAGTTCTTGCGTAGGATTTGGTCACTTTCTTGTTGGGATGCTCGTTTAGTTTTGAAGAAGCTCTCCAAAGTGTACAAAACGTGGGCTATGTATCAGCACTCAGTGGATTTTAGGCTGGATTGGCCATTCGCCATCAAGAAGAAGGAAAAAATGTGCCGATGTATCGAACGAATATCCCGTGTGACTCAGCTGGAGTCTTTTCCGGTGAGACTCCAAGCTCCATCTCCCTTTGACACTTGTGAAGGCAACATGGTTGTGAGCATGCGTCCATTCAAGCCCGCCGATGCCATTACTGCCAGTGTCATCACAGCGCGATATCCTAATGTCCATGGAAGGTATTCTGGATTTCATTGTAATATCTTGATAGCTTTGCAATTTAGTCCAGTCCATGTGGGCTCTCCAAAAGATATAGGAATAAAGGATATTGGAAAGTTTGATTATGGAGACGCCGTGACAATCCGCCGTGGCGAGGTTCCTGTCTTCTGGGCGTGTGGTGTGACTCCTCAAAATGTCCTCTTGGCAAGCAAACCAGTTCGTACTGCATGTGTGTCCCTGCTTAGTTTTCCTGCTAGGCGTTTGCCATCACCCATGCTCCAGGCCACATGTTCATGACTGATCGACTCAATGATACGTTGTAAGAGTTCATTGATTTGCTTGTTGAAACTCTAAATATTGTTGGACTTCAATTTGATCGTGTCGAGCAGCAGCTCGAATGGCAAGAGTCACGTGCCGCCTGACATCTTGTCCACGATGGATCCACAAAAACTGTACGATTTCCAAGTGACCATTTTGCGCAGCCCATATCAATGCGTCAGCTGTGCAGCCTTCGCGACGATTCACATGTAAAAATTCCACAACATCCATGTGGTCTTGTGCTGCGGCGAAATCCATGGCGGCTGTCGTGCATCCTTCACTTCTATTTTCGTGCAAAAACTCGACAATGTCGATGTATCCATTTTGAGATGCCATGTCCATTGCTTCAACAGTACATCCTTCATGACGGTGGTCATTGAGAAAATGCACAAGCTCGAGATGACCACCTTCAGCAGCCCAGTTGAGAGCGTCCACAGAGCATCCTTCAGAACGATTCCAGTGCAGGTATTCGACGACATCCAAATGACCATTTTGAGTTGCAAAGTCCATGGCATCGATTGTACAGCCTTCGGAACGATGACGATGCAAAAAATCCACAATTTCAAGGTGGCCATGTTCTGCAGCTGCATTCATTGCCACATGTGTACAACCTTCATTTCGATGAGTATGAAGGAACTGGACAATATCAAGGTAGCCATTTTTGGCAGCTCCATCCATGGCTCGAGTAGTGCAACCCTCAGTCCGATGGAAAGTGAGAAACTGCACGATTGGAAGGTGCCCGTGTGTGGCAGCATCGTCCATGGCAGCAGTGGTGCATCCATCTTGATTTCGATGTCGATGAATGTATTCAACGATGTGAAGATGTCCATAGCGCGCTGCACAATTGAGCGCTTGAGGAGAGGCAATTGTGTCTTGTAGGCATTGGTAACAACGCTTGACGACAAATAGATCGCCTTCATAGATAGCAACATGCAGAACGAAACGCCGATCTGACATCGATGGCAGGTACAAATCCTGAATGTGGATTCGCATGTCAAAAAAGCACTGATAGCGCGGAGGAACGTCAATGCCATAACGAAAGCATGTGTGCAATTTTTGGAATGCTCTCCACTCTGCATACCTCGGCAGTAAGTCTTCAAACAGGCCAGTTTGGAATTGTTGAATCTTCATGATGAGAGACGGGTTCAATAAAACATCTTTGAAAACCACGTCGTCGTGAACTAGACTCCGTCGGGCTGGTTGTCGTTTTCGTTTGTATCGGTCTTCGAGATGTGGTCGGCTTCGTGGCCCGAGAGATGGTGGAGAAATTGTGGCCGGAGGAGGATTTTCTGAGTGAATCTGAGTTTTTCTTGTGAATAATCCATGCAGAGGCTGACATGTGAAATATCTGACGTCATTGACGGAACCGTCCGTCCTGCCGTCCTCAGGACAGTCGAGCTCCACACCTACCCACTCTCCTTTGGCGAATTCTGTCGGACCGACAAAGCGAAGAACGCCTTTTCTTCCACCAGTGACAACCACATGACTCCCAATATCAATGTGGAAGTTCCATCCTTTCGGAGGCGGAGTCGAGTCACGACAAGATCCATCCGACAGCGCCATGATCAATTTTGCGATGCCCAATGAGGATGCATCAATTTCTACATTCCCTCGCAAATTGATATCCGAATGACTCATTTTATCCGGATAGTGAAACCGATGGGACTTCAAATTCGAACGGTCGTCCGAAGGAAATGGCGCCAAACAAGTCGACGACTGTCGCCTTAATCAAGCCAGACTGCGCGACTGGATACCGATCTACCATCAATGGAGACACGTCGAAAAGTGGATTGATTGTCGATGAGATTCTTAAGCGGATTAAAGATGAAGGTTATACAATTCTCCAGCGCCGAACGCTTCTACTCACCAAAGCTGAAGTCCGCCAATTGAACCGGTACGTTTGACTACAAACTGCTTGGGATTATTACCGATCATTAGCCATCAATGGGATGATGCGAATTTCAGCGATCAACTGGATTTTATGGTGAGCGGACCAAGCATTGCCTTACTTCTTGAGGGTGAAGATGCAATTGAACGCTGGAAAGCAGTCATGGGTCCTTCCGACCCGACACTTGCGAAGGCAACTGCAGCTCCAAAACCCCATTTACGTGGCTTGTATGGAACTACTCTAGTCCGCAATGCACTATATGGCAGCGACAATGAAACATGTGCGCTACGCGACAAAAAGATTCTATTCCCGAACGGAGCCTCGATGATGGAGCGTGCCTTGGCAATAGTGAAGCCAAACGCTCTCAACTACTTGGATGCACTCAGTGTACTCTTTGAGGTAGTGATCCATCTATTGTCACGAAGGTTAATGGGATGCAGCGTGAAGGTTTCTTCATTATGGAAAAGACTCAGTTGGTATGTCTTCCCACAGAATTTGTCTAACAAATGTTAGCGCATTGAAACCGATGACGAATTGCAACTTCTTACAGAGTCTACTGATCTAGCATACACCGATGAGCTCAAGACTATTATGTTATCTGGGGAGTCTGTTGTCTTTCTCCTCGAAGGAATATGCCTCACAACCCAGGTAAGCAGTTTCAATCAGCACATCCAACAGAAAATTGTAGTTGGAGCTCCTTCTGGGGCCAACTGACCCCGCGGAAGCCAAAGTCCATTTTCCCTCGAGTATTCGTGCTGAAATGGGAGTGTCACTTGCCAACAACTGCGTACATGCTCTTTATTCGTCACCAGATGCCATGTCATTGATGCGTAAATGGTTTCCTTCATTTTTTGCTCGAGAGGTGGGTTATCTCTCAGCAAATCTAAGTCCCCGCTAGCCTGAAGTGACGCTGGCAATTATTAAGCCCACAACAGCCTCAAAGCACGGTGATATCATCCAAAGAATAATAGAAGCCCATGGTTTTCGTATTGAGCGACGATTTCGTCGTCGATTGAGGAAAGATGAAGCTAACGAATTTTACGCTGAGCACAAGGTATTCAGGTATTAAACTTGCACTGACGACGCACCTAGGGCAAGCCATTTTATGATGCGCTGGTAGACTACATGACAAGTGACGATGCGATCGTTTTGGTCGGTACTAAGTGCCCTTCTGAGTCTGAACTATATTAGCTTCTCTCTCGCGTCCATGCTATTTACGTCTGGCGAAAATGCATGGGGCCAACCAACTCGAATACTGCAAGAGAGCTGTACCCAAACAGTATTCGTGGACGCTTTGGCATTGATGGAACAAAGAACGCCGTCCATGGAAGCGATTCTCCTCAAAGCGCTCGGCGAGAAATTTCGCTCATGTTTGGGTCACCTGTCACACCTCTCGGTACTATTCCAACTCGAGAGCTTGCATCGAAGGCCACAAAATTCACATCAGAGACACTGCATAGCACATTGGCAAAATGTATAACAGAGTTGTGTCGACTAGATCCGAGACCGGATGCCCTTGGGGCGTGCGAGTGGCTTGGCCAGTTCCTTGTACATGCCGCCTCTCCTGACGGCCCCATTGAGAAAGGGGTGCAAGCGAATCATAAAAAGTCTACCGCTCAGCGAGTGGGTCGAACTATTGACTTAAATGCCTCGTCGTTCGGGCCATTACACATCGTAGGCTTCTTTGGACCATCGGCTAGCAGAACTTTTCTCGCCAAACAAATCGCCAACGACTTCAATTACCACTATGTGGATTTGAACGCAGCTCTTGAAAAGGTAAGAAAACCTTGTAGTTCATTTAGCCCCAAAATTTATTGTAGACGGAGCATGAACAAGACCCAATGGTCACAATTGTGAAAATGTTTAAGCGCTGCGTATGGAAGCGGATCATTTTAGATAATTTCCCCCCGATTTGCCTTTCTATTTGTCTTTCCAAAAGGTACAAAGCACTATTCTTTCTCTGGGTCTTAACTTTGTACAAGCATATAGCTGAATTTGCTTGGATTACAGTCGTGGGCTCGAACGACAATCATGCCCACCATCAAGATCCCAGTCACTACACCCTTGAGCTTCCTTTTCCAGTCCACTTGAATGATGAACGTGATTTTTACCAATTTTTCCACCGGGTACGAAGATGATGTCATTCATTTTCATCAATTCTTCGTGTAGTTTGGTTACTTGAACTATATCGCCCCAAAGCACGACATCCCATCCACGTCGATTGAGCACAAAGCCCTGAAGGAAATTCGTCGTCCATTTTCGCCAAGAATACTCGTGGTGAACGACAAAGCCTGTGTTATCTCTGATAGCCAATGGATGGGTCTCTCGCACACTTATCGTTGGACCGTGCTAAATTTTAAGGTTCTGGCTGAGCTTGAAGTAAAGAAAGAGGCTAAGACTGGCGTGAATGGCAGTGGTAGTGTAACTTCGTACACTCGTACAGGCGAAAATATGCCCATAGACCTTATCATACGCCTTATTGCTCAAGAAATTGGCCGCATAGTCGAACACCTTCGATTCATTGTCACTAATGTTCCTGGCTATGCTCTATCTGAATCTTTTATGGCCCTTCTTGACACAACTACCCGCGCAGCACCGCCATCCCAAATATTGAGAATCGGCACCGATCCATTTCATCGCGCTCATGATATTACACTTCTTGAGCGGCGCTGGTATGCATTTGGACAACTCATCTACCTCTGGGTTGATGGCCCAACCTCGCACGATCACCTTGATCTGCTATTTCGACCAGTCTTGGCCCCAACCAATGCACTCTTCATCGACGAAGGCAACAACATAACTATGGATCGAGTCGCAGCACAAGCACGAGGATACACACTTTTGAGTGTAAAAGACGCGTTGCGGGCTGAAATCTTGCGAGGTTCACCAGATGGACTTCGTATTAATGAATTGGTGCAAGCGAACGAGGCAATTCCCGATGAAGTTGTAGTGCATGTCCTCGCTCAACATTTATTCCACAAATTCAATCACCGCTTGATTCTCACAGATGGCTTTCCTCGGACACAGCAACAGGTAAAATCAACTGTATATGTATCTCAACTAATTTGTGGTGGCAGGTGGCGGCGTTGGCTAAAGAAGCGTGCCCATCGGCTTTTGTTATACGTAGTCTTGAACTTGCTACAAGGTTCGAGGTGGAAGCACTGTCGCCATTAGCTCATACGAGTGCCATTGTTTCGGCTGGAAATTTGTCGTGTCTCAAGAAGCAATTGTGCCAAGTGACTGTGGCCTCTGTACTAGCAGATTTTGACATTGGTGAAGTGGATCATGTTCGTCTCCAGAACCATTTTGGGCAAGACGGAGCTGTTGTCCTACCACTGGCTCATGTGGAAGCAACCATCAACGCCAAGCAACCTGTTGACGAACCTGTCGACGCAATTATGTTCGTGCGACTTGTCTGTCAACTTTTGATGGAACGGTCTATTCGTAAAGTCGTATTTCTTGGCTTTCCTCGTACACTTGATGAGGTATTTTCTCTCCAAGTCACTGTCAGCCCAACCAAAATTGCTAGGCAAAAGCATTTCAAAGGATTGGTGTCGATTGTGATAAAATTGTGGTCCTCAATAAGAAGATTATTCCAGTGCCCCATGAACCCACCGATGAAGACTATTACTCATCAGACGAAGAAGAAAAGGCTCGAAAGAAGAACGCGCCTGAGCCTCAAATCAACCAACTAACCCGCTTCTACTCTGAAACGTATCCAAATGCGTTTCACTCTTTCACGTTCGTGGAGTTTGATCGCATGTATCCAAAAGTGGAGAGCCTCCTCTTTAGGCCACGTATTACTCTTGCGGTGGGAAACAAATCCAGTGGCTTCCATGCAGCCCTACGAGCAGCCACCAACTCCTCGGACTGTGCTTATATTCATGTACCAGAGCTTTTGATGCAGCATGTTAAACGCTATCCATCGAGCCATCGGACGGGGCGTATTCAATCTGCTTGGAAATGTGGCCGCTTGGTCAATTTAGACATCTCCATGGAGTTGATCAAGTCGGCGCTTCTTCACTCTTTAACCACCCGTGTCATCATTACTGGATTCCCTCGCGTCATTGGCGACTCCATGCCTTACATCCACGATCAAGTGGATATGCTTGAAAGAGAAGTTGGCACTGTGCATCAGGTTCAATTATCCTTTCATATGGTAAGCTCACTCTGCGTAGTTGCTCCATTTTACAAGTTCACCTGCCGTTCTTCTATCGCGCGCATCAAAAATCCACGAAGTCCATGCACACACAGATACCTTTCATGAAGAAAGTGAGCCACTGATTGACTATTGTCACAAGGTCAAGAAGACAATCACAGTTGTGAACGCTGATGTTCCACCTGATACATTGGTTCAAGACCTGCAAACCCTTCTTCTCACATGAGTTAGCTCCTTGTTCTTCATAAGTCAGTCATACATGCTCTTCCTATCATAACTGCATTTACTCAACAGAGTCTATTCTCATGCCAAAAGGGTAGATACGGGCGTAGGAGCAGTACACATGAAGGGGAGAAAGAAACTGTGAGGTGAGGTTGTTGGCTAGAGCGAGGCAATCCCCAAGGGGATATCATAAATTGAGACCCGCCCAGAGGGCGTGTCCACGGGGGTTGGATTAGTTTTCAACTAGCAATCACGATGCATCAGCATAAGCTTCACACACGATCGTATTGCCCCAAGCGCAAAGATACTTCGTCGCTACGGCTCTACGGTGCATACTTGCTTGCTTTAATACCCCACGTGTGAATTTGCAGATAAGATACAGTCTTGATTGGATAAAAAATAATATTTATCGGCAAATTATACGGATAGAATAACTTTATCCGGATATTTGTTGGACAGAATCAAAAACACAACATGGAGCCGTCCAAGGGATCGTTTTTTGCATTCTCGAAGGCTGAATGGGAAGCATCCAAGGCGAACCGAGGGACATGCAGCAAAGAGACAACTACAGCGAGCACGCCTGTATCGTATTTTGAACGAAGTCGAGCTGCGTGGCAACAATCGAGAAAAGAGACAAGTTCGTCACCATCGACTACTACATCATCAACAAAGCTGACATCCGAACCTGAGCCTGCCTTTCGAGATCGTGTGGAAGCGTTCTATCGACAGTACAATCCAAGTAAAATTTCTGAAGTCGACTCGCTAGTTGCATCGTACGCTGGACGCGAAGCATTGCTCTTGGAGAAACTCGAGGCAAAGTATTGTCCGAAAGAGGAGATCCTTGCACCCTTGACAAATGAGAGCCACGTTAAAGTCTACATGGACATCAAGCTGCACGGCACTATTGGTCGCGTTGTGATGAGATTACTTCAGGATGTTGTGCCTATGACGGCTGAAAACTTTCGTTGCCTTTGCACAGGCGAAAAGGTATTTAGCTTGCACTGTTCAATGAGCATAATGTCATGTAGGGCAATGGTCTGCACTTCAAAGGCTCCATGTTTCACCGTGTGAAAAAGAACTTTATGATTCAAGGCGGGGGTACGAACGTGAGATGAAACGTGTTCTGACACATTCCCAGATATTACAAAGGGAGATGGTACAGGCGGCATCAGCATTTACGCTGGAACAAATCAAGCGAATCCATGGGGTCAATTTAAGGATGAGTCATTTTTGCCCCACGACCGGGTTGGTCTGCTGTCCATGGCTAACAAAGGCAAGAATACAAATGGATCCCAAGTATGTACCTCTCTCCTGACGTCAAACTCATTCAATTCCCCAGTTTTTCATCACAACGAAACAAAAATGCATCAACTTGAATGGCAAGCATGTGGTCTTTGGTGAAGTCATCGAAGGTATGGATATCGTCCGGCGCATTGAAGCTCTCCCAACTGATGCCAAAGACAAACCCTTGCCTGGAAATGAAGCGACGATTGTCGATTGCAGTCAACTGTAATATTATCAATGAAGATTTTCTAGGAGAGAAGCAGAAGGCAGGGTCTTTTTTCACTGTCACTTTGTCGGGTGGTTTCTTGATCTCATTTTTTTCGTCGGCAATGATGGCTTGTGGCTCTTTGTGCACTCACGTTTGATGCACACCTGGAGTTTGCCTTTGTTTCTCAAGTCCAAGTTTACGATGAGCGTCTCTGCCATATGCTACTACTTCGGGCCCACGACCATTGTCAAAGGCATTCTCCGCTCAAATGAGTTGATCAATTGATGAAAGCAACGATGCTATGTTGTTGAGAAAGCAGAGTGACTGTGGTGTGGAGAAAGGAGTGGACAATGTGCTCTTTTGTCCATATGTGACCTAAAAAACTGTTCGTCAAATCATTCAAACCATCGCGGGAATGAATGCAGCGCAGTCGCATGTCATCGAATGCTCTTATCCTTTGTAGAGTACCAATCAACCAAAGAACTCAATGTGCTTGAGGAAAAGATGAAAGCCAGCTTTCACCTTCTGTATTCAATCCAATGTTGTACCAATAGGTTGCTATTCCAAGCCCACGGAGAATTGAGTTTTATATCGACCCAGCTTATATGGATTCAAAGGAACCAACTTATTTACTCGCTGTTTACCCGGTTCCAAGCCCACGGGAATAAAAGCAGCCAACAGACATACTAGTCGTTATCGAACAAGCGTTTGAAAAATCCAAAGGGTGCGAGCATGCATTCGCATGGGTGAACAAACAATCGCAGGTGGCAGAGGACCATCGTGGAATACAGCATTCCGTGGACAATCAGTCCTGTGATCTTCATTGTTCCACAATGGTCAAGAACTGAGAGAGACTAGCGTTTGTGATGACAGCACACCACAACGTTCCATCATTCCATTGCTGTTCGATGGATGACGTTGATTCCTTCTATCAACGAGGTATGTCAGTTGTATTTTGAATTTTTCTCTCTCTGGAGCTGATGTGGACTTCTTTTGCAGAGTATGGGGACTTGGTGTTGCCTACCGTTGCGACGGCGAGCACTGTTGCTGCGGGTTGGTTTGTTTTGCGATTTGTGTGGAAGATGTACCAGCTCAGTCCGATTCCACAACCCCGACGTCGAGTTTACTCTTTGGCAACTTGTAGACTGTTTTCCATTCATCTCTTAGCTCACTCGTGTTAATCTAGGCTTGATGCGCTTGGCCAAGTCGCCTCATGGCATGAAACTGGCACGTTCCCAGAGCCATTCCTTGGCTGGGCCATAAAGTACGGTAATGCAGTTCGATTTCGCGAAATATTGGACTACTCCGTCATGTTTACCGACCCGAAAGCAATCCAGCACTTGTTCTCAACGAATGGAAGCAACTACCATCGAACCCCCTTGGTTGAAAACTTCTTGGCGGTATGCTGAGCTATCTACTGCCATGAATAGTTGACTCAGCGAGTTAGGATTTCACATTTGGCCCTGGTTTACTCAGCACAAGAGGAGCTGTCCACGATGGTTACCGCAAAATGCTCAATCCATTGTTCAGCGCTGGCCAAATCAAAAAGTTTGTACCGATCTTCGAAGCCCAAGCTCGCCATGCATGCGACACAGTGTTGGCCCAAGCTGCAGCGTCCGGCGATCCGATCGACTTGTACACTGGTAAGTTTACTGCTAACTTGCTCTCTCTGAATGGTTTCATAGTCTTCTCCGATTTAACCTTGAGAGTAATTGGTTTGGTTGGTTTTGGATTCAATTTTGAAGAGCACCCTGAAGCCCATCAAGCTTATGAAATGGTGCATCAAGACGAAGTCACGCCATTTATTTTGGTTGGACTCAACATGATTCCTGGTTTCTTTGACTTTCCACTGCCTGGCTTTCTACGTCGTCGGAAAGCCCAAGTCACTCTGCGACGGGTTGTCAATGAAGTAATTGAACAGAAACTGGCCCAGAGAAATGCCGACGACAAACCAAAAGACTTGCTCGACTTGACATTGCCGCACTCGACAACTCGCGAAGCGATCATTCACACGATGACATTCCTCTCTGCTGGCCATGACACCAGCAGTGGAAGTCTAAGTTGGATCTTTGCAACAATTAGCAACCGCCCCGATGTCATTCAACGTATTCGTGCAGAATACAAGACTGTCATTGCAAAACATGGCGCGTTGACAACGTGGGAAGCATTGAGTCAGCTAACTTATACTCTGGCTGTTGTTCAAGAAACCATGCGGCTCAATGGCGTCTTGCATACGCTAGCTCCCCGCGTTGCAATCAAGGATGACGTCGTACCAATGCTCGACGGCAGTTCAGTCTTTATTCCAGCGGTACTTTCATCTCTAATTAATACTCATAGCTGCTTAGGGAACAACGGTTGGCGTCGTTGTAGCTGCTTTACATCGTCATCCAAAATACTGGACGAATGCCGAGTTGTTTATTCCCGAGCGATTTGTCGAAGGCACCACGGAATGGAATGCGGATCTCCAATTGCGCGATGGAAAGTCCCATGCGTTCTATTACATGCCTTTCAGCTTTGGTGTGACGAATTGCATCGGACAACGATTTGCCCTCGCGAAAATCCAAGTGATTTTGGCCATGACTATCGGCGAATTCGACTTCCAGTTGAGTTCTTCCGCTGATTTACGCCACAAGTACAATGGAATCATGCTGTCCCCAGCAAACCTCACCGTGACAATTCAAAGAGCTCCAACCACGTCTGGGCCTGCTGCGTAGGAGAGGAATGCTAGTTTGACATCCAAAACAATCTATGGATATTTTCAGAGCACTGTTCGTTGCGCTACAACACCAGACCTACGAAGCGTCGGGCCTAGATTATCATTTACTCTTACACCGAACGCTCCCGACACTCATAAGTAAAATGTCTGAAGTCTACTCGCTGGTATGATTGATTATCAATGAAGACTTTCTAAGAGAGGAGCATGAAGGCAAGGTCATTTTTCACTGTCACTTTGTCGACTTTCTTGATATCGTTCTTGTCTTCGGCAATAATGACTTGCGGCCCTTTGCGCACTCGCATTTGATGCACTCCTGATGTTTGCCTTCGTTTCTCAAGCGAATGTCGGTCGGATGGCGTCGTGCGTGTTCCAACTTTATGGTGAGCGCCACCGCCATATCCTGTTAATTCAGGCTCCTCGACCGTCGTGGGGGGAGATCGGCTTGGTTTGCTTTCCAACTTGAGATTTAACGTGGATATCTCTCTCTTCAGCTGCTCTTCTTCTATTGTGAGGACCATTTCTTCGTCATGGCTGGCTGTCTTCGCCTCCTAGAAGTAAGTTTAGACCACGTTATCCATCGCACAGACTACTTGAGCTGGTTTGTCCGTGGCCAATGGAGCTTTACTTTCTGCTTGACATTGACCCTTGGGTAGCTTCATGGAGGCTTCAAGAGCTTCCCACTTGGCATCACGTTGCTTGGTATTTGTTGTTGCTTTGAGTGGTGCGTATTTCGGTTCCTTGGTCCCTTTGGACTCTGCTTTTGGCTCCCTATTGGTTTCAGTTGTGGCTTTTTCCTTGGCAGGAAAGATCTCGGCTCGCGTGCGTGCTTTAGCTTCATCGCTAACAGTGCTGAGTGGTTTCGATGGAGGAACTGCGCGAGTGCTCATCTTTGGATTTGACAAGGGAATTGCACTTTGAGGTTCTTGCTTGAAAAGCTCAAGTTTCGGGTTTTCTTTCACATGAACTTGTTTGCCTTCTTGTCGAGAAAAGGCGATTGATGTATTCTTTGGAGGAATTGGCATGACGACTTTTTTCTGCTCGGGTTTGGACTCGATACGGCGTGTAAGCTTTTTATGAATCTTGGGTGACATGGCAATTGAGAGCTCCAAACTATCTGTGAGTTTGTCATCGTCCGATTCCGTGTCGTCAGAAGCAACGCTCAGTGCATCGTCATTCTCTTTGAACTCCAGAGGGTTCTTGGCTGCCACTTGGTTATTCAACCATGGGGAATCAAATGTAGCTGGCGTCTTTGGTTCCAGTTTATGGATCTTTGGTTGATTCATTCCAGTACATTTAAAGTCTCCCGTTGACGTTTTGCCTTGGCTACATGGATATTACGCCAATTCACGGCTTTGTGTGATGGACATACCTCTCAAATGCACCACCAGTGGAGCTGACGATTGCTCGATTGTAAGGTTGATAAGATAACGTCGATGAGACGCTTTCAGGACGACAATTTGAATCGTAATGTTGCTTTTGCATACTCGTTTTAGGCTGCATTCGGTCGTGTTGTGGTTGTTCAGGCTTGATTTTTATGCCTGGGGTTTCATGATGGCTTTGGCGTTGCTTCCTACGAGATATTTCACCACTGTGGACCAAATACACTCCAACTCGAGTCGAATCTTGTTGTCGAGGCGTATTTGTTTTTCTCGCTCCCATGCCGACGTTAGCTTTGTCGTCGGTTCCTTGCTTTGATTTGACATCATGCCATGGCAATTCCAAATGGCTGTAAAAATAGTACACCACCATCAGTTCCATCATGAAACTGAAGAGTCAATCTGCATCACCATTGCGCACGAACTCTAGAACTCGGACAACCTCGATTCCTCTCAAAAGAAAGACGCATTCTCAAGACACGACCGGGCCAGCATTGTCGATGCCATCTAACAGTATTCCTCCACAACGATATGCGTATCCTCGTTCAGTCCTCTCGACGCTTCATTGAGCTGATAATCCTCGAAAACAGCTCCAATTTTTGCATGGACGAGAGTCCTCTTGGCGTTTGCGCCATTGCATTCTCAAGTTCAAGGAGGATATCATGAGCTATTTCTACAGATAAGACCATTTACCCATTACATTACTTAAGATAAGACTACCCAGTGGTGGGTATTTGACAGGGGTGTTTGGATGTTTGGATAGATAGCTTTCCAATTTTACTGATGGGATTGCTTTATGATTTCTCTCACGACACTTTAGACCACAACAACGATAAGCATCACACCATGCGAGAGACGTCAGACATCCGCCCAGAAAATTGCGCTCACCGGAGCGAAGCGAAGGTCGAGTGTAAAATTTTCTGCACGCGGATGACTCGGAGGAACGAGCCCCAAACGTGCACCAAAAAGGGTTTTCTTTATTCATCTCACGTCGGGAAGGCGGCAGGTAGGCCTTTAGGCCGTGCCGCCACCCGGACGAACCTTCTCGCCAACAGTGGGGCAATTCTATCAGTCAAATTGGAAAGCAATCTATCCAAATATCTAAACACGTCCGTCAAATACCCACCACATGCTGGGTAGTCTTATCTTAAGTAATGTAATGGGTAAATGGTCTTATCTGTAGAAATAGCTCAGGATATCATGGACAACTTCGCAATTGTCGATTGTTTGGGTGCATCTTCTATGCTTTGAGTATGAAAAAGACAGTCAAACTTGATAAAGTATAATGAGTCAAAGTGAACCCTTCGATAGATTTCTCACCTCGAACCATGGGATGATTTACAACTTCTCGCAAGCTCTCAACAAGAAATCGGCATGGCGTTGAAAGCGAAAGCGGATCTGTCTCTCCGAGGCAAGCGGGCATTGCAACCAGCTTTGTCGTACTTTGAAATGGTCTTGAAGGCACTTGAGAATGAAGCCACGGATGCCAACCCGGATGGATATGTCCCGATCGCTGTTTCAGAGAACAGGATCCTCAACGCCCCCAAGGTATCATCGTCCATGCGACTTGCAAACTGACAACGTGATGTAGATGCTTAGCAAATTGAACGAGTGCTGTGCTGCCGCCACTGACAAGTCTAGCTTGGGATACGGCGATTTCTCGGGACGACAAGGTACAATTGTCATCAGGTTCAACTCATATTCACGAATGCCATAGGGTTTAAAGAAGCCTATGCTGGCTTTGTCAACGCCACGCTCATGAAATCCAACGAGAAAACTATCAACCCCAAGCACTTGGCTGTGTCAAGCGGAGTCGGCTCCTTGCTAGCCCATTTGAGCTCGTTGCTTCATGACGAAGGCGATGCCGTCTTGCTGCCGACCCCTACTTATGCAGCGCTCTACAACGATTTCTACGTAGCGTCGGGAACCAAAGTGATCAATGTTCCCATGACTCCCGACTACGACATTACTACAGCACAACTCCAAGTGGCCTACGACCAAGCCGTAGCGGACGGACACATTCCCAAGTCCGTTCTTCTTCTTAACCCTGAAAACCCATTGGGGATTGTCCGAAGCCAAGAAACGCTACGAGACATCAACGACTGGTGTGTTGAGAAAGGTCTTCATCTCATCCTCGACGAAATCTACGCCAACTCGATCCACTCCCCCGACCAAAGCGCGCATCCGTTTATGTCTGGCGCGTCATTGTTTGATCTCAACACGTCGCCGTCGTTTGTTGAGCTCCCCCATCATGTTCACATCTTGTGGGGTCTCTCCAAGGATTGGGCTGCCTCAGGCTTGCGAGTCGGCGTTGTGTACACGAGCAATCCTGACCTCCTGGCGGCGCTGTCGAACGTGCTCTACTTTTCTGGCGTGTCCAACTACCTCTTGGATGGTCTTGCTCACATGCTGAACGATTTGAAATGGTCGCTTGACTTCATCGCCGAGAACAACGCGACCCTGCACGCGTCGTACTCGAGAGTGACGTCTGTGTTGGCCAGATATGGCATTCCGTATGTCCATGCGTCCGCGGGATTGTTCGTTTGGATTGATCTGTCTGCATATTTGCCTGAAGCAACGTGGCAAGGCGAGCAGGCTCTCACGCGACGTCTATTTGACGAGTGCAAGATCATTATGACACCAGGAGAATCGCAGCATGCCCCCAAGCCTGGCTTTTATCGCATTTGCTTTGCCTACAACACCGCCAATTTGATTGAGCAAGCTCTCACGAGAACATTCGAGTTTTTGACTAAGCAACAACCGTAATGCTCATGGCGTCTTGCGTACACAGCGATTATGCAGATGCATTTGGCAATAGCCCTCACAATGTCAGCGCAGTTGTCTTCATGCCAATTCGCCATGGTCATGGTTGAATAGAATAGAACACTTTACCGTCTCGTCAAGCAAGCATTTGATCGCAACAAATAGATGTCCTTCATCACAAGTCACTCAGTGTGCTAATGAAGTCAAGATGATTGCACTGGTGTACCTCACTGCACATTAAATACAAATTCCCTTCTGGGATATCTCTCGCTTAGGTTATAAAGTGCTTGGAAGCTGCAGGAGAGAAAGCTCACACTTGCTTCGACGTTAAGCATGCATTGCAGCAGGTTGGTCAACTTTTATACTAACGTTACATAGTACTGTACATGAGCAAGGTGATAACACTTCGTCGTCTTTACGAAGGAGACTTTGATTGAAGAGATTGGGCAATCGGTGGCTTTAATGACCATGTCAAGCCCATGTATCATGAATCAAATATCGTTGCTGTCATGCCCCAGCTTTCACATTCAAACGTTTTCAAATGCACTCAGAGCCATTTTCTCTGCCGCATACCAGTACTCCTTTTTCAAAGCAGTCAACTCTTTTTCTTATGCAGCATTCCGAGCGACACTGTCAAAAATTCAACGGAAAATCTAAAACTTGCACATGAAAGCATTTTTCAACGGAAAACAGAATGAAGTTTGCTATTGGGGCAGATAAGGCGCAAGCTTATCAACAGAGTTATCCAAGTGTTGGTTGATCAGCTGTATCGACCGGGTGGTAGCACGGCCTTTCGGCCTACCTGCCGCCTTCCCGACGTTAAAAAATCCCATTTTGGTGCATGTTTGGGGCTCCATGTGCTGTCAGAATACATATAAAGCAATCCCATAGGTTAGCTTATACCTTATCTGCCCCAACAGCCCAAACTGTCTGCAAGAATAGCAACACTCAATAGAATGAATTCCCAACTTAACTTTCGACCGGACTCCAAAAATATACCAGAAATGCCAACGATAGGCTTTGAATTATAGCTCCAAACCGATCTAAATCACTTTCTGCTTTGCTCTCATCAGTGCACAACTTTCCCAAGGACCAAGGATTTCAAAATGTTGCGCTTCTCTCTTCTTTGCCTCAACCTCCTCGACATATTGCTTCATCTTTCCACACTTGGAGTATGAATCACGGCTTTGCTATGGGAATCTCCATGGACTACTTCTTCATTTTCGTCCTTGTGGTCAATCTGTTCCTTCGAGCGGTCTATGGTCCTGTGACTCTGCCGTTTAGTTGTTTGTGGAGAGTCCGACTCATTTACAGGTCCGTCTTATCCATCCTTTGTATCCTTGTTCGTACCATCTTCGTATGATATCACTCCATTGGGATAAGCTTGACAACCTACGAGTTGTGTGGATTGCTTACTTCAAATCTGAAGTTATCCTCCGGGCCCTTGAGTTCGCGCTGAATGTTGTGCTCGTGAATGACTTGAAGGCAATAAAATCATATCATCATAAAAATGGGCTTTTGACAAAAGTGGGGGCTATTTGATAATCGTAGACAAAAGTGGACCAAGTTACCAAAAGTGGGGTCTTTTTCGGGAAAAGAGGGACCTCGGCCACCCCACAAGGAAATTGCCAAATGTGGGGGCTATTGCATTTGCTGACACAACTGTCGAAACACTGCTATAAATTCGATCCATCAATTGAAGACCGCTTACGCTTTGGCGCAGTCTCCTGAGGATTGACACATATAAAATCAGTCTACGGTTATATAATATATAACACTGAGAACATGGGTTGTTATGAAGTTGAATACAAATCACATTAGAGGACTTTCGCAACCGGTTCGAGTTGAGATTCAATTGGAGATAGAGACCCTGTTGTTCACTCTGGCTCTGAACTGAAACTTGATGTAAAAATGCATCTTTCGAAGTGTTTGGTTTTGGATTCAGTGATATATCGAGTTTTAGGGTACCTGAGTTGATCTCATCACCAACGATCGAGTTGCAGCTGGTGTGATGCACCGTGATGAATCCAAGTTGTCGGTTGAGGAGACCATGCGGGATGGTTTTGACGTCGGTGATGTGAATGAGACCCACGAGTACGCCAGAGCAAGCCGTCATCGAAAAAAAAAGGTTGCCGCGGTAGACGACGTTATATTGCTTCAAGTGATCAAAGCATTTCGTCCTTGGCGAGCGCCTGCAGGCACGACAGCAGCATCATGAAGGTGTTTGACGACATTGCTGTACATTGTGCTTAGCACAAGAACTTTGGAGTAAAGAAAAACGGGCCAGCCCTCCGTACGCGCTTCTCAACGCTTGTGAGGGAATAGAGGTCAGATCAATGCAAATCAATGCGTCAGTCTGGATCGATCGAGGAATTTAGAGAGCGGGGTTCTGCTCCAAGGCATTGTATCTCAAATAGACGATTGCAACGAGCGTATGAGCGAGGAAAAATCACTGAAAGATATTGAGTCATCGGCTCTGCTTAAGTCGGGTAAAGTCATGAAGCGACTCGCAATGGACGAACTCATGGACGGCGATACTAACTTTGATGGTGACAATGATTACAATGATGAAAAATCCACAACAACGGACGAATCATCCAACCTGGTACGTGATCTCAAATGAGAGGGCAAACTGAAGCGACGGTCGAAGATATCAAAATCGGAGCGAATCGGCGCGATCTCGGATTCTCTCGTAAAGGCTCTTTCTGTCACTGACGACGGGCAACGACAGAAGCAGGGTTTTGAAATGCAGAAAATGGAATTCAAAAGAGATCAAGCTCGATTTGAGCGTGAATACCAACGGGAAGAAGCTGCTCGCCAGAAACAATTTGAGGCAGAAGAAGCCGCTCGAAGTCGAGAACATGAGCTTAGAATGGAAGATAGACGAGTGCAAGCTGATCGTGAACGTGAGAAGATGATGCAGTTTGTCCTCCAAATCAAAGACAAACAGAATAAACTAGGGTTGATTTGAGTACTTATCTAGACTTGGAGACAGCAGATCAAAGTACATTGAGATTTGATTCCCCAGAGGTTGCATGCATGTGTGGCGATTTGTCAACAGAACTGCTGCGAAGAAATTCTTGCCCACGGGTGCTTGTCTTACACGCTGCTTCTTGTCCCAGTTCATGTACTCCCACAAGATTTTCACCAGATCAAATCCCCATTCCACACATTCTCGAACAGAGCTCATATCCAGGTTGAATTGAGTCGACTTTGGATGAGGATACACGGAAGCAGAGGTCCCAAACGTACTCGAGTTATAAGCAGGATCACCATAATTCAATTTTCCTCAGAATAGGCTAGTATTATCTTTCTCCATCAAATCCAGAAGGCCGCTAAAATTGAGAACTGTTCAGTCATGACGCCTTCCTTCAACAGGGCCATAAAGGCTCACAATAACTCCATCGGGTGCTTGAACACTCTGCCAATTGAAACAATGGCGACGAGGAAGGCTATTAAACAACGACTTTTGTAGATTTTCGTGCTGTGAAATAGAATTCTTGCGAGAACTTGGTCGTGAAACATACTGCCTGGTACCATCGATACCCCCCCCCAACAACATCGAAGCGGCGCACTATCGACATGAATCACATGGCAGTACTGGACGATCCTTTCACGAACAATCGTCTCGTTGAAATACAAGCGTTCGCGATGGTGACTGTATAGAATAGCAACAGTTGCTTTGATGAGACTGCTACATGAAGCCATACAGCGGTCAAATTCGTTTGACAGCGTAAACAGCTTGAAAGCCTCTGAGAGTCGATGACAAACAAGTGCGAATGCTTCGACGCGTGATATATGGTCACGCTCGATTGTGACGATGCCATTTTCAGGGTGAGCCAGTTTATGTGCGAGCTCGCGTAATTGAGGCATTGTAAATCGATATCGTGCAATCGAAACCGCATTGATGACGATTTCATCAAAATATGACGACTTGTCAACGCTTGGATGTGCTTCTCGGAGGCGGAAGCAGTTGGCTGTGATCAATATGCTCATGACCTTGACGAAGCGCTTCTTGTTGCGGTGCGCTAGGATCGAAACCCAAGCCAAGACTTCAATCGCTTGGTCACCTGAGAGATTCGGACCAACGAACACCATCACGCTTTGTTTCCAAGATGCACTCTGAAACTGAATTGTATCGTTGAGATAGCATCGACTTTGCTCAAACCTACCCCTTGCTGAGTTTAGATAGACTTGAAATTTTACCCTAAACCACGTCTACTTCAAACTGAATCTGAAACCTTTTCGATTTTCGCAAAGCCCGCTTCCTTTTTTCTAAATTGGGGTCGAGAAGTAGATATTTATATCCTGCTAAAATGAATATATATTGTATATTTATTCTTTCCCATTCCGCTTAAACTTAGGGTTCGTCTGGCAACATTTGGAGGCAAAATGTCATTTGGAGGACGAAGTTCTTGGAGAATTTGTGATAACGTCAAAACAGGCATTTCACCAATTTTGGCCGAGTTGAAGTCTTTTGTTGCCAGACGGGGCAAAAAGACGGACCTCTACCAAAATGGGAAAATCCCTTCCAAAATGGAAAAAAGTCGTCCAAAATGACAAATTTCAGCGGTTACCAGACGAACCCTTAATATTTTACAGAACCAAAATCAGATATTCCTGCTCGAAAAACATAACTATTTCAAAAATTAGTTCAATAGCTATTTAGTCC
This sequence comes from Aphanomyces euteiches, assembly GCA_021527685.1. Classification (NCBI taxonomy): domain Eukaryota; phylum Oomycota; class Saprolegniomycetes; order Saprolegniales; family Verrucalvaceae; genus Aphanomyces; species Aphanomyces euteiches. Next base: position 1,216,982 of record JAJGMV010000093.1, on the reverse strand, counting down.
GACTATCCTTCGATAAAGTCAATTTTATAGCCTAGTAACACTAATTTCGATTAAGTTAACAATTTTATCTTGAAAACACTTGATAAAGTACATTTTGAGTTTAATTAAATGAAAGGGACAGACACGGGACAACTTCCTGGAGGATGCGGGAAGCGTGCAGTAAATGCAAAATTGGCCAGATAGATGTGTGTGTGGTTCATTTTACTCTACATCCTTCTGCATGTACTACGTAGTATTTACGTTTGGCAAGGTCAATTGAACGAAACAATGAAGTAACTTTGTTCTCAATTTACGACTCACACCTCGAACTGAACTAGCTTTCCATTTTCAAGACAAATGCACAAGATTGCTTGATTTACATGAGTTAAATCAAAAGATGTCTTATTTCGTTTTGATTTTGGATTCGACGCAGCTCTTCTCCAAATTCATTTATTGCTGATTCCTTCAGGGATGTAAGAAGAGCAAGGCAGTAGACCCCCCACTCAGTAGTATTGAACGAAAATGGTCTACGTGTCTCTTTTTTACTGCAAAGACTATGAATGGCACAAAGTCGTCAGAGGCGACGCACTGGGATAAAAACATAGTCTCTCTTGCAATGAAGTCATTCATAGGTACTGTTGAATATCGAACGTCATCATCGATACAGAAACTTTATGAATCACAGCCTGTGTCGACAAAAATTACGCGTAATGTGAGGGAAGACAACATCAACACAGAAGAGAATATCATGATCGAGTTCATAGTAGTTAAAGTTGTTGAGATATCGTCTTCGACTGGTTTCAGATACGACTGACAGTTGCTGCAAAACCACAGCTTCCTTGTACTTTGAACTCAATCATGATAATTTCTTCGCTGTTGGTGGAGTTTGCACCAACATTAAACTGTGATTTTTGTGGCACCACAGGCTGTGGTAAAGCAATTACTTGTGTTGATGTTGGCGCTCTTTCAAACTTCTCAGTGAATGACTTCATGGCTAGAGCAAAAGTGTTGACTTTAGCCCAGTGCTTCGTCTCGGAGGATTTCGCGTCCTTTTTTATAGTCTTTGCAATTGATAAGAGGCTTGGAGACCACTCATATGTCAAGACTAGCGTGCAAGGATCTTCCGCCTTTACCTCTATCGTCCCTGATTTCACTCCAGACATCAGCGACAGACTAATTCCAACATAGGATTCGTCTGTCGTGTGGTCATAGTATGGAGCAACAATGTAACCAGGGTTTCGGAGAGAAATATTGTCGAATCTTTCGACCTCCAGGGGAGGTGGGAAAGGCGATGCTTTTCGTTTCCCGAGATGAGGAATTTCCTGCTCGTCTCTCTCAACGATTGCACGTCCTCCCTTTGCTTTTTTAGTTGCTACTCGTAGATCTAGCAATGATTAACGCGCCGTCGATGATTGAAAGGAAATGAATGTCCTTACTGTTCGCCATCTTTGTATTTCTTAAGTGTAGCGCAAATACCGTGTTATTGAAATCTTTAAATACCTCTGGTGCAAGGGTGCGTGCTTCCGATGGCTCTGTAGATCCTTCGATGAGACCTTCCTCAACGAGTCTTTGCAGTTCTTTTTGTGCGGGGCAGTCGGCTGTCCAGCGGCTGGACATTCGTAAAGTGGTGGAATCTGGCTTCTTTTTGTGATAAATCCGGATTTCTGTATTTTTTATAATATGTTTTAAAGTTTGAATTTAAATCCTTGGATTTTTTTTAAAATTAAATCACGCAAAAGTTTCGAAAGAAAGTTTCGAATGTTTTCATCCATTGGTTGAAGCCAACTTTGAGGGCGAATTTCTTCGTAACCGCTGGTTGTTTTGCTTTGAAACTTTGTGACCATGCAGTTGTAAGCAATATGAATCAAAATCAGTCAAAATTATGGGAAAATATCATCCTGGTAAAAAGATTTAACACCTTAAACTTTTGAAAAATCAGAATTTTCGAATGTTTGACTTCACTTTCTGAAATTCATAGCTGCTTTGAAGCCTTGCCATACATGCCACATCATAGAGGATAGTTCTGAATTGTCTGGCACTTGATAGCGACTTCGAAAGTTTCGTGCAGGCTGAGATATAGAGTGTCAAAGTCATGACATGTCTGCAGTTGTTCGAATATTGCAAAAACGATTGCAATAAGTTATTGCAATCAAATTAAAATCCCAGTTAAAATTTAATAAAAATACAGTAATTAATTTTAATTTATTGTTTTAAATCAATTTATTCAGCAATTAAAAAGTTTCTGAGAGAACCTTTCAACGTTATGTGTGTGATCGAGATGCTTGAGCTGGACATTCAGCGTGCTGCAGGAAGCATGCTTCACAGACATATCGGCTCAAGACAAAAATCTTTCAGTGAGAGACGCTTTCGATCACTTTTTGGCGTGTCTCCCAACCTTGTTCCATTGCTTTGGGCTGAAAGGGAAGATCGGCCAGACGACACTGTTCCCGCCCATCTTCTTTGGGCGTTGATGTTCTTAAAAATTTATGCCACAGAACCTGTTCATGCTGCTATAGCGGGTGTAGACGAAAAGACATTTCGGAAGTGGTGTTGGCTCTGGATTGAACATCTTTCATCCTTTCAAACGGTATGAACCATGTCCTTTTTGACCCAGTTACTTTAACTCAACATACATAGATATTATGGGAAAATAGATTTTCAAATGCTCAAGGTGCAACATTGTTTGTATCTTTAGACGGCACGGACTTTAGAGTTCAAGAGCCAAGCCCATTCAATCCAATGTGGTACTCCCATAAATTTCATGGAGCGGGACTACGATATGAAGTGGGCCTATGCATTCAAACTGGTTGCATTGTGTGGCTAAACGGAGGTGTTCCATGCGGTTCATGGAGTGATATCACTCTTGCACGAAGTGCTTATGTTCATGCTGTGTTGCCAGGTGAAATGACCTTGGCAGACCTTGGATATCGTGATTCCAGATATTTTATAAACCCCCACTCACACCCAAATACAAGACAAAGACAAAAGAAAATAATGTCTCGCCACGAGACCGTCAATGCACGCTTCAAACAATTTGGCGTACTAAGCCAGGCATTTCGCCACAGGTTGGATCTCCACCCAATTTGTGTTCATGCTGTGACCAACATCGTTCAGATATCACTTGAAAATGGCTCGCCATTGTTTTCTGTTGTCGAGTAGTTTTCAATCGTAATAGATTTCATTCAATTCTACTTCTTAATCACGAATCATTTCGTAATTAGTTTGCTTATGATGCCTGGTGTGGCTTCAGGGTTGAATTAAGAGTAAGGCAGTAGACCCTTACACGCTAGTCTTGACTCACGAATGGTCCTTGAGCCACTTGCCTCTTGCAAATACTATCACAGGCTCCAAATCCTCGGAGCCGATGCACTGTGCTCGAGTCAATGCAGTCTCTCATGCACTGAAGATATTCAAAACTACCGTTGAATATCGAAGGTGGGCCATCATCGATACAAACATTTGATAAACCACAGCTTGTCGTGACTAAAACTGCGCTATGTGCGGGTGACATATACGAGAAGATCATGATTGGGTTCATTGTTGACAAATATTGTGCTGATCGAGGTCTGAGTCGTAAACGAGTGTTTAATTATTATTGTCATTGCCAAATTTAAAGACTTGTCGATGGATGGAGGGTAACAAACGAACCACGCATCAATCTGGCCAATTTTGGAGGAACAGCACGCTTCCCGCATCCTCCTGACAAGCACCACCCAAATCTTCACCCTGACGCAGTCATGAGACTGCGAATAAATTGATTTGTTTCTAAATCTGAAGTATGAACCGCATCTCAGTACGATAAGACGGCTTGAAGGTTCATGTACGAGGGCATCACTGTCAAGTGGACACGCAGCTCCATGACCTGACGACGACAAGCTGTAAACGGAAATATAGCTCAGAAATGATAAAGCGCACCTGTGGGGCAAAATTCGAAGACAAAGGCGAAGAAAGTGGGCTTTGGCTTAGCAATAGCTCACTGAAAAGGATATCGTCCATGATTCATTATATGATGGTAAAATGCAATTTAAAAGTAATCAAGGATAGAAGTTGGATCTTCTCCATGGAGACTAACGACAAGTTCATAAATATGGCAGCCTCTCAGACTTTACAGCAGATTCTCACAGTTAAGCCTTGTCCAAATGCAGAAAATTGACTTCGTCGTTTATTCAAAAACAACTCGAAATCTATGGGGTTTTCCATTTATGGGGGCAATAAGATTGAGATTTTCCATTATATTGTGGTTTTCGTCCAAAACTGGAAATTTGATATGTTTTGAAAATGTTTCAATTTATTGACTCATACACTATTTAATGTTTACGCATGCATTTTCTCGACCATGAACATTAAATAGTGTAATTTCAAACGTTTAAAATGTTTGAAAAACATGTTCGAATCATTCAATTCTTTTCACTTGAAATTTGTATGCGTCAATTGTTGCGTCAGTTTGCTTGCGTCAAAATTAATTCCGCACGACTCCAGTTTTTCTTTAAAACCACAATAAGATTGAGATTTTCACAAATGTGGGGGCTTGGAAACACTAGCCTGAATCAGACTAGGATTTTTTCTCGTGAAAAGCGCTTTTCAGTCTTGTCGAAAATCACCTCACCTATTTTGAAAAGAATTCATTTTTTAGTTGAATCAAAATAGAAATGACACTTTTCGTTCGCAATATATTCGCCCATACTCTACACTCCGCTTGCGTGCACGTGGTTTTCATTTTGGAATTGCATGTATCGGTCTTCCGAGAGAGCCGAGGTCATCAACAGCCTGGACGCGATGATTCAAGCAATTGTTGTTTTGAATCCTGTCGATTCGTCAAACGCGAAGGAAGAGATAGATCAGCTGTTGGAATTGCGTTGTAGTATTCTCTGTATGCGATATCTTAGCGAGAGAACTGTTGTTCCAAGAACATTAGACCAGCTCTCCATCCTGCCCTTTCTGTCTGTGAATGATTTTGTACAAGAGCTACGTGTGTGTCAATCTACATTTTCATATATTGTTCATTTGATTGAGAATGATCCAGTTTTTTCAAGTCCTCACAACAGAAAACAGCGCCCAGTCTTGCATGTGCCTTGCATCGTCTTGGACACAGCGGCACAGGCGCTTCTCTGGGCATGGTTGCACGTGCCAAGCAAATAGGATTTGGAACTGTTGCATTATACACACAACGAGCCATCCATGCTCTTGTGTCTTTGTCTGCCACTGAAATCCAGTGGCCCAACAAAAACGAGCGACTTGCGCTTGCCACATATAATGCGAGGCGTTATGGCTTTCGTAACTGCATCCTCTCTATTGATGGCACACATGTGGTACTGTATCGTAAGCCTTCCGTGAATGGAGAAGTTTACTTCAGTCGAAAGAAAGAGTATTCCATGAATGTACTGTTAACATTCGACTACACATGTAAAATTAGACATGTTGTAGCAGGGTGGCCAGGTAGTGTCCATGACTCTACTGTATGGTCCAATTCTCTTCCCCATTATGACTCAAAACGTTTCTTTGATGTGGGCCAGTATCAAGTTGGTGATTCTGGATTTGCCCTGGGATTTCAAATGCTCACTCCCTACCGCCTTCCAATGTCAAATATCCATGAAAATGATGTAATACTTGGCATGCTAGCATGCGTGTTGTATGTGAACATGGCAATGGTATCTTAAAAGGTCGGTGGGCCAGCTTAACCTGAAAATTTTGCATGATTAGCATTTATCGTTGATAATATATGCATACCTCGATTTGGCATCGTTTGTTGACCAAACACGGTCGTTATCCTTCAAATATGCGTTCATGAACGATGCCAACATGGTGTATCCCTGGCTTCGTGTCAGCTTTTGACCTCCTTTCATGGTCTTTGTCTGCGAAGCTTGCCCAGTGATTACAGCAAAGTTCTCTGGTATACGGAGAAATTCCAATATGCCTAGCCTCTCCACCCTCGTAGTGAGCACTCGCTTCGTCTTCTCGTTGTCTTCCTTCATGTCCTTGATGCAAGACTGGTGATCGACGAAGCGACAGATATATCTCGACGAAGTTATTTTTGATTGGCGAATTTTTCGCACTGCCTCTACGTGATTTTGCTTTTGAAAAGCCAAAAGCTGCTCTCGACGTGCTTTTGATTTTCGCCAAACTGAAAAGCACTCTTGAAAATCAAAAGCAGAAAAAAGTCTAGTCTGATTCGGCCTACTCCTTGATTTTGCCACCACTTTTCCCGAAAAAGCCCCCACTTTTGGTAACTTGGTCCACTTTTGTCTACGATTATCAAATAGCCCCCACTTTTGTCAAAAGCCCCATAAAAATTGAGTTGCCTCCAATATGATATTCTTCAAATTGACAATAGAAATCGCAAATGGAGTGAAGACGTCCTCAAATTCAACGCAAAGTTTGGAAGTCAGTTGTCCGAGTCGTTTTTAACAAGTTGTCGACGATGGAAGACTGGGAGTTCGCTCTCGGAGGTCTTCGCATTTGTATCTACTAACCAACTTGCATCTCCTTCTCAATGAAGAATATTCAAATGCTTTGAGCGACGAAATCAAAAACTAACATGAGATCACGTTATCGATGCTACAAGTCTGCCAGCTCCCTCAATGTGCGAAATCTCAATTGAGCAGTTCATCGACTATGAAAATGCATTGATGGAAATCTCCAAGATCACTCTAGAATGTGGCCACGGAAGTATCCATTACAGGTCAATTTGTGGTCAGGTCATATGTCTGGTCAAGAGAGTTTTTTTGACCAGGCCACGTCTACTGGAGTAGGTCACACTCAGGTCATGCCGGGTTCACACATGTTTTGACGAGGTCACAGGTGAGGAAGAGGTGTCCGCTGGCAACTAGTGTCCTTCTTGCCAAGCTCATAGTTGGTATATCTGTATCAATGATCCGAGGCAAACACAGACTGTTGTTCCTGTTTAGAAGCTCCTTGAATGTTTGCACTAAGTTCTAAACCAAGCAATTGAGCTCACGATTATTCGAGTATTCTTAAGACTGTTTGGACAGTGCAACGTGATGTATTTAGATAACTTGTGACTGACGACGTCTGGAAGTTGAAATGTTCCAACTGCACTTTGGAAACTGATCCCTCACTCTCTTCCCTGCTATCAAATATACGCATCACTGCACAAATGGCGCCAGTTTTCTTTGTAGTTACGACAGCACATGCGGGACTTCGCGATGAACTTGATTTTCAACTCGTTATCCTACGGTACAACTGGACAGAAGATAACAGTCGAGAGTGAACTGCGGGTTAAAGCAACCTAAGCCTTATCTTGTTTCTCGTTGCCTTTCACAGAAGTTGAATCTCCCAAGGCCAGTCGTTCACACAGCCGAGCGGGGGGAACCACTACTGCAGGACACGCGGTCAATGCGGAGACCGCGCCTTCATCTATGTGCCAGGCATGACACAGTTACATCTAAAGATCAATGTCCTTTCTTTCCTTCTACTTGCTAGTGCAGTTTACCCTACACAACAATGCCTTCGAATTGTCATTCCAGGTGGCACCAGTTTGCGACAGAATTCGGTGCAATGAAGTAGTGATGACACCAAGAACATTCGTCCTGTTGATAGACTTAGACTTATGGACAGTCCTACATCTAACACTCTTCTTATATCGACAAGGGCGGAAGACTCCGATACTGAAGCTCATCCATCTATTGTTCGCTCTTGCTGAGACGTTCAAAACCACTTGAGAATCATGACGAAGCTATATGCTTTCCCTGAGAGTTTGGCGTATGGCAGTGCAGAGTGGTTGGAACCACGCCCAAGCTCTAGTATGCAAGTCACAAGTTCTTTGCTTGCTTTTGAGTCGCAAGTTTAGTGGGATGGCGGAATGTAAGTGGTCTACGCACACCTACTGGGCTCATGCAATTTGGCATTTGGCCTGGCGATGGCCAAGCATAACATATCGAAGCCATGAATATCGTGCAAAAATACAGTTTGCACATTAGATTATTTCCCCCAGGGTCTATGAAAAGAGATAACTGTGCAGTAAACGCAGCATCATGACATCGACTGTTGTTATTTACACTTGTTCATGGTGGATTTACTCCAGAACATGCCGTCTCGACATGACAACAACAGTCACTCATAATGTAAGAAATTGTCTGCTGGTTGGGTCGTCAGCTACCAAGCACAAACACCTCCGACGATGGCGTGACCTAAATTTGGTGAGAGAATTATTGACGTCAAGATCACGTTAGATCACGTCTAGGTCATGTGACCTGGAAGCGTGACCTGACCCGGCGATGACCTGTTTTTTACCGTGGCCACTGCTTGTATTCGTCAGCAGATTTTAATATTGCAATTCTGGAAGTTCCGACGCCGCACAGCGTCCAGATTGACCTCGTTCCATGTCGAATGGCTCATGACGTATATCCAGCAATGCCTGTCAATGTCCCGAGCTTCAACCCACTTAATTTTTAATGAAGTACGCAATTACAGCTGTACCCGAGCGCAAGTAACAAGCACGCATGGCAATCAAATGGCTCTCTCTACTCTGTCCTTGCGGTGTCTATCTGGCAGCGGCATTGTATACAATTTAGCCAGAAGTGCAGTTGGATATTTGCGTGGTGGTGAGCGATCTCATCCTCTTGGTTATACGCTCAAGGGGATTCCCAAGTTGACATCTCTGCTGCCTGCCATGCAAAAGAAGATTTCAAAGGCGAAGATGTTCCCGTCGTATTGCTAGCACATTTGCTCATCCCTGCGCAAAAACTTACAACATTTTGTCTTCAGCGTTAATGCTCATTTCGTTGGATGCGCTGATTTTGGTCTTGGCTTGGCTTTCGTCACGACCGCCTCTGGCGTTGCCACAGCTCTTGGTTTACTGCTTCGAGGTCTCTGCACTTGTTTCAATGGTTCGCTCAATGTCTTTGGCACCAACTGCTCTCGAACATCCGCACTGAGCCCGCATGGAATGTATATTGGTGGCTCTTTGCTCACATTCGTCGTGATTGTCGGCTCAGGATTGTTGTTATGTTCGTCAACTTCAGGTTCTTTCAGCTCTGGAGTACTCGCTGAAATGTCCAAACGCCGTTTCGAGCCACTTTTCTTGTTGAGTTCGAGTTGTAGCATGACGATTTGCTGTTGAAGATCGCGATTCCGTCGCGTCATTGCATTTAGCTCACGAAGGAGTTTGGTATTGTCGGTGGAAAAGACAGAGACGAGTTTTTGTCGTTCTTGTGTCATGGACTCGAGCCGCTGACGCATTTTCCGTCTGTGGTCTTCGACGCACTTGTTTTGACGAGACAGCTCTTGGATGATCGCTTCCTCGGACGCCATTTCGCGCTGAATGACTCGGCCTTTGCGGTTACTTGGATCGTATTTGTAGTACAGTTTGACGACTGCGTCAATCTTGAGTCGATGGCCATGTTGGTCATCTTCGATTAGCGTGCCAAGATCTCGATGAAAGGCAGCCACGACGGCTTTGACGTCAGCGAGTTGTTTCTTCTGGTCCACCATCGTACGCTCGTAAAATCGGACTTTGCGCTGCATTTGGGCTTGCGCATCGTCCATTGCGTTGGCATCCTGGACGACAGAGCTGTTTTCCTCATGCAACTCTTCAACAATGACTCGCATATCTTGAACTTCCTGCTCCTTCGTCGCGATGGTTTGCTTGAGCGTCTTTAGCTTACACAATCGGACATTGTTGAGCTCTTCCAACGATTCAATTTGTCGAGTCTGCATTTTTGTGAATTCATAAACAAGTTGACAAGAATGTACTTGTTCAGCCACTTGGGCTTCTAGCCTTGTGGATTCTGCCACTGCCTTGGCTGCCTTTGTCTGCTCTGCAACAAGCTCGTTTTGCAAAGCTTCGACGGTCTTTTGAAGTCGCAAATAGTCGGCCTTTAAGCTGCTCATCTGCTCGTCTTTGGTGTTCATCGCATTTAACATCATGCGGAGTTGCTGCTGGAGACTTGATATTGAATTCTTGGCCGACTCAGCTTGGTGTCCATGCTCCACTACAACACCGCTGAGTCGAATTACGAGCCAAAACAAATTTTACCTCTGCCTCGTTCAATTGCTGCTTGTATTGACGTCACGTGGAACAAATGATCTTCGTTTTGCTGCATGAGGAGCTCGTCGTATTGACTCTCCTTTAGTTTAAGGACCTTCGTGAGGCTATCCACCTTGGCTTGGATCTCAGCCAACTGTTTCGTGTGCGTGCTTTCCAGGTCTTGCTTTACGACGGCCATCTTTTCTTCACCACCAAAGACAGCGTCATCAACTCTTTCTCGTTCCCTCGTCAATTGGCGCTCGAGCTCACGGCAGGTTTCGTTCATGGAGCTGAGCTTGGTAGCAAAAATACTTTGCATGGTTTGAAGCGACTTTTCGTGATCTTTTTTCATCGCGAGTAGAGTCGAGTGTGCATCGTGGGCTTTGGCTTGCATTTCATCTTCCGCGGCTTTGAGCTTGGCTTCCAAGGCTGTTTTGACAACCAAAAGTTCATTTTGGCGTTCTCGCTCGGCTAAATTCAATTGCTCGGCATTGAGTTTGACTAGAATGTCCTTCTCGGTCTTGATCTGCTCCTTCTCCGTCTCCAAATCGGTGATGCGAAGGTTCTTCTCGGAGATGCTCGCACGATCCACCTACGATTTTACATGTTGGAGGCTCATTCGATGGACAAGAAATACCAAACAGAGCTCGTCCGCTGATAGAGCGACGGTGAAATGGGTACAAGCACTGCTTTGAAGCAATGATCGGGTTGTTATTTCGCTTTTCGTCGCTTCACGAGATGCGATCATGGGCTTATGGACTTCCAAAGCCAGTGAAAAGATTGAGCCGTTCACAGTCGACGCCAAGAGCGCCATGTTGGTTTGGCGGAGGGAAAAGATTGAAGAAGGGCTCAAGTCGAATATGATGGGCTCTACTATTCTTTGGACACCGGTTGTCTTGTCCATTTCCCTACGAAACCGTAAAGATCAGTGCCGGTGCTAACGCTTCGTTGAACCAAGAGAACACTAGCAGACTGCCGTCGCTTGTGCCGGCGCAGATCACGCCACTTGAGCCAAATTCGAGGGCCACAATTTTGGCATCGATGTCTTTGGACTTGATTGGAGTGTCTGAAATGTGTCCAAGCCACCAGACGTGGATTGACGACTTGTCATCGTCCGTCACGAAACTCGCAGCGATTGTTGGAGTACCTAATGAAGCGTTGAGGATGTTCTCCAAGCCACATTCAAACCAGTGGCGGGATTGCGCATGGACGCGATCGTGGTGTAGGCTAATGGTCGGTCTAATAAGCCGATAGTCCGAGTAGTGGTCTTTTGCGTGGTCGCAAAGAATCCATCAGTGCCAACGCTCCACTCGATCATGCTGCCCATATCATCGGCTGTGTAAAACCTCGTGTCATCGACTCCCCAGCGAAGACTGGTTACGTTGGCTTCATTTACTAAGCACCGTCCTGACTGTGATAGTCCAGTCGTCAAGCCGATACCTGGACAAATACCAACGAGGAGAGGCTCTGTGGACCCAAAACTGCGATATACATACACGGACTTGTCGTCCACCAGCACGCAAAAGTAATTGCCGCCTCCGCTGTACGCGACTGTTGAGGCATGTTTGACGTCGATCTCAAATGCCAGCTTGAGCGACTCGCAGAGGACGTGGTAAATGTGCACCTCCGCGCTATATATATAAGAGGGCAATGCACATCTCGTGACGGACGCTGTCCTACCTAAAGCTGACGAGTACTTCGTGGCCAGACGGATGAAAATCCAAGCAAGATGGAATCATGTGTTGAAATGCATGGTGAAGAACACCAGTGCAGTTGACTTGGCCGTACAAACACACCGAGTGATTTGTTCCAGAGAACCGCTTTCCTGTCGTCGCGATCAAATGCTTGCGTGATGAGACGGCCATCGAAGACATTGTCGACAGCCGTGGTAGCGGTGAATACAAAATGAGCGAGATATCCTATGGACATTCGTGAGTTGTTGTGAATTGTAGTCTCTTGAGAGACTTCGTCATCTTCACGAAGGAGACACATATTGGAGAGATCGTATGCGCCGTATGTGCTTGGAGTGGCGCAGATAAAACCAGCTCCAGCAGCATCAATCGACAATGCCAAGATCGTTTCCCTGTTCCAAAGTGTTATTTTGCAACGACAGCGCGACGTACTTGGTATCAAGTCGCATGCGTCGGGTCATGTGCATGTCGTTTCCTTGAAACGTGTCGATCTCCAGAACGGAAATCCAACCACGATCACCTCCGACGACAACACTACAAAAGCGTGTTCGTCCATTGATTCCAGTGATTCGTCACCTCGTCATGAAGGATTGCACACACTGAAGCATGTGGCCGTGATGGAGCGAAGGGATTGTCCGAATGAGCTCGCCATGACTGAAGTACTGAACGTCTCCGTTGTCCAATATTGCAACGATACCGTCGCTTTTGCCCACCCAAGCATGGTCAACGAAGCGGACGGCCGAGTTGGCTGAATGGAACGTTGCAAAAGGTCGACAGGTTGGCTCAGCAAGTCGCCAAAGTCTCAAATGCACACCACCGGACGTTGAGACTTGAGCGACATCGACGGGATTAAACGCGATTCGAGTTACCTAGAAATGACATCAGGCAACAATGTATTGCTGCTGAAAAGCTTACTTTGGCATGCGCATCAGCAGTGGCAACTCGCCGAGCGCGCATCCAGTCCCAGATAACAAAAGTCCATTCAGATGTTGTCGACTGGCCCACAATGAACGTGCCATCGTGTGAAAATGCCAACGACGAAAAGCTGTGGGTATCGTACGTGAGAGCGCGAATTGGCTCAAGGGAACTCGTCTATGGACGTGGCAATATGATGTAATTCCAAGATTGAGTCTTACCTCTGAAACGTGTACTGAATTGGACTGCAGGGAATAAATGGCAATCGAGCTTTCGGTTCGATGGAGGCCCGAATGCGCACTGCGAGCGATGGCAATTTTGTTTCGCTTGGGCGTGATTGCAATCGCGCAAACATCTCCGAGGCGTGTGGCAGCATGGCCAGCGACAAAAGGCGGCTCGAAAAATGCCGTCTTTTGGTTGTGCAAGTGTTGCAGCACGACAAACTTGCCAGCGGCAAATACAATTTCATTCTTGTTGATGAACGTCAGCATGTCTCGAACATTTGTGTTGAATCCAATCGCTGACAGCGGTGTCACTCGTACGCTTGGCTCGTTGACTCCATCCACAGCATGAAATGATTTATTGGCGCTCGCAGCTGCACGAATATTCTGCGCCGTGTTGGCTCCATCGGCGTCCGCGCCGCAACGTTTCGACATTCGAAACCTACAGTTATACCCATGTTGACGGTTTCAATGGCACATCCTCTGATGGAAATTACACTATTTCAGGTCATTTTCAACCCTACTCGTCGTTTGCGCAATCGAAATATATAGAGATAAACTATGGTCTCACACTATTTAGTGTACATCGCGAGTTGCGCAATCGAGTTGGAAGAGCACTTCAGCGGTCATTTTTGAATTTCCACGCCATGTCCAAGAGCACCGAAAGTTCAACGCGTCCCATGACGCTCCCAGAGAAGATTCTGACCCACTCTGCGGTCGGATTGAAGCATCCATACGTCGAACCGGGTCAAATGATCTGCGTCAAGACCCAGTGGACGCTCGCTTGTGAAATCACGTGGAAATCCATGGACAAGACATACTCGGTGCGTTTGGACACCACACGAATGTTTTGAGCTAATGATCGCCTCTGTGTTTAGGATATGGGTCGTCCACGCATTTGGCGCAACGATCGTTTCTGGCTTGCCATTGACCACACCGTGGACCCTCGAGTAAACCATCTTCCTCGACAACAAATGATGATCAAGGCATCGACTGATTTTGCTGAAGAAGCCGCCTTGACCAACTTTCAAAAGCCAAACACAACCATCTTGCACACAGAATTCTATCGACAACGCGCCCAACCTGGCCAAGTTGTCGTCGGTGCCGACAGTCATAGTTGCTCCACCGGTGGTCTTGGTGCGTTTGCCATTGGTCTTGGTGCTGCTGATGTTGTCATGCCACTTGTGACGGGTGAAACATGGATCCAAGTTCCTGAAACAGTCAAGATTGAATTTGTCAACGCGCCGCCTTTCGGCCTTGGTGGCAAAGATATTATGCTCTACACTTTGGGCCAACTCAAGTGTAACACTGTTGCGATCGGTCGTTGTGTTGAATGGACTGGCAACATTGCGCCATTGTCTTGTGACGCTCGCTTTGCTATTGCAAACATGACTGCTGAATTCGGTGGTATTGCCGGCATCTTTCCTGCTGATGAACGTACGCAAGCTTATATTGCAAACCGACCATCGCACAATCAAGATGCCCTCTACTTCCGTGCCGATCCCGATGCAAAGTACGCCGAGACGTTCCAAATCGATCTTGCTGAGCTCACTCCACAAGTTGCGCTCTTTCCATCGCCTGACAATGTCCAACCTGTCTCCGCTGTTCTCAACACTCCTCTCGACGGTTGCTTTATTGGCGCATGCACCACTGCCGAAGAAGATTTGATCTTGGGCGCCCTTGTTTTGGAGCAGTGCTTGAAGCAAGGATTGAAGCCAGTCTCCAATGGCCAACGTCGAGTTACACCTGGTAGTCAAATCATCATTGACCACCTTCGAGCGACTGGGTTGCTTGACTTTTACGAGCAAGCTGGTTTCACTGTTGGTGCACCTGGCTGCAGCTTTTGCCTTGGTATTGCTGCCGATGTTGCCCAAGACGGTCATGTTTGGCTCACAAGTCAAAACCGCAACTACCGCAACCGCATGGGCAAAGGGTCGATTGGCCACTTGGCATCGGCTGTGACTATTGCCGCGTCCAGCTTTTCCATGACCATCACTGACCCAACTCCATATTTGGCCCTCATTGATCCTAAGCGGCTCGAATCGTACATGCCTCCGGTGCCTGACCTTCCCCCGTTAGAAGTCGCCACCCCTGCACCAGAACAGCCTTTGCCTGCTGGAGAAAAGTCTGAAAAAGGATCTGATGAGAAGAACACCATTCCTGAAGTTCTTGAAGGACGTGCTCAAGTGTTCGGTGACAACATTGACACTGACGCCATCTTGCCGGGTGAATTTTTGTGTGAAAACGATGTCGAAGCTTTGGGCAAAGTGGCATTCTTGCACACAAACCCAGACTTCCGGTACGAAACCCGAGTGGATTGCACTTGTACTCATATGTGATTTAGGGACAAAGTCAAAGAAGGGCAATCGATCGTTGTTGCTGGCCATGGTTTTGGCTGCGGTTCGTCACGCGAACAAGCTGTGACGTGCCTCAAGGGTGCCGGTGTTAAGGCCGTCATTGCCAAATCATTTGGCTACATTTTCTCCCGCAATGTGCAAATGTTTGCTCTCGTTGGTATTCGCATCACTGATGAGCGCTTTTACGAATTGGCCCAACCCAACGTCCCCATTCGCGTCGAAATGCGTGGCCGCACCGTTCACGTGGGAGGCGAAGTTTTCCGCTTCCAAATGTCCCTCTTTGAGGAAAAATTGCTCGCTGGAGGTGGCATCATCCCTCTCTACAAGAAGTTTGGCAACCGCCTCTTCCGCGTTGCTGTTGAAGATGCTGAAGATGAAAGCTCATGCGGTACTTCGTCTGGAGATTGCGGGTCGACCACCAAAGCTGTCGACGTTGCTTGGTAGGCCTTTTCACTTTGAAATTAGACGTTAGGATATTCTCTATAATGACGAACTGTTCGTTCAATTCATGTGTGTGCATTATTTAGTGCAAGGTTACTTGCGGCTTCACTCATCTTTCTTTGCTTTACTAGTTCCTTGAGAAATTTGAGCTAAGGCACGCTTCTCGGCTTTGTCGTCATATTTCAAAAAGCCGTAGAATCCCAAACCGATGAAGAATAGGACAACGCTGCCAGGAATAAGCCAAAGAAGCGTCCATGGATACCCGCGAACAAAGTAACGGTATATCTTGAGAGGGTAGTTCGCTTGGCCGATAGCTCGTTCTTTCCCCACGAGAATATTGCTCAAGAATTGACGCATGGACTCGGCGTCGTGAGGGCCTTCGTAGTTGTAAAACACTTGAGCCTGCCGCCGAATTAGCAATTGGAGTACGATGAAATAGCATACCTCAGTGTTCCAAACAAAAAATGTCGGTAGTTGATCGCTGTAGACGAAGAATTTTGTCAAGTAGTGCTCGTAGCGAGTACTGTTGATCCAACCAAAGGCAAACCTTTTGCGTTCACTGGGAGTCAACAGCGAGTTCGAGTAGGATGCAAAGGATTGAAACAATGATTCAAATGACGCATCTCTTTCTGGCAAGTAGCAGCCCACCACAAGAATCCGAAACGAACCAATGCGCTTGAAGTTAGAGTTCTCAAAAGTGGTGAAGCTTGGGTATCGATTCATTTCTATCCACTGCAAACTGTCAGAGCCGTAAAGTTGGATCGAAATACACTTGGAAGGGCCAAATCTCCATCGTAGTAATATGGTTGCTTTTGATTCGAGTCTATACGAGCGACAAATGGTGCAGGTCTGGACAATAAGGTGAACTAAGGACCCAACGAGAGAGCATTACCGAGAAAATTTGGCTAGCATTTTGGCGTCATTTGTTGTCGTGAAAATCTATTTCTTGATCAGAGAAGGATCTCGACAGGCAACATACATGCTGATTTTGAAAGAATGCGGCAGTCTTTTTGTAAAGCTCGAGCATCTCCACCTCCTTTGCATCTGGCTGTGCCGACTAATAACAATGTTTGCACTAGAATAGAAATACAGCCGCACCTGGCCAAAGACTAACATGGAGCCATCGACAGAAAAGTATTGCTCCCATTCTTTGTCCGAGGTAATAGAGCTCACAACATCACCAGCCATTCGTTTGCCAAACTTGACTAAAGAGTCAACAGAGCGGTCTCCAGGATATGGCTTGAGCTCGACTTCGTTCATTCGTGCATTCCATCGGCCGTACATTATGGTAGGATATCGCACAATTTCATATTTGGCAGCCAACTTGGGATTGGCGTCCACATTAACTTTCGCTGGAAGCCCATTAGAGCAGGGGCATATTGCGAAATTTACC